>CM075966.1:38866113-39466113 GCA_038048745.1 Coluber constrictor foxii | reverse complement strand
TTTTTGAATTTCTTTTTCTCCATGCATCTTTTAAATTTGTTTCCTCTATCATTTTAAAAAAGGATTTCAGCAGAATTTTTCTACTTTGATTTATTGCCTTCTGTGTATTATAGTCCATTTTCTCATCTACTATACCATTGAAGTCTCCCATCATGCAAATATTATCATAGTCCAATTCAATTATTTTCATATGTAATTTTCTATAAAAATCTTCTTGATTGTCATTTGGAGCATATATTGCTATTAAAAGTATTTTCCTGTTGTTATCTATTATTTCCACCATTAAAATTTTTCCCTCATCATCTGTATAGATTTTCTCCGCTGGTATTGTATTTCAAATGTACAAGACAACTCGTCTTTTCTTACATTGCGGCAATGAAGTAAATAATTTCCCTAACTTTGGCTGTACCAACATTTGTTCATGTTGTTTTTTAACATGCACTTCTTGTAAACAAATTATATCCAACTTTAATTTCTCTAATTTGTGAAATACCTTTCTTCTTTTAATAGCTAAATTAAGTCCATTTATGTTCATTGTAATCAATTTTTTCTCTTCCATATTCATATTTTATATGAAGGATTTATTGCTCTAATAGATCTTGGTTCACGTTGTTCTTTATATTCTATGATGCCCCCTACTGTGCCTTCTTCCTTTTCAACTGCTGCTAAGCATTCCTCTTGAAGTTCAATCAATGACTCTTCCCTTCTTGTCTCCACTTCTTTCTCTATAAAGTATTCAGCATAAAATGCCTTGGCTTTGTCAATTAAATCTATTTTATATCTTTGCAGTTGCCATGTAAACACCAGGCCTTCTGGTATCAGCCATCTATGGTTCACACCTTTCTGAAGCAATATTTTCATCAGAAATTGATATTCTCTTCTCATCTCCCTCACACTTCTCGCTATTTGTTTCAGAACCACAATTTCCTTGTCCTTGTATTTCAATGTTTTCTCTTTTGTAATCTGCAATATTTGCATCTTAATTGATTTCTTAGTAAATCTTTTTTTAATTATAAACTTTATTGACAAATAATAAAAACACGAACAAAACATATATAACGAAGCATAACAACAACAACAAAAAACTATATTATACATTAAAACATTATATATATTCAATCATTTGAAGCGTCTGTTTCATAGTGGTATATCTATTTACACAATTATACATATTCCCATAGATCTTAACTCACTGGTTCATTTTTACCTCTTTAGCCTCTCCTCTCATCAGCATACTAAGACATCTTTTTGTATTCTAAGTATTACCTTCACTTTCTGAATTTTTCTGTAAGTGATTATTGCCCATGAGTGAGTGGTTACATTCACAACTATACTTCTACTCTGTTTTCTAATTATGTTTCTTCCCTAGCAACCCTGAGCCAATGATACAATTTATTTCTTAGTAAATCTTATATGAACTTCTCTTGGTAGCTTATTTCTCATTGCGTATCTTGTATAGACTCGAAATATCTCATCTATGCCATCCGTCATCTTTTCTTTAGTAATTTCTAATGCTTCTGCTAGAATTTCTATCATTCTTTCTGCCAAATTTTCTCCCTTTTCTTCTATGTTTTGGAATCTGAGGTAGAATTCTGATCTGTCCATCTCCCATCCCAACATTCCACTCTTGTCTCATTCCACCTCATCCAATCTGCTGTCAATTTCCCGAATTTTTTTATCTCTTTGTTCCTCCTTTTCCTCAATCTTTTGGAGTCTATCCTCATATTTCTTCATCATTTGTTGTACATTCTCCACCTTCTCATATGTTTTCTCTGTTCTTTGTTCAATATTCTCTACTCGTTTGTATATTTTGAATTCCTTCCCATATCATCTGCAATGTTGCTTCCTTTTCCTTCTCTCATTCCTTTTCCTTATCCTGTTGTAACATTGTCTGTATTGATCTTTGTCCTCCTGATGGTGAAGAAGAAGGAGTTGATGTAGAAGCACCAATGGCTGTTGTTTTTCTACTCATTTCTGTGGCGTAGTTGTTAACAATTCAAACAAATAGAAATTCTTCAGGTTCTTCTATACCTTAATCCACTTTTGCGTAGGGAAAATACTACTCCAAATAACCATGGAAAAAGGAAATCCCAAAAAGAAAAAAAGAACAAACGTAGAAAAGGAAAAAGGAAGAAAAGAGACAGGAAAAAAATCTTCAGGCTCTTGTATGCCTTAATCCAATTAAATTAAGGAAAATTGACCACCTTAACGATCTCCAAAAGAAAAGAAAAAAGGAGAAAAAAAGAAAAAAGAAAACCAAAAGTAAAAAAGAACAGCAACAAAGAGAGCACTAAAAAAATTCTATATATTTATTAAAAGTTAACAGCTCTCCCATAGGTTACAGTCCAACTAAAAAAAATTGAACAGTGGGAGTAGTGGAGAAGCAACATCAAAAAAAAAAAAAAGGAGAAAAAGGAAAAAGGAAACTTTCTATCTGAATTGAAGTCTCAACTGTATAAAACCCAAGAAATTCTTTTGTTAGATCTCAAATAACATTTACAGCTCTCTTCCCAGAGTCACTGTAGCTTTCTTCTTTCACTCTCAGACTCCTGCCTCTGATAGCTTCCCAGAAGAACACCTGAATAAACAATCTTTCAAGCAGTTTTGATGTTCTTCTCACTACCTTATCTTTGAATAAGTTCAGAGTCCTTGAAATGTAGCACAGTTGTGAAGGGAACTTCCGGTTGGCACCGCCGACGTTGTGGACGGTCTTACTGGACTGCCAGTCCCGTAATTTCATGAAAGCTGCCTTGACAGTGCAAAATGGCTGTTTGGCGGCTTGAAAACCTCTCCATCGGGAGAAGAAGGAGAGGAGAGCCAGTGAGGGAGGGTAGAGCCCCCTGAAAGCTCTCTGGAATAATTCCAGAGGCTTGGAAGGTGAGGGCTCCCCGGTCAGCTCACTGAAGCTCTGGATCCAGGATGACTCTGTTTTTACAGAGCTAGATGTCGCAACCAACTCTGCTAACAAAAGGCAGTTTGAATGAGCACAAGAGCAGACAGAGCGGGAGCAGGAGAACAAACAGTTGCAAATATTTGTGCTTAACTCCGGGCTTACATTGTTTCTAATTGAATCTAACTGAGTGGGAGGCTGGAAGTAATGGCGCCTTTGTTGTGGGCGTGAAAGTGAAAGTCAGAAACAAAAGTGCCTATTGAGAGTTTTGCACTCTGAGAGTGGCTTAAAGCTGCTGGAAATTGAGAAGCTGGTGGAGAAAGGACTATTTTGACTGTTTTGACTTACAAATTATAATCTATAAACTTTTGAAAGTTGTTTAAGAGACTTTATGGCTGTGAAAAGGAAAAAAGATTCTTTTTAAAAAATGGCTTCTAAGCAAGTGAAGCCAGGAATTCCTAAAAGTGGAGGAGGCTCTCCAATAGTGTCAGTAATGACACAGAAAGCTCAGCTTCCAGTTGATTCACAGAGTCAGGAGGCTTCTTTTAGAGACCTTAAAGAATTTATAAAAGAAGCCATGAACAATCAAACTGCAGCTATGAACAATCAAACAGTAATTATGGAAGGGAAACTCAAAAAATTTGAGGAGGATATAAAGTCAATTAAAAATGTGGTTGAAGAAAAGCACAATGAAATAACAGATGGTATTTTATTGGCAGTTTCAGGATTGTCAAAACACCTCATTCAGCTGGATGAGAGAGTAGAAGAAATTAATGAAGCTAATCTGAATTTGGAAGATAAAGTTGGAGAGATTATGACTAAAACAGAGAAGGTGGAAGATGAATTGGTTATATTACAATATAGATCCATGGAATTTGCTTTGAGATTGAGAGGATTGAAAGAAAATAGCCTGGAAAACTTAAAGGACACCTGTGCTGAAGCTATAGCAGAGATTATTAAAGAAAGAGTGGAGGATGTGGCAATTCGTATTGATAAAATCTATAGAGTTACTTCCTGGGCAGCAAGACAAAGGCAGTTACCAAGAGATGTGGTGATCTATTTTACAGACAGGAGGATTAGAAATGATATTCTACAAGCTTCTTATAATAACAAGGTTCAGGTGGCTGGACAAGAACTACTGGTTCTTAAAGAGATCCTCCCAAAATGCTAAGAAGTAGAAAGGACTTTGGTTTCCTGGTAAATGAATTGAGAAAACAGCAACTGCAGTATAGATGGGATGTTCCAACCAGTTTGATAGTGACTTATCATGGAGAAAGATACCGTTTAAATACAGTCTGGAAGGCAAAAGATTTTTATGTCAATGTTCTGAAGGCTGGATACCCACCCTCACCTGGGGGGGGGGGGCGTAAAGAGAAAATGGAGATGTTACAACAAGAGAAAGATGGAAAGCAGATACAAACCTATGCTGAAGTGGCAGCTGGAGGAATTATTATGGAAGAAGAACTGGTGCAATTTGGGGGCCCGCCTCCAACTCTTGATGTACCTAAGAAGGTAGAGGAACCAAAAGAACAACGCCTGACACGATCAACCTATAAACAACTACAACAGAAAGTACAACAAACTCAAGACTTATCTCAAGAAGAAAAAAAACAGAAGCAGTGGGAAGGGCTAGGCTGAAGAGTAAGATGGAGGAGGATATTCAGCGAATGCTCATGAAGCTTCGAGGGGCCAAAGATGGCAAATAAATTTCTATCCTGTAATGTTAATGGCTTAAATTCACCACAAAAAAGAAAGAAAGTACCGTATTTTCCGGCGTATAAGACGACTGGGCGTATAAGACGACCCCCTACTTTTCCTGTTAAAATATAGGGTTTGGGCTATACTCACCGTATAAGACGACCCCTCTTCCAATGCACACCAAATAAAACTTTAAAAACATCAGATTTGATTTCAATACGGTAATTTTAATTCAAATGCTTATGACATGCAGGTACTTAGCAGGAAAACTGTCACTTATAAACATACAGTCATGGCCGTAAATGTTGGCACCCCTGAAATTTTTCCAGAAAATGAAGTATTTCTCACAGAAAAGTATTGCAGTAACATATGTTTTGCTATACACATGTTTATTCCCTTTGTGTGTATTGGAACAAATCTAAAAAAGGGAGGGAAAAAAAGCAAATTGGAAATAATGTCACACAAAACTCCAAAAATGGGCTGGACAAAATCATTGGGATGGAAGGCTGAGTTAACCTTGAACCGGTAAGAATTGAACTGCCAAACTGCAGGCAGCCAGCAGGCAGCAGAAGTAATCTGCAGTACTGCATTCTAACTACTGCATTACCACGGCTCTAGCTGCACAGATACAGAAGGCTGAAACTCTTGCACTCTTAAAAGAATAACTCCAGGTAATATTTCTCTCTCCCCCTGCCCTGCTCCCAATCCTTGTTGGAAGAAGAAAGTATTGACTCTTTATACCACTATACCAGAATCTGCTAATATGAGAACAGAAAACATAGCAAATGCCATTAGCTTCCAAATACTGCTGCAAAATATCCTCCTTCCAAAGTGAGGTAAGGAAATTAATTCAGTCCTAAATTAGTTCTCCAATATCAAAAAAGGACATTTAACAGCTCTCTGGAGATGGTTGTAATGCTGGAAAATGGAGGGGAAAGAGAAGAGGATGACAAGCAGCAAGGTGGATAGACTCAATTATAATGGTGATTGGGGTGCTATGGGAAGATCTCAACCACCAGATTAGGTACAGATCATCATTGACAAAATCTATGAATGTGAACCCTAAGAGTTGGCAATAACTTAATGGCATGAAATCAAAGGTCAGATCTAGCATCTCCCTTCACTACACTGATGCTAATATGAAGACAGTAACGAAATAATAACCATTACATTAGGAACTTCTACTCAATGACAATTACTTCTGTGATTCAAAGTTCCATCTAATAAACCAGAGGTTGGTTCCTTTTTTTTTTATTGAAAAAGTTTTACAATACAAATTTTTTTCCCCTTTTTCACCCCTCCCCCACCCCCACCCTCCCATCCCCCCCAACCTCCCCCCAACCACACCCCTTCCCTCCCCATCCCACCCCTGACTTCCGCTACACATTTTTTAAAAAAAGAAAACAGCAAGAATTTATAACAACAAGAAAAGCAAAAACTATTATATATTCAGTTCTAAATTGAGAGGAAGAGAAAAGAAAGAAAGAAAAGAATTAAGAAAATGAAAAAAAAAAGCCCATGAGCATAAATATTTATCTAAAATTAACAATATTGTAGTAAGAAAAACACCCAGAAAAAATAACCATTATAATATTTAACCCAATTTAAAAACAAAAAAAGAAAAAGAAACATTACTAACAGTACTAATCATATGCCATACTCGATCCCCCAAAAATAATATAACCTACATATTCATATCAAATAATATCAAATAGTTTGATCCCAACTACTCCCCTTAATTCAAAAACGCAACCCCCCCAAAAACGTAAAACATACAATATAATATAATTATGCATATATTATTATAATTTTCCATAGCTCGAATTTCAATCTTCTCTTCATCTTGATTGAAGTTAAATCTTCTTTCTTCATGTATGTCCAATTCCAATAGGCTTCATCTTCTATCTGCCCCCATCAATAAAATAAAGCATTCCACATAAACCCCCCGTGTGACTTTATATAGATAGTATCCAACCACGAAGATATTCACTCCTCTAGGTAGAATCATTCAAACTAACTTATTCTATTTCAACAAGAAGAAACCCAATGCAGCTCCACCAAGCCTTGAGAACAAAAAAATCAAAAAAAGGAGAAAATCCTAGAAACTGCATTCCCAGATGTTCTTATAAAACTGTTTCAAATCCTGCCACCCTTTGTTGTTCGCTCCTTCTGGTTGTGAGATGTTCTCATTTCCATTCTTTTCTCTTAGATGGTAAATTCCAAGAAAAAACTATAATAGGGTAATCACAGAACGCTGCTACTATTGCAGCAATCTGTTAAACTTGCTCAAGAAGTTAAATCCAATTCAAAATAATAAAATTTTTATAAGTCTCCAATTCAAGATGCAGTCTTTATAATCCATAAATCCAACTCAGTATAAACTTTGAGAATTTTATAACCATTTTCCAAAATTTTCAATACTTTCTGATAACAACTGTAACTGCTGGAGGACTTCACGACACTCAATAGTATATACCACTTGAATTTCCTCATTAAGTTCTGGTTCCTGCTGTTCGACATCACCACCCTTTTCTTGAGGAGCGTTGGACCTCTGCTGCTGTTCATCTCGAATTATAATATTTTTTAAATCTTGCTCCAGCAGTTCAAGGTCCGGTGCTCCTACTCTAGGTTCACTGGTATGTTCAATTTTTCCATCTGAAAGATCCATAGTAAAATCCTCTGAGGAACTGGGTTGTACTCCTTGTGCTTTTAACATTCTTTGATTCATTCTTTGAGTCTCTTCCTTCTGTTTACCTTTTGCGAACTCTCTTTCTTGTTTCTTATTCTTGACATATTCCGAGGCTCCCTTAAAGATATTTTTATAAAAATGTTCCGCTTTTCCAATAGTATTCAGACAATATCTCACACCATGATATCTAAAAATTATGCCAGCTGGTAAGTCCCATCTAAATGGGATATTACTTCTTTTCAGTTCCTTAGTCAAAAAAGCAAATTCTTTTCTATCCTTTAAAACCTTCGATGGTAACTCTTTAAAGATATTAATTTGTACGCCTTCTACTTGCACTCTGGCAGAGTAGGACTTGTGTAGGATATCATCTCTCAATCTTTTATCCGTAAAGTAAACAACAACATCTCTGGGCAAATTCCTTTGTTTGGCAACTCGTGAGTTGACTCTGTAAACTTTCTCTATACAGCCAAGAATTATCTCATCTTCTAGCTCTAGTAATTCAGCAAAAACCTTTGCAGAAATTGCTCTTAAGTTTTCTTTCTGAATTTCTCTAACACCTCTTAATCTGATAGCTGATTCCATAGTTTTAATTTGAAGCATAATGATATCATTCTGTATTTTCTGATTCCGAACCTCAGCTTCCACAAACTTTTCTTGTATTTCTTGTATTTGAGAATCAAATTTACTGCTGATCTCAGTCACTTTCTCCTCCATTTCAACAACCACACTTGAAAGATCTGAAATTACTTTAATAATAGTTTGACTTAATTGGTCATACTTTCCAGAAACCAGCTCCTCAAGATTCTTCTGTGAGTTTTTTATTTTGTCAACAACGCTCGGTAAAGAAGTTGTTATGAGATCTTTTAAGTCCCCCTCTGCCAATCCATACAAATGAATCATTTCAGCTTTATCCTTCAGCTGGGTCATGGGGGAGCCCCCCCTTCCTTTAATCATCTTTACTTTACTTTCAAAACACTGCTTTCGCTTTCCACTCTCATTTTTTAAAAAAAATCTATTTAGCTCAGCCTTGGTTCCTTTAAGTGCTTTTCCCATGACAAAATATTTATTTATTTAAAATATTTATTTCAAAATTTTCCAGGACTGGATTCCATTTGCATCCGCTCTGACTTTTCTTCAAATAAAGCCAGTCGTGATCTTAAAAGACTTTCTTAAAAACTTTCACTTCTCTTCCTCTCCTTCCCCCTTCCTTTCCCTCCTCCTCCAAAAAATGAGTAAAAAATCAGTAAAAAAATCCATACTTGCTTTATCTTGTTTTCTCTCTTTTCCGGCTTGCTCAATTATCGCTTCAATCGTGGTGTTGCTCCCAGCGTCTGGCTCCGCTAATTAGATAATTAGCGGTGGACTCTCTCGGCGCGAAGCATACTCTGGGGGTAGGGAGGGAGCCATCCTTCTGAGCCCTCCCCAGGACAGAGGAAAAATTCCTGGGGCGACTCAGGGGGCTCAGCCTCACCCCCAGAAGCTCTCCCTGCTCCTCCTGCTGAGGAGCAGGTTTTTCGAGCCGCCTGCCAGCTGCAAGGCGGCTCTAATGCGCCAAGAAGCCGGCGGGCATGGAAGAGCCCGCCGCCAACGAGGAAGGTGCCACCGGAAGTCCAGAGGTTGGTTCCTTTTGATCCTTCTGATTTTGCCCAGCCTAATGCTATTTTCTCAGGGAGGAAGAGCAGCATGAGAACTGTTGGTATTCTGGTAGAAATGCCAATGAGATCAGCTACTGGCATTATCCCAGAGCTATAATTGCACTCGACAATGAACTAAAGGGCCACCATCAATGAGCTGTTGGACAGGGAACTTCCGGTGGCGTCCTCGTCGTCGCTGGGCGGCTTGTTTGCATGGCCGCCGCCCCCGCCGCTTGTAGAGCCGCTTTGCGATTGGCAAAGGGGCTTGGAAATCTTCCCTTCAGATCGGAAGGGAAGATAGAGTGGGTGGCTTTAGGTTGAGCCCCCAGAATCGCTGCCAGGGCTTTCTCTTCACCCTGGTAAGCGTTCTGTGTGTGGGCTCCCTCCCCAGGCTACTGGAACTCCGAGCGGCGAGGGACCTCTGTATTAACGGAGCGAGACGACGAGAGCAACTCCACTTGCAACAATACATAGTTTTTCAATATACAAAGGATTTGGTGAGATCTGGATTATCTCTTTACAATTTTAATTATATTTAAGAGACTTTTTTTAATGCTGAAATTGAGCTGTCTCTGTGTGAAAGTGACTGAAAATGGCGGCTGACTAAAGCGGAGCAAGTGAAAGTGAAAAGTGAAAGTGTAAATTATCAGTTTGCCTGCCTGTAATTGAAACTAAATGTATCTGCAAGATTTTTAATTGAAAAGTACAAGTGATTTGATTCCTTTTCTGTAAAACTGGGGAAGACAGGAAAAGGAGGAAGATTTTCTTTTTTTCAAAGACTTAAATCCTGTTCAGGCATGGCTTCAAAGAAAGCGGGGGGAGATTCTCCCACACATCAAACAAAGGAAAAGTCAGTCATGCTATCAGCGCCAGCTCAGAGACAGTCACAGGGCAGTGGGACTGAGGATTTGAAAGCTTTTATACTTGATATACATAAATCCCTGGGAGAGCTTTCTGGAAAAATGAGTAAAATGGATGAAAGGATGGAAAAAAATAAAAAAGAAATGATGGACTTGGTTGAGGGAAAAACTGATAAGTTAAGTCAGGATGTGGCTACTGTGGCTACTGCTTTTACTGATGCTTTGCTGGTGGTAGAGAAAAAAGTGGATGATCTAAATCTTGATGTGGAAGCTAACAAGAAGGTAGTAAATGAACAGATCTTTAAAGTGGAGGTTAAAAATCAAAGGCTAGAAGATGAGATCACGATGTTACAATTTCGGAATATGGAGTTCGCTATAAGACTGAGAGGTCTAAGAGAAAACAACAGAGAAAATTTGAGGGCAGCTTGTGTGGATATATTGGCTAAGATTTTAAAAATTGAACCAGATGTGATTGCTAATAGAATTGACAAGCTTTACAGAGTTAATTCGCGTGTGGCGAGACAAAGAAATTTGCCAAGAGATGTAGTGATTTATTTCACTGATAGAAGATTGAGAAATGATATTTTGCAAAGTTCTTTCCACACTTCTGTTCAATATGAGGGGAATCAAATTGGTGTTTTTAAAGAGCTGCCACCTAAGATGTTAAGAGACCGGAAAGATTTTGGTTTTTTGGTAAATGAATTGAAAAAGCGTCAGATTCCATTTAGATGGGATGCTCCTGTTGGCATTATCCTGAGACATGAGGATGTAAGATATCGTATCAACTCCGTGGAAGAAGCAGAACATTTCTACAATAATGTTCTTAAAAAAATTTCAACACCCCCACGCTCATCCACACTTTTATCTATTGAAGAAATCTCTAAAGAGAAGGATCTTGAAGAGGGGATTCAAGAATTGATTCAGCAAAAAGAACCACAGGAAACTCGAGAAACAGCAAGGGAGGAAACTCTAGGAGCAGTAGGAGGTCTCTCAGAGGATTTTTTTACAGAAGTTTTAGAGGCAAAACCAAAGCAGTCTAGAGCTACAAGAGAGGTGGAGCCGGACCTTGGTTTGTTGTTGCAAGAACCGAAAGATCAACATATAACTCGTGCAGCAGAGAAGCAAAGACTAGAGAAACAACAGAGGTCCAGGATACCACAGGAAGAGAATGGTGCAAATGGAAAGAAACTATATTCTGAAGCAGTGGGAGGGGCGAGACCAAAGACATCTGCAGTCGAACAGAGTCTTCGGCAAATGCTCAAAGGGCTTCAGTCACCCTCAAAATGACACTTAGATTTGTATCATGGAACGTGAATGGTTTGAATTCACCACAGAAAAGAAGGAAAATATTTCATTATTTGTAGCAATATAAAAATGATGTTGTTTGTTTGCAAGAAACTCATATTAGAACCCAGGACCAAAATTTTTTGACAATTTCAAAATTTGGGTCACATTTTATATCTTCTAGCTCTGTGAAAAGGAATGGATTAGTTTTGTACATTTCTAAAAGAATACCAGCTAAATTGATAGAAGCGGATGATGAAGGAAGATATATTGCAGTTGAAATAAATATACAGAATGTTTCGATGCTTCTTATTGGGATTTATGCCCCAAATCAGCAGCAGGAATTTTTTTATAAATTATTGAACACTAAAATATTGCAGTGGAATTATAAGTCTTTTTTGATTATGGGTGATTGGAATGGAGTGATTGATACAAATCTTGATAAGAAGACATTGGCCAAGAAGGGGAACAAACTACCACAGACGTTCTTTGCATTGAAAGAAGAATTGGAATTGAAGGATGTATGGAGAATTCATCATCCGAAGGAATTGGACTTTACCTTTTTTTCTGACAGACATAAATCTTTTTTGAGAATTGATTTTATGCTGGTTACTTCTGATTTACTGACTAAAGTGGTTAAGGCAAAAATATTTCCCAGAACTTTAACGGATCATAGTTCGGTATGGATGGAGATGGATTTTGTCAAGAGGGAGAGAAGATCTTGGCGAATGAACGAGAATTTATTTAGATATGAAAAGAACATTATGGATCTTAAAAAACATGTTAATGAATTTTTTAATATTAATTTGAATAAGGGTACACCTATTGAGACTGTATGGGATGCAAGTAAGGCTTATATGAGAGGTGTACTGATTTATATGATGACTATTTTGAGAAAAAGAGGGTCACAAAAATCTCAAGTATACAAAGTGATAGATTGAATCGACCTATAACATGTGAAGAGATTTTATTTGCAATAAAACAACTGAAATTATCCAAAGCTCCTGGGACGGATGGTTTGACAGCAGTATATTATAAGACTTTACAATCGGAATTGGCTGAGCATCTTAAGGACTTGTTTTGTAATATTCAGCAGGGGGGCAAAATACCCCCCTCATGGAAGACGGCTTTTATTTCATTGATACCTAAGGAAGAAGAATCTACAAAACCAGAAAATTTTAGACCAATATCTCTCCTGAGTACGGATTATAAAATTTACGCAAAAGTATTAGCCAACAGACTGATGGCAGTTATTCAAGATGTGATTCATGAAGATCAAGCAGGTTTTATAGAAGGTAGATATATGAAGGACAATGTCGGGCAACTCATAGACTTATTGGAATATCTTCATAAAAATAAACAGACTTCTGCGGTGCTGGTGTTTTTGGATGCGGAAAAGGCCTTTGATTGAGTCAACTGGGATTTTCTAAAAAAGACTTTACATAAAATGGATTTTGGGGATCAGTTTATACAAGCGATTTCGGCAATTTATCAAGAACAGACAGCACAAATTATTATTAATGGGAGTTTAACTACCAATTTTAATATACAGAAAGGAACTAGACAAGGTTGCCCATTATCCCCATTGTTGTTTATTTTAACTCTAGAAGTGTTGCTGAATGCTCTACGGGACTCGGACAATCTGAATGGAATAGTTGTAAGGCAAAAAGATTACAGAACAAAAGCATTCGCAGATGATCTGGTTGTTACCCTAACACGACCTTTGGAATCAATTATACAGATGAAAAACATTATAGAGGAATATGGTCTGGTTTCAGGTTTTAGTCTGAACCAGAAAAAGACTAAGATGATAGTTAAAAACATGTTGGAACCACAAAGGAGTGAACTGGAAAGGTTGGCAGGCTTTGAAATAGCTACAAAGGTGAAATATCTAGGAGTTCAGGTTGCAGCATCTAATATAAAACTTTTTCAAAATAATTATGAGGAATTGTGGCATAAGATTCAAAAGGACCTTGAAACTTGGAAGAAGCTGCAACTATCTTTACTTGGTAGAATAGCAGCTATTAAGATGAACGTTCTACCTCGATTTTTGTTTTTATTTCAAATGATTCCGGTGCTTAAAAGTGATAAGACTTTGATGGAATGGCAAGCAGGTTTAAATAAATTTATTTGGAATGGGAAAAAACCAAGAGTCAAACTTAAAATTATGCAAGATGCTCGTGAAAGAGGTGGCCTTAAAGTCCCAAACCTACGTCTATACTATGAGGCAGCAGTGTTGACACAAGTGGGAGATTGGTTTGGAACAACAAAAACAGAAATTCTGAATATAGAAGGCCACGACTTGCAATTTGGATGGCATGCATATTTATTTTATGAAGACAAGAGAGATAGAGTATTTAACAGTCACATCTTAAGATATGCTTTGATGAGAGTTTGGAAGAAGCACCAGCTTCAATTGGATTACAAAATACCTTTGTGGTTGGATCTTGGGCAGATTATGCCAAATATAAAGTCACTCGGGGGTTTTTTATATAAAGAGATACTTTTTAATGATGGGGGCAGATGGAGTTTGAAATCTTTGAATATTCTGTTGGAAGAAGGAACGAATTTGACTTGGTTGCAGTACCTTCAACTTCAAGCGAGATGGAGAGAAGATCAGGAAATTGGACTAATGTTACATGAAGAAGATTTGGTGACTCAGATAAAATGTAAAGGGCCGATGCATATTAAGCGAGTGTATAATTTATTGTTAGAAAGAGATTCAGAGGGTGAATTAGTTAAAGATTGTATGATAAAATGGACACAGAATTTTGCAGAGCCAGTAATGTTGGAAACATGGGAAAAGATTTGGGTCCAGAATGTTAAATTCACACAAGCACAGAACTTGAGGGAAAATTTTTATAAGATGTTTTATAGATGGCATTTAGATCCTAAAAAGTTATCATGTATGTATCCAAATGTTCAACCTAAATGTTGGAGGTGTGATTGTTTGGATGCAACATATTTTCATATTTGGTGGACGTGTAGAAAATTGAAAGCATTTTGGATTAAGCTTTGGTGGGTAATGCAGAACATTTTGAGGAAGAAGCTTGAATTTTCTCCTCAGGTTTTTTTTTGCTGGGAATAGTTAAGGGTTGTTCATCAACTGAAACGAGATTAATTTTATACATGCTTACTGCAGCCAGATTCCTGATTGGACAATATTGGAAGAAGGATAGTGTACCTACTATAGAGGAATGGATATTGAAGATGTCTAATTTTGCAGAAATGGCTAAGATTTCTGCATACCTGAAAGATAGGACCCATGAAGCTTTTGTTAGGGAGTGGAAGAAATGGGTAGAATACATGCAGAATAAATATCAAAGTAAGAAGTTTCAAGTAGCACTTGAGTTATAACAATGTTTATTAATTATATTGTTACATAATTGAATTTATATTTTTATGATGATGTACTGTTTGAATTTGATATTTTCATGAGTTTTTATAAGTTATGTATTTGATTAGGGGTCTAAAAGATGTCATGAGTTTAGTTTAACTTTTTTACTATTTAAGCTCAAACTTGTTATCTTACTTAATGTTTGTTTTTTTTTATTTTGTTTGATGCTGATTGTTATACATGACTGGTTAAGAAACACTATTAAGATTGAATATTGGGAATTATAGTTAATGTTAAACATTTACACGATATTTTAATCTAAAATTTATGATGCTCAAAGTTACTTTATTACTCTTTTTAAAGATAATTGCTATATTCGTTAGATTGCTATGAGTTTTTATAAACAATTTATGTTGTGATATATTTGGTCAGGGGGGAAATAGATGTTATAAGTCTAGTTTAATTTTTTATTACTTAAGGTTAAATTTGTTATATTTTTATCTGGATCTCACCTAAAAAGTTGTTTGATGTTGATTGCTATATATGATTGTTTAATAGTGGAAGTCGGGGGGGGGAAGGGGGAGGGACAGGGGGGGAAAGGGAGGGGGCAGTTGTTGGGGTGTGGGATTGGGGGGGGAAGGGGTATCAAAAACTGTATTGTAAAACTTTTTCAATAAAAAAAATGAGCTGTTGGACAGTATTACTTGGTCTGTTGTGTGGATGCTTGGGTGGTTTAGGGGTGGGGAATTGTGCTGGTTGGGAGTGTGTTTGGGGATTGTTATGTGTGTTGGGCCTGGTCTTTGGGTGTTAAATGAATTTTGTTGTATGGGTATACTGTGTATACACGTACAATGATAATAAAGTTATTATTATTATTACTGCCCATTATACCCATGTGAAAAAAGATGAATATGAGTAAAGCAAAAGTTACATTGCCAGTTGGAGATCTAGCACTGGAAAGGAGCAGTGATGGGACTCATCAAATAGGGGCAAGCTAGCTAAACCAGATTAAGTCTGCAAGCTTCATATTTTCCCATTCCTGTTCTAAAGTGGATGTTACATTACCATACAAATAATACTATTGTTAATTAGATAGCATAATTAATTGTGGGCAGGGGAATATTTTTTAAAAAATGAGTGTTAAATTAAGTATTGGTTCATAATGTATACAGGGAGAACAGAATAATAAAAGTATGATAGCAAGTATTAGTCACATATTGTGAGGAACTGGTATCTTTTCCAAAACATTTATTAAAATTATTTTCCCATGTATTATAATAAGTTGGATTCCCAGAAGTTTACTAAGGCTCTTTGTGATTTTCCTGTACATACTTACAGATAACATGCCATAGGGAAAGATTTCAAATTTATTCAAATAAATTACATTACACCTGTAAAAGCAATTTAAAAATAATAGTTCTACTAATGGTCCTTATTGTTTTTATGTTCTTATTAGAGATTTTATTCCTCGGTTCTGAGGAATAAAACGGCAACTCAAGATTCGGGAAGCTGTGCCTACCTCATCAAGGGTGCAAGCCGCTTAATGCTGGACTCTGCGGGTTGCTGCACGGAGCTTTCGCCACCGTCCCAGGCATCCACGTGGACGCTCCGACTTCCTCATACAGCTGAGGCTCGCCATCACCGGGGGTCTGGGGAAGTTGGAGCGTCCACGTGGACGCCTGGGACAGTGGGGGAAGCTCCACGCAGCAACCCGCAGGCTTATACCCGGCGTATAAGACGACCCCTGACTTTTGAAAAGATTTTTCTTTGTTAAAAAGTCATCTTATATGCCGGAAAATACAGTATTTCACTATTTGAAACAATTTAACAACAATGTTATTTGTCTTCAAGAAGCACATATCAGACTTTTGGATCAAAAATATTTGATAAATTCAAGATTAGGTACACGCTTTGTGGCATCAGCATCAGAGAAGAAAAATGGATTAGTTATATATGTAAAGAAAGGATTACCAGTTAATTTAATAGAGGCAGATTCTCAAGGAAGATATATTGCAATTGAATTACTAACTCAGAATGCGAAAATGCTTTTAATTGGAATTTATGCAACTAATCAACGACAAGATAATTTTTATAAATTTTTACACACTAAAATAATACAATGGGGTTACAAATCTTTTCTACTAATGGGGGATTGGAGTGGAGTAATGGATACTTCGAGAGATAAAAAAAGTTTAACAAAGACTTCAACTGAAGTGGCTGGGCAATAACGAAGCAGCACAGACAGGATAGTGACAACAGCTCTTTATTGTATGGTGAGACTTCAGCAACTCAATGCAGGCAGCAGCACTCTTTATATACAGTTGGCTGCTGGTCAGTGACCAATCAGAAACAACCCCTAGTTTGAACTTCCCGCTCAAAACAGTAACAACATAACATCAACACATGCAAAATTACCTAAATCCTTTTTTGATATGATGGAAGATATGGAATTGAGAGATATTTGGAGAGAACGAAATGCTGAGGAAAGAGATTTTACCTTTTTTTCTGATAGGCATCAATCTTTTTCTAGGATTGATTTTATATTAATTACAAATGATTTTCTTTCTAGGGTAAAGAAGATGAAGATATTTCCAAGAACTTTAACTGATCATAGTCCAGTTTGGGTGGAACTGGAACAGGAGAGGGGAGAAAGGAGGTCTTGGAGGTTAAATGAAAACTTATTTAGATATGAAGAAATTGTGAACGAGCTTAAAAAACAAATGAAAGAATTTTTTGCTATCAATATGTATAAGGGTACTGTCGAGACCCACTGTTAGGATATGATTTGGGCCTAACAGTTGTCCAGGCAATATATGTGTTCTGTGACTTTAAGTTTTAATGCTGCATCATGCTGTAATGCTGAGTCATGCTATAATTAATTGTAATTTAACAATGTATTTAAGAAGGGTACTGTAATGTATTCAGTGGATGATAAGCTGCTATCGTGTGTGGGTGGATCTGCTACCATCTGGAGTTTGTAAACCAACTACTGTTTGTTTGGTAAGAGTTTGTTTGGAGTTAACCGGTAAAGACTTGGACTGTTTAGAGGACTACGAGATTGTTTATTTCCCATTATAAAGAAAACTTTTGATAACACCAGTTTGTATGTATCTCCATCTCATTGCTCTCAGCAACGTTTCTCTGTGCACTTTACTCTGCTAGTTGTTACACAACAACAATATCCTTAACATTGGTTATGGGCCCAGGGCCAACCAGGACTAACCAGAACTAACTAGGATTTTTTCAGAGTTACACTGAGAGCTAGTTTGAGTTTGTGAGTAGTACAAACTGTGTTTGTGATAAACAATCTAAGTGAAGATGGCACTAGAACAAGCAGCAAATTTTTCCATGATAACCCGGCTGGACGGAACAAACTATGTATCCTGGTCTACAAAATGTAGTCTACTTTTGCGTAGAGAAGGACTGTGGGACATAGTTAATAATCCACCGGATGTAACAGCATGGGATCCTGCTGATGAGGAAGATGCCAAGAAATTAGCCAAGTTTAACAGAGACAATGAACGAGCTCTATGTATTATTGGACTGACACTGGGTGACCAGCAGCTTGTTCATATCCGTGGCGAAGAGTCTGCTGCTAGGTGTTGGACCAAGTTGAAGAGACTATATGTTCGTGACTCTGTGGGTGCTCATATATATCTCACACGAAAATTATTTCGACAACATCTTCTTAAAGGGGGAGATATGATAGCTCATTTGGAATCCATGACCAGAATTTTCCAGGAGCTGCATGAAAAGGAACTTGTTTTCTCTGAACTACAACAAGTTTACATAATTCTTTCTTCTTTGGACGATAGTTATGACAACTTTGTTTCTTCGTTAGAGGTTTTGTCCAGAGATGAACTGACATTGGCTGGCATAACCGGTAGGTTGTTGGAAGAATCCAAAAGAAGACAAGAAAGGGATCAGTTGAGAGTGCAACAACCAAAAGAAGATAAAATGTACTCAACTGCTTATTTTGTAAAACGTTGTTTTGCATGTGGGGCTAAAGGGCATATAGCTAAATATTGTAAAAATAAGAAAATGCCTGTTAGGGACAATAATAGACCCAAGAAGGGTTGTAATTTAGCTATATCTAGTTCAACTACTGATGTTAACCAGGATTGTTGGGTTGTTGATAGTGGTGCTTCTCAATCTATTACTAGAAATAGAAAATGTTTTGTTAAAATGGAAAAGAGTAACCAACATGTTAAACTAGCAAATGGCTGGAAGGTTAAGGTAGCTGGAGAGGGTGTTGCTTGTTGGTCATTTAGTAATGAACCATTGCCTATGTTATATATTCCTGGTTTAAAATTCAATTTATTATCTGTTAAATCTTTGGTACAATTTGGGTTTACAGTAACATTTAAAAATGATAAGTGTCTTATAGAGAAAGATGGCAGGGTTGTTACTGCAAGTTTAGAAAATGATTTATTCATTTTAAGGGAGAACCCAGTATTGGTAGCTAAGTCTAAGTCTGTTTATGAGAATGTTAAACCACATGATGAATGTATTCATCTGTTACATCAGAGACTTGGGCACTTAAATTTCAGGACGTTAAAAAAGACTGTGCAATTATCGGAAGGGATAAAACTACAAGCATGTAGTAAATATCTGAACTGTAATGCCTGTAGTCAGCAGAAAAGTAGGGTTACGCCAGCAAACCGTGTTAATGGTTTTAAAACTACAAAGCCGTTAGAGGTCGTGTTTATAGACCTAATTGGACCCAAGAAACCCAGTATAGGAGGTGCCTGCTATATTCTAAGCATAGTAGACCATTATTCAAGATACGGATTCTGTTATCTTATGAAAACAAAATGTGAAACATTCCAGCAGATAAAAAACTGGCTGCGTTTTGTGGAAAGGAAGCAGAAATTTAAAGTGAAATGCTTAGTGACCGATAATGGTACAGAATTTACTAACCAAAGGTTAGAAAAGTTTTTGCAGGATGCAGGGATCCAGCATAAACGATCTGCTCCTTACAGACCAGAGCATAATTCCTATATTGAGAGGCGAGGACAAACATTACAAGCCATGATTAGAACTATGTTGGCAGATTCTGGTTTGCCTGAAAATTTATGGGGCGAGGCTGTTATGTGTGCTAACCATGTGCTAAACAACGTGGTTCATTCCTCTACAGGTGAAATACCATTCACCTTATGGCATGGGAGGAAACCAAATCTTAGTTATTTACACACATTTGGAGCCCCAGCTTGGGTACATATTCCATCTAGTGTTAGGAGAAAAGATCAACAAAGAGCCAGAAAAATGTTTTTTGTTGGCTATGAATCAAATCATAGATCTTTTAGATTTTGGGCACAGGGTACTACTAGTGTGTACTGTAGTGCAAGTGCTACATTTCTAGAGCACGAAGGATGGGATAAACTAGAGCGTGCATATTTCAGACATGATAATACTGTTAGTATAGAGCATCAAATCCCTGATGAGAGTCCTGAGGATATAGATACTGTAGAATCCTCTATTAAGGTTGAGGAACAGGAAGTAGGTTTAGGGGAGGATGAAACTGAAACATCTGAATTGAGTCCTGTATTGCCTAGAAGATCTACTAGGGAAAGGCATCCACCAGATCGATATAAGGCAACTGTAGTTTGCCAAGGTGCTGTCAAACATAAAGCATGTTGTGAAAGCTATGGATTAAGGATCTAAACTGTATATATTGTATCTAAACTGTATATATTGTATTTAAACTGTATATATTAGCCTGTCCAAAGGGGAGCATGTTAGGATATGATTTGGGCCTAACAGTTGTCCAGGCAATATATGTGTTCTGTGACTTTAAGTTTTAATGCTGCATCATGCTGTAATGCTGAGTCATGCTATAATTAATTGTAATTTAACAATGTATTTAAGAAGGGTACTGTAATGTATTCAGTGGATGATAAGCTGCTATCGTGTGTGGGTGGATCTGCTACCATCTGGAGTTTGTAAACCAACTACTGTTTGTTTGGTAAGAGTTTGTTTGGAATTAACCGGTAAAGACTTGGACTGTTTAGAGGACTACGAGATTGTTTATTTCCCATTATAAAGAAAACTTTTGATAACACCAGTTTGTATGTATCTCCATCTCATTGCTCTCAGCAACGTTTCTCTGTGCACTTTACTCTGCTAGTTGTTACACAACAACAATATCCTTAACACCCACCCGGCTCGACACTTCAGGGGGAAAAATGGCTGTATACCAGAACGGGGGGAAAAAGCATAGAAGCACATTACGAGCTGAAAGGGGGCAACCAGCAAGAAACGAAGACGCTGCTATGGAAGGAGGGGATACTCACGGTGGTGGGGGTGTTAGGCAGGGTTTAGGCGGCCGGTCACACTGCGGCCGGGATAGGGCGGAGTCTAGACATTGGCGGGTGACGTCATATATATAAGAAACGCCAGGAGCAAACCCGGAAGCATCGCTAATAGGAAGACGCTGCGGCGCGTTACTTTAAAAAGGGGGTGGGAAGCAGGAACCACCGACGCCAGCTTTATGTTATCTCGGTTGAACTCAGCGATGTCTGCGACAGCCTGGAGCACGAAATAAACTTTGATCCTGCTACGGAGCATACCTGACTGCAGTGTCATTCATTGGGCGACCAGGACTGTTGAGCGGTCTGAGAGAAAGCTGGCGTCGGTGGTTCCTGCTGGAGGACTGGGGGCGTCAACCTTGGAAGTGTTACAGGAGCGTTTTGGCGAAGCCAGCTTCCGAGACGCCGCATCGTGACAACCCTGGATGGAGGAGGGGGAAACTAACAGCTCGTGGAAAGGGAAGTCCAGCTCCAATACACGTTTCCGGCTGGCGAGCCCTAAATTGCGAGTGGGGAGCGGGGCTCGCACGGGGGGGGGGGAGCCCAGGAGCGCAGCGCTCCAGAACTACGCAAGTCCCCCGGGGCCCCTCCCAGACGGGAAGCACAGGACCCACCGCGCCCGGCAGTTCCCCTTGAGACTAATCCCGCCGGGCGTCAAGAGGCACGCAGAGTGCAGGGGTGTGCATTGGTGGCAGAGTGCACCGTGGGGTTAGGGCCCCTATGGCCGCCAGGGGGGGGGGGGCTTCACTGACAACAGCAGCTGTGGGGACCTCCTCCCATACAGGCTTCATTTGATGGTAGCCCAGATAGGGTGTCCATTTTCTTAAGTCAAATATTGAGCCACGTGGATTTATACGGGCAGCTATATCCGTCACAGTGGGCTGTGGTTATTGCCATAACGGCAGTGCTACGTGGAGAGGCGGCCAATTGGGGCGCAGATTTACATAATCTGGTGGGAGAGTGGATTCCGTAAAGTGCGACTGAAAATTGGCCCCGAACCAGGGCCAGAGAATGAAGAATCCAACCCGGAGGGACAGTCCTGTGCAGGGGGTCAAGACAGTAAGCATGATTCCCCACAGTTGCAATATCCAGCGGTATATAAGGATCTAGAAGCGGTATTTGCTGAGGGAGAGTGAGGTGTTACCCCCGCATCGAGTGACCAATTGCGCGATAGAGTTAATACCGGGGGCGAAACATCCAAAACCACGCATGTATGCGATGACAAAACCCGAATTGGAAGAGCTTAGACGCTATATCGATAAAAACCTGGCCAGAGGCTTTATCCAACCTAGTCAAGCGCGCATAGCTGCACCTGTTCTTTTCCGGGAGAAGAAAGATGGCAGGCTTCGTTTGTGTGTCGATTTCAGGGGCTTGAACGCCGTATGCGTAGAACATTTGTACCCGCTACCATTGATGAAAGACTTGTTGGCCACATTGTCCACTGGTAGAATATTCACGAAGTTAGATTTACGGGAGGCGTATTACAGAGTGCGTATTCGTGCGGGAGATGAGTGGAAAACAACCTTTAACTGCCCTCTGGGTAGCTTTAAGTTCCATGTCATGCCGTTCGGGCTGCAAGGTGCACCCGCTGTCTTTATGCAGGTCATAAATGAAGTTTTACATGAGCATCTATACCGAGGGGTGCTCATTTATTTGGACGACATCCTCATTTATTCACAGACGCTAGACGAACATATACAGTTGGTACGAATGGTTTTGACCAAGTTGTTACACGCCAAATTGTTCGTGAAATTGTCAAAATGCGAATTCCATCGAACTCGCCTGGATTATCTAGGATACCGCATATCGGGCGATGGGGTTGAGATGGATCCAAAGAAGGTTGCTGCCGTCATGGAATGGCAAGCACCGAAAACCAGAAAGCAACTGCAAAGTTTTCTCGGCTTTGCTAACTTTTACCGACAATTCATCCCCGCATTTGCCCAGGTGGCCCTCCCGTTAACCGAGTTGTTAAAAACAAAACATGTGGTAGGGAAAATACGCCCCGGTCAGCCGTTGGAATGGACCCCTGAATGCCAACAAGCATTTGAGCTGTTAAAGTCATTGTTTGCTCGGGAACCGGTGCTCAAACACCCAGACCCAACACTACCGTTTATTGTGCAGGCAGACGCTAGTGATGTCGCGGTTGGGGCGGTGTTATTGCAACGAGACCAGGATGGCCAGTTACATCCCTGTGCATACACCTCTCGTAAATTAAATCCCACAGAGCGGGGTTGGGCGGTGTGGGAAAAAGAGGCATTTGCCATTCGATGGGCATTGGTCCCGTGGCGTCATCTGTTGGAAGGGAGCCCAAACGCATTTGAAGTGTGGACAGACCACAAGAATCTAGAGGCTCTCCAAACCCCTCGAAAGCTATCACTAAAGCAGGTCCGCTGGGCGCAATACTTCCAGCGCTTTAATTTCCGATTAAAGTATGTGCCAGGGGGGAGGAACTTTCTAGCAGATGCATTGTCACGGATGCCTCAGTTTAATAGTAAGCAAGACAATGTAATCCAGGCCATCATACCAAAACCCCAACACTTAGCCTGCGTGTACGCCACCAAGACCTCGGCCTCTACCTGGAAAAACCCCAACACTTAGCCTGCGTGTACGCCACCAAGACCTCGGCCTCTACCTGGAAAGAAGCTGTGAGAGAAGAGGTCAGTCGAGATCCATGGATTCCTGAACACCGAACAACAGTAACTATGAGAGATGGCTTAGTATGGATGGGGTCAACCCCTGCGGGGAGCGGTCCTGGCCCGGTGTCATGATGCAAAGACAGCCAGTCACTTTGGGTTCCTGAAGACTTTGCATCTAGTACGTAGGCAGTTTTGATTTGATTTGATTTGATTTATTAGATTTATATATCGCCCTTCTCCTTGCGGACTCAGGGCGGTGAACAGCCAGATAAAAACAGTACATAAAAGTTAAAAAAAAATTAAAAATCCATATAAACTTTGGCTAAGATTAAAACAATTAAATATTTAAAATACCACAACCCTACACTACAACAAGATCTTAGAAATTCAACAGGGGTCAGGCTAGACCGGCGAGCTGAAAGAGATAAGTTTTTAGGGCCCGACGAAAAGTCCGGAGGTCGGCAATTGTTCTCAGTTCTGGAGGAAGATCGTTCCAGAGGGTAGGGGCTGCCACAGAGAAAGCCCTCCCCCTGGGGGTCGCCAGCCGGCATTGTCTGGCTGACGGCACCCTGAGGAGGCCCTCTCTGTGGGAGCGAACCGGCCGGTGGGAGGCTATTGGCGGCAGAAGGCGGTCCCGTAAGTACCCTGGTCCTAAGCCATGGAGCGCTTTAAAGGTGATCACCAACACCTTGAAACGCACCCGGAAGTCCACCGGCAACCAATGCAGCTCGCGCAGGAGAGGTGTCACGTGGGAGAGTCCCGTCGCTCCCATAATCCCCCGCGCGGCCGCATTCTGCACCAGTTGGAGCCTCCGGGTGCACCCTAAGGGGAGCCCCATGTAGAGAGCATTGCAGTAGTCCAGGCGAGAGGTGACGAGTGCCTGAGTGACTGTGCGTAGGGAGTCCCGATCTAGAAAGGGCCACAACTGGCGTATCAGGCGAACCTGATAGAAAGCTCCCCTGGCCACAGCTGTCGTGTGATCCTCTAAAGACAGCCGTGGGTCCAGGAGGACGCCCAAGTTGCGCACCCTTTCCGTGGGGGCCAATGATTCGCCCCCAATAACCAGCGATGGTGTCAGCTGGCTATATCGGGACGCCAGCAGCCACAGCCACTCAGTCTTGGAGGGGTTGAGTCGAAGCCTGTTTCTCCCCATCCAGGCCTGCACGGCTTCAAGGCACTGGGACATCACTTCCACGGCATCGTTGGGGTGGTCTGGGGTGGAAATGTACAGCTGCGTATCATCAGCGTACTGATGGAACTCCACCCCAAAACCACGGATGATCTCACCCAGCGGCTTTACATAAATGTTGAACAGGAGGGGCGAGAGGACCGATCCCTGCGGCACCCCACACACTAGGCACCTCGGGGTCGACCGCTGCCCCCCTGTCAACACAGATTGCGACCGGTCGGAGAGGTAGGAGGAGAACCACTGTAAGACGGTGCCTTCCACCCCCAGTCCCTCCAACCGGCGCAACATGATACCATGGTCGATGGTATCAAAAGCCGCTGAGAGGTCTAATAACACCAGGATAGAGGAGTAACCCCTACCCCGGGCCCGCCAGAGATCATCCACCAACGCGACCAATGCCGTTTCGGTGCTGTATCCAGACCTGAAGCCGGACTGGAGCGGGTCTAAATAGACAGCTTCATCCAGGTACCAAGGGAGCTGCCATGCAACCACACTCTCAACAACCTTCGCTAAAAAGGGAAGGTTGGAGACTGGACGGTAATTAGCCAAAATAGCCGGGTCCAGGGAGGGCTTCTTGAGGAGGGGCCTCACCACCGCCTCCTTCAAGGCGGCCGGTAGGGCACCCTCACTCAAAGAAGCATTTATAATCTCCTGGAGCCAGCCTCGTGTAACCTCCCGGGAGGCCAGCACCAACCAGGAGGGACACGGGTCCAATAAACATGTGGTTGCGTTCAGTCTTCCCAAGGTCCTGTCCACGTCCTCGGGAGCCACAGGATCAAACTCAGCCCAGATAACACTCTCAAGACCTGCCTCAGTCACCCCGCCCGAACTAACCCAGTCAGCGGCCAAGTCATCCCGAATCTGAGTTATTTTATCATCCAGATATTGAACAAAATCCTCAGCACGACCCTGCAAGGGATCCTCCCGCGCTCCCAGATGGAGGAGGGAGCGGGTCACCCTAAACAGGGCGGCTGGGCGATTATCTGGTGACGCGATAAGAGCGGCAAAATAGTTAGATTTTGCCGCTTTTATCGCCACTAAGTAAGTCTTAATATGAGCTCTTACTAGTGTCAAGTCAGATTCAGAGCGACTGGCCCTCCAACCGCTCTCTAGGCGTCTTCTCCGGTGTTTCATCTCCCTCAGCTCCTCGGTGAACCAAGGAGATAAGTGAGTTCAGCGCCGGGTCAGAGGCCACGAAGGCACGATGTGGTCCAAGGCCCCACTGGCTGCCCTATCCCAGGCCGCCACCAGGTCCTCAGCCGAGTCGTGTGTCAGTGTCTCAGGAAATGGCCCAAGCTCCGTCTGGAACCTATCAGGATCCATCAGGTGCCTGGGGCGGAACCACCTAGTCGGTTCCGCCTCCCTGCGGTGAGGTGCAGCGGTCTGAAAGTCGAGCCGAAGGAGCGAGTGGTCAGTCCATGACAAGGGTTCCACAACTATATCCCCAATATCTAGACCACTCAACCACTGACCAGAGACAACAACTAGGTCCAGGGTGTGTCCACCAATGTGGGTCGGGCCCTGAATTACCTGGGTCAGGTCCATGGCCGTCATGGAAGCCATGAACTCCTGGGCTATCTCAGATGTTTCACCGATAGATGGCAGGTTGAAATCCCCCATGACCATAAGCCTAGGGGTATCAACCGCCACCTCGGCTACAACATTGAGAAGCTCGGGCAGGGTCGTTGCCACATGGCAGGGAGCCAGGTATGTGACTAACAGACCCATCTGCCCACCATGACCCCACCTCACGAAGATGGACTCACACCCGGCTATCTGAAGTACAGTGGTCTCCCTCGGACTCAGACCTTCCTTAATAATGACCGCTACTCCCCCACCCCTCCCCTGAGCTCTCGGCTGGTGGAATGCAAGGAAACCTGGTGGGCACATCTCCACGAGGGGAACCCCCCCTTCGTGGCCCAACCAGGTCTTGGTAATGCCGGCCAGGTCCGCACCCCCCTCTTGAAGAAGGTCACATATGAGGGGGGCCTTATTGACAACGGACCTCGCATTGCATAACAGCAGCCGGAGCTTCGGGTCCTGAGACTCTAAACAACTCGGGGAACGGGAATGGCTCGGGGGACCGGGGCACGCAATCGCTCGAAGACAGCGAGTGCGTGCCCCCGCCACATGATATGGTCCCCTGCCCACGCCGTATCTGCCCCTCCCACACAGCGTCTTGATCGCACAGTAGGAGCCCTCTTGCCTCCAGAATCTTGACCCCCCGTGGCCTCATAAACAGCCGGACCTAACCTTCCCCCCTGTGGGTTCTCCCCCAAACCCACTCCCACCCCCACCCCTGAACCCCTTAAAAATTTAATTAAACAAGAGCTTAAAAAAACCCTCAATCCCCGTTTTGCGGCATGCCACCTCTCGGGGTCCCAAAACCCGTCATTAAGGTGGGGCCTCGATAACGTAGAGGGCCAAGCCTGCGAGAGGGGGGAGTCTCGCAGGGCAAGAAGGCTAGACCTCGAAAACATCCGAACACAGGACGGGGATGGACAGAATAATAAGGTATGGCTGGAGTCTGTGATGGTAAACAAGAAATGTTGAAGAACAAGAGTTAATTAGTCAGGAGAAATCACCGCTACCCTCTCACGGTAGCGGGAAGGAGTCTATGCGTTCAGATCAGCTGCGGGGATGTCCGGACCCCCCCTCTCGCAGAGGTCCGCCATACAATCAGGAAGTTGGAAAGTCCAGGCCACTCTCTCACAGAGGCCTGGCATATTAGTCCTGCGAGGTAAGACTCCCCATCAGGGATGAACGAAGATGGAACCGGCTCCATCGGTCCTCCCGTAAGCTGTCCTGTTCTTCGATGATGCCAGCGTGCGAGATGGTACTAGGGCTGAGTTCCAAGCTACTCCGGGAAGTTGGCGGATCAATGGTACTACAGGCCAGGATGTATCAAAAGCCGATGGAGAAACGGGCGGGGGGAGGGTAGGGGCCAACTCCAACAAGGATGATAGTATAATAGCAAGCCCCCAGATTGCAGCTCAAAACCGTCAATGGGTGGGAAATCCTCACCACCGCCATGGGGGCATTAGTGGACCCTACTGGGTCTTCGACCTCCTGTTGAGAGCCTCCTCCATATATATAATCCCCCGCCGGCCACCGGCAGACCCGCTGGCCAGCTGAGGCCCCGCTGGCGCCATCAGCGTCGGGGTCGCCAGGAGAAAAACAGGTAGCCTCCTCACCGAAATCTTCCTTCTCCTGCAGGCGCTCTCCTTTTGGTCGCCTCGTTTACGTAAGGAGGTGGAACAATATGTAAAAAGTTGTAAAGTATGCATGACAGCAAAAGCAAGAACCGGGAAGCCACCAGGACTGTTACAAACAGTAGCAGAGCCCAGTAGACCATGGGAAGAAATCGGGATGGATTTTATCGTTGACCTTCCCAAGAGTAAGGGGTACACAGTGATATGGACAGTAGTAGATCTATTCTCAAAACAAGCGCATTTTGTTGCTTGTAAAGGGTTACCGTCTGCACAGAACTTAGCACATTTATTTATACAACATATTTACCGTCTACATGGAGTGCCTAAACGAATCATCTCCGACAGAGGAGTACAATTTACTGCACGGTTTTGGCGGGACTTTACCACCTTAATTGGGTCCTCACAAGGGTTGAGTTCAGCGTATCATCCAAGCACTAATGGCACAGCTGAAAGGGTTAACGCAATGGTAGAACGATACTTACGGTGTTACGTCTCATATCAGCAAACCGACTGGCCAACCCTTTTACCGTTCACGGAAGTAGCATATAACAACACAGTGCACCGCAGTACAGGACTTACCCCTTTTCAGGTAGTGTCAGGACAAGAGTTTACAGCCATCCCTGAAATGGATGTTGTCCAGCAGGACCAGGTAACGCCCAGAGAATGGGGCGTTCAGATCGGGCAGACATGGCCCAGGATCAGAGATGCCTTACACAAGGCCTCTGAAGAATACAAAACATACGCTAATAGGAAAAGAGCGGGACAGAAACCTTTCCGGGTGGGCGATCGGGTATATGTATCGACAAAATACATAAAGCTCAAGATACCTAGCAAAAAATTGGGACCGAAATATCTTGGTCCCTTTGAGATCACAAAGGTAATAAACCCCGTAACCGTTGAGTTAAAACTCCCCCCTTTGTTAGGCAAACTCCATCCCGTATTCCACAGTAGCCTTCTCAAACCAGTGGAGGTGCTACGAGACCCCTTGACATGTCCCAGACCAATACACGGACACTCCTATGAAGTGGAGAAAATATTGGATTCAAAGGTACGCAGAGGGACACTACACTATCTTGTCCAATGGAAGGGATATCCACTAGAAGAGGCATCCTGGGTACCAGTTACCAACATGAACGCCGAGCGGCTACGGCGCAGATTCCATAGAAAACATCCTCAGAAGCCAGGGGGGAATGGGAAAGTATAACGTTGTGGAAAAGCTCTATGTCTGGGTATAACCGTGTCTTTCTCTCTTCTAGGAAGAGGCCTGGTAGGGGGAGCCGCCTGTCAAGACCCACCCGGCTCGACACTTCAGGGGGAAAAATGGCTGTATACCAGAACGGGGGGAAAAAGCATAGAAGCACGTTACGAGCTGAAAGGGGGCAACCAGCAAGAAACGAAGACGCTGCTATGGAAGGAGGGGATACTCACGGTGGTGGGGGTGTTAGGCAGGGTTTAGGCGGACGGTCACACTGCGGCCGGGATAGGGCGGAGTCTAGACATTGGCGGGTGACATCATATATATAAGAAACGCCAGGAGCAAACCCGGAAGCATCGCTAATAGGAAGACGCTGCGGCGCGTTACTTTAAAAAGGGGGTGGGAAGCAGGAACCACCGACACCGGCTTTATGTTATCTCGGTTGAACTCAGCGATGTCTGCGACAGCCTGGAGCATGAAATAAACTTTGATCCTGCTACGGAGCATACCTGACTGCAGTGTCATTCATTGGGCGACCAGGACTGTTGAGTGGTCTGAGAGGTACTTCTATGGAAATGATATGGGATGCAAGCAAGGCTTATATGAGGGGAATTTTAATCCATATGAATAATAAATATAGATTAAAACAACAAAAGAAGTGGAAAGAGATAGAGGAGGAAATAAAAAAGAAAGAACAACTACTTATATCTAATCCAGGAGACAAAAAAGTAAAGGAAGTAATAAAAATATTACAAGAGCAATTTAATGTGTTAATGGCTGATCAAGTGGCAACTAGTTTACAGTATGCTAAACACAATACATTTTGTAATGCTAATAAACCAGGTAGGTGGTTGGCTTATGTGTTGAGGAAAAAACAGAAATCATGAGTAATTAGTAAGATAGATGTCAGCCTCCAGTGCTGACATAGTAAAGAGGGGGTTAGAGGTAAGGAAGTTTATCAACAGAATATGATTAAAAAAGCTTTTTTAGATTTTTATACAAAGTTATATGCCAGTGATTCAATACAAGGCATAGATATAGATAGATATCTAAAGGAAGGGAATATTCCTGAATTAACATTAGAACAGGGGGAAGGATTGAATCAGACAATATCTTCTGAGGAGATTATTGCAGCAATTAAACAATTAAAAACAGGTAAGGCTCCGGGAACAGATGGATTAACAGCTGTTTATTATTAGAATTTACAGTCTGAAATGGTAGAACCGCTTAGAGCTTTATTTTGTAAAATACAAACAGGGGGAGAAGTCCCACCCTCTTGGAGAACAGTATTAAACCTGAAAACTTTAGGCCAATCTCACTCTTGAATATTGACTATAAAGTTTTTGCCAAGATATTAGCGAACAGATTAATGCCAGTTATGCAGCAAACAGTTCATAATGATCAATCAGGGTTTATAAAAGGGAGACAAATGAAATATAATGTGAGACAAGTTATAAATTTACTGGAATACCTGGAAGAAAACAACCAGGTTTCTGCAGCACTTATATTTTTGGATGCAGAAAAGGCATTTGAAGTTTTATTGAATAGGATACGTGATTCTGATAAAATAAAAGGAATTGTAATCAGACAACAAGATTATAGACTAAGAGCGTTTGCAGATGACCTGGTTGTTACTTTATCTCAACCCATAGAATCGGCTCCTTATATGCTGGACATAATAGGTCAATATGGTAAGGTATCTGGATTTAAAGTAAATCAATACAAGACAAAGATGATAACTAAAAATATGTCTATATCTCAAAGAGAAGATTTAGGAAGATTAACAGGGTTTGAAATAGTTAAAAAGGTTAAATATTTAGGAGTAAATATTGCAGCTTCAAATACGAAATTATATAAAAACAATTATGAGGTTCTTTGGCAAAAAGTGCAGAAAGAAATGGATAACTGGAAAAAGTTACAATTATCTTTATTGGGAAGAATAGCAGCAATAAAAATGAATGTGTTACCAAGGTTTTTATTTTTGTTTCAAATGATACCAGTCCTTAAGAAAGATGGGAATTTGAAGGAGTGGCAGAAAGGGGTCAATACTTTTATTTGGGGTGGGAAAAAACCAAGAATAAAATTGAAAATTATACAGGATGCACGTGAGAGAGGACGTCTTAAAATGCCCAACTTAAGATTGTATTATGAAGCATCGGTTTTATCACAAATAAGTGATTGGTTTAACTTAACTGAAGAGAGAATGTTAAATATAGAAGGTTATGATTTGTTATATGGATGGCACGCTTATTTGTTATATGAAAAAAAAGTGGATAAGGTGTTTAAAGGTCATATACTTAGAAATGCTTTGTTGAGGGTTTGGAAAAAGTAACAATATAAGTTAAACTATAAGATACCTATATGGGCAAATCCTAGACATGCAATAGAAAATATAAGTGTAGAACAAAAACAGGAGGTGATTACTTATAAAGAGATTCTTTTTATGGAAAGGGGTAAATTGCAGTTGAAATCTTTAAATGTACTGAAAGAAGAAGGGATAATTTATACTTGGTTTCAGTATGGTCAACTTCAAGCTAGATGGAGGGAAGATCAAAAAATTGGTGTTATGCAAAATGAGGAAAATTTGGTAAAACAGATTAGAGATCAAAGTCAAATGCATATTAAAAGGTTGTATAATGCATTATTGGAAATAGATTCAGAAACAGAATTGGTCAAGGATTGTATGATAAAATGGGCACAAAATTTTCAGGAACCAGTGATGATAGAAACGTGGGAAAAGATTTGGGTTAGAAATGTTAAATTTACGCAAGCACAAAACTTAAGAGAAAATTTTTATAAAATGTTTTATAGATGGCATTTAGATCCTAAAAAATTATCATGTATGTATCCAAACCTGCAAGCTAAATGTTGGAGATGTGATTGTGATGATGCAACTTATTATCATATATAATAAGAAGATTGTAAATAAGATTGTAAGAAAATCAAAGCATTTTGGATAAAAATTTGGTGGGTGATGCAGAATATTTTGAAAAAAAGGTTGAAATTTACTCCACAACTGTTTTTATTGGGTATAACTACGGATTGTACAATATTAGAGACTAAATTGATTTTAAATTTAATATCAGCAGCTAGGCTGTTGGTAGCGCAATACTGGAAGAAAGACTTTTTGCCTACTATTGAAGAGTGGACACTGAAAGTAGCAAACTTAGCAGAAATGGCGAAGATCTCAATGTACTTGAAGGACTATACACAAGAAAGATACATATCGGAATGGAGAAGATGGATTGACTATATTCAAAACAAGTATCAGACAAGAAAATATCAAATAGCTTATGAATGAATGTTAAACTTTAGAAATATTATGTTATCTATAGAGGAGTTAAGGTTTAAGGGGGGGAATTGGTAGTTTAAGGATAGATAGGTTAATTTAGCTTAACTGAAATACCCTGTATTTTGCTCTGGGAAGTCTGGGAGGGAGGGTGGGAGGGGGGAAGGGGGTGGGGGGAGGGAAAAAGGGTGGGGGGAATACTGGGGGGGAATTTCTTTTTGTAAAACTTTTCAATTAAAAAAAAAAGAAATGTAGCACAGTTGTTACTTCTTAGACCAAAAAAAAGAAGAAACAATATTACCAATCCACTAGATGGCAGTGTTACTTATTTTCTCCACTCTCCCTTGTTGTATTCAATACACGATACAATAAAAGTAGCCAGAGGAAAGAAAAAAAAAGATAAACAAGAAAAACTTGCATAAATTGTATTAAATAGACACCAAAAATTCAATAATTTAGTAAACAAATTGGAAATCTCCTGTCCAATCCAGTCCAGTCCAAATTAAAATGTGTAAACTTCCACCAGCAAAAATAAATTGAAATTAGGAAAAACTACTTTTGACTCTGGCTTAATTCCACCGCTTAATTCCTTCTGTCTTCAATTTAACTATCTTTTGTTTAGTCTCAGGATGTTCTCTCAAATAGTCTATTAAAAAGTTCTCTCACCAAGCCAACACACTTTCTCCTGTTCCGGAGCTGTCCCAACTTCAGCAGCTTCAATGGCTGTCTCTTCGTTGCCAGAAAAAAAGGACTTCTCCTGGATCAACCAGGGACTTTGTGATGTCCCTGGGATCAGCAAGATGTGCCCTCCACTATCACCATCTCTATGGGACGGTGAGGTCCAAATAGGACCATCCAACAATGAAGATATCGATTGCTATCTTGGAGATTCAAGATCGCCCATCGTACCATCGCAACATCAGCTCCACCCTCCCAGACTTTCATAAATTTTTGATTTAGCCTGCCACACTTCCGAATGTCCGGTATGTCATGTGGAGTGGCTGGGACAGAAACAAAATGTCACTTGTTACTTAAGCGGCAGCTGCATTTTAATCAGGCTACTAATAATACGAAAGAGACATCTTAAGATTGTCCTTTGTTCCCACTTCCGCCTGCCATCTATAACAGGACTTGGGAGGGGTTCTCAGTTTGAGGAGGGGATAAAAAGTTAGGGTTCAAGACCATTGGCACAACGAGAACCCACTCCTCATCCCTTTGACTGCTCATCTGCTTAATTAAACTCATGGCATTTCAGTCCCTGATCCCCCTCCCTTCAAAACTTGACAGATAGTGGGACTTCCGGTGGCTCCACAGGTGTCATGGTCGCCTCTTTGAGGAGCGCTAGCCCCGTGATTTTGTCAGCCGCTAGAACAGCGAAAACTAGCTGTCTAGCGGCGAAGAAACTTCCCCCTTGGGAGAAGATGGGGAAGAGAGCAGCCAGGTGTGGGTAGAGCTCCCCAAAAAGCCCTAGAAACAATTATGGGGCTTAAAGGGTGAGAGCTCCCCAGGAACCTGGCGAAGCTCCTAATCCGGGACATGTCTGCCTGAAGGCAGAACAAGATGCTGCGACCATCCCTGCAAGCAATCTTGTAACAGCATTGAAATTCAAAGCAGGCAGAACAAAGACAGGAGACTTTATAACTGCAAGTACTTTGCTTTGATTCCATTTGGAAACTCCTTTCTTTTCGAGTCTTTAAGAGCAGGGAAAGTTGAAGGAAAGGGGAAAAAAAGATGGTGCTGGCTTGTTAACGCTGAGAAGAGGAAAGTGAAAGTCAAAGAAGAAAGTGCTTGTTAACTTGTTAACTTGTTAAAGCTGTCAGCCCCGCTGTCAACCTCGCTAGTTTTGCTTTGCCGCTTCGGTTGTCATAGAAACGGAGGGAGGGGGGTTTATGCTCACGCGGGCTTTCTAAATTCTGAGAAACGAAACCTTCCTTAAGCTGTTATCAGTCCAACGGACACTGCATTCCTGGATGCTGACACGGCCAGACGTCTGCTCCCACCTGACCTCTGGAAGACCTGTGGATTGGATGATTTATGGTGCACAAGGGAGGGGGATGCTTTCTAATTGTAACTTCCGCGCGTTTTGCTTCAGAATCCTGCTTTCTATGGTTGCGTTCAGTTCATATCTAGTAAAAGTACCAGTTATCCTATCTAATGGAGTCTGGGTCCTCCTTTCCTGGATATTGAAGGAAGCATACCTGACACCCGCTTAATTCTTATGGGTTTACTTGCAAAGAATTAAGACTTTGGGATTCAAGAACAGGATTTAAAGACTAAAGATCAGAATTAAAAGTACTTTTTGACTTTTGGTTTACTGGGCTGGTTGCTGGATTGTGTAACCCTGAAATGGCTTCGAAGCAAGTAAAATCTGGTGTGACAAAATCTGCTGGGAGTGCGGGAAGTTCCCCTGCCCAAACCACCAGATTCCAGGGACTGGTTGGTCATGTTAATTCATTAGAAGAAAAGGTTGATGAGATTAACCAAGCTAATGAGAATTTGGAGAGCAAAGTGGAAGAGGCACAAATCAAGATTGATAAGACAGAAGCAGACGTAATGATGACACAGTATAGGGCGATGGAATTTGCTTTGAGAGTGAGAGGCCTGAAAGAAAATTCTCAAGAAAATTTGAAAGAGATTTTTGTAGAAGCCCTGGCACAGTTTACTGGAGATGCCAGAGCAGAATATGACTGGCAGATTGACAAGATCTATCACGTGAATTCATGGATTGCTAGACAAAGACAACTACCAAGAGATATTGTGATTTATTTTATTACCAGAAAGATGAGAAATGGGATTTTACAAGCTTCTTATAAAAATAAGTTACAAGTGGCAGGACAGGAGGTTGCAGTATTTAAGGAAATTCCAACTAAAATGTTGCAAGCCAAGAAGGAATATGCATTCCTGGTAGATGAACTCAGAAATCGCCAGATACAGTATAGATGGGAGGTTCCAGCTGGACTAGTGGTGAATTATGCAGGAGAACGGTATCGTCTTAATACAATTTGGAAGGCAAGAGATTTTTATGCCAATACACTAAAGGCTGGATACCCACCATCCCCAGGATCTAGAAAAGGGAGAGAAGCAGCAGAGGGGAAGAAGGAAGATATGCAAACACAAGCCCAAGGAAGTGCTATGAGTATGCAAGAAGAGTTATTGCAACTCTCAGGTGCTGTACAAGCTTGGGAGCTATCTGAAAAAATAGAAGATGTTAAAGAACAAAGACAAACTCAAGCAGCAACCAAGCGGAAGGAGCAAGAACTGAAGAGGCAACAAACTCAGACACTAACACAAGAAAGTACAAGTACAAATACAGAAGCAGTGGGAGGGGCAAGACCAAAGAAGAAGTTCCAGGTGGACTTTCAATCGGTGCTCGAAAAGCTTTGGGACCCTAAAGATGGCTTCTAGGTTTCTAACCTGGAATGTCAATGGTTTAAATTCACCTCAAAAAATGAAGAAAATATTTCACTACTTGAAACTGTTCAGAAATGATGTAATTTGTTTGCAAGAGACACATATTAGGATAAACGATCAAAAATATTTGATGAATGCGAAATTGGGTACACATTTTGTGGTGTCTGCCCCAGAGAAGAAAAATGGAATAGTGATGTATTTAAGAAAAGACTTGATAGCTAAAGGAAGATATCTAGCAATTGAATTATTAATAGAAGGAAAGAAAACTCTGTTAGTGGGTTTATATGCACCCAATCAACAACAAGAAAAATTTTACAAGTTGTTGCATACAAAATTATTACAATGGGATTATAATTTGTGTATTTTGTTGGGTGATTGGAATGGAGTATTGAATCCTACATTGGACAAGAAAAGGCTTTTGCAAACTATCAAAACGCGAGCAAGACTGCCTAAATCTTTTTTTGATATGATGGAGGATATGGAACTGAGAGATATTTGGTGGGAAAGGAACATCAAAGAACAAGATTTTACATTTTTTTCAGATAGACCTCAATCCTTTTCGAGAATAGATTTTATATTAATCACAAATTATTTTCTTTCCAGGGTGAAGAAGACAAAGATTTGTCCCAGAACTATAACGGATCACAGTCCGGTGTGGATGGAATTGGAGTATGGAGAAGGGTCTAGGAGATCTTGGCGTTTAAATGAAAATCTTTTTAGTTATGAGAAAAATGTGATAGAATGTAGAAAATTAATGAAGGAATTTTTTGTTTTAAATATGCATAAGGGAACATCTATGGAAATGGTATGGGATGCTAGTAAAGCATATATGAGAGGTGTTTTGATTAACTTGAATAATGCATACAGACGTAGACAAAGGGAAAAAAGGAGGGAGCTAGAAGAAGAGATAAAGAAAAAAGAACAGGTGTTAATACACAATCCAGAGGATAAGAAAACTAAAGAAGCGATTACTTTATTACAAGGGCAGTTTAATATGTTGATTTCAGATCAAGTGGCAACTAATTTGCAATATGCTAAACATAATACTTTTTGTAATGCAAGTAAGCCAGGTAGATGGCTAGCATATATGTTGAGAAAAAAACAGAAATCCCATATTATAGAGAAAATAAATTATAAAGGAAAAGAGGTTTATCAACAGAATATGATTAAAAAGGCTTTTTTAGAATTTTATACAAGTTTGTATACTGAAGATAAAATACAAGGTGTAGATATAGATAGATATTTGGATAAGGAGAATATTCCTATAGTTTCAGAGGAACAAAGGGAAAGGTTGAATCAACCAATAGTAGAGGAGGAAATTCTCCTGGCAATTAAACAGTTAAAAGTTGATAAAGCTCCTGGTACAGACGGATTGACAGCTGTGTATTGTAAACATTTACAATTGGAAATGGTTGAATCCCTTAAGGAATTATTTAGCAAAATACAATTGGGAGGAGGGGTACCACCGTCATGGAGAACAGCCTTTATTTCCCTAATCCCCAAAGAAGACCAAGATCATACACATCCAAAGAATTATAGGCCTATATCATTACTTAATACAGATTATAAGATTTTTGCCAAGATACTAGCAAACAGGTTAATGTCGGTAATGCAGCAAATGATTCATAGTGATCAATCTGGTTTTATACAAGGGAGACAAATGAAAAACAATGTAAGACAAATTGTTAATATATTGGAGTATTTGGAAAGGAACAACCAAATCCCTGCGGTGTTCATATTTTTGGATGCTGAAAAAGCTTTTGATCGAGTGAATTGGCAGTTTTTATTGAAAATGGTGCAGAGGATACAATTTGGGGACTATTTTACACAATCTATTAAGGCAATATATAAGGAACAGACAGCTCAAATAATAATTAATGGTAGTTTAACAGAAATCTTTAAAATTGAAAAAGGAACAAGACAAGGATGTCCTTTATCCCCATTATTGTTTATATTAACTTTGGAATTGTTGCTGAATAAAATACGTAATTCAGAGAAGATAAAGGGAATTAAGATTAGACATTATGACTATAAAGTGTGTGCATTTGCAGATGATTTGGTTGTAACCTTAACTCAACCAGTGAAATCAGCCATAGGTTTGATGGAGATAATTAATCAGTATGGTCAAATATCGGGGTTCAAAATAAATATTGGGAAAACAAAGATGATAGTTAAAAATATGATAACAAATCAAAAAGAAGAATTAGAAAGAGTAATGGGATGTGAAATAGTGAAAAAGGTTAAGTATTTAGGAGTTTATATTGCAACACCGAATGGGAAATTATATACATATAATTATGAATTGTTATGGCACAAAATACAGGTAGAGTTGGAAAACTGGAAAAAATTACAATTTTCTTCATTGGGTAGAATAGCAGTAGTAAAAATGAATGTCTTACCTAAATTTTTATTTCTTTTTCAAATGATACCAATACTTAAAAAGGATGCTAATTTGGAAGAATGGCAGAAAGGTATTAATAAATTTGTTTGGGCAGGGAAGAAATCAAGGGTAAAATTAAAAATCATGCAGGATACACGAGAAAGAGGAGGCTTGAAAATGCCCAATTTAAAACTATATTATGAAGCAGCTGTTTTATCAGCAATTAGTGATTGGACTAATTTAACAAATGAAAGGATTTTGAATATTGAAGGATATTAAAGTGAATAAAAGTGAATAAAATAATAATGGGAATAAGGTAAATGGGAATAAAAGTGAATAAAGTAGGAATCATACAGAGTCAGTTACATGAACCCTAAAAGACACTCTTTATTCACTTTTATTATAAGGGAGAAAGGGTCAGTTAAAGGACACTCTCTATTCACATAAGGGAGAAAAGTGCTTGGAGATTATATTAAAAATCAGCTAAAACCCATTATTGGTAAATATATCTTCTGATGAGGCCTAGCTCAGCTAGCTGTCAAGGAAGGACAAGCCATATGGAAAACATTTGAGGGGCATCACTGTCAAAGACACAAAGACATGTAAGTTACAAAGAGTTACTTATGACCCAAGGACAGCAGTAAATTTCCCATTAGCAACTACAGGCACTTAAGGAAGGTTGTCTAAGATAAAATAATCTTATAAACTAAAAATAATGGTTTACTAATGGTTTAGTAATTAGGAAATGTCAATTATCATATAACAAGTGTATGTTAACCATATATAGAAAATGTATGAGCTCATGTTAACCATATATGGAAAATGCATGATCTCACCGAATCCTTTATCTTGGAAACATATATAAACTGTCTATCAGAGCTGTTTTCTTTGTTCAAAGTTTCAGGTACAAATTTGGCTTTGAACCTCTGGAAATAAACTCTCTCTGGCTGACCCAGGAATGTTGTTTGGTCCCTTCATTCCATAACATTTATGGCACCCAAACAGATGGGACTAAGGAACAAAGACCTTTGTTCTGCCTGACAGGATGCCCCAGTGGGAACCGACGCCTCCCCAAGGAAAGTTCACTGGCCGGCCACAAAGACTCCCTTGAAGTCTATGGAATCTTTCAGTGAGGAGATGCCGTAAAACCCACTGGAGAAGCAGACTAGTCAAGGATCCTCAAAGGTCAGCCAGACACAGAGATCTCAACAAAAGTCCAAGAGGGAAGGACGCCTGCAGGTAAGTATAAGTCAGGGAGTTCGAGTCTCTCTGTTAAGGGGTACCCACCAATTTAGTGGTCGAAGAGGGGGCCTGATCACCCCCCTAGGAGACAAGGCGTCGTCCTAAAGTCTCTGGTAAGGAATTAAGTATTGTGTGGGTGGTTAAACCGTTGTAGTTCTCATTGGTGACCTTTGAATTTTCAGGCGCCGTGAATCAACGGTAGTGTTGTTAGGATGGGTGGTCGTAATAGTGTCCCCAGGACACCGTTACAATGCATGTTAGCCAATTTTAAGGGTCTGTTTGATGAAATCTAAAAGAGAGGGGAGAAAGAAAACCTTATGCAATAAAAGTTAAAAGAAATGTGTGTGATCTTACGTGTGGTAAGAGAAAAAGAACTACTGCAGTGTTATAAACATTCTGATAAATTACCATTCTTAAAAAGCCAGGGAACTCTGAGAGAACTAAGAATAAAGAATAAATTGTTTACTGTTCTTCCCACCCGGGGTTTAGCAGGTAAAGGTAAAGCCTGTCTAAATGGGAACTCAGATAATTTTAATTGATTAATTTGATGTGATTCCTGTTAAAAATTATTTTGTTGATGTGCATCTATAATGATAGTGTGTAGAATTGAATGGGATTGAATTGATTGTGAGATGTCTGGTCAGCCTGCGAATTAAGTAAACATCTTGGCTTGAAGCTGTGGGAAACAGGCAGTGGTTAGGGCCCAAAATCACATCTGTGATTAAAACTGCTTCCTGAGTTTCCCCACTGCTTGAAGCTACAGATTGACCAAGGAAAGAAAAAGTGGAAAGAGCTGGATGGAGGAGGAAATCCTCTAATAATAGTACACAAAATTATTTAGAAAATGGAGCTCATGGGCTTGTGAAAAAGCTCCCTGAAATGATTATAATGATTGGTTTGCATGAAGTGGGATTTTTGCATGTGAAATAGGTGTACACAAGCAGTTTGATTGCAGGGCAAATGTGAGTGTGTTGAGGGTAAAAGTTGGTGTGAATGTACTTTGATTCCCTTTCATATAAAGAAACAGTAAGTGGCTAGAGAGAAATGAGATAGTGTTGTTCTGTTAAAAAAAAAAGCTGAGTGAAGGGGGGGGATAGTGAGGCTTGTCTGCGTGCTTTAAACATTTTTTTTCCTTTCTCTTGGTCTGTCTGAGAAAGGAGGGGGAAGTGGGCTTGCTGGTGCAGCCTTGCCTCCTTTGGTCTCTTTCATCTGCATGTAGAGGCTGTGCAGAGGTGTTTTCTTTTCTGCTCTGAATACAATTTTGATTTTATTGTTTTTCTGGAAATTTTTGAGGTTTAAAATATTTAATTAAACCTATATAAAAGAAATGATTTTGAAAGATTTTCTGAATCTGACTTGCATTTTACTAAAGGCAGAGATTGACACTAAAAGTTTGATCCAAATATATTTCAGAGCATTGATCCATTGTTTTATTTTTGAAGCTGTTCTTCTTACCTCCATTTTTTTAAAAAAAAAATGCCTTTATGCCTGTGTGCATTTTGAATGCTTGGGTGCTCCATCATATGGCATTGTCTGTTTGTTAGTAGCATAAGTTGTTGCCGTTTTAGAAATTGTTACAGAGATGGGTTACAATAGTAGAAGGGAGTGAGAGAACCATCAATATAAATATACTTTTAAAAATTACCCGAATAGTTTAGGATTTTTCTAGAGATTCACCCTGCAAATAAGCCTCCAAAAATGCACACTTTAATAGTATTTCTATTACTTGATAGGATTTATTTAAAGAGCTGTTCTGAAGCCACTCTGGGCTCTTTGGAGGAGGAATATTTGCATTCACCATATAAACCATTATTTCTATGCAAGACTTGGAACTGAGGTCCTAGTTTCTTGGGAGTTCGTGAAAGTGACTATAAATAACCTAAAGCAAAACTTGTACTCTCTGAGAAAGTAAAAACCCAGATTTTTATGTCATGAATGCTACATTGGAAGAATAAGTTTAATTCAGAATAACCCTTCCAGTGAATCATGTCTGGAGGAACCCTCCGTAAATGATTTTGCATTGGATCATTTAAGCTCTGGTCTAATTGTTCCATCTTGAATGGCATTACAATGAACTGCAGCTCTGTTATCCCTAAACTTTTAATAGATACAAATAGTACAGAGGCTGTTTTACATGGATATTGGGAAGGGAGGGGATCAGATTTGTTCTTTGGTTGAAGGAGGATATAGATAGAAATCCTTTATGTACCAAATATGTCTGAATATTCTTTTGTGCTTATCTGTTTTTGTGCTTATTCTTTACCACTCTTTTGTTAAGTTTTGTTTAAAACCAGTGTTTTTTCTAGGAATATTTTTTCTTAAGTGACTGACTGCAGTCCCTCATCTAAGATGATAATCCTTGGATGCTCTTAATTTGAATGTTTTTTTCTCCCTTTTATTAGAGTTGACTCTTAATCAGCTCAAGAACTATGCTCAGCTTTTTGTGAATCATACTCCAGAGTTAGTGAAGTTTGGTTCAGTTTTGGATAAGTGTCAAGAGTTGTAAGAAGTAAATTGTAAATCACCCATTTTGCCAGTTCAGTACTCCAGAAAGCAGAAAAAGGGGGAAAGATTATTCAGTCTTGAAGTGCTGCTAAAAGAATTGTTGGTGTGCCCACTGTTACATGGTATTCCTGCGCTATATTAGTGCCCCTCTGCTATAGAATAAAATGGAGGCTGAAGAGAATCTGGAAGATGAATGATTTGTCAGAAGCATTTAAAATTAGAAATACTGTTCAGTTCTCTGAAAAGTTTGGCAAGAAAAACATAGGTAGCTGAACACTCCTTGGAATTATGTTTGGTCAAAGTCGGTGAAGGAAATTGCAGGCTTGATTTTAGGTTTAAAGAGATTGAGACTAAGCTCCAGAATTTGGAAGCTGTTGTCTTTTCTAAGCAATTGCTTGTCCCTGCCCTGCCACAATATTTCATTCTGTGATGTCTTTGGGGCATTATGATGTGAACTATAGTTATTGTTATGTCGTTATAAGGACATCCGCCGGGGGATTGGTTGTTTCCACCAGCGGGAAATTTAAATCACTGTCATTGGCTGGTGGGCATGCCCGAGCAGGATATAAGGAGGCTCAGCAGCCTCAGCTGGCAGTTCTGTTTGTACTGAATAAAGGTGCTGAACGGATAGCAGCTGAGTTGCGTTTCTTTCCGGCGCCGATCTAACACTGGTGACGAGGGACTAGAGAAGAACCGACGAGAGCAGCAGGCACGATCGCCACCACATCTTCTAAGAGCAGTCACTGTGCTGAGTCACTTGAGCCTCTCAGGAACCATGTCTGGTCCACAGATCTCGCTAGCTCCATTCAACCCGAGCCAAGAGAAATGGAAAACTTTCATGGTTCGCTTCAGGCAGTTACTGGCGGGAAGTGGCTTCACGAACCTCGACCAAAGCCGAAAGAGAGCACTCTTCCTGGCCCACTGTGGCTCAGAGGTCCTGGAAATGGCCATGGACCTCGTGGTGCCGCAGGACATCGAGCAGATGCCATGGTCTGAGCTTCAGGACATCCTCCAGGACCATTACTCCCCAGCAAGCACCCCTCTGTCTAACCGCTTCGATTTTCACCAGAGGAACCAGCAAGAGCGGGAATCTTTCAAAGAATTCGTATCGGCGCTCAGGAAGATCGCGGCCAGCTGCGAATTTGAGAACGTAGATGTTCAGCTACGGGATCGCGTAGTCTTCGGGATGAGGGACTGCACGGCGCAGAAGAAACTCCTCAGCCGAAAGAAAGTGTCCCTGAAAGAAGTTATTGAGGAAGCCACAGCCGCCGAATCATTGGACAGGGCAGCAGCGGCAATGAGGAGATCCAAGGGGATCCACAAGATCCACAGGGATCCCCTGCCATCCTCAGATGAAACCTTCACTGGGTCAGAATCCAACCCCGAAATGGCCGTGCACAAAGTCACGAGGCCCCAATGGCGGGAAAAGCCCCAAGATGGCGGACAAGATGCCTGCTGTGCCAGCTGCAATGGCGACCATCCACGCGCCAGATGTCGCTGGCGGGATGCAACGTGCAGGCGCTGCAGGAGAAAGGGCCACATCGCTGAAGCCTGCAGGGCAGCAGAGCCGAATTTTGAACCAGCCAGAGCAATGGACCGCGAGTACCAGAGATCATCCAAACGGTCCCAGTACCCACGGCGAGATGGCGACTGCTACCACAAGAACAAAGGGGTCCACCAGACAACGATCACACATGCCGGTGGACGAGGTTCTGAGAAATTCCACGTAACAGTCCACGTGGAAGGGACTCCATGCCCCATGGAAATAGACTCCGGCTCCCCGTACTCAATTATCGCCTGAAACCAGCTAAAAAGACTCCAGCTGCGGCTATCACGGAAGCAGCTAGAACCATTCCAAGCAAGACTGGTGGATTTTGGGGAGCATCCCATTGGCATCCTGGGCCGGACCAACATCTGGGTCAAATTCAAAGAATTCGAAGGAAGCCTCCCCATTGCCATCGTGCAGGAAGCCCGCCTGACCTTGCTAGGCGTGGAATGGTTCAAGCCTCTAGGGCTTACAATTGGCAGAATAAACCAAATTCAGGCTAGCGCACTCGACCAACTCCTGGAGGACTTCAAGGATGTCTTTGACGGGAGTTTAGGTAAATTCATGGGGAAGCCCATCTCTTTCAATTTAGACCCTACAATTGCACCCATTCGGCTAAAGCCCCGCAGGGTTCCGTTTGCCCTCAGGCCTAAGGTAGACGCACAATTAGATAAGCTAATAGCCCAGAGCATTTTGGAGCCGATTGATCATGCGGCATGGGAGACCCCCATTGTGAGTCCCATGAAGCATGATGGATCTGTGCGCATCTGCGCCGACTACAAATGCACGATCAACCGGGCTCTCCCTCAGAGTGCATATCCCATGCCAGTTGTGCAACATCTGTTGCATTCCCTGGGCAGCAGGTCAATTTTCACAAAACTGGACCTGGCCCAGGCTTACCAGCAATTGCCAGTTGACCAAATGACTGCGGAGGCACAAACCATTGTCACCCATAGTGGGGCATTCAAGTGCAACCATCTCCAATTCGGAGTCAGTGCTGCCCCAGGCATTTTTCAGGCAATGATGGAACGCCTTCTCCAAGGCATTCCAGGGGTGGTGCCCTACTTCGACGACGTACTAATCTCTGGGAACTTGGAAGCCCAACTACTGGAGCGGCTCAGGCTTGCCCTGCAGCGCTTCCAGGCGAAGACCCTACGGGTGAGAAGAGACAAATGCGTCGTGGGGGTCCAGGAGGTCGAGTTCCTGGGCTATTTAATCAATAGCAAGGGCATCCACCCCGCCAAAAGCAAAATTAGGGCAATACATGAAGCTCCAACCCCCAAAAACAAATCGGAGCTTCAGGCGTTTCTGGGACTGCTAAATTTTTACGCTGTCTTTATGAAACAGAAAGCCACTGTGGCTGAACCGCTCCACCGCCTGCTAGGGAAGGCAGCACCCTGGAAGTGGGAAGAGGAAGAGGAAGCTGCGTTCCGGAAGGTCAAGACCCTACTCTCCTCCGACAGCGTCTTTATTCAATATCATGAGTCGCTCCCACTGTTCCTGACATGCGATGCCTCACCGTACGGGGTCAGAGCTGTCCTCAGCCACCAGCTCCCCAATGGCTCCGAAGCCCCTATAGCCTTCTTCTCCAAAACCATGTCTTCAGTGGAGAGGAACTATAGTCAACTTGATAAGGAAGCCCTAGCTATTGTAGCCGGGATCAGACGCTTCCATGAATACTTGTACGGGAGGCCATTCACGATCGTCACCAATCACAAGCCCCTTCTGGGTCTGCTTGCCGGGGACAAGCCAACGCCACCCTACATGTCGCCCAGGATGACACGCTGGGCCATCTTCCTCTCGGGATATGCCTACAAACTCATCCACCACCCCAGCAAGAACATCAGCAACGCCGACGGCCTCAGCAGAGGCCCCCTGCAAGAACCGGTGGAAGACCCCGCCCCCACCCTCGGACTCTACCACATAGACAGAGACCGGACGTGCCCGGTGTCATCTACCATGGTGGCAACTCACATGGCGAGAGACAAAATCCTCAGACAGGTACTCTCATGGACCTTGCAGGGCTGGCCGACGGAAAGAATGGGCGAGGAGTTCACACCGTTTATACGGAGGCAGCAAGAACTGGCCACCATGAAGGGCTGCCTCCTCTGGGGGGACAGGGTGGTCATCCCCCCCACCCTGCAGAAAAGGACACTAGAAACACTCCACAGCGGCCACCCGGGCATAGTCCGCATGAAGGCGCTGGCATGGAGTTACGTCTGGTGGCCCGCCTTAGACAAAGACATAGAGGCGTGGATTGCCAGATGTGACCCGTGCCAGGAGACGAGACCAACACCACCCCAAGCCCAGCCGACAGAGTGGGATCAACCCAGTGGGCCCTGGGCGAGAATCCACATCGACTTCACCGGGCCCATGAATGGGAAATCTCTACTCATTGTCATCGACACTTTCTCTAAATGGCTGGAGGTCATCGTGATGCCATCCACCACAACAGAAGCCACCGTCAAAGCCCTACGCCACCTGTTTGCCACTCACAGATTGCCAGATGTCTTAGTATCAGACAACGGCCTGCAACTCACCGCGAAAGCAAAGGAAGACTTCCTGGCCAGCCATGGCATCAGGCATGCCCTCATCGCCCCATACAAGCCGGGGTGGGGGGGAATGGGCAAGCTGAAAAGATGGTGTGGCTCACAAAGGACACCCTCACCAGGATGGGCCCGGGGGACTGGCAGGAACAAATCGATAAGTTCCTGCTAGCACAACACATCACCCCCCACGCCACAACGAAGAAAAGCCCAGCGGAGCTGCTGATGGGAAGGAAACTCCGTTCGCCGCTAGATAGATTGCATCCGCTATACAGCCTGAAAGACAAGCCGATCCAACCACCGCAAGCGTGAAGCTTCGCCTGTGGAGACCTGGTATTCACGCTTAACGTCCAGGGCTCCCCAAAGTGGCTAAAGGGCAGAATCGGATGAGTGACCGGTCCCAGATCCTATGAAGTAGAGCTGGACGACGGCCGGACATGCAGGAGGCACATTGACCAGCTCCGCAGAAGGTGGGGAGTGACCAATGAAAACCATCCCAGCGAGGTAGGACTACCCCACCCCGACAGGGTAGACCTACCACACCCAGAACTGGTAGACCTGCCACACCCCGGCGAGGTAGGACAACCACACACAGACAAGGTAGTCCTACCACAGCCGGGCGAGGCAGGACTACAACACCACTGCAGAGCAGGACGGCCCCCTCAAAGGTACGAGGTAGTCCTGCCATACCCCAGCAGGGTAGGCCAGCAACCATATGGAAAAGGGGACTACCAGCAGCACCCCAAAGGAAACGAAGTAAACCGGGACCAACACCATGGAGCGAGGTGCCAGGACAGCCAGGTTGGTGAGCCGTGCCACCCCGGAGCATGGGACTGCCAGAATATCAACGAGGGGAACCGAGGACACCCCCAACCGGTGAGCCAACGCCACCTCGGCAGTGTCGTCCACCACCATTCCCAAACGAGCACGAGATATCCTGACCGGGGACATCCCAAGGGGGCAAGCCGACAGCGGACAGATGGGGTCGACCAACGCCATCCCGACCAGGGGGACCAGGGACAGCACAGCCTGAGCGACTGCCAATGTCACCCCGAGTCCAGCCGATGACAGCCCTGCAGGGGAGGACTACAACACCCTGGTGGAGGAGTCCTACCCCACCCCGACGAGGTCACCCAGCCCATCCGCACCCTGGGGAGCTGCCAACCTGGCGAGGTAGGACTACAACACCCCAGCAGTGGAATCCTACCCCACCCTGACGAAGCAGACCGACCAGCCCAGGTCAGGATGGTTCAGCAGCGACAACCGCCACCCGGGGATACCCCAACTAGGGAGCAAACCACCTCCCCCAACTGGGGGGAACCCTGGACACTCAACGAGGACCCGGGAACCTTACCGAGGTTCAGGCGACTGTCTCCAGGCATCGGCGACCAGAGGGACCCGGGCGACCTCGACTCCACCAGCGACGCGGTGCCGGACCGGCAACCGGGGAAGTCTTCAACTCCAGCTGGAGGCGCTAGGCAAGGCCCCGCGCACTCGACAGCGGAGTCCGGAGAACCCAGGACGAGAAGCCCAGAGCTAACAGGAGCCAGACCCGTCCGGAGCAACATCACGACACAGACTGAGCCGTGCAGGTAAGGTAGAACTGTCAGGCGTCCCGCCTACCTGCGCAAGTACGTGACCACGTACCCTGATGGACGGAATAAGGACTAGGAGGGGAGGGGTGTTATGTCCTTATAAGGACATCCACCGGGGGATTGGTTGTTTCCACCGGTGGGAAATTTAAATCACTGTCATTGGCCGGCGAGCATGCCTGAGCAGGATATAAGGAGGCTCGGCAGCCTCAGCAGGCAGTTCTGTTTGTACTGAATAAAGGTGCTGAACGGACAGCAGCTGAGTCACGTTTCTTTCCGGCGCCAATCTAACAGTTATTCCCAAATGGAATTCTGTTTGCAGCCTGGAAACACTGACATCTTCAGTTAATAGAGGGCTGTTTTCCCCCCCCTGCTCCTCCCCTTCCTCTCTATTTGGATCTTGAAGGAGCAACATGTGAAGAATTTCCATTAAAACATGTGGCTGTAACAACTATTTGAATACTAACTTGTTTTTAAATCAAATCTTCATATGGATGTTTTAATACAGTGGGATGATAAATTTCTAACAATGGTTCCATTTCTGGTATTATTCTGATAGTACTTCTCATTAATCTTTTATAGATTAGAATTGTCAATATTTCAAAATGAGGCCAAATACTTGGTTTTGAATTATAAATTTAGTAGTGGAACCTAATCTTTGAAAACACAGAAAATGGAATTGCACAAGGGATGTTGGCTCAGGACTGGGCAGGACAAAAGAAACCCGTGGCATTCCTGTCAAAAATAATGGACCCAGTAATAAGGGGATGGCCAGTATGTATTCAAGCAATTGCTGCTACCCAATATTAGTCCAAGAAAGTAGGAAATTGACCTTTGGAGAAGTCCTTATTGTAAGCACCCCATCTAAAATATGAAGCAATTTAAATGCAGCAAACAGACTTGATTTTAACTACAGATCACAATTTGAATCCAGCACAGTTCTTAGCCAACACCAGATCAATGGATCAGTATGGATGAAAACATTATGGTGCTAAAGTAATTCATTTACAAACAAAAATAAGACCTGATTTGGAGGAACACCCCCCTGGAGAAAGGAGAAGCAATTTTTATAGATGGTTCCTCTAGGGTGGAGGAGGGAGTACGGAAAAACGGACATGCTATTATAAAGGGACACACTAAAGAGATCCTGGAAGCAGGGGTTTTGCCTCGAAATTGGTCTGCTCAAACCTGTGAATTGTATGCACAAAATCAAGCTCTATTGATAGGGAGCCTGGATAGCTCGTACTGTAATTTAACTCCAGCTGTCTGTAATTAGTAAGTTTGAATCTCACCAGGCTCAAGGTTGACTCAGCCTTCCATCCTTTCTAAGGTAGGTAAATTGAGGACCCAGTTTGTGGGGGCAATAAGCTGACTTTGTATGAATGTGCGGAAGTGGGAAGGCTATTGCTTAATGCATTGTAACCCTGAGTCTCCGGGGAAGGGCGGCATATAAATCAATTTTTTTTTAAAAAAAAGGCTCTATGCATCTTGGAAGGAAAAATAGGCAGATTCAAAGTATGCATTTGGGGATAGTGCATACATTTGGAAAAATATGGGTGGAGTCATTGGGGAATTCAAGCTATTGTAAATGAACTTTTAAAATGCTATGGTTGTATTGGGATATATCCTTTAGCAAAGTTAATTATAGACAAATGTTTGATTTGCAAAAAGGTGAATAAACAAGCTGTCAGGAAACAACAGATGGGTGGGAGACCACCAGCTTTAAGACCGTTTCAATGTATTCAAGTGGGTTTTACAGAATTACCAAAAGTGGGGAGAGTAAAATATTTATTGGTCATAGTGGACCCACCTCACAGGGTGGGTTGAAGCTTTTCCCTGCAATAATGCTACAGCAACTGAAGTGTCAAGAGTTTAGTTAGACCCAACCTAGAAAGAATATTGGAATATCATTATATGAATTGTTGTTTGGAGTAGCTTTCACTCCAGAAAGCATATGCATTGATTCCCTGGAAACCAGAGACAAAGTATTGAAACAATATGTGTATAAACTGTCCAGATATTTTAAAGTTCTTAGGAAACAAGGACTATTAGCCCAAACACCACCTTTGGAGTTTCCAGTCCAGAAATTCCACCATGATGATTGGGTGTTGATCCGGAGCTGGAAGGAAGTCAAACCCCAAGTGAAAGGGCCCGTGCCAGCCCCAAAGGAGTGGAAGGTGGAATCTCACCAAGGAGATCCACTGAAGTTGGCAATCCAAAGAACCCAAAGGACTGGTGGGCAGTAACCAGTGGGAATATCATTCTTCATCATCTGGACTATTTTTGTATTTTTCTTTCTTAGGACTGAGTGGTTGCCTATGCTGTTTCCCCAACTGAAGAGGACTAGAACTGATCAGATTCCATTGCACGCTCTCCCAGATGTGTTGGTTTTGTAATTGTGTTTTTAAGACCTTAGAAGGAAGATCTTGGATCCACTGGACGAGACTGAAGCCCGCAGACCAGAGTAACCCGGTCACATACCAGGTAACAAAAACTGACAAACCATTGGTGCTGAAGTTCAAGAAGTATACACCCTGCTGAGTCCTACCGGCAATGGACTCTCAATGCATGGTGGTGATCGTCAGCCTTGCTGAACCACCCCGGAAGCTGGTTCCCCGCGCACGGCTGAAGCTTGGAACAGAGAAAAACAATATTCGTTTTGTAAGATGTATTAGAAATATGGCCAAGTATTAAGGAATGTTAGCATATCTAGTCTAAGCTTAGTAATTTTAGGCATAGTTAATTTCGTCATCTTAACTATAATTTGTAATGTAAAACCCATTAACTGTGATAGAATCCAGTGAGCAATTTTTAAAGACACTTATGCTTGAGGAAGATTGGGTGTGGGGACTCTGGGCAACAGCTACTTTAGCCCTTCTGCTGGTATTGTTTTACATTGATATTGCCCTACCCCAAGTTATGCATGCCCCTAACCCTCTTCCTGACGTAGTGAATTTGTAAACTATGGGTCTTGTGCTCTTAAGGCCTTGTGAGTGTAGGAATTAGGTCATTATGATTTATTTATGGCTTTGGGTACTATTAGCTAAAGGTCTAGTGAGTGATACTATCTTGAACAGTAGCTCCCAATGTTGCGTCAGTGTCCAAGAAATTCCCCTTGTCCCTGCGGAAGGATTTGAAGATGTCAAGAATCCCAGGGGACCTAGCAGCATCAGGACACTGAATGGGGACACTTTGGGTCAAGTCCACTCCTGTTAGGATATGGTTTGGGCCTAACAGTTGTCCAGGCAATATATGTGTTCTGTGACTTTAAGTTTTAATGCTGCATCATGCTGTAATGCTGAGTCATGCTATAATTACTTGTAATTTAACAATGTATTTAAGAAGGTATTCAGTGAATGATAAGCTGCTATCATCACGTGCATGTGTGGGTGGATCTGCTACCATCCGGGGTTTGTGAACCAACTACTGTTTGTTTGGTAAGAGTTTGTTTGGAGTTAACTGGTAAAGACTTGGACTGTTTAGAAGACTACGAGATTGTTTATTTTCCCATTATAAAGAAAACTTCTGATAACACCAGTTTGTATGTATCTCTATCTCATTGCTCTCAGCAACGTTTCTCTGTGCACTTTACTCTGCTAGTTGTTACACAACAACAATATCCTTAACAACTCCCGCCAACAATGTGGCATCAGAAGGTGGAGTGGGTACCTTAGTCCTAAACCAACCCCTAGACCTAAGGTTAAGAGTTTGACAATCCCAGTAAAGGGGGGAATACAAGAACAAAGAGAGAACGGACCCGTACAACAATTGAAAAGAGGAGATTGCATATCAGGGATACTGGAATTGGGTCGAAACCTTGTTAAATCATAGGGTCACCTTCTCTGTGTATAAAGAGACATCAGAAACCTGGTAGGCCTGTAGGATCCCTGACAAAAGAACAATGTCCATCAGAAGTGTACCTTGGTCCTAGAATGAACCTTAAGGATGTAAAACTAACCAAAGATCTTTTTCCTTCTGCACACCACTCATTTCACCATAAGGTCACTTTCTCACTACCACCAACTGCCATCATCACAAGATGGGGAGGATCGGAGGAGTCCTGGAATATATCCATGGAAAGGGGCCCCAGTCTATTCCAGCCCCCTCACTTCCCTATCTGGCTCTCCATTAGGTCCAGCACAGGTTTATGTGTCTTCTTTCCCCCTGGGAATACTACCTCCTGGTATCTTTTTGAAGGTCCAGTCCTTAGAGATAAGCAAAAGGACCCGTCACTAGAAGTTCCATTATAGCCGCTGGCTGGAATGTTTGTGAAGGGGACTTTGGGGGTCTGGACTAATGAAAAGAACCATCGGACCCATGCTTTCCCCATGAACATAGGCATGTGCATAGGGGGAAAGGGAGTTTTCTTCTTCTGCGGAAACGATGCGTATTTATGTTTGCCAACAAATTGGACTGAAACATGCACACTAGTACACCTTTTTCCTAAAATAGGTGTTGTTAGTAGAGAACATACCATCCCTGTTCCTCTCATGGGACATGTTCAGAAACGGGTACCAACCCTAGTCCCACTATTAGTAATCATGGGGATAGGAACTGCAGTTGGAACAGGTGTAGGTGGAATGACACACTCAGTAATACAGTTTTGGCAATTATCAGAGGAGGTCCAAGAAAGCCTGAACCAAATTGCTGGAACCCTGGTAGAAGTCCAAGACTAGATAGATTCATTGGCAGCAGTGGTCCTACAAAATCAACATGCCTTAGACCTCCTAACCACAGAGAGAGTAGGTGTGTGTGTATTTGTGGGAGAAGATTGTTGCTTCTATATGAATAAATCAGGTGTGGTCAGAGGAATTGCCAAGGAATTGCAGGTAGGGCATCCAAGATAGGTCAGAGGTTACAAACAACGGACATGTGGTTTTCTTGGTTGCCTGGATCTGGCTGGATGTTATTCTTGTTGATATGGCTGTGGCAGGCCCAGCTTTTATTCCTTGTTCAATCCCTGTGCTTAAACAGCTATCTATCAGAGCAGTGAAAGAGATACAGAATGAGAAGGCGTTCGTTTTGACAGAGCACTTTCTTGAAGAAAAGGTTTCTGAAACAGACACATATGTAGAAATGGAGTCTGGGAAAGAATGGAGGGAGTACCTCCAAAGATAAAGAGAATGAAGATCAAGAAATACCTATCTCTTGCCTAGATTAGTCATATTTTGTTAGATATTATATGTTAGCTTTGTTTATCCAAAAGAATGGAATGATATTTACTAAAGAGTTCAACGTGTAAGGAATGGTGAAAGTTTCTGCATAGAAAGACTTTCAAAGGGGGGGATAAAGTGAATAAAAGTGAATGAAATAATAATGTGAATAAGGTAAATGGGAATAAAAGTGAATAAAGTAGGAATCATACAGAGTCAGTTACATGAACCCTAAAAGACACTCTCTATTCACATTATTATAAGGGAGAAAAGTGCTTGGAGATTATATTAAAATTCAGCTAAAACCCATTATTGGTAAATATATCTTCTGATGAGGCCTAGCTCAGCTAGCTGTCAAGGAAGGACAAGCCATATGGAAAACATTTGAGGGGCATCACTGTCAAAGACACAAAGACATGTAAGTTACAAAGAGTTACTTATGACCCAAGGACAGCAGTAAATTTCCCATTAGCAACTACAAGTACTTAAGGAAGGTTGTCTAAGCTAAAATAATCTTATAAACTAAAAATAATGGTTTACTAATGGTTTAGTAATTAGGAAATGTCAATTATCATATAACAAGTGTATGTTAACCATATATAGAAAATGTATGAGCTCATGTTAACCATATATGGAAAATGCATGATCTCACCGAATCCTTTGTCTTGGAAACATATATAAACTGTCTATCAGAGCTGTTTTCTTTGTTCAAAGTTTCAGGTACAAATTTGGCTTTGAACCTCTGGAAATAAACTCTCTCTGGCTGACCCAGGAATGTTGTTTGGTCCCTTCATTCCATAACAATATGATTCGGTATATGGTTGGCATGACTACTTAGTGTATGACAAAAAGGTGGACAGGATATTTAAAAGTCATATATTGAGGAATGCTCTTTTGTGTGTTTGGAAAAAATATCAATATAAATTAAATGACAAGATACCCATATGGACTGTACCCAGGCACGCGATAGAGAATATAAGTATAGAAAAAAGACAGGATGTAATTACATATAAAGAAATTATTAATAAAGAGGAAGGTATATTAAAATTAAAACCTTTGAATGTATTAAAAGAGGAAAAGATAATTCAAACTTGGTTCCAGTATGTACAATTACAAGCCAGATGGAGAAGAGATCAGAAAATTGGTATCATACAAAGTGATGAAGATTTGGTAAAACAAATCAGAGACCAAAGTCAAATGCATTTTAAAAGGTTGTATAATATACTGATAGAAATAGACTCGGAAACAGAGTTAGTTAAAGATTGCATGATAAATGGGTGCAAAACTTTGAACAACCAATAATGATGGAAACCTGGGAAAAAATATGGGTTAGAAATGTCAAATTTACGCAAGCACAAAATTTAAGAGAGAACTTTTACAAAATGTTTTATAGATGGCATTTAGATCCCAAAAAAATATCTTGTATGTATCCGAATTTACAATCTAAATGTTGGAGATGTGATTGTGATGATGCTACTTATTTTCATGTATGGTGGACATGTAAAAAGGTTAAAGCATTCTGGATAAAAATATGGTGGATTATTCAAAATATTCTTAAAAAGAGGATAAAGTTTACTCCACAGCTGTTTCTGTTGGGAATAGTTATGGACTGTACAGTTATAGAGACTAATTTGATTTTGAACTTAATAACTGCAGCAAGATTGTTGATGGCACAGTACTGGAAGAAGCAAGATTTGCCTACTATTCAAGAATGGACATTAAAAGTAACAAATCTAGCAGAGATGGCAAAAATTTCAGCGTATTTGAAAGATCATTCAAATGAAAAATATGTGAGGGAATGGAGAAGATGGATAGACTATATTCAAAGTAAATATTGGAGTAAAAAATTTCAAAGAGTTTATGAATAAATAGAAAGATGTTATTAGGTAATTAAATTTAGTATGGTGTATGGGGAATTAAAGTACCAGAGAGATGTAAGATGTTATAGTTTATTAGATTATGATGGATTATGATTGTTGAATGTTATACCCTGTATTTTGTTCTGGGAAGTAGGGTGGGTGGGAGGGAAAGGGTTGGGGAGGAGGGAGGGTGGGGGGGAAGGGTTGGGGAGGGAGGAGGGCAGGGGGATATATATGTAAACTTTTTTTAAAAAATTCTCAATAAAAAAAAAACCTTGACAGATAGCGGAGAAAATGAATGGCTGGAGAAGGAATTAAATTGATCCTTCTTCTCGCTGTGGCTGAGTGACAAATCCACCCACAGATTCCAGAGCTGTCTGTCTGCAATGTTAGAGACCACTGCAGCCACCACCAGACAAGGCGGCTGAGAGTGAAATGATCCAGTGCCCCCTAGAGGGGAAGACCCCCAAATATTACTTTGTCACTGCTTTTTCACACATGTCCAGTGCCCCTTTTCATCTCTCCAGGAGTGCCTGGAGTAAATGTAGTTAGAATAGAATAACAGAGTTGGAAGGGACCTTGCAGGTCTTCTAGTCCAACCCCCTGCCCAGGCAGGAAACCATACACCACTTCAGACAAATGGTTATCCAACATCTTCTTAAAAACTTCCAGTGTTGGAACATTCACAACTTCTGCAGGCAAGTTGTTCTACTTATTAATTGTTCTAACTGTCAGGAAATTTCTCCTTAGTTCTAAATTGCTTCTCTCCTTGATTAGTTTCCACCCATTGCTTCTTGTTCTACCCTCACGTGCTCTGGAGAATAGTTTGACTCCCTCTTCTTTGTGGCAACCCCTGAAATATTGGAACACTGCTATCATGTCTCCTCTAGTCCTTCTTTTCATTAAACTAGACATACCCAGTTCCTGCAACCATTCTTCATACGTTTTAGCCTCCAGTCCCCTAATCATCTTTGTTGCTCTTCTCTGCACTCTTTCTAGAGTCTCAACATCTTTTTTACATCGTGGTGACCAAAACTGAATGCAATATTCCAAGTGTGGCCTTACCAAGGCATTATAAAGTGATATTAACACTTCACGTGATCTTGATTCTATCCCTCTGTTTATGCAGCCCAGAACTGTGTTGGCTTTTTTGGCAGCTGCTGCACACTGCTGGCTCATATCTAAATGGTTGTCCACTAGGACTCCAAGATCCCTCTCACAGTTACTACTATTGAGCAAGGTACCACATATACGGTACCTGTGCATTTTGTTTTTCTTGCCTAAATGTAGAACCTTACTTTTTTCACTGTTGAATTTCATTTTGTTAGATAGCGCCCAATGTTCAAGTCTGTCAAGATCCTTCTGTATCTTGAGCCTATCTTCTGAAGTGTTGGCTATTCCTGCCAGCTTGGTGTCATTTGCAAATTTGATGAGTTCCCCATCTATCCCCGCATCCAAGTTATTGATGAAGACGTTGAAGAGTACTGGGCCTAAAACAGAGCCCTGGGATACTCCACTGCATACTTCCCTCCATGTAGATGCAGTTCCATTGAGGACTACACGTTGAGTGCGGTTGGTCAGCCAGTTACGAATCCATCTGGTGGTGATGCTGTCTAACCCACATTTTTCTACTTTATCTAGTAGTAGGTTATGGTCTACTTTATCAAATGCTTTACTGAAGTCCAAGTAAATTATATCGACAGCACTCCTCTGGTCCACTAATTTTGTCACTTTGTCAAAGAATGCAATAAGATTAGTCTGGCATGATCTGTTTTTGACAAACCCATGTTGGCTTCTGGTTATTACTTGGTTTGCTTCTAGGTGTTTGGTGATTCATTGTTTGACTATCTTTTCCAGAATCTTCCCTGGTATTGAGGTCAGGCTGATAGGTCTGTAGTTTCCTGGATCTGTTTTTTTTTTCCTTTTTTGAAGATGGGAACTACATCAGCTCTTTTCCAGTCCTCTAGCAGTTCCCCTGTGCTCCAGGATCTTTGAAAGATATAGTTCAGTGGTTCTGAGATCTCTTCTGCCAGTTCCTTCAGAACCTTGGGGTGTAATCCATCTGGTCCTGGTGATTTGAACTCATCTAGGGTAGACAGGTGTTCATTTACCATTTTCTTCCCTATTTAAACTTGTGTTCCTAATCTGTTTTTTGTGGTGCTGTTTTTGATAGGTTGGACTGTTATTTCCTTTTGTGTAAAGACAGATGCAAAAAAAATGAGTTAAGTAGTTTTGCTTTCTCCCTGTTGCTTGTCACCTTCTTGCCACTTTCTCCCAGCAATGGGCCAATTGTTTCCTTGACTTTTTTCTTGTTTTTAACATGTTGGAAGAAGCTTTTTTTTGTTGTTATTTTTTACTTTTGTCGCAAGCCTTTGTTCATTGTGAGCCTTAGCTTTCCTCACTTCATCTTTACAGGCTCAGGCTATTTGCTGATATTCTGCCTTAGTTATTTGCCCCTCTTTCCACTTTTTATACTTGTCCTTTTTGTCTTTCAATTTGTCAGAGAGTTTTTTATGCAGCCATGCTGATTTCTTTTGAGATCTATTATTTTTCTTCTTCATTGGTATTGTGCTAGACTGGGCTTTTATAATCTCACTTTTCAAAATTTCCCAAGCTTCTTGAGTTGTTTTCCCCTTGAGGATTCTCATCCATGGAATCCTTCTCAAGCTCTCTCTAAGTTTATTGAAATTAGCTCTCTTAAAGTCCAAGACTCTAATTTGACTTTGTTCTACTACTTGTGTTTGCGTAATGTTGCATTCCAATATTGCATGATCACTTGCCCCCAAGGTTCCTGTAGCTTCAACACCTTCTATCATTTCATCTCTGTTAGTGAGAATTAAGTCCAATATGACTGATCCCCTTGTTCCCTTCTCTACTTTTTGGGAAACAAAGTTGTCTGCTAGGTTTGTTAGGAACCTGTTAGATCTTCCACTTGGTGCAGAGTTTGTCTCCGAGTTGATGTCAGGGTAGTTAAAATCCCCCATTACTATTGTGATGTGCTTCCTACATACCTTAGTTAGCTTACTAGCAAAAAGTTCATCTACTTTCTCTGTTTGGTTGGGTGGCCTATAGTATAGACCTATGGCAATGTCATCCCCACCCCCTTTAAGATTGACCCAAATGCATTCAAGATAATTTTCATCATTGTTGTGCTCTATTTCTGTAGACATGTAGTTATTTCTTATATATAGTGCAACTCCACCTCCTCTTTTATTTGGTCTATTTCTTTTAAATAATTTATATCCCTCTAGCTGTATGTTCCATTTCTGGGTTTCATCCCACCAAGTTTCTGTAACGGCAACAATATCATATCTGCCCTCATTTACTTGAATTTCTAATTCACTCTGTTTATTCCTCATACTCTGTGCATTGGTGTATAGACATTTGAGTCCATTTTGATTGACCCTGTGTTTACTGTCTACATAACCTGTGTTGTGCCTGACTGCCCCTACTTTCTTGCCACCTGTTTGATTAATGCACATGGTATGGCACTCACTATTAAATGCTTGGTTTTGCTTGACAGCAGGGCTGATAATCTTACCCGCACAGACATCTATGTTACATGCACTGATAACCCTATTAATTTCAGATTGCTGGGGACAGAAATGTTCTGTATCAATTAATTCTCTGTCCCCGCTGTTCAGTTTAAACGTTTATCCAGAAAAGCTGTAAATTTATTGCTAAGTAACGCTGTCCCTTTCTTTGATGGATGGATCCATCTCTTTTGTACAGTTCTTCATTAGACCAGTTGCAGACATCATGACTAATAAAACCAAAGCCTTCCCTTCTACACCACTCCTTTAGCCAAACATTAAACTCTTCTACACTCTGGCCTTTCCCTTTTTGTTCCTTACATACCGGTAAAACCTCTGAAAAGATAAGCCTACAACCTATACTACTAAGTTCATACCCCAAGCTCTGGAAATCATTCTGCACAGAAAGTACATCCTTTTGGGACAGATCATTTGTGCCAAGATGTATAATAGCATCAACATCACAGTCCTTACTGGCATTCTTGATTATCTGAAGAATACGCCCCTTGTCTCTGCTGGCAGTAGCACCTGGCAGACACCTGACCTCTTTCAAATCCTCCATAACTTTTCCTAAATTTACATCCCTTACAATTGAATTAAATTTATTATTTTTTATTAGATTATAGGAAGTTAGCACCCACCCCTCTCCTAGAAGAATGAAATATTTTAGGAAATATTAAAAAGGCAGAATATTTCCTCTAAAAGAGAAATAGAAATCTTAAGACAGAAACTCAGCCCCAGCTCCCTGCCCCAGCAGATATTTTTGTTATCTACAAGACAAACGACCGTCACCCTCAGGACATAATAGGATTATCCCTCTACCGATCTAGCAACAGAACTCACCACATGGCACCTGGAGACATTGCATCACCCAGCAAGTATGCTACAGGCTATGCATGAAGATCTTAAGGAATGAATAAACAAAGTAGATGAAGAATTAAAAGAGGTTAAGGAGATGATGGGGAAAAGTGAACAACAATTGAAGATAGTGGAAGAAAAAGCAGAATCAACAGAGAAAAAAGTGGAAGAGATGGATTATAGACTTACAATAATTTATAAAAATCAGGAAAGGACAATTATATCATTGGAAATGGATAAGGCTGATTATTATTTAAGATTCCAAAACATTGAAGAAGAAAAAGGAGAGAATTTAGCTGAGAAAATTGCAGAGATATTAGCGGAAGCAATGGAAGAGAGTAAAGAAAAGATACTAAATGGGATTGACGAGATATTTAGAGTACATACAAGATATGCAATGAGAAATAACTTACCTAGAGAAATACATGTCAGATTTACCAAGAAAACACTGAGAACAGAGATTTTGCAGCTTATGAGAAATGTGACGATAAAACACAAGGGTAGAGAGATAGTGGCAAATAAAATAAAGTCAACAAAGCAAAAAATTAAAATGCAAATAAACCAGGATGATGGTTGGCATATAAAATGAAAAAGGAGAAAGAAAAGAAATTAATAAACCAACTATTAGACCAAGATGGGAAGATATGCTACCAAAATGAGGAAAAGAAAAAAATAATTGAGAAATATTATAAAAGACTATATCAGCAAGAGACAGTTGCAGAGGGAAAGATAGAACAATATTTAGAAAAAGCTGAAATACCTAAGATTTTAGAAAAATTCAAAAAGCCACTAGAAGAAAGAATATCAATGATGGAATTAATGGAGGGAATTAAAAGACAAAAAAAAATGGTAAAACACCAGGACCGGATGGACTACCAGCAGAGTTTTATAAAATGCTACAAGACATATTAAGTAATGTAATGTTGCAGGTATTTAATGACCTATTATTAGAAGCTAAGATTCGAGACTCGTGGATGGAGGCATACATAACTCTTATACAGTGGTGAAATCCAAATTTTTTAATCACAATGTCTTAAGTCACTAAACAGATCTGTCTGTATCACAAACTCAAAATCACTACTGACAATTAATATTAAAATTCCTATTAACAATCACATAAATCTGTATCTCAAATTAACTCAATCCTCTGAATCTCAATTAATACTGTAATAGATCTGATAAATAACAATTAACAATATCTATTATCTAATTTTTATGTCTGATTATTGTTACCGAATATGAAATTATTTGCTGGAATACCATCTTGAAAATATATATGTGTGTGTGTGTGTGTCTATTTTCTTACTTTTCGTAGGTTTTATGTGTGTTTTTCCTTTAAGCCAGGTTTTTCCTATGTAACCAAGATTTTTCTGGAACCCTAATTGAGTGAAATCACATTCACTACTTTCTGGGTTTTTTTCTTCTTCTTTTCATTCTGGCAGCCAGCAAATTTTGTGCTGCATAGTGAGAGACTTATATAGCTATTTCTGGCTCATTAGCCATCCTCAGTAAGCCACACCCACATCTCATGTTCCTCCCTGTAAAGGTACAATGTCTATTTTCTTACTTTTCGTAGGTTTTATGTGTGTTTTTCCTTTAAGCCAGGTTTTTCCTACGTAACCAAGATTTTTCTGGAACCCTAATTAAAGGAAAATTAAAGGAAAAAGCGACTGCAAAGTTGAATCGCTCCCAAACGCATCCCCACTGAAACCATTATATGCGGAGTTGAAACCAGCCTGACCAAAATCAACCCCGACGACGCAAACAGAATCAGACTCGAAATCACCAACATCCTCTACACCAGCAAGCCACCCAAAAGCAACTTACCCAAAGAGGAACAGACAGCACTACTTAACCTGAAAGAAGACACCAGCATAATAATCCTACCAGCAGACAAGGGCAACGCCACGGTGGTTATGAACACATCTGACTACCAAACCAAATTAACCAACCTACTCCAAGACTCCACATACAAACCCCTAAACACAGACCCCACCACCTACCTGGAAAAAACCACCAGATCCAAAATAAAAGCCTCCCCCATCAGCGAAGAGATCCAGCAAAGAATCATTCCCAGAGAGAAATCATCCAGATGCCCTAAGCTCTATGGTCTCCCCAAGATACACAAAGAAGGAACCCCACTTAGACCCATAGTCAGTTCCATAGGCTCACCTCTACAAAACCTAGCCAAATTTCTCACCAAACAACTACAGCCCTATGCAGAATCCATCACCTCACACGTAAAAAACTCATTCCAGTTCATAGACATCATAAAGAAACAAAACTTACAGCCCAGTGACCTACTCGTGAGCTTCGATGTCATATCCCTCTTCACCCAATGAGAGAATATGAGAATTATTCCTGTAAAAGTGTAACCTGAGTTACGCCATTTTAAGTGTCTTACTTTACCTCGTATGACCTGATTATATAACTGGACGAAAGGGAACACAATAAGGCTTTTCTGAAATGATTACCTTATGGGAAATATGTATTATGGAGTTGTTTTGACGGAAATTGATGTTCTGGGAAAAGTACTGAAATGGGGTTGTTTGGGGCCTGTCTGTTTGTTCCAGAAAGGGAAGTACGCAAGTGATGTTTTTGTGGAATATTTCTGTTGAGAATTGGGGAATTTCCAGGGTGGAACCTGTATTACAATATGTTGTATAAATCTGAAACTGATTCCCAAAGGACATTAGTCACGTGACTTCTGATGTAAGACTGTATATAAACCGTGTCAATTGCGTTCGTTTTTGCCTTTCCCCATTTGAGGAGGGGGTTAGGTCCTTTGCAAAGATATTTAATCTGTCTATGCTTTCATGTCTCTGTTTCCTGTTTTTATACAATAAAGGTTTTTCCTTTTGCAAACGGTAATGCTGTCTTGGATATTCTCACACCCAAGTACCAATCAAAGAAGCCTTGACAGTTATCCAAAACAAATATAACCCCCCCAAGCACATCCTAGATCTGACCAACCACTGCCTATCCAACACATACTTCATCTATAACAGACAAAAATACAAACAAATAGAAGGAGCACCCATGGGATCACCCCTCTCACCTGTCATTGCCAACCTCTATATGGAACACTTTGAAACCCAAGCTCTAGAAAAATCTGATCACAAACCCAAACTCTGGCTCAGATACGTAGACAACACCTTCATAATCTGGCCACATGGGAAAGAAAAACTGGACAACTTCCTCACACACCTCAACAGCCTACACCCCAAAATACAGTTCACCATGGAAACAGAAGTGAACAACCAACTTCCCTTCCTGGATGTCTTAGTCTACAGGAAATCCAATGGCTCCCTAGGACACACTATCTACCAGAAGAAAACACACACAAACCGCTATCTGCATGCACTCTCACACCACCACCCAGCCCAGATCAACTCTTTAGCCAAGACACTCATCTACAGAACAAAACGCTTAGCTGACGAACAACACCTAAAAACCGAACTACACACTCTCACTAACGTACTAACATCCAATGGATTCCAAAGAAATCACCAACCTAATCCAAAAAGAAACCCCCACTAAAATCAAAGACAGAGAACAAGAAAACGGCAAAGCCCTCCTCCCATACATAAAAGGCACCATGGACAGAATAAGCAAAATCCTCCACAAACATAACATCAAGACAGCATTCTGCACAAACTGAAAAATATCCACCATCCTAAGGAACCCCAAAGACAAAACTGAGTTAGAAAATCAAGGAGTATATGAAATCCCATGCACCGCCTGCCCCACCACATACATCGGACAAACCAACAGAAGAATAAGTGCACGCATTGAAGAACACAAGAACTCAGTCAGAAAAGAGGAACCAACTTCTTCCCTGGTCCAACACCTTAAAGCCACAGGACATGAAATTGACTTTAAAAAGACCAGAACTATCGCCAAAACTGAACACTTTAACAACAGAATAATCAGAGAAGCTATCGATATAGAAAAACACCCACACAGCATAAACAAACGAGACGATACCTCCCGCCTACCAGCCATTTGGAAACCCGCCCTTATTGACAAATGAGTCCCTAACACGACGAATGACACCAGACCCACACTCACGAGAGCCACACAGGATGTCACCACCACACATCCACGCAGAAAGCAGACTCAAACCCACACTGATAATATGGCACGACCAAGGACCAGAAGCCAGACTGCAGCTGCATCATTAGCCACTTTTAACCCCTCCAATCCATACATGAAGCAGACTGACACCCACCATGAAGAGCTCGCACGGCCACAAACATGAAGCCAAACAACAACGCAGCTCACCAGCTCAAATCCCCCTGCAACTCAGACTAAGCCAAGCACAACCAAGCCCCCACCCAAACAGAACACACCCCCAGCTAATCAGAGCACAACCAACCCCCCATCCAATCAGAGCACAGACAAGCCCCTAACCAATGTGAACACACCTCCACCCAATCAGAACACAGCCAAGCTCCCACCCAATCAGCTCCCACCCCCACTAGCAGTTAAAAGGAAGAGACAGCTGCGATCTCACATTCCTCCTGGAAGCACGAAGCTGAGAACACCAGCCTGAAGATGACGAATGAGACTTTGTCGAAACGTCGCCAAGACACTTCCAATTTTACGCGGGAGAAGACCCGAATAACCAAAGACCTACATACAAACACCCGCGAAAACCTCAGAAAACAGATATATATATATATGTTTTATTTTAAATTAAAATAAAAAACAGCTTTAAAAACATCATCCTTACAAACAATTATAGACAGCATCTTGATCGGTCAAAATCATTTCGTGCTTACAATTTTCCAACTCTCATCATATAACAATTATTCTTCAATTGAACAGAAGGTAAGTATTTAAACATTTCATTGAAGTTTCATTTTATATATGCTATCTCATTTCCATACTTTTTTGTCAAACCACTGATAAAATATCTCCCATATCAAATAATATTGTTTATCTTCTTGTTCTCTTATTTCAAATGTCAATCTACTCATTTCAGCACATTCCAACATTTTCTTAATAATTTCTTCATCTGTAAGTATCTTCTCTCCTTTCCAATTTTTGGCAAATACTATTCTAGCCGCTGTTAAAATATTCACAATTAAATATTGCAATTCTGTATTAAATGTCTCCAGTAAGATCCCCAATAAAAATATATCTGGTTTAAAGTCAATATGTCTCTTTGTCATTTTTTTCTAACCACATATGTATCTTAATCCAAAATCTCTTTGCTTCCATGCATGTCCACCACATATGATAATAAGATCCTGGAGTTCGATGACACTTCCAACATTTCTCCAATTCATTCTCGAACATTCTAGCTATCCTTGTCGGGGGTAGATGCCACCTGTAAACCATCGTATACAAATTCTCTTTATATGCTGTCGACATTGTCATTTTATAGTTATGCAAGCACAATTTTTGCCATTTATCTAAATCGATACTATAACCAAAATTTTTCCCCCATGCTATCATTGATTCTTTAACTTGTTCTTCTTCCTATTTTACTTCAAGTAAATACCCATAAAACTTTTTAATTACATGGTCATCAGAATCCATTAATATCTTATCTAAACCAGTCAAAATACTATTTAGGAAATCTATTCAAAATCTTGTTTCAATTTAAGTTCACCCTTTTCATCCAATATTTTTCATCCAATATTTCACTATATCTAACAATTTGTTCCCCTCTAAATACCACTGGATAAGAAAAAGCTTCAATTGTAGATACCCAGACTGGAATCTTCAAATAATGATAATTTTTAATCCTCTCCCATGTCAAAAACAAAGCTTCACATATCTGGTGTCTTCTAAAATACCCCTGAATTTTAGTTCCTTTATACCATAGAAAGACATGCCATCCCATCAACAAATCATGTCCCTCCAAATTCAATAATCTAGTGTTTTTCAGTGTTACCCATTCTTTAATCCACATTAAACAAACCGCTTGGTAATATAATTCAAAATTCGGTAAACCAAAACCACCCCTCATTTTAGCATCTTGTAACAATCTGAGTTTTATTCTTGCCTTCTTTCCCTGCCAAATATATTTCAAAACCATTTTATTTAAATCTGCAAAGAATCCCTTATTGAGCTTTATAGGAATTGTCTGAAAAAGATATAAGATTCTAGGTAAAATGTTCATCTTAATAGTTGCAATTCTTCCAATCAAAGATAACTGCAAATTCCCCCATTTCACCAAGTCTAGTCCTATCTGTTGCTTAAGCTTATTGTAATTATTTTCTTTAAGAGAACTGCATCTTGTTGTTAATTGAATCCCCAAATACTTTACCTTATTTGTGACCTGCATCTTTGAAATCTCCCTCAAGTCTTCTTTTTGTTTTTTAACATATTTTTAGTCATTATCTTCATCTTTTCTTTATTAATTTTCAAACCAGCAACCTCCCCAAATTCTCCAATTTTTTCTGTCAGTTTATTTATTGACGTTAATGGTTCCTCAATTATAAAGACCAGGTCATCAGCGAAGGCTTGTAGTTTATATTCTTCTTTTCTAATTTTCATTCCTTTTATCTTTTTTTCTTCTCTAACATTTCTATTCAACACTTCCAAAGTCAATATGAACAGCAATGGGGATAAGGGACATCCTTGTGAAGTGCTTTTTTCTATTTCAATATAATCAGTCAATTCTCCATTTGCCATCTGTTTCGAATATATAGCTTCAATTGCCTGGATAAATTTTCTTCCAAAGCCCATCTCTTCCATTTGTAGTATCATAAATCGCCAATTCACATTGTCAAATGCTTTTTGTGCGTCTAGAAATATCAAAGCCATTTGTTTTTCAGGATGCGCTTCATAGTATTCTAGAGTATTCAAAATTATTCTTATATTGTCTCTAATTTGTCTTTTTGGAAGAAACCCATTTTGATCTGAATGTATAAAATTATTCAAATATCTCTTGAGTCTTTCTGCCAGTATTGAAGCAAAAATTTTATAGTCTGAATTTAGCAGGGATATAGGCCTATAGTTTTTAATTTGTTGTGGGTCTGTGTCTTCTTTGTGAATCAGTGTGATATAAACCTCAGTCCATGATTGGGGTATTGTTTTATTTATCATTACTTCATTCATAACATCCAAAAGCGGAAGGCATAGAGATTCTTGTAATGTCCTATAATATTCCACAGGCAAACCGTCTGGTCCTGGTGTCTTTCCATTTTTTTTGTTTCTTAAGTGTTTCTGTTAATTCCATCATCGTTATGCACCCATCTAGCATTTCTTCAATGTCCTTGGGAATCAGAGGTAATTTTGCATTCTGTAAATATTTTTTGACTTTCCCATCTTCAACCAACTCTCTTTTATAAAGTTGCCTGTAATATTCTTGTATTATTTTTCCCATCTCTTTATTTCCAAATTTACTTTGTCCTTGATCATCAGTCAATTGCATTGTTTTTTTTTTAAATTCCCTTTCTTTTTTCAATTGTATATGCCAGCCATCTTCCCGGTTTATTTGCATTTTCAAAATAGTTCTGTTTAGCACTTCTTATTTTTGGGGCTAGCTCTTCCTTCTCCAGTAAGTCCATTTTATGTTTCAACATGTCCATTTTCATTTTTACATCTTTCTTATCTGTATCTTTCTGGAGTTACTTTTCATCCTTTAATATTATAAAAGTTTGTCTTTTTTTGGCATTCCTTTTCTTTATATAATCTATTATTATACCTCTAGCATAGGCCTTCATTGTATCCCAACGATTTTGTATCAATGTATCTTCCTTTTTATTCTCCTTAAAGAAAAACCCCAGCTCTCTTTGCATGTTCTGTACGAATTCTTTTTCTTTTAAAATTGTATTATTCAAGGTCCATCTAGCTTTTCTTTTTTTTTTCTTTTTTTTTTTGTTTTTTGGCCTTTCCAGGTTACTATCACTAGATTGTGATCAGCCCACAAATTGGTATCTATTTCCGCCTGCTCAATTTTTGAAATCAAGTCCATTGTTGTCCATATCATATCTAGCCTGGACCAAGATGAATGCCTGTTTGAGTAGAAAGTATTGTCTATTCTTCCCATTTCTGAGTCTCCATATATCTTTAAAATTTATTTCCTCGATCATTTTAAAGAAAGAGTTCGGCAGTGTTTTTCTATTATATCCTCCTGTTTTTGTTGTTTTATAATCCAGTTTTTCATCTACTATTCCATTAAGGTCTCCCATCATACATATATTATCATAGTCCATTTCAATTATTTTCATATGTAAATTTTGATAAAAATCACTTTGGTTATTATTTGGCGCATATATTGCCACTAGGAGTATCTTCATGTTATTATCAATTATCTCCACCATCAAAACTCTGCCCTCTGAATCTGCATATATTTGTTCCGCTTTTATTGAATTTTTAATATATAGAACAACGTCTCTCTTTTTATTTTGCCATAATGATGAAAAAATTCTTCCAAGTTTAGGTTGTGCCAGTAAGTGTTCATGTTGCTTTTTAATATGAACTTCCTGCAGATAAATTATATCAAATTTTAACTTCTCTAATTTATGAAAAATCTTTCTTTCTATTCTTTAAATTCCACAATCCCGCCAACAGTGCCCTCCGTTGGGTCAATCATTACCATTTCCTCTTCTATAGGTTTTGTAGACATCAGTACAGCTTGTGTTTCTGTTTCCATTGCCACTTCCTTTTCCTTAAGAAAATCTTCATAAAAGGCTCTCGCTTTGTCAATTGTATCTAATCTGTATCTTTGAAGCTGCCATATTAAGAACAATCCTTCTGGTATCAGTCATCTAAAATTAACACCCTTTTGAATTAGTATCTTGGTCAGAAATGTATACCCTTTTCTAATATCTCTCACTTTCCTTGCTATTTGTTTCAAGACCACCACTTCTTTCTCCTTAAGTTTCAATGTTTTTTTTCTCACCACCTGAAGAATTTGTGCTTTTATTGATTTTTTTGTAAATCTTATGGGGACTTCTCTTGGTAATTTATTACGCATAGTGTATCTAGTGTGAACTCGATAAATCTCATCCACTCCATATGTCGTCATCTCTCTGGATATCTCCAAAGCATCAGCAAGCATAGGAATCATGACATCCACAAGGTTTTCTCCTTTCTCTTCCTGCACATTTTGAAATCTAAGATAAAATTCCGCTTTGTCCATTTCAAGCTCCACTACGGCACTCCTTTCGCTTTCTACCTCTCTCAGTCTATTATCAAAATCTTTCATTTTTTCCCTCTTTTCGTCATCCTTCTTCTCCAGCTCTTGTAGTCTTCCTTCAAATTTTGACATTGCCTGTTGAATGCTGACCACTTTTTCGTCTGTCTTTATTAGTTGTTGTTACATCCTTTGGACATTCTCATCTGTCTTAAGTAATTGTTGTTCCATCCTTTGAACTGTACTCAAAATTGCTTGCAGCGATGCTTCTTTCTCTTTCTCTTGTTGGAGCATAGCCTGGATCGTATGTTGTCCTCCAGATGGAGATGCAGAGGGTATGGTTGCAGCTCCCCCTGTTGCAGCTTTTTTACTCATTTTATTATAATCCACTGGTATAGAGGTCAAAGGCCGAAAAAGGAAAAAATTAAAAAGCCAAACAAAAAGGGAGACCAAAAAAAAAAAAAAAAAAGGAAGAGGGTAAAAAAAGAAAGCCAAAAAGGTGAAAAATCAAATATGGAAAAAGAAAAAGAAAAGAAAAAAACAAGTCTTCAGGTTCTTCTAAACCCTAATCCAACTAGAATTTCCAAAATAAAAAATCCACAATAGGAAACAATATAAAGGGGGGGGGGAGACAAAGAAAATAACCCAGAAAGGATAAGAAAAAAAAAAGAACTTCCGGCTGTTGAATGCCTTAATCCAATTCAATTCTTAAAAAGTTTCAAAATAAAGACAATCTTTCACTTATATTTATATCCGGAAAGCATACAGAGAGTTCTCTCTCATACTAGCCTCAAAAAGAGAGAATAACAGTGACTATCCAAAAAAGTAATAATCATACAGAGGAGAATTCCCCTCTACACTTTTCCAAGGCTCCTACTTCAAAGCCACCAAGAACACCTGAACCAATAATGCAGATAAATACTATCTCAGATGTTCTCTTCACTTGTGCTAAACAAACTGAAGCTCAGAGCCACTTTGTTATTATTTTGGCTACAATGTATCCTTCAGCTTTCTGCCTGTATACACATTGCAACAAAATTTCTTCTCTTCTTTTCTTTTCCCCAGCAGATGGCAGAACTTTCACTCTCTTAGCTTTCCTACGTTAAAAATCCAAATCTTCTTTATTAAAAGTTACTTAGAGAAAAGAAAAAAAGAAGGAAGAGTTAAAGTGAAAAAGAAAGGCTTCATAATAAATCAATCCCAAATCAGACTAAAAAAGTTTTCTTTTAAGAAAAGCACAGTCCCAAAAAACAATATCTTCCTCTCTTTCTCTTTCAGTCCAGTCTTGATCTTCTAAAGCAATTAATTTAAAATCCTTTCAATCAGCAATCGGGTTTCAAATAGTCTATTCCAGAGTAAAATTCGCCGCTTAACTTTCTTTAGTTAATCATCTAGACACTCCTCTCATTAGGGTGAATTTTATGAATTAAAGTAAGGCTCTCTCACCGCATTGAGTAGCTGTCATTCCTCTTTCTTCCTCCGAAGCTGTCCCAGCCTTGGCAGCCATAATGGCTGCTTCCCCGCTGCTGGAAAAACGGCTTTTCTGGATCAATCAGGGACATTGTGATGACCCTGAGATTGACAGAAGGTGCCCTCCACTACCACAGTCAAAACTAGACTGTGGGGTCCTGGCTGGAGCCCCAAAATCGCCCGTCCATTCACAGAGACATCAACTTCCAGTTTCTACTATCTTGAAAATATATTGAATTGAAAAGAAACACAACAACGGAGAGAGAATGGAGAGAGAAGTAGAGGGACAGATAGGAAGAAGAGGGGAGAAGAGAGGAAAGGAGAGAGAGGGACAGAAGAAAAGGAAAAGGAGAGGAAGAAAGGGAGGGGAAACAAGAGTAGGAGAGAAGGTTAGAAAGGGAGGAAGAGGGGAGGAGTGGGGGAAAGGAAGGGGAAGGAGAGGAGGAAAGAAGAAAGTGGAAAAGAATAGAAGAAGGGAGAGAAGGGAAAGAGGGGGAAAGGAGAGGAAGGGTTGTTGTGAAATAAGGAAGATATGGAATGGTAGAAGAGCAACCGTGAGTATACTTTAAAATTTTAGGAGGAAGACTGAACAAATATGAAAATCAAAAGACAATATGTATGATTAATAATGGCTAAGAGATTGTACATTTGTGTATGTTTATGAGAAATAAACATTTTTAAAAAACTTTCAAAAAAAATAATCATTCATTTCATTCATCCAAACAGGGAAAGTTTCGGCAAATTTGGGAACATCCAGAAAAGGGTCCCCAGCCCAAATTTTGGGAAGTGAGGAAGTGACTCACAGAGTGCATCATGAGAAACTTGGACAGGGAGAAATAAATCTATGAAAAACCCTGAAGTTTGGTTCAGAAAAATATAACCAAAAAAAGTAAAGGGTTTGGGTCAGTGGTGGGTTGCCCCCGGTTTGGACCGGTTCTATAGAACTGGTAGTAAAACCAGCGGGAGGCTCCGCCTGCTGACCTGGACGTCATCAGAAGTGATCTGCACATGCTATCAAATTTTCTACTTTGCAGGGAGGTAAAAGGCAAGGCAAAGATTTCTTTGTTGTCGGAAGAATTGAGAAATTCAACCAGGCATTATTTTTAAAGGAAATTTAAAAAATCCTTTATGTGAGCAAGTATTTCTGTTTGTGATGGTGAACTACAATTTGTATTAGGTAAGAAATATCTGTTACCATTTGTGTCACAGGAGGAATAACCAATGTTTAAGCTTTGAGCTGAACATTTCATTATTTTCTTTATAGGGTATCTCAGGTAGGTTTCAGGGAAAAAAACTCTTAGTAATTGATACTTTCTAGGTAAGAAATGCACCACTCTTAATCACAGTAACTTTGATGGTTTCTCAACCTTATCTGCTTTCAGATGTTTGGACTTCAACTGGCTAGGGAATTCTGGGAGTTGAAGTCTACACATCTGAAAGCAGCCAAGGTTGAGAAACATGGGCTACACCATAGGAAACTGGCTATGTCAAACAGCCTAACAGCCTAAGGCTATTTCTCTATGTTGACTATGTCTGATGATAACCGCTTGTATTCAGAGGTGGGCTGCTGCCAGTTCAGGCCGGTTTGGGTGAACTAGTAGTTGTGCCCACCCGCCTGCCCTAGCACTATCCTGTCCTATATCACCATGTTTTTGAAGCTGCACGCATGTGTGGAAGGCCACACACTACATTTTTGGTGCTGGGCGAACCGGTTGTTACAATCGACAGCAGCCCACTACTGCTTGTATTCAGAAACAGATGTGCAGAAAATAGCTGGTAAGGCATGGTACAGTATATAGAGTTTGAATGATGACTGAGAATTCATTTAGTAGAACTGTGGGCTTCCTTGAAGACCTGTCCAGCCTTACTGCAATGTTTTTAAGCATGCTTGTGCTTGTTCATTTGCTTGTTTTGTGTTTTGACATTTTAGGATTCTTCCCAGCCTATTAACAGATTGCATTTAGTCCTTAGTAACTTACTTTAGCTGGAGTTCTCTCAGTAACTCCTCACTTAAATTTACTACCAAAGAAGAAGTCTATGGTTCCCCTCAAAAGTCTGTTATTTTACAACATTGCTGTATTCCTATATATGCCACAAATCACCACTACATTCTGTATCAGCCAATTCCATTAATTAAGTAGATGTCATAAGTCACATTAAAAAAGCACCTTCATTTTTCTATTCTGAATTATGACTTCAGGAAAATAAGACGTTTTCATTTTTTTCTATTACAAATGTAAATCTAAAATCTACAGACCTTTATCTATAGGAAAAAGTTAATACATCAATGCATGTAGGAAATGTTACATTAAAAAATGAATAAATGAGGAGACTAACCTAGTAATTCTATCTCCACTTATCTTTTTATGTTTTACATAACATTACTACATCCATTTGCCATTTCTTGTAGGGAAGGGACCCAAACCAGGGGTGGGTTCTACTTACCTTTACTACCAGTTCGCATCGTGCCCGATGATAAATCTAAAACATCAATACGTATAAAATAAAAACAAAAAACTATATATCCCCTAACAATTCATCAAACAACCAGCCACTTTGGTTTAGTGGTTAAGGCTCTAAGCTAGAAATTGGGAGACAATGAGTTCAATTTCTACCTCAGCCCTGAAAGCCACCTATGCAATTTTGGGCCAGTCCGTCTCAGCCCAATCCAAATTACAGGGTTGTTGTTGTGGGGAAAATAAAAGGAAGGTGTGTTGAACATGTTTGCTGCCTTGAATTAGGAGCGCCAGTTTGGTCTAGTGGTTAAGGCAATAAGCTAGAAAGTAGGAAACCATGAGTTCAAGTCCTACCTTAGCCCTGAAAGCCAGCTGGGTGACTTTGGACCAATCACCAGGAGACAGGGAATTCTAGTCCTGCCTTAGCAATGAAAGCCAGCTGGGTGACTCTGGGCCAGTCACTCTCTCTCAGCCCAATCCACTTCACAGGGTTGTTGTTGTTCTGGGGAAAATAGGAGGAGGAGGAAGGTGTGTTGGATATATTTGCCACCTTGCGTTATTTGTAAAAATAATAAAGGCAGGATGTAAATAAATATCAGTTAAGATGTATCAAACCCAAAATATTACTTAAAACAAAGGTAATTATGTTTTTAGCTAATTATATCTTACTTTTATTGCAGCAATATGCTACTGGGGAAGAGCAGAGGGCTAGTACTAGTAGCGCCAGAAAAAGTGAAGTGACTGGGACAAAGCCAAAAAGATGCTCAGCTGTGGATGCATCTAGTGGTGAAAGGAAAGTCCGATGCTGTAAAGATTTTTTCTCCATAGGAACTTGGAATGTAAGATCCATGTATCAAGGCAAGCTGGACGTGATCAAACAAGAGATGACAAGACTGAACATCGACATCTTAGGAATCAGTGAACTAAAATGGATAGGAATGGGTGAATTTAATCCAGATGGCCATCAGGTATACTACTGTGGGCAAGAATCCCTCAGAAGAAATGGAGTAGCCTTCATAATGAAGATGAACTTTCAACTTCTGCGCATGCCCAAGATGGCGACCTCCTGGTGATCGGCGATCTTGGGGGGGGGAAGATTATGGCTTCGGGGGGCCTTTGGAGGGCCGAATTTCATCGGTGCTGCCATGGCCCGGATGGAGGAGCAACTGTGTGTTTCCCTGAGGGGTCTCTGGCTTTATGAGACCCCTCAGAGGCCCGTGGCGATCAATAAGAAGGCAGGACGGTGAGAGCGTCCTGAAGGAAGAGAGGGCGGTGACCGGTATTTTCCTCAGCGGAGGCGGCTGCCTGGACGATGGCGGGGCACCGTGATAGTTAGCGGCAGCACAGCACCCTCGTTGGGATCCTCGCCAGCCCTAAATCACCCTAAATCACCCTGGACGTTTATAGGGGCGGAAGCTGGGCGAGGTGAGGACAAGGAGGCTGGCGGCGGTAACGGCGGAGCTGGGGCGTTGAAAGGGCGGCTGCTGAGACAAGGAGGAAGCCACTGGAATTTTGGTGTGGTTGGGAGCACTGGAGATGCTGAACGACAGCAGCTCGCAGAATTACTGGACCTCCTGGGCGATGGGGGGGGGTGTCGTTTGGCCCTCGGTTGTCCCAGAGACCCCCATGAAGATTTATGGAGGTTGGGCGAAGGGAGCAGTATGGACTTTAAAAAGACCTGGGGGGGGGCGTTTGGAGAGAGCCGGACCATGATTGAAGTTTTTTTCCATATGGCATTTTATTGCCTCAGCTCTTCTCCTCCCAGCCCCCATTTCCTCAAAGCCTGTTTAAGGCGTTTTTGGAGACAGCCTAGGGGCTGTGCCATGCTGCTCCTGCTGGTTGGACAATATCTCCTGGTCGAATTTCATCCTGATCTCCCTGGACGTAAGGTGTTTATGATCTCTGCGGGCTAAATTCTGAACTTTGTTTCTGGACCCTGAGAACTGACTTGTCTCCTCTTTCTCCCTTAATTGATGGGAGAGTTACACCTGGGGTTGCAAGTCGCGATGGAGTTGATCCACTGCTGTTGTCTCAAATCCGGTTTTCTGGACGATCTAGGCTGGTCAGCTGCTGTGAGAGAGGGCTGTACCACCCGCACCGGATCAAAACAACGTTTACTCCCACCCTTGCCGTGAGAGGGCAATGGGGCCTCAGGATTGTCATCGAAATCCAGCATTATGCTCCTTCGAACTTTTTATAACATCGAAGTTGACCCCCTGACTAGTGGCCATGGATCATTACCTCCCTTTGATGGCAGATGTACTTGGCATATGAACTATGTACTCGAGGTCTAGCCTTCTTGCCCTGCGAGATTCCCCCCTCTCGCAGGCTTGGCCCTCTATGTTATCGAGGGCCCACCTTAATGACGGGTTTTGGGACCCCGAGAGGTGGCATGTTGCTAAACGGGGCTTGAGGGGTTTTTTAAAGTCTTTTTAAAGTAAATTTTTAAGGGGTTCAGGGGTGGGGGTGGGAGTGGGTTTGGGGGAGAACCCACGGGGGGGAGGGTTAGGTCCGGCTGTTTCTGGGGCCACGGGGGGTCTAGATTCTGGAGGTAAGAGGGCTCTCATTGAGCCCTCTGTCGAGGGTTGCGTTATTAATACGCTGTGTGGGAGGGGCAGATATGGTGTGAGCAGGGGACCATATCAGGTGGTGGGGGCACACACTCGCTGTCTTCGAGCGATTGCGTGCCCCGGTCCCCTGAGCTATTCCCGTTCCCTGGGTTGTTTAGAGTTTCAGGACCCGAGGCTCCGGCTGCTGTTATACAATGCGAGGTCCGTTGTCAATAAGGCCCCCCTCATATGTGATCTTCTTCAAGAGGGGGGTGCGGACCTGGCCGGTATAACTGAGACCTGGTTGGGCCACGAGGGGGGGGTTCCCCTCGTGGAGATGTGCCCACCAGGTTTTCTTGCATTCCACCAGCCGAGAGCCCAGGGCAGGGGTGGGGGAGTGGCGGTCATTATTAAAGAAGGTCTGGGTCCGAGGGAGACCACTGTACCTCAGATAGCCGGGTGTGAGTCCATCTTTGTGAGGTGGGGTCGTGGTGGGCAGATGGGTCTGTTAGTCACTTACCTGGCTCCCTGCCACGTGGCAACGACCCTGCCCGAGCTTCTCAATGTTGTAGCCGAGGTGGCGGTTGAGACCCCCGGGCTTATGGTCATGGGGGACTTCAATCTGCCATCCGTCGGTGAAACATCTGAGATAGCTCGGGAGCTCATGGCTTCCATGACGGCCATGAACCTGACCCAAGTAATTCAGGGCCCGACCCACATTGGTGGACACACCCTGGATCTAGTTTTTGTCTCTGATCAGTGGTTGAGTGGTCTTGATATCGGGGATATAGGTGTTGAACCCCTGTCATGGACTGACCACTCGCTCCTTCGACTCGACTTTCAGACCGCTACACCTCACCGCAGGGAGGCGGAACCGATTAGGTGGTTCCGCCCCAGGCGCCTGATGGATCCTGATAGGTTCCAGACGGAGCTTGGGCCATTTCCTGAGACACTGACACGCGATTCGGCTGAGGACCTGGTGGCGGCCTGGGATAGGGCGGCCAGTGGGGCCTTGGACCGCATCGTGCCTTTGCGGCCTCTGACCCGGCGTCGAACTCACTTATCTCCTTGGTTTACCGAGGAGCTGAGGGAGATGAAACACCGGAGAAGACGCCTAGAGAGCGGTTGGAGGGCCAGTCGCTCTGAATCTGACTTGACACTAGTAAGAGCTCATATTAAGACTTACTTAGTGGCGATAAAAGCGGCGAAGTCTAACTATTTTGCCGCTCTTATCGCGTCATCAGATAATCGCCCAGCCGCCCTGTTTAGGGTGACCCGCTCCCTTCTTCATCTGGGAGCGCGGGAGGATCCCTTGCAGGGTCGTGCTGAGGACTTTGTTCAATATCTGGATGATAAAATAACTCAGATTCGGGATGATTTGGCCGCTGACTGGGTTGATTCAGGCGGGGTGACTGAGGCAGGTCTTGAGAGTGTTATCTGGGCTGAGTTCGATCCTGTGGCTCCCGAGGACGTGGACAGGACTCTGGGAAGACTGAACGCAACCACATGTTTATTGGACCCGTGTCCCTCCTGGTTGGTGCTGGCCTCCCGGGAGGTTACACGAGGCTGGCTCCAGGAGATTATAAATGCTTCTTTGAGTGAGGGTGCCCTACCGCCCGCCTTGAAGGAGGCGGTGGTGAGGCCCCTCCTCAAGAAGCCCTCCTTGGACCCAGCTATTTTGGCTAATTATCGTCCAGTCTCCAACCTTCCCTTTTTGGCGAAGGTTGTTGAGAGTGTGGTTGCGTGGCAGCTCCCTCGGTACCTGGATGAAGCTGTCTATTTAGACCCGCTCCAGTCCGGCTTCAGGTCTGGATACAGCACCGAAACGGCATTGGTCGCGTTGGTGGATGATCTCTGGAGGGCCCGGGGTAGGGGGTACTCCTCTATCCTGGTGCTGTTAGACCTCTCAGCGGCTTTTGATACCATCGACCATGGTATCATGTTGCGCCGGTTGGAGGGACTGGGGGTGGGGGGCACCGTTTTACGGTGGTTCTCCTCCTACCTCTCCGACCGGTCGCAATCAGTGTTGACAGGGGGGCAGCGGTCGACCCCGAGGCGCCTAATGTGTGGGGTGCCGCAAGGGTCGGTCCTCTCGCCCCTCCTGTAAAGCCGCTGGGCGAGATCATCCGTGGTTTTGGGGTGGAGTTCCACCAGTACGCTGACGATACTCAGCTGTACATTTCCACCCCAGACCACCCCAACGATGCCGTGGAAGTGATGTCCCAGTGCCTTGAAGCCGTGCGGGTCTGGATGGGGAGAAACAGGCTTCGACTCAACCCCTCCAAGACCGAGTGGCTGTGGCTGCCGGCGTCCCGATATAGCCAGCTGACACCATCGCTGGTTATTGGGGGTGAATCTTTGGCCCCCACGGAAAGGGTTCGCAACTTGGGCGTCCTCCTGGACCCACGGCTGTCCTTAGAGGATCACACGACAGCTGTGGCCAGGGGGGCTTTTTATCAGGTTCGCTTGCTACGCCAGTTGCGGCCCTTTCTAGATCGGGACTCCCTACGCACAGTCACTCAGGCGCTCGTCACCTCTCGCCTGGATTACTGTAATGCTCTCTACATGGGGCTCCCCTTGGGGTGCACCCGGAGGCTCCAACTGGTGCAGAATGCGGCCGCGCGGGGGATTATGGGAGCGACAGGGCGCTCCCATGTGACTCCTCTCCTGCGCGAGCTGCATTGGTTGCCGGTGGACTTCCGGGTGCGTTTCAAGGTGTTGGTGATCACCTTTAAAGCGCTCAATGGCTTGGGACCAGGGTACTTACGGGACCGCCTTCTGCCACCAGTTGCCTCCCACCGGCCGGTTCGCTCCCACAGAGCGGGCCTTCTCAGGGTGCCGTCAGCCAGACAATGCCGGCTGGCGACCCCCAGGGGGAGAGCCTTCTCTGTGGCAGCCCCGACCCTCTGGAATGATCTTCCTCCAGAACTGAGAACGATCCCTGACCTCCGAACGTTCCGTCGGGCCCTGAAAACGTATCTTTTCCAACTTGCCGGTCTAGCCTGATCCCCGTTGAATTTTAACATTTTTAGTGTCCTAGTGTTGTGGTATTTTAATATTTAAATTGTTCTTAACAGTCAGCCAAAGTTTATATGGGTTTTAATTGACTTTTAACTTTTGTACACTGTATTTTTATCTGGCTGTACACCGCCCTGAGTCCGCAAGGAGAAGGGCGGTATATAAATCCAATAAATAAATAAATAAATAAATAAAATAATCAATAAAAGAGTAGGAAAAGCAATACTGGGATACAATCCCCAAAATGACAGAATGATCTCAATTCGAATCCAAGGCAAACCATTCAATATGACAGTAATCCAAGTCTATGCCTCAACCACTGGTGCTGAAGAGGATGAAATTGACCGGTTCTATGAAGCCCTACAGCACCTTATTATTTATTTATTTATTTATTTATTTATTTATTTATTTATTTATTTTGTCGCATTTCTATGCCACCCAACTCCCAAAGGACTCTTATAGAATTAACACCAAAAAATGATGTCCTTATCATCATGGGGGATTGGAATGCTAAAGTAGGAAGCCAAAAGATAACCAGAATAACAGGCAAGTTTGGCCTTGGAGTACAAAATGAAGCAGGGCACAGGCTGATAGAATTTTGTCAAGAGAATACGATGGTCATAGCACACACTCTTTTCCAACAACCCAAGAGACGACTCTACACATGGACATCACCAGATGGTCGACACAGAAATCAGATTGACTATGTGCTCTGCAGCCAAAGATGGAGAAGCTCTATACAGTCAGTAAAAACAAGTCCAGGAACTGACTGTGGCTCGGATCATGAGCTTCTTGTTGCAAAATTTAGGCTTAAATTGAAGAAAGTAGGGAAAAGCACTAGGCCACTCAGGTATGAACTAAATCATATTCCTGATGAATATACAGTAGAGGTGACAAATAGATTTAAGGAATTAGATCTGATAGACAGAGTGCCTGAAGAACTATGGACGGAGGTTCACAACACTGTACAAGAGGTAGCAACTAAAACCATCCCAAAGAAAAAGAAATGCAAGAAAACAAAATGGCTGTCTGAGGAAGCTTTGCAAAGAGCTGAGGAAAGAAGGGAAGCGAAAAGCAAGCGAAAGAGAAAAATACACTCAATTGAATGCAGAATTCTAGCGAATAGCTAGAAGAGATAAGAATACCTTCTTAAATGAACAGTGCAAAGAAATAGAAGAAAACAATAGGGAGGACCAGAGATCTCTTCAAGAAAATTGGAGATATGAAGGGAACATTTCATGCAAAGGTGGGCATGATAAAGGACGAAAATGGCAGGGACCTAACAGAGGCAGAAGAGATTAAGAAGAGGTGGCAAAATTACACAGAAGAACTATACAAGAATGAGCTTAACGTCCCTAATAACCATGATGGGGTGGTCACTGACCTCGAGCCAGACATCCTAGAATGTGAAGTCAAGTGGGCCTTAGGAAATCTGAGCAACAACAAAGCTAGTGGAGGCAACAGTATTGCAGCTGAGCTATTCAAAATCTTAAAAGACAATGCAGTAAAAGTGCTACACTCAATTTGCCAGCAAATTTGGAAAACTCAACAGTGGCCACAGGATTGGAAAAAGTCAGTTTTCCAAGCATTAGGGAGGGTCTGTGTTCATCCTCTTTCTTTCACACTTGACATCTGGGCTGAGTTGCCTCTTACTCCTCTGGTATGCACCCCCTCCCACCTGGCGACCCACCTCTTCACTACATTAGATCAAAAGGTACAGTGAGCTTATTCTCCGACTCTGCTACATATCACAGCAGAGCTAACTTTAGGCTAAAATTGAGTAGACTCCGGCTTAGAGTGCCAAACCTTAGGGAGTGGCAATGCCTCCCAGTCTCCTTCCAAAAGAAATGCTAATCTTGTACCAAACAGCTGTCTCAATACAGGGACTAGACAGTGATACGCACCCGAGAATCTCAGTCACTGAAGCACAGACCAGTATAGTTGGGACTTTGAAAGATGTTCCTTGTGGATTTTGGGGTTGGCTTGAGTAGTCAAAATGGCTGAGGGGAACCTCCAAGGCTTCATGGGATTATCATTTGCTGCTTGGGGGGCAAACATGGGGAAAGGCTACTTGGGCTGCCTGTGAATTTTCTAGGGACATGTGGTTGGTAAACAGATTCTGAACAAGAATGTAACTAACAAATTTGGGTTGCAAAAATCTTCCTAACCACTAGGTGGCAGTAAAAAGATACAGAAAACTCTGCTGACTGCTAAGTGGTCCTCTGAATCCCTGCAGTCTGGATCTGGTACAGTACCTATAGCTTTCATGTGCATACTGTTCTTCTCACAGGATTCACAATAGGACGAAGTGACCTGCTGCAACTCACATTGCAGTGGGAGAGGAATTGAAGGAAAGAATTGGTTCCTGCACACATTTATTTTTAGGACTAGGAGAAACACTAGATAGCCATTGGATAACCAAATCTTTTGGAAACATGACCCGTTCTCACCTTCTTGTGCTTGTGCTTATGCTGAGACAAATAGCCTGAACAGATTTGGTAAATTTGGTAAAGCCTGTGCACAATTATTTGTCTCAGCACAAGCACATACCTACTATTCATATGCAGAGAGTTACATGAACTCATATATTAGCAGTCCTCAAAAATACCGTGGCACTAAAAACTCAGGATGTCAGTTTTTCCCCTTGGACCTGCATCAGAAGAGTTATTGAAGCCCCACAACCCATGTTTCTGGGACAACCCATGCACGCAAATGTTCACCAAGACATATTCTCTAACAAAAACAACCTCATAACCCCACACTTCTACTGTTAACACAGCCCAGCATAAAAGAGACATTACATTAGGCTGGGCGATTCAGTCGGGAAATGGCAGGGCTCTTATGAGCCCCGTGAAAACCCCGACTGGTGAGCTGTTGCTGACAGGTCTGTGGACCTACCCTGCCCTGTAGGGACAGGGGAAGAGAGAGGGACCCCTTGGATGGCCGAGAGGAACAGGCAGGTTCCTTGGAGCCGGAGGAAGCCCTCTGAGCCGGCGGCGGGGGAGTGGCAGTCATGGCAACTGCCCTGAAGCCTGGGCCAACCGGAGAAAGCACTGTGCTGGAGGAAGAAGGAAAAGTGAGAGCGAGGTGTTCGGAAGCCGGGTAAACAAGACCAAACCCAGGTGGGAACAGCGCTTAAACTGTGAATATTGAGAAGTGTGCCCCAGCCTTAATTAGCAGCTACGATGTATTGGGGCAAGAAGATCTGCAAAATACCTTTTAAAAGGGAAAGACCCACCAAAGGATTATGGATTTTATTGCTAATTTGGAATGATTGCCTTTTTGGAAAGTTATAAATGTTGAAAATTGTTCTTTTTTCTTTTTTTAAATGGGATTGGATTATTGTTGGAAGAGAGAAAAAGGAAAGAGGCGATAAACAGGACTTTTTTAAAACAAAGGGAAAAGACAGATAGCCTTGTAATACACAAAATGGAGACTGTGAAGAAGTGAAAGTGTAATTGTGGATTGCTAGCAGCTCAGAAGAGAAACTAAGTGTCTTGTTATTTTAACTGGATTACTTTGGCAACAAATAAGAAACTGACTCTGGGGATACTCAATCTGTCCATTGGAAGCTTTATTGATGGAAAGAAAAAATAAATAAAATGGTATAACTATAACTGAATTAACAGGGACAGCAAGAAAAGGAAAAAGGTGTGGCACTAAAAGAAGAGATGATGATATTATATATGGAATGATATAAAAGAACTAATCTATAGAATTTTTAACATTGATAATATTGAAATTGAAAAAGAACAATTTTGGACAGATTGGAAAAAGATATATACTAGGTTGCAAGATAAGAAAAATAATAGAGTTTGATTAAAATGGAAATGTAATGCTTAATGCATATTTGAAGCCTGAATATTGATATGAGGTATTATACTTTTGTGTGTGTGTGTTTCCCTTTGTTACCTTTTTGAGTTTCCTTCCTTTCTTGATACTTTTTTCTTTTTTCTTTTTCTTTTCCCTCTTTTCTCCTTCTTTGTTTTTGTTTTCCTTTCCTTTTCTTTTTCACCTTTTATTCCCAATCCTTTTAAATTGGACTATATAAACATATGTATATGGTTATGAAATAAGACTATAAATCAGTGAATGACAACATGATTTTTCTAAATACTCTACATGCTTAAATATGAAGTAGTTGATCTTAAAATATATGAGAAGATATTTGTTAAAATTTACACTGAGTCAAATTGTGGTATCTGAAAAAGCAAATTATGCAATATGTGAATTAGTTAAAATGAAATAGCTAAAACAACAGATGCAGGCATGGAGGAAAATATGTTGGTAACACCAGCCAAATAAGAGAAGGAGACTCGGAGGAGAATATGCTGGAAATTAGCCAAAACAAAACATGCTGAAAATCAGCCAAATAATAGTAGGAGATTTGGAGGAGACTATGCTGGAAACCTGCCAAAATATAATACGTTGGAAACTAGCCAACAACGGGTGGTGGTATGGAGGTGACTATGCTGGAAATCAGCCCAAACAAAACATGCTGGAAATCAGCCAAATAATAGTGGGAGGTTTGAAGGAGACTATGCTGGAAATCAGCCAAAATAAAGCATGCTGGAAATCAGCCAAACAAAAGTTGGAGATATGGAGGAGGATATGCTGTTAATTAGCCAAACAATAATATGCTGGAAATCAGCCAATAATAGGAGGAGATAGGGAGAAGGATATGGATTTTGAGATAAATTTGAGAATATGAAATATGCAAAACTGAAGGCAAATTGATAAAGCTTTAAGGGTTAAAGATCTGATGAAAGGGTCAAGAGATGGACTGAATTTTGATTTATTATTTGAAATAAAAAATAGAGCTGTATCTAAATTGAAATTACGATGTGTGGTTAGAAATTGTAAGGTAAATAATTAGACTAAGAGATTAGAATATTTTTTTCTTTTTTTAATGTTGTAATATTGATGTCAAAAGGTGTAATGAAGAGAGCTTGGAAAAGAACCAGAGATAATTGAACATATAAATGAACATAACAATGAATTAAATGTGTACCTGGAAATTAAATTGGTGGTGATATAATAGAATGGTTCTGATCAAGATATTAGAGTTTATGACTAAATTTTTTTCTATGTTTTGACTTTGAATTTTAAAAGATCTAATGGGAAATTGTCCAATTGCAGTTTAGATATGAATTCCCCACATGCTCTGTTCCTTATGGCAGAGATCTCACCATTTGTAATTCTGGAATAATCCAACAAATTCATTACTGGATGGAGAATTGATTGCAATAGGGAAACACCTGGAAAGTGCCATTGGTCCGTATTTAGAGTGAAGATACTCTATGGATGTTGAGGAGTGGATTTATACCACGCTAGTGAGGCCACACTTGGAATATTATATACAGTTTTGGTCACCATGATACCAAAAAAATGCTGAGACTCTAGAGAGAGTGCAGAGAAGAGTAACAAAGATGATAAAGAGTCTGGAGGCTAAATCATACAAGGAACAGTTATGGGAACTAGGTATGTCTAGTCAAATGAAGAGAATGATGAGCGAAGATATGAAAGTTGTCTTCCAGTACTCAAGGGACTGTCACAGAGAAGAGGGGATCGACTTATTCTCCAAAGCACCAGAAGGCAAGACAAGAAGCAATGTTTGGAAAATGTTTGCCAACATAGAAGTAAGGAGAAATTTCCTCACAGTGAAAACAATTACTCAGTAAAATGGCTTAATTCTGGAAGTTGTGGAAGATACATCACTGGCGGTTTTCAAGACAACCATTTGACTTCAATGGTATAAGGTCTCCTGCCTAGAGCAGGGGGTTAGATTAGAAGACCTCTGGGTCCCTTCCAACCTTATGATTCTATGTTCTAACTGCCCAGACTTATTCCAGGGAGGGAGTCTTAAGCATTCAGACTGTAACTATGCATTTTTTTGTTTTTGCCTATGAAGAGCCCTCCTCCTCCAGGACAGAGCTGAAGAAAGTACAAGTAGTCCTCAATTTACGACACCAGTTGGGACCAAAATTTCCATTGCTAAGCAAGTTAAATGAGTTGCACCTCATTTTACAACCTTTTTTTGCCACACTTGTTAAATGAATCCAGCTTCCCCACCATTGGCTTTGCTTGTTGAAAGCTCAGAAACGGTGATTTTGTGATCCCTCGTGCAGCAATTGTTGTAAATACATGCCATTTGCCAACACCTGAATTTTGATCACATGACTGTGGGGATGCTGCAGTGGTCGTAAGTGTGAGGAATGATTGTCACTTTTTCCAGTGCCGTTGTAACTTTGAACAGTTGCTAAATGGATAGTGTAAATCGAGGACTACCTGTAGTAGGTCAACCATCAGGCCCCACTACATGCAGACATCAACTTCTCTCTCTCTCTCTCTCTCTCTCTCTCTCTCTCTCTCTCTCTCTCTCACACACACACACACACACACACACACTCCCTCTGTTCCTTCTTTTCTTTCTCAATCTTTTTTTCCCTGTTATTCTTTTCGTCTCCCTCCTAAATTGTAGATTGTCTTAGTGAAAAACAAATGGCAAGAGCTACTCCTTTCTCCAAAAAAAAAAAAAAAAAGGCTGCCTGTGGACAAAAGACAAAGATACCCTTCACTGGAAACCTGAGCCAATCCCTTGCAGAAGGATTTTAATAAACAAATCCTGCCACACTCCCCTTTAATCAGCAAGTAATTTCGAGGAAAGGATCAAGCTGACTCTACCGCTTATAACACTTACAGATGAATTGAAATTAGCCCAGAGTATCACAACCATAAAGTGGAGTGTGAACACAAATGTCTACTTTTGAACGGCAATTTTGTAATTTTGAGAAGGGTGGAGAACTTTCTATAGGCCTCTGAATATGTGGAGATGCCAAAAAAACTATGAAGGATAACCCAAAGGTGCTTTTTTTGGAGGCAACTGGACTTTCTTGTTTTTTCTTTGAAGACGTTTCGCTTCTCATCCAAGAAGTTCCTTCAGCTCTGATAGGATAGTGGGGAATGGAAGGATTTATATTCCTTGCAGACAGCTGGTCATTTGCATCCTTTTAGAGGGTTATTGTTAAAAGGCAGGAGTGGCTCCTCAGGAGGAGGTCTCCTTGAGAGTAAGGCTTGGGGCTAATTGGCCACTCCCCTAACCTATTTAAGGAAGGATGACGACTGATGCAATTTGCAGGAAACAACTTTGTTCATATTCCTTCGTGTCTTGATTCCAGAAACGTTTGATTCGGCTCTTGTTTCTCTCTTGTCAGTGTTCCTGCAAATTGCTTCTGGGCATTCTGCCAACCACAGTAAGATTACGGTTATCTGAAATACTGTGCCTCAGAATTGAGTTATTATTCTTTGGATTCTTGTCAGCTGTTAATGAAGTTAAATTAACAGCCCTTGTTCAGAAAAGACTGATTTAAACTGTACTTGTGTTTGAACAACTACTAAGGAAATTCATTAGTAGTCCTTAATTAGTAAACTAAGGTTTGTCCAGACTTTGTGTGTGCTGCGTTCTTTGGGGTCCGTAGCTGGGACAGAACAGTTATTGAAGCAAAAGAATGCAGATGGACAGCTGTCTGCAAGGAATATAAATCCTTCCATTCCCCACTATCCTGTCAGAGCTGAAGAAGCTTCTTGGATGAGAAGCGAAACATCTTCAAAGAAAAAACAAGAAAGTCCAGTTGCCTCCATCAAAAGCACCTTTGGGACAACCATGACCTGGATGACTGAGAATCTTTACAGACTTTTACAAGGATAAATGGAGTGGAATTAATGACCATGTTTTTCCCCCCAGGGACTGAAGCCAATGAATTTTAATGGCTTGGCTGACCCTTATGTCAAACTACATCTCCTTCCAGGTGCTTGTAAGGTAAGCCCTTGGGGGTGGGGGTGGGGATGTCTGCCAGAAGGGGGTCATAACAGGTCAAGATGGTAGCTACAAGCATGCAATTGAAGGCCTGACCCCCATTCATATCCAGCATGATGTAAAAGGGTCACCAATTTGCTGGGTTTTTTACTCCTGCATGGATACCTTTGGTAAGCACAGTTTCAAATTTACATCCCTGTTATTGTGTCTCAATTCTGGTCCCACATAGCCACAAAACCTTATGTGAGTATATAATATTGAGGCTCCTTCAATACGAGCTTGACTCCTTACATGTGCATTACATGTTGGTTTTGAGGGGAACAATATGGAAGAGGCCTTGTCCTTTTCTTGGGATGCTTGTCCAACTTCCCAGATGCTGCAGGCTTCTTGGAATCTGAAAGTGTGGATGATGGTTTGATCTAGTGGGGAAGGCACCAGGCTAGAAACCAGGGGACAGGGAATTCTAGTTCCACCTTAGACATGAAAGCCAGCTGGGTGACTTTGGGACAATCACGAGAATTCTGTGAGTTCTAGTCCCACCTTAGGCACAAAAGCCGTCTGGTTGACTTTGGGCCAATTACCAGTAGACTGTGAGTTCTAGTCCCACCTTAGGCCTGAAAGCTGCCTGGCCAATCACCAGGTGTAGTTTTTAGTCCTGCCTTAAGGATGAAAGCCAGCTGGGTGGGTGACTTTGGGCCAATTACTCTGTCCCAGCCCAGCTAATCTCACAGGATTGTTGTCCTGGGGAATATAGGAGCAGGAAGGAATATTAGGTATGCTCGCCTTCTTGAGTTATTGATAAAAATAATAAATAAATAAATCTCTCAAAATTACTAATCCAGCACATTTGCCCATTCTTCCTGCTGTCAAAAAAGCACCCACCTCCCCTGTCCGTCACACAACTCTAGAAAGAGAATTAAGAAGATCTTGCACATTTAATGCACTTAGAAATTAAATGGGAACTGAAGAGAAAGTCTCCAGTGGTCAGGATTTCTGTAATCCAATATTTCTCAAGCTTCACAATTTGAAGAGGCATGGACTTCAACTTCCCGAATTCCGCAGCCAGCTTTGCTGACTGGAGAATTCTGGAAGTTGAAATCCATACCTTTTCAAGTTGTTAAAGATAAGAAACACTGCTGTAATCTAATTCCCTTTTCAATAAATACAATTAAAGAACACTTCACAAAAGTCTTCTCCGCTGCTAGGATTTTCATCTTAGACAGTTTAGAGCTCTGCTGGAGGGCCAGAAAATCCAAAATGGCAGCAATAACCATGCAGTTGAAACCCCATCTCTTATTTAGATATGTCACAGACATTTTAAAAAGGCAGAACTTCAATTGCAAGGCAGTGGCTGCCATCTTGAATTTTTGACCTCCTCCCTGCAGATTCCTCTGATCTTCTCACCATCTCCCATCTGACCTGAACTCATCCTGCTTAAGTTTTCAAAGCCAGCTAAAGTGTAATAGGTGCAGCCATCTAGCAGTGTGTGTGTATATGTGTGAGTGACATTGGCACAGAACCTGGTGACGATAAACTTTATCTTGCATGGTAAACATTCTGAATGAGAAATAAAATTTGCCATGTATACCTGTTGTTAAGCCTATCTGCAGATAAGCTGATCCTTCAATTTTTAATCAAAACACCAGGAAAATGTGCCACCTGTGAATAAACTGATGCTCAAAATGTTTATATGTATTAATTTTCACAATTGGTTTATGATTTGTGGATAATCCAGAGATTATCCATTTCTCAGGGAAGTTTGATTAAAATTTTAAGGGTCATCTTATCTGTGTATGGGCGTATCCATTTATTTATTTATCAAATTCATATAACTGCTCATCTGTTGTGGCCTGTAAGCGGCCTGTGCAGATTGTAGCTGATTCTGACAACGAGGAGGCTGGTGTGGTGCTGCACCAGCAGCCTGTGCAGCTGGCACTCGAGTCAGACAATGAGGAGGCTGGAGAAGATGTGGTGCCAGAGGCAGGGATTCAGCCAGGGCCTTCAGAACCTCCAGAAGCTCCTTTAAGTGAAGAGGACAAAGAGGAGGAGCCTCTTCTCAATGCACGGGCACACAGAGCTGCCAAAAGGCAGGAGTGGCTCCTCGGGAGGAGGTCTCCTTGAGAGTAAGGTTTGGGGCTAATTGGCCACTCCCTTAGCCTATTTAAGGAGGAATGCTGCTTGCAGCAAGCTGTAGGGAACAACTTTAGTTCAATCTCCTTCGCGTCTGGATTCTCTGCAAAATTGTTTCTGGGCTTTCTGCCAACTCTAGTAAGACTGTGATTACCTTATCCAAGAATTCTGGTAGGCTGTTAAGGCAGCTTATTAACAGCTTTTGGTTGATAAAGACTAAGTTATTCAAGTAAAATAAGCTTTGTATAGAGTTTGTGTGTGCTACATTCTTTGGGGTCCGTAGCTGGGGCAGAACACCATCTCACAAAATGTGACCCTGGGCAGTGTACAATTATTAAATAAAAACAGTATGTCAATAAAAACAAGCATTTAAAAATACAAAATGTCAACATTAAGAATATATATATATTCTTAAGAATATATATATATTCTTATATATATATATATATTCTTATATATATATAATTTAGACTTCTATACCGCTTCATAGTGCTTTACAGCCCTCTTTAAGCGGTTTACAAAGTTAGCATATTGCATATTAGCATATTGCATTAGCATTAGCATATTGCCCCCAACAATCTGGGTCCTCATTTTACCCACTTCGGAAGGATGGAAGACTGAGTCAACTTTGAGCCGGTGAGATTTGATCTGCTGATCAAGCAGTCAGCTGAAGTAGCTGCAGTACTGCACTCTAACCACTGTGCCACCTCGGCTCAGTGGTTAGATTAATATTTATTAATCAAATTTATATAGCTTCCCATCTCAAAAAAAATGACCCTATATACAAGATATATGCATACTTTTGTTCTGTACTATACCTGGAATACAGAGGTACACTTTATATACAGGAGATACAGGTATTTTAAAAAAGTATATGTAAAAAGGTAAAATTGCTGTAAAAAAGTAGACTCACAGATACACCCCATCCACAGATAAGTCAAACTCAATTTTTGGGGTGCATTTTGGCACCTAAAATTCTCAGCTTATTCCTAGTGTACAGGTAGTCCTCGACTTACAACCACAATTGGGCCCAAAATTTCCATTGCTAAGTGAGACATTTTTTATGTGAGTTTTGCCCCACTTTCTTGCCACAGTTGTTAAGTGAATCACTGCAATTGTTAAGTTAGTAGCCGAATGAGGCTGTTACCTGGAGCTCAGAGGTGGTATTCAGCCGATTCGCACTGGTTCACGCGAATCGTTGGTGGAAATTTGGCCAAAGTCACTGAACCGGTTGCGATGGCCAGCTGGCCATGTCCCTGAACCAGGCCCCTGATTGCTGCTCACTCACCCCACCTATCATGTTCATTGCCACCATGTTCTTCACACACACGCATCCCATTGCCTTGCAAGTCCAATGGGATGCGAATATGCGAAGAACATGATGGTGACGGCAGCAGCTTTTTCTGTGCTTCCGTACTCTGTGAGATAGATGCCCCTGCCCACCCTCATTGTCCCAGTCTGCCTCTCCTACTCCCTTTCCTGCGGCCCGCAGCCCTGCCATGCTTCCTTGCCTTCCATGTGGCCTTCCCGGCGGTCCCCATGGCCAGGCCCACTTGAGAAGGCCTTCCCTACTCCCTTCCCCTCAGCCAGGCAGCCCCAACACACTTGCCTGTCTTCCACGTGGCCTTCCCGGTGTCCCCATGGCCAGCTTGTAAATGCAGGCAAGCGGGACTGGCCACGGGGACGGCCGGGAAGACCATGTGGAAATGTTCTGCCCTAGCTACGGATCCCAAAGAACGCAGCACACACAAAGTCCATTCAAACCTTAGTTTAATAAATAAACCAGTCTTTTACAACAATTAATTAACTGCATTAACAGCCGCCAAGAATTCAAAGAATAATAACTGAAAGCTTACCATGGTTGGCAGAATGTCCAGAAACAATTTGCAGGAAGCTGACAAGATAAGCAAGACAAGACACGAAGGTATGTGAACTAAGTTGTTCCCTGCAAATTGCTTCAGTTGGTGTTTCTCCTTAAATAGGCTAAGGGAGTGGCCAATTAGTCCCAAGCCTTACTCTCAAGGAGACCACCTCCTGAGGAGCCACTCCTGCCTTTTGGCAGCTCTGCACACCCGTGCATTGAGAAGAGGCTCCTCCTCTTTGTCCTCTTCACTTAAAGGAGCTTCTGGAGGTTCTGAAGGCCCTGGCTGAATCCCCGCCTCTGGCACCATATCTTCTCCAGCCTCCTCATTGTCTGTCTCGAGTGCCAGCTGCACAGGCTGCTGGCGCAGCACCACACCAGCCTCCTCGCTGTCTGAATCAGCTACAATCTGCACAGGCCACGTACGGGCCACAACAGGAAGGCAGGCAAGTGCCACAAGCCACGCCAGCGTCACACGAAGTAAATTAAAGGCAGCTTGCCTCCCTCTCCCACCCCACCCACCCCCCACCCCGTTTCCCTTTTACCTTTCTTTAATGAGCCCCGCTTCCCTCCCCAAACCTCGGAAGGCAACCACTCCCATGCTTGCAGCCTGTGGAGGAAGAGACCTCCATGCCACAAAGCCCTTGTTTTGTCCCCCTTCCCCACACAGGCAAACACACAACCAGGCATGCCTGCCAAGATTTTATTACGCAATCAGACTAGAAACCCTTGCAGATAAGAGTTTTGGCAGTAAACTGCGAAATGCTTGCCAAGTCAGTTTTCACTCACAGTCAACAAGAGAAAGAGTTTATCCTCAGTCTGATTCAGTAGCAAAAAATAATCCACAAAGCAAGAGTTTAGCCAAGGTCCACTCCAAAATATGCACAAGCCAGATTTCAGGTAACGCGATGTGACTCTCAGGTTTTTAACTTTGACCATCACAAAGTCTGAAGAGCAATCACTCCCCCTTTTATTCCTTGTGGGGTGTGGCTCAGAGACTCAGCTCAATCTCTGGCCCTCCCACGCCTCTTTCGTTGCTGTGCACGCTTCTCCCTCCAACGCTGCCTGGGATGAAGCCAGGATTCATCATCCTTACTCCCTATCTGTTGTTGTTCGATATGTTTTCCTCCTGGCATATCCCAGGCTGTTCCTCTTGGCCTACGGATGGAACTTGAGGCATTGCCAGAGAGGAGGGTCCTGGAGAGGGAGGCCTTATCAATTCCTCCCCATCACCTTCTGAGTCCTCTTCCTCTGTTAGGGCAGGCTCAGGAGTCGGGGTCACAACAGCCCTAGAGGTGGCGGCAGGAGGGAGAAAAGAAAATTCCCCTTCCACTGCCGCTGCCACCTCTGCCTCTTCCTTCTCTCTGCCACAAGGATCGCCTTCCCAACAGCAGATGGGAGGTGGCAGCTGTGGCTGACTTGGGATGGAAACATGGAGAAACGCCCAGCGAAGCAACTGCCTTTTCTTCTCCAACTGCTGTTAGCAGAGAGAAGGAAGAGGCAACAGTGGCAGCGGCAGTGGCAGCAGAAGGGTCTGTTTGCTTCACAGCCAGCGTGGTTACCCGGGCTCCCTTTGCCTGGTTCTCCTCACAGCACTGCCACACACACACACAAGAACGTCTCCCTCGAGAGGCTTCAGAGGCTGAGACTTTTTCTTTTCTTTTCCCCCTCCTGCCGCCACCTTGAGGACTTTGCAGCATGGAGGCTTCTTCCTCTACAGGCCACAAGGACGGGAGCAGACACCTCTCGAGGTTTGGGGAGGGAAGCGGGACACGTTAAAGAAAGGTAAAAGGGAAGTGGGGTGGGGGGGGGAGATGTAGTTAGAGATGTTAAGATGTGGTTTTTGTTAGGTTATGGTGTGAGCCTAACAGGTTGTCCAGGCAATATATGTGTTCTGTGACTTTAACATGGATATGTATTATATGACTTTAAGTTTTACTGCTGTATCATTGTAATGCTGAGTCATGCTGTAATTAGATAATCACTAGTTGTAAATGTATTTAAGAAGGGATCTGTAATGTAGTCAATTGATGATATTCTACCATTGTGTGAGGAGTTGCTACCATTGTGCTATCATCGTGGGTGGATCTGCTACCATCCTGGTTTGTGTACCAGAGTGAACTTGTTATTCTAACCAACTACTGTTTGTATGGCAAGAAGAGTTTTGTATCACTGGACTGATTTAACTGGCAAAGACTTGGATTGTTTAAAAGACTATGAGATTGTTTTTTCACTATAAAGTAAACTTTTGATAAACCAATTTGCACATCTCTTATTCATTGCTCTCAGCAATGTTTCAATGTGTTCTACACTCTGCTGGTTGGTAACACAACAACAATATCCTTAACATTGGTTATGGGCCCAGAGCCAACCAGAACTAACTAGGTTTGTTCAGAGCTAAACTGAGAGTTAATGTGAATAGTACAAACTGTGTTTCTGATATATAATCCAAGTGAAGATGGTACAAGAACAAGCAGCGAATATTTCCATGATAACCCGGCTGGATGGAAGAAACTATGTATCCTGGTCTACAAAATGTAATCTACTTTTGCGTAGAGAAGGACTGTGGGACATAGTAAATAATCCACCGGATGTAACAGCATGGGATTCTGCTGATGAGGAAGATGTGAAGAAATTAGCCAAGTTTAACAAAGACAATGAACGAGCTCTTTGTATTATTGGACTGACACTGAGTAACCAGCAGCTTCTCCATATTCGTGGCGAAAAGTCTGCTGCTAGGTGTTGGACCAAGTTGAAGAGACTATATGTTCGCGACTCTGTGGGTGCTCATATAAATCTCACACGGAAATTGTTTAAACAACATCTTCTTAAAGGGGGAGATATGATGGCTCATTTGGAATCCATGACCAGAATTTTCCAGGAGCTTCATGAAAAGGAACTTGTTTTCTTGGAACTACAAGAAGTTTATATAATTCTTTCTTCTTTGGACGATAGTTATGACGACTATGTTTCTTCGTTAGAGGTTTTGTCCAGAGATGAACTCACATTGGTTGGCATAACCGGTAGGTTGTTGGAAGAATCCAAAAGAAGACAAGAAAGGGATCAGTTGAGAGTGCAACAACCAAAAGAAGAAAAAATGTATTCAACTGCCTATTTTGTAAAACACTGTTTTGCTTGTGGGGCTAAAGGGCATATAGCTAAGTATTGTAAAAATAAGAAAATGTCTGTTAGGGATAATAATAGACCCAAGAAGGGTTGTAATTTAGCTATATCCAGTTCAACTACTAATGTTAACCAGGATTGTTGGGTTGTTGATAGTGGTGCTTCTCAATCTATTACTAGGAATAGAAATTTTTTTGTTAAAATGCATAAAAGTAACCAACATGTTAAACTAGCAAATGGCTGGAAGGTTAAGGTAGCTAGAGAGGGTGTTGCTCGTTGGTCATTTAGTAATGAACCATTGCCTATGTTATATATTCCTGGTTTAAAATTTAATTTACTATCTGTTAAATCTTTATTGCAATTTGGGTTTACAGTAATGTTTAAAAATGATAAGTGTTTAATTGAAAAAGATGGCAATATTGTTACTGCAATATTAGAAAATGATTTATTTATTTTACGTGATAACCCAGCATTAGTGGCTAATCCTAAATCTGTTTATAAGAATGTTAAACCACATGATGAATGTATTCATCTGTTGCATCGGAGACTAGGGCATATAAATTTCAGGACATTAAAGAAAACAGTTCAGTTATCTGAAGGGATAAAACTACAATCATGTAGTAAGTATTTGAATTGCAATGCCTGTAATCAGCAAAAAAGTAGGGTAACACCAGAAAACTGTATCAATGGTTTTAAAACCAAAAAGCCATTAGAGGTAGTGTTTGTAGATTTGATTGGACCCAAGAAACCCAGTATAGGAGGTGCCTGCTATATTCTAAGCATGGTAGACCATTACTCAAGATATGGATTCTGTTATCTAATGAAAACAAATTGTGAAACATTCCAGCATATAAATAACTGGCTGCGATTTGTGGAAAGGAAACAGAAGTTTAAAGTAAAGTGCTTAGTAACTGATAATGGCACATAATTCACTAACCAAAGGTTAGACAAGTTTTTGCAGGAAGCAGGGATTCAGCATAAATGGTCTGCACCGTACAGACCACAACACAACTCTTATATTGAGAGAAGGGGTCAAACATTACAAGCCATGACTAGAACAATGTTGGCAGATTCTGGTTTGCCTGAAAATTTATGGGGTGAGGCTGTTATGTGTGCTAACCATGTGCTAAACAACGTAGTACATTCCTCTATGGATGAAATACCATTCACCTTATGGCATGGGAGGAAACCAAATCTTAGTTACTTACACACATTTAGAGCCCCAGCTTGGGTACATATTCCATCTAATGTAAGGAGGAAGGATCAACAGAGAGCCAGAAACATGTTTTTTGTTGGCTGTGACTCAAATCATCGGTCTTTTAGATTTTGGGCACAGGGAACTACTAATGTTTACTGTAGTGCAAGTGCAAAATTTCTGGAGCACGAAGGATGGGATAAACTTGAGCGTGCAGATTACAGACAGGACAATAATACTGTTAGCATAGAGCATCATATCCCTGATGATATCCCTGAGGATTTAGATAATGTAGAGTCTTCTATTAAGGTTGTCAGGTGAAATGTCTAACATATACACAAACCCCTGCCCACACAGTCATGCAGGGGTTAACAGGTCACATACCCATAATCCCACCTTATCTGAGACTCCTCCCCTTGGTTATAAAAGGGACCACCACGAGGTCATCCAGCAGTTCCACATGTGCACCTGAAACAGAAGGACAGAGGTTTGTTAATACCTTATGCAATAGAAGGCCTGGGATCTATCCAAGTCTATAATAAAGAATTATTGAAGACCAACAGTTGTACCTGTGAGTTATTGGGTTAGATCCACCTCTTAACAAAATGGTAGCAGAGGATGGTTACCCATAACTCTGAATAATGACTGATCCAGCTGTTTACTCGGAGAAGAAGAATAGAGCATTCACAAGAGCATTTGCCAGGCAGATGGCCACCCAACTAACACCCAGAGGTACTGCAGCAAGAAATCCACAAGCTGACAGTGAGCAGGATGGAGATCTGAACTCACTACCCAGAAATGAAGAACTGCAAGAAGGGACAAGCGTCCAAGAGCAGGAGACACAGCAGAGAGGAGATGAGCTGAAGCTATCCATATTAAAATTGATGGAGAGGCCCACGAGCGAGGAAAGCCTCATCGCGAATCTTCAAAATCTCCTTGGAAGCCGTGGGGCAGCAATCGAGCCCCCAGAGAGGACCCAAGAAGCCATCACCCCAGCAGAGGACAGGCCAGCTCAGTCGGACGACCCAGAGCCAGCCGAATCCGTTCCCGCACTTTCCTTCGAGCGGCCATCTTGGAATGGCCAGCAGCCAATAGGAAGCTAGGGTTCAAATCCAATGGCGTGAAACTACCAGCACCCCGAAACAAACAGTGAACAACTCAAAGACAACCAAGGGGTGCAACGCCAAGACTGCAGAAGCTCGCCTTCCGAGCTTGAAATAAAAAAGGCCATAGAAACCCTGGAAGTGGCGTTTGGCCCGGCATTCATGCCGCCCGCGCCGGCCACAAACCGAGAAAGGGACTCTGGAGCCCAAAGGCATGCCAGAGCGACTACCACCAACGAGACACCTATGCTGACGCTACCCGAGGAACTGACTCACTTCCACGATGAGCTGAGAACACCAACTGCCTACAGAACAGCTACGCGGCAGAACTCGAACTCACCACCCCTCTGCAGGAACGCAACCCAAGCGGAAGAAACCAACCAAGCAACTTACCCATCCAGCGACCTCCACCGGGCTTCACCACCCTTCCAGGAGCCAGCGCACGTGGACCAGGGACCGCCGCCACCGCCGCTGCCGCCGCTGCCATTGCCATCGCCACCGCCGCCAAGCAGCCGGGACTCGAAAGTCCTTCACCTACGACCGCGCTGCCACCGCACCTTCCGCCGATCTTCGCTGGGGGCCCAGCCCCCCACCAACGACTCACGATGTCCAGGATGGGTTCCAGATGCACCAGGGGTGAGTCCAACACCCCATCGGAAGGCCTAGGCCCAGGCCTGAGAGCAGAAGCCCAGAGCTCCTCACCCGATGACTTCCAGCGCAAAATGAGCTTCGCGCATGCTCAGTATCCACCTGTAGAGAGAATAGAAAAAAAAATAAGAGTTTTTTTAACCTAAGCCACAATGTACCAGTAAGTAATAATTCCCCAAATTCTGGAAATTTACCAGCTAACTTTCCAATACTTCAAATAGATGGAAAAAACCTTTTAGAGTGGAGCCAGCAATTGCAGATAGCATTCATGAAAGAAAATGTGTACTTTTTTATTTCCAAACCACCAGAAAAGCCTTGGCCATTCAAAGTTGATTGTGCACACCACAAGGCATTTTGCCTTTTGTTAATCAGCATTTCACCCACCATATATCATAGCATAAGTGACAATATGACTGTGCATGAGATCATGCAAAAATTATATGGTCTATTTTACAGCCAAAGCAGAGCCACAACAACAAAAATATCCAGAGACTTCCACTCTGCTAGGCTGAAGCCAGGTGTTACCATGAGTGAACATTTATTAAGGTTAAATGCGACCAGGGCTGAGTTGCTCCAGAGGGGGAAGGTGATAACAGAGGAGAGTATGATGAGTGTTATTGTAAATTCCTTGGACTCTAGCTGGGACAACTTTGTAATGCAACTTGACAGTCTATGTATTGAACGCATTACTCTTTTTTTTTTATTGAAAAAGTTTTACAAATACAAGTTTTACATTTTTCCCCCCTCCAATTTCCCCCCCTACCCCCCTACCCCCCCCCCCCCCATCCCTTCCCTCCCTTGGCTTCCCTTATAAAAATTATTATTCTTATACAATCCGCAGGAATTAAAAAAAAGAAAAGGTGAAATCCAAATATAATACATATCACGCATTTCTCTCATCTAATCTACCCCCTATCAGTAATAAAAAAATTTCTAAATAGCATCCAAATAGTAATTGTCTACATATATCTATTCCCATTATTACAAGATAAAAACCAAAGCATAATTTCCTCCAATTACTCTACCCCCTATTTAAACTATTTCCTGCTTAACATATTAATTAACTCCTATTACTTTACACCCTATATACTATAACTCTCAGTACAACATAACATAACCTTTTTCAGCTAAATGCTAACTGATATTTCTTTGTTTGGTATTTATTCTGCACATAATCTATCCATTTCTTCCATTCCCAAAGAAAAGTTTCTTGGGTCCTGTCTTTTATGTACGCTGATATCTTTCACGCTCTCAAACGCATTACTTTTTTTTTTATTGAAAACTTTTTACAATACAAGTTTATCATTTCCCCCACCATTTCCCCCCCTCCCACCCACCCACCCTTCCCTTCCCTTCCCTCCCTTCCCTTCCTTCCCTTGGCTTCCCTTACAAAAAAAAATACTGTTCTTATATGTCTATCAACATTAAACAAAAATATAGGTGAAATCCAGGTAGCATATCATGTATTTTTAACATTAAATACTAATTAATCCCCCTTATTACATTCCCTAAACATTAACTAATCCCTATATAACATATACATTATAATATTCCAGTATCATAACAATTCTTTATATAAAGTAAAATTATTCTATCAAATATATGCTATCAGTCAAACATGTATATAAACATATCAAATATTTTTTAACATTAAAATTTTTCTACATCTCAATATAATAAGTATAGTAAAACTAATTATCAGTCAAATACTAATTGATACTTCTTAGTTTGATATTTATTCTGCACATAATCCACCCATTTCTTCCACTCCCTAACAAAGGCTTCTTGGGTCCTATCTTTTAAATATGCAGAAATCTTTGCCATTTCTGCAAAATTAGCCATCTTCAGTGTCCATTCTTCTATAGTAGGTACACTATCTTTTTTCCAATATTGTCCAATCAGTAACCTAGCTGCAGTAATCATGTATAAAATCAATCTTGTTTCACTCAGTGAACAATCCTTAACTATACCCAACAAAAACAATTGCGGAGAAAATTGAAGCTTCTTTTTCAAAACATTCTGCATAACCCACCAGAGTTTAATCCAAAATGCTTTCACTTTTCTACAAGTCCACCAAATATGAAAGTATGTAGCATCCAAACAATCACACCTCCAACATTTAGGTTGAACATTTGGATACATACATGACAACTTCTTGGGATCTAAATGCCACCTATAAAACATTTTATAAAAATTTTCCCGCAAATTCTGTGCTTGAGTAAATTTAACATTCTGGACCCAAATCTTTTCCCATGTTTCCAACATAACTGGTTCTGCAAAGTTTTGTGCCTACTTTATCATGCAATCTTTAACCAATTCGCTCTCTGAGTCTCTTTCTAACAATAAATGATAAACCCTTTTAATATGCATCGGCCCTTTCCGCTTTATCTGTATCACCAAATCTTCTTCATGCAGCATTAAACCAATTTTTTGATCTTCTCTCCATCTCGATTGAAGTTGAGTATACTGCAACCAAGTTAAATTCCTCCCTTCTTCCAACAGAGTTTTCAAAGGTTTCAAACTCCAGCTGCCCCCATCATTGAAAAGCATCTCTTTGTATAAAATCCCCCCGAGTGACTTTATATTCCGTATAATATGCCCAAGATCCAACCACAAAGGTATTTTGTAATCCAATTTAAGCTGGTGCTTCTTCCAGACTCTCATCAAAGCATTTCTCAATATATGACTTTTAAATACGTTGTCCAACTTATTTCATAAAATAAGTATGCATGCCAACCAAAATCCAAATCATGGCCTTCTACGTTCAAAATTTCAGTCTTTGTCGTTCCAAACCAATCACTCACTTGTGTCAACACTGCTGCTTCATAATATAAACATAGGTTTGGAACTTTAAGGCCACCTCTTTCGCGAACATCTTGCATTATTTTCAGTTTAACTCTTGGCCTTTTCTCATTCCAGATAAATTTATTCAGTCCTGATTGCCATTCGGCCAAGATTTTATCACTTTTAAGCACCGGAATCATTTGAAACAGAAACAGAAATCTAGGTAGAACGTTCATCTTAACTGCTGCTATTCTGCCAAGTAAAGAGAGTTGCAGTTTTTTCCAAATTTCCGAATCTTTTTGAATCTTACGCCACAAAACTTCATAGTTATTTTGAAAAAGTTTTATATTAGAAGCTGCAACCTGGACTCCTAGATATTTCACCTTTGAAACTATTTCAAAACCTGCCAACCTTTCCAGTTCACTCTTTTGTGGTTCCAACATATTTTTAACTATCATCTTAGTCTTTTTCTGGTTTAGTCTGAATCCTGAAACCAAACCATATTCTTCTATAATGTGTTTCATCTGGATGATTGATTCCAAAGGTCGTATTAGGGTAATCACCAGATCGTCTGCAAATGCCCTTGTCCTGTAATCCTTTTGCCTTATAACTATTCCATTCAAAATATTCGAGTCCCGTATTGAATTCAACAAGACTTCTAAAGTTAAAATAAACAACAGTGGGGATAACGGACAACCTTGTCTTGTTCCTTTTTGTATATTAAAATTAGTCGTTAAAGTTCCATTGATAACAATTTGTGCTGTCTGTTCCTGATAAATTGCTGAAATCGCCTGTATAAACTGATCCCCAAAGTTCATTTAAACAAAGTCTTTTTTAGAAAATCCCAATTAACTTGATCAAAGGCCTTTTCCGCATCCAGAAACACCAGCACTGCAGAGATCTGTTTACTTTTCTCAAGATATTCCAATAAGTCTATGAGTTGCCTTACATTGTCTTTCATGTATCTGCCCTCTATAAATCCCGCTTGGTCGTGATGAATCACCTCTTGAATAACTGGCATCAGTCTGTTGGCTAATACTTTCGCAAAAATTTTGTAATCTGTATTTGAGATATTGGTCTGAAATTTTCTGGTTTTGTAGAACCTTCTTCTTTTGGTATCAGCGAGATAAAGGCCGTCTTCCATGAGGGGGGTATATTTCCCCCTTGTTGTATGCTACAAAATAAGTCTTTAAGGTGTTCAATCATTTCTGTTTGTAAAGTTTTGTAATACACCGCCGTCAAACCATCCATCCCTGGAGCTTTTGCTGTTTTCAATTGTTTTATTGCAAATGAAATCTCTTCAGATGTTATTGCATAATTCATTCTTTCCTTTTGTTCTCTTGAAATTTTTGTAACTCTCCTCAAGATATTCATCTATAAACTCAGTCTTTACTATTCTAATTTATATCATAAAGATAATATAATCTAAAAAAGCTTGTTTTATTAAATTTTGTTGAGAAACTTCTTTGCCTTTATATTCAATGGTATCGATTATACGAGAACTTCATTGTTTTCTCAAAGTATAAGCCAACCATCTGCCTGGTTTATTAGCATTACAAAAAGTATTATGTTTCGCAAATTGTAAGTTAGTTGCCGTTTGTTCAGCCATAAGCATTTGAAATTGAACTTTCAAGAGTTTTATGGTTTCCTGTAATTTCTCATCAGTCGGATTCTTGATGTGTAAATGTTCTTTTTTCTTTATTTCTAACTCCAGTTCTGTTCTTTTCTTCTGTTGAGTTAACTTATGTTTGGAATTCATATTAATCAGTACACCTCTCATGTATGCCTTGCTTGCGTCCCAAACAATTTCAATAGGTGTACCCTTATTCAGATTCATTTGAAAAAATTCCTTCACATGTTTTTTGAGTTCAAATATGTTCTTTTCATATCTAAACAGATTCTCATTCAGTCTCTAAGACCTTCTCTCTTTCTTCCCAAGTTCAATTTCCATCCATATCGGGCTATGATCCGTTAAAGTCCTGGGAAATATCTTAGTCTTTATCATTTTAGTAAGTAAATCAGATGTAACCAACATAAAATCAATCCTAGAAAAAGATTTATGTCGATCAGAAAAAAATGTAAAGTCCAATTCCTTCAGATGTTGAACTCTCCAAACATCTTTCAATTCTAAATCTTCTTTCATCGCGAAGAAAGTCTGTGGCAGTTTAATCCCTGTTTTGGCCAATGTCTTTTTATCTATGGTTGTGTCAATCACGCCATTCCAATCTCCCATAATCAAAATTGATTTATAATTCCATTGCAATATTTTAGCATATAATAGTTTATAAAAACTTTCCTGTTGTTGATTTGGGGCGTAAATTCCAATCAAAAGCAATGAGTCATTCTGTATATTTATCTCAATTGCAATATATCTTCCATCATCATCTGATTCTATAACTTTAACTGGTAATCTTTTAGAAATATACAACACTAATCCATTCTTTTTCCCAGAACTAGAAGATATAAAATGTCATCCTAATTTAGAATTTATCAAATATTTTTGGTCCTGAGTTCTAATATGAGTTTCTTGCAAACAAACAACATCATTTTTGAACTGTTTCAAATAATGAAATATTTTCCTTCTTTTCTGTGGAGAATTCAGTCCATTCACATTCCATGATAGAAATTTAACTGTCATCTGAAGTTTCACGAAGCGAATCGAGCAATTGCCAAAGATTCTGTTGCACAGCAGTAGTCTTTGGTCTCGCTCCTCCCACAGCTTCTGATTTCTGTGATTTCCCATTAGCCCCCTTCTCTTCTTGTGGTGCAGTGGACCTCTGCTGTTTTTGCTTCTCTAACCTTTGCTTCTCTGCTGCACGAGTTATACGTTGATCTTTTGGTTCCTGCGCCAACAGTTCAATGTCCAAATCCACCTCTCTTATGCTTCTGGGGTGCTTTATTTTAGGCTCTGGGAAGTTCGTAAAAAAATCATCTGAGAAACCACCTACTGCTCCTTGAGACTCTTCTATTGCTCTTTGAGGGCCTACCTCGATGACGGGTTTTGGGACCCAGAGAGGTGGCATGTCACTAAGAGGGGGCTGAGGGGTTTTTTATGTAAATTTTTATCTAAACTTTTAAGGGGTTCCGGGAGGGGGAAAATAAGTCAAATGTTGAAACGTTATGGCATGGAGCTATGTAAGCCAGCCAAGACGCCTATGGCACAGGATTTTCAACAGGGAGAAAGCCAAAGTCCTGGATTTAGTAAGGAGATCTATCAGTCTCTAATAGGTAGTCTTTCCTATATTAGCAATTGGTCGAGACCTGATATCTCTTATAGCATAAACCAATTAGCAAGATATAATGCAGAGCCAACAGATCGGCATTGGCAGGCTGCAAAGCGGATATTAAGATATTTAAAAATGGCATTATGCATTATATCTAGAACCTAACCATGATCTAACACTGAGCACATATGCTGATGCCAGTTTCACTACTGATTTGACCACCAGAAAGTCTACATCGGGTATACCAATAATGTTAGGTAATTGTTTGATTGGATGGAAATAAATACGGCAGAAACATATCAGTCTATCTACTATGGAGGCAGAATTCTCATGTTTGTCACTAGTTTGTACTGATCTGATTTATTACAAACAACTAATTATGAATATTGGTTTAAAGATAGATTATCCAATTGTAATATATGAGGATAACCAAGCTGCTATAAAAATGGCGACTAATTTAGCAGTTAAAACAAGATCTAAATATACTGATATTCATTATCTAAATGTTCGTCAGTGTATTCAAAGCAACATGGTTCAGTTGGAATATTGTATGTCTGAAAACAATATTGCTGATAATTTCACCAAAGAGCAAGGTGCAATCAAACATAAGATGTGTTGCGAAAGCTATGGCTTGAGAATCTAAGCAGGTATATATTGGCCTGTCCAAAGGGGAGAATGTTATGATATGGTGTGAGCCTAACAGGTTGTCCAGGCAATATATGCATTCTGTGTGTCACTGCATTTTTGTATTTACCAGCAAAGCTTTAATTTCTGGACTGTCAGACTTACCGTAGCTTGCCAAGTTTCTTATCAGTATCTACTGCATATGTCCGCATTCTTTCTCTTCTTCTGAAAACTTTCCTTTGTTCTCCAGCCAGCTAAGGTCAGGCTGGGGATTCTTTGCCAAAAATGTAACTAATTTAGATTAGTGAGATGTTTTATTTTCTTTACAATAAATATGAGTTTAATTAGAAGATGTATTCCGGTTTTATTTTTCAAGAGTATACACAAGGAGAAAGTCACGATCCAACTCAAATTGAGGGCAATTACCCCACGCAAGGTAACGGGGCTGATTGCCGCTCTGACACTGTGACTTTAACATGGATATGTATTATATGACTTTAAGTTTTACTGCTGTATCATTGTAAGGCTGAGTCATGCTGTAATTAAATAATCACTAGTTGTAAATGTATTTAAGAAGAGATCTGTAATGTAGTCAGTTGATGATATGCTACCATTGTGTGAGGAGTTGCTACCATTGTGCTATCATCGTGGGTGGATCTGCTACCATCCTGGTTTGTGTACCAGAGTGAATTTGTTATTCTAACCAACTACTGTTTGTATGGTAAGAAGAGTTTTGTATCACTGGACTGATTTAATTGGCAAAGACTTGGATTGTTTAAAAGACTATGAGATTGTTTTTTCACTATAAAGTAAACTTTTGATAAACCAGTTTGCACATCTCTTATTCATTGCTCTCAGCAACGTTTCTCTTTGTTCTACACTCTGCTGGTTGGTAACACAACAACAATATCCTTAACATTGGTTATGGGCCCAGAGCCAACCAGAACTAACTAGGTTTGTTCAGAGCTAAACTGAGAGTTAATGTGAATAGTACAAACTGTGTTTCAGTTTTTGTTATAATTGGAAATTTGGCCTCGCTTTCAACTTTACGTGAGTGCGGAAATTTCACTTCAAATAAAATAAACCTAGTCATCTCATTTAAGCTGCTTCTCTGGGGTGGGGGAGAAGTGGGCCACCTTTAATTTGCTTCGCATGACACTGGTGCAGCGGGGCGGGAATAAGCTGCTGCTTAGCGCAATCCTGGGGAGGGGAAAGAGAAAGCATCCCTGAGCAGACATGGCATTTCGGTGAGGCCTTGCTGGACCTCTGCAGAGTAGGGGCAGCAGCAGCAGCAGGAGCAGCCAAGGCAACGGGCGCTGTTTGTTGTTCCTCGTCACACTGTAAAAAGCAACCCTTGCCCCAAAGAGGTAGTGGTCCAACGAAAATAAGAGGCATACCCAGCATCCAGCACCGGGGATGGCCACTTCAGCATCTGTCGGAGGCTGGAGGCTCTTTCTTTTTTTTGTTCACTTGGTGTTCCTCCTTCATGCAAAAAAAAAAGCCCGATCTGATCTGGAGCCGAATGTCATTGGAAGCAATGCTGTCAGCCTGGAGCATTTCATTTCAGTCTTTAACTGGGCAATGAATTGAACCTCCTCCCCTAAAACAGATGCAATGTGGATTGGGGTTTTTTTTTGGTTTTTTTAGTGATGTGGATTGTTCCCCTAGGCCAGGGGTCTCCAACCTTGGCAACTTTAAGACTCCCAGAGTTGAAGTCCACAAGTTTCTTTTTTCAATAATTTTTTTATTTGTTATTTTTATACATCTCATTTCGTGAATGGTTTAATCACTGGGTTTCATACATTTCAATATAAATAATCATAAACATATTATTCTTAATAATTACAGTCCATTTTCATTTTTGATTTTACTAACATATAGTTTCTACTGTCATCTTTCAACTCTAAACCTTCTCATCATTCTACCATACTTCATATCATCTTAATACCTGTTTTTACTATTTTCCCCCTCATATTTCTACGTCTATTTTAGCCCTTTTTTTCTCTTTCCCCTATCATTCTAATAATCAAAGATGTGATCTTTCCTTTTTCCATTATTCAATATTCCAATATATCAATCATAATCTTTCTCTAACTCTTCGTTAATAATCACATTTTTAATGTATATAATATTATCTCCAGTCCTTCATTTCTTATAATCATTACATTACTACATTCCTAACATGTATTCAAAAATATTTTTTATCTCTTACACCACGTATAAACCATTATCCAAATTATATGATTCTAATATTCATACCCTTTATTAAAGTACTTTCATAAAATGTTTTATTTCACACTTCTTTTTTTTCCATTCTCCTTTATCCCACATCATCCGCCCTCATCCAAATTTTTAATCTTCTTTGACTTTCGGTTGGACTTCCAGTGATATCGGAAGCCTGGTCCGCGAGCTACGCGGCCGGTGTCAAACTCTCCCTGTCGGAAGGTCCGAATTGGGACCATAGCCACCTCTCTGGGGTGGCAAAGCAAAGGGGGACTGCTTAGCAGGTAGAGGGGAGCCACATCTCCCTTCTCTGACCTGGACAGCCCCCTCAGCCGACAGCAAGGAGCAGCAGCAGCAAACATGGCTGCCATGAAGCCGAAGATGCCCTGAATACCCAAGAATAAGCAGGAGAAGAGAAAGTGAGTGGCTTGTGAAATGGGCAAAAGACTAATTTCCTTTGAAAATATCCCCAAGAAATACGAGGGGGAAGCATACTGGGACCATTTGCTAGCAATGGAATAAGAACATTTATAGAAAAAAAAGCCAAAATATTTAAGAAGAGAAACTTTTTAAAGAAAACCAAGTTAAAAAATTGAACTCTCAAAGTGAAGACGTGACATTGAAAAAGTATTTTAAAAAAAATACTGGAATTTGATCTGGAATTTGTTTTTATTTTATTACTATCAAATTTTATTACTTTTTGCTCGCCCACCTATTGGATTTACAATGTAAAATAATTAAAATTGGATTATCAACATTACTCAGACAGGCAAGACCAAGCTGAATCGTGACCGCCATCTGCTCTTAAGAGGAGAACTGTGCACCTATGGGAATCTTTATCTTTGTTTGGATCAGGGGTCCTCAAACTTTTTGAACAGGGGGCCGATTCTTCAGTCCCTCAGATTGTTGGGGGGCCGGACCAGCTGGGTGGGCATGGCTAGGTGGTCATGTGACTGGGTGGGCATGGCCAATTTGTTGGGGGTGTTCCTTGGAACCCTGACATTAGCAGTCCATTTTGCCTTTGTCCTTGCTGTACTTGCTCAACCCAAGGAATCTATTTACTTAAGACCTCCCCCCAAGGGAAAAAAAGTGCAAACTTTCTTGCCATTTGCCTAACTTCATTACAACAGCAGCTTCAGGCTCCTTAAAATAGGCCATTAAAAAAGAATAAAACAAACAATATTTCCTTCAAAATAATTCCTGTTCCTATGTTTCAGATGACCTGTGAGCGCCTGCCAGCAGGGGAGGCAGCCAGGGAATGGATAGGAGACCAGCCTCCTTTTTTGAATTATTTGAGATTACCCGATGCCAGTTGCAAAGCTTCCTCGGCTTCGCTAATTTTTATCGCAGTTTTATACCCACATTTGCACACATTGCTCTACTACTAACAAACTTGCTGCGCACCAAAGGGGAGGCACCACCACGTCCCGGGCGGCACCTGCACTGGACGCTCGAGTGCCAGGAGGCATTTGAAACTTTAAAATGGCAATTTGCTAAGGCTCCCATACTACAGCACCCAGACCAAACAAAGCCGTTTGTTCTACAGGTGGATGCAAGCGACGTGGCCGTGGGAGCTGTTTTGTTGCAAACGGATGCCCAGGGCCACCTCAGGCCATGTGCTTACACATCAAAAAAGTTCAACCCCACAGAGAGGGGTTGGGCCATTTGGGAGAAGGAGGCCGTTGCTGTTCGCTGGGCCCTGCTCACATGGCGACATTTACTAGAGGGGGTACAGACCCCGTTTGAGGTATGGACCGACCATTGGAATCTAATAGCATTGCAGACACCCTGCCACCTGTCCCCCAAACAGGTGCAGTGGGCTCAGTATTTTCAGCGGTTCCGCTTTACTCTGAAGCACGTACCGGGGGAAAGAACTTCCTAGTGGATGCATTGTCAAGCATGCCACAATTCCAGAGTCAGAGAGACGAGGTGGTTCAAGCTATGGTACCAGGAGGACAGCCCGACACACAGACAACAGCTCTCATGGCGCAAAGCACAAACGAGTGGAGGAATCAACTACAAAGGGAGGAGACAACAGATGACTGGTTACAAAACAACCGACATGTCGTTACCAAAAGGGATGGTCTCTTCTGGAAGGGGGAGCGAATATACGTCCCTTTGGGGGCTCGGACGAGCATATTACACTGATGCCATGACTGCAGGGCTGCTGGACACTTTGGTTTCCTGAAGACGTATCATCTGGTCCGACGGCAGTTCTGGTGGCCGCATATGCGGCAGGACGTGGAAGAGTATACCCGTGGCTGTTCCGTCTGTGCAAAAACGAAAGCGCGACCGGGCAAACCGCTCGGCCTCTTACACCCAGTCGCTACACCTACCCAGCCATGGGAAGACATAGGAATGGACTTTATCGTAGAATTACCAGAAAGCAATGGGAATACCGTGATCTGGACTATTGTTGATTTGTTCTTGAAGCAAGCCCATTTCATTCCCTGTCATGGACTACCATCAGCTCGACGCCTGACGAAACTATTCATCCAACACGTCTATAGGTTACACGGTGTACCCCGTCGTATTATTTCTGATAGGGGGGTGCAATTCACAGCCTGATTCTGGCGCAACTTTATACGGGCTATAGGGTCGTCTCAAGGACTTAGTGTCCGAGTGGAGTTGTCTAAAAAGAAATAAAGTGCCTCTCACATTTTGATAATAAAGAAAAAAAAACATTTATTTATTAGAACAGCGTCCTCATGAACTCATATGCAGCCAGGAAATGACCTCTGCTCCAAATTCCCTCCCTTTCCTGGCTTGCTCCCTTATTCTTATTGGTCATTCTCTAAATCATTCTACTGCAGTTTTTCTTACTAATCCCACAGGAATTTAAACCCCCCCCCCACTTTACTATGTCAGCCCTGAATGAAACGCAACTTGAGAGGCTGACACTTAGCTCTGCTTACCATCCCAGCACGAACGGAGCAGCAGAGTGAGCAAACGCAATGATAGAGCGTTATCTCCGCTGCTACATGTCCTATCAACAACATGATTGGACAACATTATTACCCTTCGCTGAAGTGGCCTATAATAACACGGTTCACAGTAGCACTGGGTTCATCCCCTTTCGTATAACAACAGGGCGGGAATTTGTAGCCATCCCAGAGCTAGACCAGGCACCAGGGACGGCAGTGATGCCAGCAGAATGGGCAGAAAAGCTCACAGCCATATGACCGCAAGTGAGAGACGCACTAGAGAGGACGGCAAAGGACTACAAAACACAAGCCGACAAAAAGAGGATGGCCCCTTGCCATCCATTATAGATAGGGGATATGGTATATCTATCAACCAAGTACCTTAAATTGAAAGTACCCTGTTGTAAACTAGGGCCTAAATACCTAGGGCCCTTCCCAATTACTAAGCTCATAAATCCCATAACGGTAGTGCTCAAGCTGCCGCCATTACTGGGGAAAGTCCACCCCGTATTTCATATAAGTGTCCTAAAGCTCGTTCCCCCTGGCCCAGACCCGCATACCCGTCCTGGCCCAACCACAGGAGACCATTATGAAGTGGAGAAAATCTTAGACTCCAAAATGAAAAGGGGTAAAGTGTGGTACTTGATTCGGTAGAAGGGGTATCCCCATGAGGCGGCATCCTGGGTGTCCGCCCCAAACGTAAATGCTAAACGACTAGTCAAACAGTTTCATAAGACACATCCCCAGAAGCCGCGATAGGCTACTAATCTTGTGGTTTTTCCTTACACAAAGACTCGTGGTGAAGGAGGAGCTGCCTGTCGAGCCAAGTGACACGCTTGACAACATTACCTGCACGGGGGGGTGCACTGGTGATGGGAGCACTAAGGAATAGGTGGCCGTGTGCGGGGTGGGGAAGGCGGGGCGACGGTGTTAGGGCTTCAACACACCGACTGCTGTATTCGCTGACACCCTCACTGCAGAGACGCCGACATGAGGAGAGGCTGGGAAAACGCTGAGATGCCGAGCCCAGGATCCGGAAAGACGAGGGAGGGTGTGGCTTTAAATACAGGGCGGGGCGGCACAGTAATGAGCTATTTGCTATAAAACAGCTGCACGCCTATGGAATGTAGCGCTAATTTCACATCGTTTAACGAGTGCAGCACGTTCCTGGAGCCAGCCGGATAATAAACCAGCATAGCACCGACCTGTGCACGTGTGTTTCTTGGTGTTGCCGTGCTTAGCCTAGGACGGCTGAGATTAAGGACCTTTAGAGATCATTCACGCTGACCCGTATTATTTCACTCTTATATTCAAATTTCACTTTACGTCCTACTTTATTCCCCCCTTTAAGACTCTATTTTACGACTTCCGGTGGCACCGCCGGCCCTGGCAGCAGCTCCGTTGGGAGCGCTAACCCCTGTGATTTCGTAAAGCCGCTAGAACAGCAAAAATCAGCTGTCTAGTGGCTTGGAAACTTTCCCCCTGGGAGAAGGGGGGAAAGTGAGCCGTCAGGTGTGGGTAGAGCTCCCCAAGACCCCCAGGAATAATCCTGGGGTGTGGAGGGTGAGAGCTCCCCAAGCATCTGACTGAGAAGCTCCGGATCCAGGATGTTTCTGTTTTAAAAAGAACAGGAAGCAAAATTTTTTACAATGAGTGGATTTAAAAGCAGGCAGAGCAAAGACAGAAGAAACTACAATTGCAAGTATTGAACTTTAACTCTAATAGACTATTACTTCCTTCAGAGTTTGAGACCGGAGAAAGTAAAGAAAATGGCGCTGGATGCTTAAGGGTATGAAAACGAAACTTAAAGAGAAAGTGCTTGTTAACGCCTGTTAACGTTTGTTAAAGCTGTCAGTACTGTTTTAAATTGAGGGGAAATTGAGGTTTGCAAGCTAAAGAAAACAAGACTAATTTACCAATAAATTACAATACCTATTAAAGAGTGAGATTAAGAGACTTATTGGCTTTGTGGTGAGGTTGTTGGAAAGTGTAATTTGGAAATGGCTGTGAAGCAAATAAAAACTGCTGTGGTTAAAAGTGCTGGGTCTTCCCCAGCTCAAACATAAAGAATGCAGTCTTTGTTAGCCCCTCCAGACACAGAAGTTTTAACTTTAGAAGCTCTTGAGGGGGCTCTGAAGAAATTATCTACTGATTTGGAAGAAAAAAATCACAATCCATTTAGAGGGAAAAATAAAAGAGGTGTCTGAGGAACTGCTTGATATTAAAGACACAATTCAAACCCAAAACAAAGAAATAAGAGAAGATATTGTGGAAGCCTTCAAGGGAGTGTGGGGCTATGTTATATCTATAGAGGAAAGAGTGGATGAAATCGATCAGCACAATTTGAAAGTGGAGGCTCAACTGGGGGAGGCTCAGATTAAAATGGAAAAAGCAGAGGCAGAATTTACAATGACACAATACAAAGCAATGGAATGGGCAGTGAGGGTGAGAGGCTTGAAAGAAAACAACCAGGAAAATCTCAGGGAGATGTTTGCAGAAGCCCTTGCTCAATTTACTGGAGAATCAAAAGCAGAATGTGCCTGGCAAATAGACAAAATCTACCACGTCAACTCATGGATTGCTAAACAGAGACAGAGACCAAGAGACATTGTTATTTACTTTGTTACAAGGAGGATAAGAAATGCAATCTTACAAGTCTCTTATAAAAAGAAACTTCAAGTGGCAGGACAGGAGGTTGCAGTAATGAAGGAAATTCCCCCCAAAATGCTGAGGTCCAGAAAGGACTATGCTTTTTTAGTTGATGAGCTCAGAAATCGCCAGTTACAATACAGATGGGAAGCCCCAGCTGGATTAGTGGTGAATTACTTAGGTGAGAGATATCGTCTCAATTCAGTTTGGAAGGCAAGAGATTTGTACACTACCATATTGAAGGCTGGAAATCCTCCATCTCCAGATGTCAGAAGAAGGAAAGAGGCAGGGGAGGCCAAAAAGGGGGGAAAGGAAGTTATACAGGCACAAGCTCAAGGAGGTGTTTTGACTACTCAAGAAGAATTATTACAACTTACAGAGGATGTTCAACTTCTGGATTTATTTGAAAAAATGGAAGACCCAAAGAACAAAGACAAACTCGAGCTGCAACCAAATGCAAGGAACAAGAATTAAAGAAACAACAAAGTCAGATGACAACTCAAGAAATTGTAACTACAAATACAGAAGCTGTGGGAGGAGCTAGACAGAAGAGGAAATTCCAAGAATTCCAGTCGGTTCTCCAGAAGCTTTCAGGAGCCAAAGATGGCAAATAAATTTCTGACCTGGAATGTTAATGGATTAAACTCACCACAAAAGAGGAAGAAGTTATTTCATTATCTGAAACAGTTTAAAAATGATGTAATTTGTTTGCAAGAAACACACATAAGAACAACTGATCAAAAATATGTAATAAATGCTAGATTGGGAACACACTTTGTTGCAGCCGTGCCCGAGAAGAAAAATGGAATAGTTATATATATAAGAACAGCCTTAACAGCGAAACTAATTGAAGCAGATCCACAAGGAAGATACATAGCAATTGAACTATTAATAGAAGGGAAGAAAGTGAGGACTTCCGGCGGTGATGTCATCGTGAAAGGGGGGAGAAACGGTCACTGCCGTTTCTGGAACCCCAATATCCTACGATAGAAGCCCTTTAAGGGCTTTTTCGATCCTGTAGGGATCGGAAAAAAAGAGGGGAAGTGCTAAAGCCTCTGGGTGCTGCGCTAGCGCTGCAGAGAAAGCGGGACAAACCCCCCGAATCTATCGAGGAGAAAGTTCGCTCGCAGGGCGGATAGGAGCAATGGCGGCCGCCTAGAGCGAAGACAAGGATAGAAAAGCGGATCGAGTGAGAGTGTGGAGAGGTGATTCCTGGCAACGAGGTGATTAAAAGGAAACGGAGGAGAAGGTGCGCGATCGGAGGAAACAGCTGGTGGCGGCAATTTACAAGGAGAGCGCTCATACAGAATCACAGTGTCCGTAAGAGAAGCAGATCCTCACGCAGTGACTAAGCGAAAGCAACAGGCTTCTAAGACACGTAGCAGAGGTGGAACAACCTTCAAAAACTATAAAAGAAGAAGTTAATAGAGTACCAGGAAAAGCTGGGAACCTGGAGCTCTGAGGTGGCAGAGCGTTAAATGGATCCCCGGTGTTGCTGAGGATCATCGTGAAAAGACAACTGTCCAGAAAGCCTACAGGAGCAGCCATATTAAAATCACAGAAGGAAGTGAATTAGATACTGGACTCAGAACATTTAAAAACTAAGAAGAAGAAGAGGAGAGACTCTTGGAAGCTTTTTTTTACCCTGCAAACTTTTGACCTGTGGTATATTTTATATTTGTATTTATATATGGTATAGAGAGAATTTCTTTAGAACCTTAAGAGAGAAACTAGATATATTCTGTTAACTTAAACTTAAATTGGGTAGATTTCTGACTTGATAACATACATCTGAATACTTGAATCTATTTGAATATTTAATCATCCTATCCTTTTGTTAAATCAATTACTTTTTTATAAATTTATTCTTCTATTTAAGACATGAACTCCAATTGTTGATTAAGATTTAGATATAAGATATTAGATATATAACTGTGATTAATAAGGGGGGGTCTGAATTAATTATAAACAAGACAATCTGAGAAATTTTGATTGAGTGTAAACCAAAAGGGTTAAAATTAATGAATTGATTGTATGAATAATTGAAAAATATTTAATTGCGGATTTAATAATCTAGTGGTGTAAATAACGGAAATAGAGTGATTGAGCTGTGGTCAAGGAGTGATATTTGATAATAATAAGGAAAAATAGTTGTGAAAACTAAAGAACTAGTGGATATCAAAATAATACCTAAACATCATATGTTAGCTTGGGAAAGCCTCTCTAGAGTATTAAAAATGTCAACTACTTCTACGATAACAAAAACTGCGAAGAAGCCAACAGTTAATATGCCATTAGCAGCAGCATCACCCAGTCAACAAAGTCAACAAAAAACATTAGATAGTGTAGTGGTTAAAGAGAAAGGGAAAACGGAAATGACATTAGAGACGATGCAAAATATGTTTTCCATGATACAGGAAACGCTTTTAAAAACACAGGAAAAAATGGCAGAGAATCAGGAAGAAATGAGATCACTTCACACTGAAATTAGAAATGAAATAGGAGAGGTTAGAGGGGATATTAAGAATATGAACGATAGAATTGGTGATATCCAAAAATCAATATCCGAAAATGAACAAAGAATTAAGAATGCGGAAGTTAAAATAGACTCTGTAGAAAAGAAAGTTGATAAAATGGAACAGAAAACAGCCCAAATAAATAAAGAATTGTCTGACTCCTTAGCAATCCTCGAAATGGAAAAAGCCTCCTATTTTTTGAGATTCCAAAATATATCTGAGGAAAAGGAAGAAGACCTTGATGGAAAGATGGCAGAAATAATTGCAGAAATAGTGGGAAAAGATAAGCAGGATGTACAGGAACAATTAGAAGAAACTTATCGTGTCCAGACAAATTATATAAGGAGACACCGACTGCCGAGGGAGGTACACGTGAAATTTTCCAAGAGATCAATTAGAGATGAGGTGTACATGAAATCTAGAGGTGGAACACTGACTTACAAGGGTAAAGAAATTATTATTTTAAAACAGATTCTCTGCAGAATTAGGAGTCAAAGACAACAATACCAGTTTCTCACAAATCAACTAAATAGACACAAAATAGCTTTTAGGTGGCTAACACCAGAAGGACTGTTGGTAACCTGGGAGGGGAAAAAATACAAATTAGACTCATTAGAGAAAGCAAGAGAGTTCCATGAGGCACATTTTGATCAGGAGGAAGGTCAAGGTAGCAAAGAGGAACTAGAAAGTAGGAGTCAAGAAGAAACCCTTTCAGAACCATCTATAGAGAAAGAAGGGAGGATAAGACAGGACAAAGATAGAGAGGAGAAGGAAGGGGCGAAGATGAAAACACGGATGGAGACAAGGAATACGAAAAAACAGCTATAGTAGAAAATGGAAGAGGCCTTGAATCTTTTTTCCGTTAACATAAATGGTTTGAATGCACAGAAAAAAAGAACCCAAATCTTCTCTAAATTACGAAAAGTTGGAGCGGATGTGACGTGTCTTCAGGAAGTACACATAAAAAAAAGATATCAAAAAATTCTAGAAAATCCCAAATTAGGAAAATTATATACTTCTTTAGCCAACAAAAAAAACAGAGGGGTGGCAGTATATGTGAAAGATTGGATTCTCTCGAAATTAATATATGCTGATGAAGACGGCAGAACAGTAATGATAGAACTAATACTGGAAAAAAGGAAAATATTGTTGGTGGTAATCTATGCTCCGAATCAAAACCAACAGGACTTCTTCAAAGGTATACATAATAAATTAGTTGAGATGGATTATGAAGATATTTGTCTTATTGGCGATTATAACGCAATAGTGGATGTAAAAAAAGATTATAAAAGTGTAAAAAAGAATAAAAGGAAAAAAGAAACTCTTCCTAAAGAATTTTTTGATATGGCCAAGGAACTAAATTTAAGAGACGTGTGGAGGAAGACCCATGATGATCAATATCAATTCACTTTCTATTCCCACCCCCACCAATCGTGGTCTAGGATTGATATGGTGTGGATGACCACCAATATTAGAAATGGGGTGGAGAAGATAGATATAGAAGTGAATCAATGGGCAGACCATAATCCTATAATGGTATCCTGGAAAGGAGTGAAAAGATTTAAAAGATGGACAATGAATCAAAGAATTTGTAAAGAATCGGATTTTAAAGAGATGATGGAAAAAGAGCTAGGATGGTTTTTTAAAATAAATTGTAAAGAAGATACCTCCACCCAGAATAACTGGGACACTGCCAAAGCATTTATTAGGGGCCTGATTATAGCCTATACAGGGAGAAAGAATAAGGAGAAAAAGAAACAACTAAAGGATCTTCAGGAAGATTTTAAAAATATAGAACTCCAACTGCAACGCCAACCTCAAACTAAAAAGATAAAAGAGAAATGGAAAGAAATAAAACATAATTTGAATTTGTTGAATCAAAAAGAATTAGCTCAGAAAATAAAGATGGCCAAACAGAACTATTTTGAATTCGCGAACAAAACGGGAAGATGGCTGGCCTATAAATTGAAGAAGAACAGAGATAAAAGAATGATATACCAACTTAGAGACATAAAAGGAGAAATTTATTACACCAGGAAAGAAAAGAAAGAAATTGTCCAGACATTCTACACAGAATTATACAAACAAGAAGACGTAGACCCAGAAAAGATAAAGCAGTATATTCAAAGAACGGATATGCCTCCCATTACAGACGACCAAAGAGAAGCGTTAAACAAACCAATAACCAGCATGGAACTAGACACCGCATTTAAGAAACTTAAAAGTAACAAAACTCCGGGACCGGATGGGCTCCCTGGAGAATTATATAAATCAATACAGGGAATAATAGGAGAAAAAATGTTAGAGGTTTTTAATGAAGCTCTTCAAAATTCGAAAATCCCACAAACCTGGTCAGAAGCCATAATTACTATCATACATAAAGAAGATACGGACCCTCAACAGATTCAGAATTATAGACCGATATCTTTACTAAACACTGATTATAAAATCTTCACTACCATCCTAGCAGAAAGACTCAAAAAAATATTGAACGACTATATACACTCGGACCAGAATGGATTCCTGCTGGGCCGCAACATTAGGAATTACATGAGAACAATACTAAATACGCTGGAATATTATGAAGTCCACCCGGAGAAACAGCTGGCGCTGGTTTTCCTTGATGCCCAAAAGGCCTTCGATAACTTAAATTGGGAATTTTTAAAACAACAGTTAAAACAGATGCATCTGGGATTAAATTTGGAAAATATCATAGGGAAATTGTACACCAAACAAACGGCGAAGGTAATTATTAATGAGGAGATGACCGATCAAATCAACATAACAAAAGGAGTAAGACAAGGGTTTCCATTATCTCCTCTATTGTACATTTTATCGTTGGAGATTTTGTTAAAAAAAATTAGGGAGGACCAAGATATAAAAGGATTAAAAGTAAGACAAGAAGAGTATAAAACCCAAGCCTTTGCCGATGATTTAGTTCTCATAGCAGAAGAGCCCCTAGAATCATTACAAAAACTTTTTGAGAAGATAGAAGAGTACGGAGAGGTGGCAGGGTTAAAGATAAATAGGAACAAGTCTAAACTAATAGTTAAAAACTTGACAAAAACTCAACAGAATGAATTGGAAAATAGGGCCCAAATCCAAGTGACCAACAAAGTTAAATATCTAGGTGTTTGGCTATCATCAAGAACCTCCTCCATAAAAGAATATAACTACGATAAATTAATTATTCAGTTAAAAAAAGATTTGGATAATTGGAAAAAAATGCAAATTTCATTAATGGGCATAATTTCTATCATAAAAATGAATATATTACCAAAATTGTTGTATTTATTCCAGGTGGTTCCAATTAATTTAGGGAAAAATTTTTTTGTGGATTTAAATAAGATCACATCCAAATTTATTTGGCAGGGAAAAAGACCCAGAATAAAACTCAAATAGCTGCAAGATGCTAAGGAAAGAGGAGGAACAGCACTCCCTGACTGGGAACTTTATTACCAAGCAGCAGGAATAGTTTGGATCAAGGAATGGATGGAATTAAACAATAATAGGATATTATCTATAGAAGGCCATGATTTGCAAGTAGGATGGCATTCCTTTTTATGGGAAGAAAAATATAAGTCCCATACATATTTCAAAAGGCATACACTCAGGCACGCTTTATTACTAACTTGGCTGAAAATCAAAAAACAACATTATACTAATATTCCATTATGGCTCTCACCAGTAGAAGCATTATAACATCCAAATTTATTAGACCCCAAACATATAATTAGATATAAAGAGTTAATTGATCATCAAGGGAAATTTAAATCTAAACAACAACTAGAACTTGAGCTAAATAAGGAAATTGATTGGTGGACATTTACGCAGATACAATCCAAACACAAAGAATACACAAAAAAATATCAGATATGTAAGGAAAAGCAGGAATTAGATACTATTTTGCTAGATTCTGGAGAAAAACTAATTAGTAAAATCTACAAATTTCTGTTAAAATATAAGATGGAAGAGGAGATAGTCAAACATACAATGGTCAAATGGATGCAGAATTTTAAATACTCAATAGAATTGGAAAAATGGGAAGAACTCTGGAAAAGGAACACAAAAATAACCCTGGCTACGGCATACAAGGAAAACCAGCTAAAGATGTTCTACAGGTGGCATATGTCGCCATCTAGATTGGCCAAAATAAACCCGAAAATGAGTCCGGCATGCTGGAAGTGTAAATATCCACAAGGCACATTTTACCACTTGTGGTGGACGTGCCCGGCAGCGAAAAAATTCTGGTCCATTATCAAGAGGTGGATAGAACAAATTACTAACATACAAATTGATAAAAGACCCAAAACCTTTTTATTAGGAATTTTTACTAAACCCTACCCCGAAGAAATAAAGTATTTGTTAATACACATTTTAACGGTGGCACGAATAACTTATGCTAGCAATTGGAAATCTGAAAAAATTCCATCGGAGGATGAGATAAAAGAAAAGATAACTCAGTGTGCAGAAATGGACAGATTGACAAAAGAATTAAAGGAGAAAGAGGAAACTGAATTTTATAAAGTTTGGGACAAATGGTACCACTGGATCAGGGCTACCAGAGAAAAAACACATGCAGGGAATAATTAGAGGTGTAGTAGAATGAAATCAATCTTATATTTACGATGTTCTTAAATTATAGTAACACTTATCACAAAAAGTTGTCTTAGTAAGATGGAGATAAACGAGGTCAAAAAGGTTAATAACAAATTACTTTAAGATCTATGGGAATTATGAAAGACTGTGTAAATAGAAACATCACTACGAACCAATGCTTCAATGAATGAATATACAAATTGTTTTAATGTAATGTTTTTCTTTCTGTTTCTGTCTTTGTTTTATGTTTATTATATGTAGTTTGTACGATTTTAACATTTATCAATAAAGTTTATAATTTTTTTTTAAAAAAAAGAAGGGAAGAAAGTACTTTTAATGGGAATATATGCACCTAATCAACAACAAGAAAAATTTTACAAACTTTTGCATACAAAGCTTGTACAAATGGATTATAAATCATGTATAATGATGGGTGACTGGAATGGTGTATTGGACACCATAAAGGATAAAAAGACTCTTTTGTAAAATACTCAAACATGGGCTAAATTGCCCAAATCTTTTTTTGATATGGTGGATGATATGGAGTTGAGAGATATATGGCGTGAACGAAATTTTGATGAACAAGATTTTACATTTTTTTCTGATAGGCACCAATCTTTTTCTAGAAATGATTTTCTTTCTAGGGTAAAGAAAACGAAGATTTGTCCAAGGACGTTAACAGATCATAATCTGGTATGGATGGAATTAGAGTTTGGAGAAGGACCTAGGAGGTCCTGGAGATTAAATGAAAATTTATTTCGATATAAGGCAAATGTGAACGAATGTAAAAAGTTAATGAAGGAATTTTTTGAGCTAAATATGCATAAGGGCACACCTATGGAAATGGTTTGGGATGCAAGTAAAGCATATATGAGAGGAGTTTTAATAAACTTAAATAATGCATATAGGCGTAAACGGGGGAAGGAACGGAGAGAATTGGAAGAGGAAATAAAAAAGAAAGAACAGCTGTTAGTAGGTAAAGCAGATGATAAGAATATAAAAGAAGCTATTACAATACTGTGAGGACAGTTTAATATGCTGATGTCAGATCAAGTGGCAACGAATTTGCAGTATGCTAGACATAATACTTTTTGTAATGCAAACAAACCTGGCAGGTGGTTAGCATATATGTTAAGGAAAAAACAAAAATCTCGTACAATAGAAAAAATAGAGTATAAAGGCAAAGAGGTATACCAACAGGATATGATTAAAAAAGCATTTCTAGATTTTTACACGAGGTTGTATGCTGGTGATAACATACAAGGTTTTGATATAGATAGATTTCTGCAGAAGGAGAATATCTCTATAATTACTGATGAGCAAAGGGAAAGATTGAATTTAATGATAACTACTGAGGAAATTCTCCTGGCAATTAAACAATTGAAAAGTGGAAAGGCCCCTGGAACAGATGGATTGACAGCAGTGTATTATAAAAATCTTCAACTAGAAATGGTGGAACCACTTAAGGAATTATTTGTTAAAATACAAAGGGGAGGAGAGGTACCACCATCTTGGAGAACAGCTTTTATTTCCCTGATTCCAAAAGAAGATCAAGATCATAGTCAGCCTAAAAATTATAGACCTATATCATTACTTAACATAGACTATAAGATTTTTGCAAAAATTTTAGCAAATAGATTAATGTCAGTTATGCAACAAGTGATTCACAATGATCAAACTGGTTTTATACAAGGGAGACAAATGAAAAGTAATATAAGACAAATTGTTAATATACTGGAATATTTGGGGAAGAACAACCAAGTCCCTGCAGTGCTTATGTTTTTGGATGCAGAGAAAGCGTTTGATCGATTGAATTGGCAGTTTCTAGAGAAGGTAATTTGAAAGATGCAGTTGGGAGAGCATTTCATAAAATCAATGAAGGCAATATATCAGAAACAAACTGCACAAATAATAGTTAATGGTAGTCTAACATAAACTTTTAAAATTGAAAAAGGAACAAGACAAGGGTGTCCCTTGTCTCCACTATTGTTTATTTTAACTCTGGAAGTATTGTTGAATAAAATACGTGGCTCAGATAATATACAGGGTATCAAGATTAGGCAACAGGACTATAGATTATGAGCATTTGCAGATGACTTGGTTGTAACTTTAACCCCACCAGTAAATTCAGCTATAGGTTTAATGGATATAGTTAAGCAATATGGTCAAGTATCAGGGTTTAAAATAAATGTAGGGAAAACAAAGATGATAACTAAGAATATGACTACAAATCAAAAAGAAGAATTGGAAAGAGTAACAGGTTGCGAGATAGCGAAGAAGGTTAAGTACTTAGGAGTCTATAGCACAACATCAAATGGGAAACTATACAAGTATAGTTATGAAGTGTTATGGCATAAAATACAGACAGAGATGGATAAATGGAAAAAACTACAATTATCCTTGTTGGGAAGAATAGCAGTAGTTAAAATGAATGTCTTGCCTAAGTTTTTATCTTTTCCAAATGATACCAATACTTAAAAAAGATGCAAATTTGGAGGAATGGCAGAAAGGTACTAATAAATTTGTTTGGGCAGGGAAGAGACCGAGAGTCAAATTAAAAATAATGCAGGATACACGTGAAAGAGGAGGTTTGAAATTGCCCAATCTAAAATTGTACTACGAAGCAGTTGTTTTATCAGCAATTAGTGATTGGATTAATTTAACAGAAGAAAGAATATTGAATATTGAGGGGTATGACTTGATATATGGTTGGCATGCTTATTTAGTTTATGACAAGAAAGTGGATAGGATTTTTAAAAGCCATATATTAAGGAATGCTCTTTTGCGTGTTTGGAAAAAATATCAATATAAATTGAATGATAAGATACCCATGTGGGTAGTACCCAGACACACGATAGAGAATTTAAGTATAGAACAAAGACAGGATGTAATTACATATAAATAACTTTTGATTATAGAAAGGAATGTGTCAGCTTCTCAGTGCTGACATAGTAAAGAGGGGGTTAAATTCCTGTGAGATTATTAAGAGAGAGTGCAGTAGAGTGATTTAGATAATGACCAATAGGATAAGGAAGCAAGCCAGGAAAGGGAGGGATGATGGAGCAGAGGTCATTTCCTGGCTGCATATGAGTCCGTGAAGAGGTTGTTCTAACAAATAAAAGTTTTTTTTTCTTTATTATCAAAATGTGAGTGGCATCTAAATTTCGTTCAGACAACTCTAGCGTGACAGACAGCCAGGAAAATAAAAAAAATAACATCTTCCTGTTTCTTAAAACAAAAAGAAATGCTCTCTTCAGAAGCTTTTCTTCTAAAAATATTTATGCATTCCTAATCTACTTCACGCCGTCGTTGGCAGACCTTCAGCTGTCTCTGTAGCAACCTTTATCAGAGTCCATGGAAGAAAACAATCTCCACCGGAGGTTTGACTCAGAAAAGGAAAAAATTATGATGCCTTTTTGCTGGACTCCAATCAAGAGGCAGGTAAGGGGGGAAGATTCTATGGCTCTCCAAACGGCAGCATAGCCCCCCCACACACACAAGGGAAAAAAAAAAGATGAGAGAAGAAAGCTCCAAAATGCACTCAGGGCTTCCCTCCCTGCTCAGCAAGCGACCAAGCCCAGCCACGGCATCACTCCCCTGCACCCAAATGGGAGATGATGAAGAAGCCCAAGGGCACCGTGGGCAGGCTCACAGACCCCCGCAATGGGAGGAGAGGCCACTGAGGGTGGAACCACCCCGATTCAGAGGGAAATTTGATGGGGATCTGGACCTGCTAGCTCAATTTCTCGATGCAGCTGAGATTTACATCGAGCGCTATGCACACCTTTACCCTTTCCCCAGGGCCCTGGTCAGTGCCATCGCAGAAGGTCTAGAGGGAGAAGCAAGGAGCTGGTCAGCAGCCCAGTACAAATACAGGGCCCCCCAACTGCAAGATGCAGATGGTTTCTTACAATTGCTGCGAGCCCGTTTCGAAGAAACAGGGGACAATCCCTATGTAGAAGATGAGCTCAGGCACCTAATGCAGAGGGGGAAGCCTGTCCAAGAACATATCCGTGAGTTCAGGAAAGTTGTTGGGACTTTACCTCCTTTGCCTGAACGACTGCTAGTATACTTCTTTAGAACAAGCTTAGATAAGCAAATCGCCCAAGTGACTGCTTATCGAGATATTCCGAACCGACTGTCTGACTGGTTCCGGATAGCAACGCAAGTTGAAAGAGGGCTACGTGCCAACAACATGCTAAAACAACCACAGGCAAAGGAGAAAACCCAGCTGAACAAGGAACCGTCGATCAGACCAGAAACTACAGCATCACGGGCCACCCAGAGGCCATCCACCCCACGGAGTCCACTGAGGTGCTACAGGTGTGGGGGAGTTGGGCATTTGGCAGCAGCGTGTGGAACCCCGGGGCCAAAAACAGGGCCCCCGGCCAAGGTACGACTGGAACGAGGACCCGGGCACACCACCAAGGCACCATTAAGACTTTCCCCGACTGCAGAAGTTTTTGCCCATCTGACTGAAAATAGGAGGAGCTCCGACGATGCGAATCGACCCCCCGAACTGTATGAGGGCGATGATGATGGTGAAAACGACCCAATGGTGAGCGCACCCATCCACCCTTTTCTTTTCCCCATATGCCTAACAGCCCCAAAAACAGGTACCCAAGGGACTTTTCAAGCCTTAGTAGATTCGGGTTGCACGAGGTGCCTGATTAACCTACCCACAGTCCTAAAACTGGGGATCCGGGCTAAAAGGCTCAGCCACCCAATCTGTTTTCAGCAAGTTGATGGATCCCTACTAGGGGGGGCGGATGCCACACATTTGACCGAGCCGGTGAAACTGGAGCTAGCGGATCACTGGGAAATGATTCGGTTCATAATAGCCCCCAAGATGACCAACCCAGTCATACTGGGACTCTCCTGGCTGGACAAGTGGGGCCCCACCATCTGGTGGCAAGAAGGGACCCGCAGACTGAGGATAGCAAGGGGACCCCACCCCCTGCCACCACAACCAGAGAAAACGGCCCCTCCTCCCACCCAGGGGGTCCAACCCCTCCCTCTAGAGGGACAAAAGACGCCTCCAACACAGGTGCCCAACCCGCCCTGTAAAGGGACAACAGAGCAACTGGCGGCCACCTCCAGCACCTCCCACAGCCAGAACCAGATCCCAAAAGAGTACCAAGACTTGGCAGAAGTATTTAGCGAGACCAAGTGTGATGTACTACCACCCCACCACGACGCCGATTGTGCTATCGCAATCATCCCTGGTTCGAAACTACCAAAACCTAAATTGTACGCCATGACACCCCGTGAAATGCAAGAACTGCGAAAGTACATAGACAAGAACCTACAAAGGGGTTTTATCGAACCAGCCAAACCACGGGTAGCGGCACCAGTTTTCTTCAGGGAGAAGAAAGACGGCTCCATGCGTCTGGTGGTCGATTTTCGCGGGATAAACTGTGTCAGCATACACAACTTATACCCCCTCCCCCTCATGAAAGACATGCTAGCTCACTTGGCCAAAGGGAAGGTTTTTACCAAACTAGACCTTCGTGAAGCCTACTACCGCATACGCATCAAGGAGGGAGACGAGTGGAAGACAGCATTTAATTGCCCCCTAGGAAGTTTTCAATTTAAAGTGATGCCTTTCGGACTACAGGGAGCACCGGCGGTGTTCATGCAACTGATAAATGAAGTTTTACATGATCACCTTTATAAGGGGGTCCTCGTCTACCTGGACGACATTCTCATTTACACAGAAACCATAGACGAACACATACCCCTCGTCTGCCAGGTGCTCGAAAAACTGCTGAAAGCGAACCTCTATGTCAAACTGTCGAAATGCGAGTTCCACCAGTCACGGCTAGACTACTTAGGTTACCGAGTGTCCAATGAGGGGATAGAAATGGACCCAGCCAAAGTACAATCGGTCCTTGACTGGCGACCCCCACGCACCCGCAGACAACTGCAAAGCTTCTTGGGGTTCGCGAACTTCTACAGACAATTTATCCCCTCTTTTGCAAAAATTGCCAAACCTCTAACCGACCTCTTAAAAACAGGGAGTCCAGCAACAAAACCTCACCCAGGACAGCCTCTGCAGTGGAGCCCGGCCTGCCTACAAGCCTTCGAAACACTAAAAGAAATGTTTGCAAAAGAACCAGTCTTGAAACATCCTGACCCCAACCAGTCTTTCGTCATTCAAACAGATGCCAGCGACGTGGCAGTGGGAGCGGTTCTACTCCAGAAGAACAGCCAAGATAACCTTCAGCCCTGTGCTTACACTTCCCGCAAATTCACCGACACAGAGAGACGCTGGGCAGCATGGGAAAAGGAAGCGTTTGCAGTGAGGTGGGCGCTGTTGACCTGGCGACATCTGCTAGAAGGAAACCAGACACCGTTCGAGGTTTGGACTGACCATAAAAATCTGGAGGCCCTTAGGACCCCGTGGAAATTATCACCCAGACAAGTCCGATGGGCCCAATACTTCAATCGGTTCAACTTCAAGCTGAAACACATCCCAGGGGGGAAGAATTTTCTGGCCGATGCCCTCTCCCGAATGCCCCAGTACAACAGTGAACGGGAGCAGGTGGTTAATGCCATCATCCCCTCGCCTCAAGGAGTGGGTCAAGTAACCACCAGACGCCAGCATCGTGACCAGCAGGGCCAACCAGCGGGTGACCTGACGACACGGCTCAAAACAGAGACATTGGCGGACCCCTGGTTCCGAGACAATCAGCATCTTTTGACAAGGAGGAACGATGTAGCATGGAAAGGGACGAAACTTTACGTCCCAGAAACTCTACGCACCCTAGTCCTCAAAAGGAGCCACGATGTTAGACCAGCAGGCCATTTTGGTTTTCTAAAGACTCTGCACTTAGTACGAAGACAATTTTGGTGGCCTCACATGAGGAAAGACGTGGACAGCTATGTGAAGAGCTGCACCATCTGTGCCACGATGAAAACCTGACCAGGAAAACCTCCTGGGTTACTGCAGCCAGTAGCTGAACCAACAAGACCATGGGAGGAGATTGCAATGGACTTTATAGTAGAGCTGCCGAAGAGTGGCGGAAACACAGTGATCTGGACCGTAATAGACTTATTCTCCAAACAGGCACATTTCATACCCTGTAGTGGGCTACCCTCAGCCCGCCAATTGGCCAAGCTGTTTGTGAAACATATCTACCGCTTGCATGGAGTACCCAGAAGAATCATCTCCGACCGAGGTGTCCAGTTCACAGCGAAATTTTGGAGGGAATTCCTACGATCCATAGGATCATCCCAAGGTCTCAGCTCAGCATTTCACCCGAGCACCAATGGCGGGGCGGAGAGACTGAATGCCATGATAGAGCAGTACTTGAGGTGCTATGTAGACTACCAACAGTCGAACTGGGCGGACCTCCTATCTTTTGCGGAGGTCGCGTACAACAATGCTGTCCACAGTAGTACAGGACTAACCCCATTCAAGGTAGTGAGCGGTATGGATTTTGTCCCCATGCCAGAATATCCCAGGGAACCCCCTTCTTCAGTCAGTTTGAACGATTGGATGGCAATGCTAAGAGAATCCTGGGAGAACGTCAAAAAGGCATTAGACAAGGCGGCACAGGCTTATAAGAAGCAAGCAGATAAGCACCGAGCCCCTCAAAGACCGTTCCGAGTAGGAGAGAAGGTCTACCTCTCCACCAAGTACTTGAGACTCAAACTCCCAACTAGGAAATTGGGCCCGAAATTTATAGGACCATTTCCTATAGTAAAAATAATCAACCCGATCACGGTACAATTGCAGCTGCCCCGGTTACTAGGAAAGATACACCCCGTTTTTCACAGTAGTCTTCTGAAGCCTGTGGTGGGGTCAACTTTAAGGCCGGTGCCACGTGATCCCCTAGGGCCCTTGATCATTGGGGGCCAAACTCATTATGAAGTACAGCGAATTCTCGATTCGAGGTGGCACAGAGGCCGCCTCCAATACTTAATTAAGTGGAAGGGTTACCCATCATCAGAAGCATCATGGGTGAAGAGCACAAACATTCAAGCTGACCGCCTTATAGCTAAATTCCATGCAGATCACCCAGACAGGCCGGGAGGGGGTGGGACACAGTCCCAGACGGGGTAATGGTATTAGACCTGTTGTTTTATCTTGTGCAGGTTTTGCTGAAGAATGAAGGGAGAGGGGCCGGATGTCAGCTTCTCAGTGCTGACATAGTAAAGAGGGGGTTAAATTCCTGTGAGATTATTAAGAGAGAGTGCAGTAGAGTGATGTAGATAATGACCAATAGGATAAGGAAGCAAGCCAGGAAAGGGAGGGATGATGGAGCAGAGGTCATTTCCTGGCTGCATATGAGTCCGTGAAGAGGTTGTTCTAACAAATAAAAGTTTTTTTTTCTTTATTATCAAAATGTGAGTGGCATCTAAATTTCGTTCAGACAACTCTAGCGTGACAGAATGTATTACAGTTAAAGCCCCTGAATGTATTAAGAGAGGAAAGGGTAATTCAAACATGGTTTCAGTATGTACAGTTACAGAACAGATGGAAAAAAGATCAGAAAATTGGTATTACACAAAGTGAAGAATATTTGATAAAACAGATCAGAGATCAGAGGCCAATGCATATAAAAAGGTTGTACAATATACTGATAGAAATTGACTCAGAGACAGGGTTAGTTAAAGATTGTATGATAAAATGGGCACAAAATTTTGAAGAGCCAATAATGATGGAAACTTGGGAAACGATTTGGGTAAGAAATGTAAAATTTACACAAGCTCAAAATTTGAGAGAGAATTTTTATAAAATGTTTTATAGATGGCACTTGGATCCCAAAAAATTAGCTTGTATGTACCCGAATTTACAACCCAAATGTTGGAGATGTGATTGTATTGATGCTACTTATTTTCAAGTTTGGTGGACTTGTAAAAAAGTTAAAGCATTTTGGATAAAAATATGGTGGATTATACAAAATATTCTTAAAAAACGGATAAAATTTACTCCACAGCTGTTTTTGTTAGGTATTATAAAAGTTTGCACGGTTATAGAAACCAATTTGATTTTGAACTTAATAACTGCAGCAAGACGTTTGGTGGTGCAGTACTGGAAGAAGGAAGATCTACCATCTATTGAAGAATGGACATTAAAAGTAGTAAATTTAGCAGAGATGGCAAAAATTTCAGCATATTTAAAAGACCATTCAAATGAAAAAATTATGTTGGAGTGGAGAAGATGGATAGAGTATATTCAAGGCAAATATCGGACTAAGAAATTACAAATAGCTTTTGAATAAAGAATGAATAAAGAGTGGTTATAATGTACCTAAAATTAGTTTAGTAAAAGGGGAGTTAAAAGTTCAAGAGGGGGATAAGAGACTATAGATTATTATCTTATATTATTTTAGGATTGTTAAATGTTATACCCTGTATTTTGCTCTGGGAAGTGTGGGGGGGGGAGGGTTGGGGAGGGGAAGGGGGGAAGGGGCAGTGGGAGAGGGAAGGGGAAATGTTTGCAAATTTTTTAAAAAAAAATTCAATTAAAAAAAAGACTCTATTTTACTTAGTTACAATTGAGTCTTACCTATTACAGAGCTTAAATCAGCAATGCAAGCATATAACATTTGGCATAACATAATCAATTCAGGATAAGATTCATAATAACGCAAAGGAAAAGACAAGTAATACATATGATTTTCAAATCTTATTCTCTGAAGCACTTTCTCTAATTACCCAGTTGAGAGTTGTACATATGTTCCTGCATCAGAAACTTCATTTTCATCAAAGAGATCAGGGTCCATTTTACGGTCTATAAGGCTTTCCATCAAAATCAACTCTTTCTCAACTTTTATCTCCTTCACTGCTCTCATAGCTAGTTGTCTGAACAAGGAATAAAAGCCAGGCCTGTCACAAAAGAAATACACACAAACCGCCTTTCAGCTGTTAAAAGGTCTATGGCACACCAGTTTTGTAAGACCACTGCTGCCAAATAATCTATTTGGTCTTGGACCTTGACCAAGGTTCCAGCAATTTGGTACAATTGCCTAAATTGTATTATGGAGTGTGTCATTCCTCTTACACCTGTCCTGACTGCTGTCCCTATCCCCAGAATTGCTAATAGTGGGACTAAGAGTGGCACTCTTTTTTGAACATGCACCATGAGGGGGACAGGGACAGTGTGCTCTCCACTGACAACACCTATTTTGGGGGAAAGATGTACCAGAGTGCATGTTCCAGTCCAGTATGTAGGTAAACACAAATACACATTTTTCCCACATAAGAAGAAAACTCAATTTTTCCTTGTACACACACCCCTATGTTCATGGAAAAGGCATGGGCTCGTTGGTTTTTCTCATTAGTCCAGACCCCCAAAGTCCCTGCCACTAGCATGCCAGTCAGCGGCTGCAATGGGACTTCTAGTGTAGGGTCCTTTTGCTTATCTCTGAGAATTGTGCCTTCAAAAAGATAACAGGAGCTTGCATTTCCAGGGGAAATAGGACACATAAGCCTGTTCTGGACCTAAGGGAGAGCCAGACTGGAAATCAGGATGGCTGAAATGGTCTTGGGCACTTTTCCTGAGACATATTCCATCCTCTGCCTTTTGAATGCATTATAAAAGTCTATTTGCAATTTGGCTACTGCCGCTTTGGTTCTCCATTTAATATCTTTCTCAAGGACTATTGTGGCCCTGGTCCTGACCCAAAGATCTGGCTCATCTGGAACAGCATTGTAAAATGAAAGACCAGCAGGCAAACACAACCAGCAATTTTTTAATTTTTTTTTTTTGACCTAGGGCAGGGTCAGACTGATTAACTAGGCTTTGACTCAATTCCAGTATTCTTAACATGTAGTTCCCTTTTCTCAATTGTTGCAGGGGCCATTTTCCCTTTGTTCTACCCCACTCTGTACCGGGATTGTCAGATGGTTGTCTTTAAGTCTGGGGTTGGCTTAGGTCCAGGGTACCCACCCCACCTATTGATGATACGTCATTGGCGGGAGTGGACCTGTTCCAAAGTGTGGACACCTTGTGACCTGTCCCTGACTGGTTCTTTGGGGTTCTCAAATTTCCCGGATCCTTCCTCAAGGGTAAGGGGGGGGTCATCTGGGCATTTTCACAACATTGGGAACTACTGTTCAGGATGTTATCACTCATTAGGCTCTTTGCCAATAATAGCCAAAACCACAAAAAATTCATAATTGTCCTCTATACAGAACCTATCCAATCACAATTCCCTTAATCTACAAAACCACCATGTCAGGAAGAAGGTTAGGGTTATATGTGACTTGGGAAAAGGCAATATCAGTCTTAGGTATCTCACAAAACCACCCCATATTTTCCAAGTTTCCCCATTGTTAGCCCTATAGCTGTTGATGTGGAAATCCTAGGGTCACCCTCCTTGTGTGTAAAGTGACATCAGGAACCAGATATTCCTGTAGGATCCCTGATGGGAGATCAATGTCCATCAGAAATACACTTGACCCTAGAATGACACTTATGGATGTAAAAACTAACTAGCGGCATTTCTCCTTATGCCCACTATTATTTCAACAGAAGGTCACTTTCTCAATACCACCACATGTCTCCATTAGATCCAACACAGGCTTATATGTCTTACTTCCCCTTGGAAATGCAAACTAACGTTATCTTTTTGAAGGCACAATTCTCAGAGATAAGCAAAAAGGACCCTATACTAGAAGTCCCATTGCAGCCAAAATACAAAGACAAATACTCCAATTATTATTCATTTCATTTTTACAATCATATTTTCCCATTTATTTCTTACTACTATTTGAATATTATAACTAGAGGTGGTCAAAAATGGTGGGCTAAGGGACAGACAATATTGTTGGATTTCTTGTATTTGCTTATTTAATTCTCCCACCATCTGATTCACCCACTTAGTTCCTTATCTTAGTTCCTATCTGGCTTAGTTCTCCTATATTATTTTAAAGTATTTCAAAAGGAGATAATCTAAGTCCTTTACGTGGAGAACATCACATAGTTCAAGTACTAGTGGTAATGCATTTACTCACTTAAGGTGATTTTCAAGGCACACCTTTGTCTGCTTTTTCTCTTAAAGTCCAGGTAAGGCTGGTCAATCAGGCTTGGGAAGGTCTGCTCCACTCTGGTTGCTGTGTTGACCTGCATACGTTGTTTCAATTTCAGGACCCGATGCTTGCAAAAGAGAAGCTGGGTTAAAGCATTTGTTTGTTTCAGGGTCACGCGTGGTTTTTGAGTGAGGAGAGCTTGATGCTTGTAATTTCTGGGGTTTGTCAGCCATAAATGGCCCTTTGTCTCTAAAACTCTTTGAATCGCATGGCTGGTGTAAATGGTAGTTGGCTGCCTAAGGGTTAATTTCCCAATAGTTGGTTCTGCATGTTGCTTATTTCCGAGGATCTGGCCCAATGACTCCAACACAGGAATAATTTGAATCAGTAAATATTTATTTACAACATGTTCATCTCTTACAGGTGTTCAGCTGGAAATGACCTCTGGACCTTGGAACAGCAGCTCAAGGGGTCAAGGTAAGGTCAAGTGGGGGTGGTTTGTGTTAACCTTTACTTAGCCAGTGGGCAATATGTTAGGCATTTACATGTGACAAAACCCCCTCTAAATGCCTAACCGGTAATGATATGTGTTAGTTACACGCAGACACACAATTTTGAGATTAGATAAGCACGTTGTTTGTTCTGCAGGGGTTTGGTGAGAATGTCTGCAGTTTGTTCTTCAGTCTCGCAATGTATGGCCTTGATGAACCCAATGTTTGAGAGCTGTCTGACATGTTTGTGTTTTATATCAATGTGCCTCGACCTTTGGCCCACAGCATCTGCCTTGGATATATCAATGGCTGCTTTATTGTCCTCGTGTATGATGAATGGATACCTTGGTTTGGCCCAGATGTTGGAGAGTAAGTCATTGAACCAAGTTAAGTTTTTAGCAGCCTTAGACAGGCATATGTATTCTGCTTCGGTGGTGGATGTGGCCACTAAGTTTTGCTTCCCTGTATACCAATGCACTGGACAGTTATTGATGAAAAATACATACCCAGATGTACTCTTCCTGCTCTTTATGTCCCCTGCCCAGTCAGCGTCTGCGTAACAAGTTAGGATTGGTTCCATAGATTTTTCTGGTTCCAAATATAGACAAGCATCTAAACTGTATTTCAGGTATCTGAGTAATCATTTAATGGCCTCCCAGTGGTATGTGTTTGGTTTGCTGACATGTCTGGATAGGAGGTTGATGGGCAGGATAATGTCTGGCCTAGTCCAGTTTGCAATATACAGTAGAGACCCAATGATAGACCGGTAGAGTGTGTTGTCCTTGAATGGGTCGAATTCATCATACATATTCTTTAAAAAGTCCGGTTGCATGGGTGTTTCACAAGGCTTTGTATCCATCATACTACATTTATGTAATAACTCTAGGATCTTCTCCTTCTGTGAAAGACGGAACCCATTTTCAGTTTTGTTGATTTGAACTCCCAGGTATTTGTTTACCTTTCCTAATGTCTTTAGAGTGAAGTGTTTACTTAGTTCATCAGCAAACTCATCGCATTTGTGTTTATGGTGACCAACATATAGTATATCGTCCACGTAGACGAGTACATATTCAATGGAATTACCTTCTTTCCTGATGAAGAAACAGAGATCTGCTGATGTGGCTGTGAAGCCCATTGTCCTGAGGATCTTAACTAGGCATTCATACCATCTTTTCCCTGATTGCTTTAGTCCATATAAGCTTTTGTTTAATAGCCATGTATCCTCCTTTTGCGTGTTTTCCCCTGGTGGAGCTTTGACAAAAATTTCTTTGTCAAGTTCTGCGTGAAGGTAGGCGGTCTGTACATCAAATTGATATACCTCAAGGCCCAAAATGGATGCTATCACTAATGCGCTTTTAACGCTTTCAGCTCTAACTGTGGGAGAGTATGTATCCGTGTAGTCATCAGGATACTTTTGTGCAAAACCTTGCACCACCAATCTGGCTTTATACAATGTCTTATTATCTTCTAACTCCTTGATTTTAAAGATCCATTTCATCCCAATTAGGGTTTTGTTGTTTGGGACCTTGGAGGGGGTATATACATTTAGCTCCCTAAGGCTGGCCATTTCCCTCTCCATGGCTTGCTCCCATTTGACTCTCTCTTCTTGTGGCAGTTTGAGTACCTCTTCGTAACTGTTTGGGGTTATCTTGTTAGTCTGTATGGACAGGATATATTCCTCAAATCTTTTCGGGGTTTTATTCCTGTTTGTTCTAATGGGTCTGTCTGGTTGCATCTCTGTGGCATGCAAATACCTGGCTTCCTTTTTTGTGAGTGTGTCTAACTTTATGATAGGGTGGTTTATTTCTGTTTTCCTTTTAGGTTTTCTTACTGCTTTTTTTATTGTTTTTATTGTTTTTAACCTGTAAAAATGAAGTCTTTTAATGTTGTGTGTGACCAGCCATACGCTAAATAAATAAATAAATAGGGTGGTCTTCCTTCCATTCCCTGGTGTTTATTTCTTGGTGTTTGGGTTTGTGTTTCCCTCGCTCCTCGTTCCCTGCCACGCTTTGTTTTGTCTCATCCCTTTTGTAATCTCTGTGTCCCTGATTGGGGTATTCTTCATTTAGGTGTATGTTCGACCAGTTGGTATGTTCGTGGAATACTGCTGTCCTGGATATTATAAATCTATTGTGTTTGTCAATGAACCTAAATCCCTTCGTCCCAGGTTCGTACCCCATAAACCTCAGCCTTCTCGATAACTTGTCTCCCTTGGCCTTAGTTTGTTTTGGAATGTGTACGTCTGCTGTGACCCCGAATATGTGTAAGTGTGCTATTTGCAGTTTTCTGTTATACATTACTTTGTAAGGGGTCTTGTCTATCACACTAGACCATAGCCTATTCAGAGTGTAGTTAGAATACATGAGTGCTTCAGTCCAGAAGGACTGACCTAACCCTGCATCTTCTAAGACGCACCTCATCATGGTTTGTAAGGTGCTGTTTTTACATTCTACAACCCCATTTTGAAAAGCGGAAAAAGGCGAGGAAGTGAAGTGCAATATCCCATGCATCTTTAGCCAATTTGAAAAGTCCCTTGATAGGAACTCAGATCCCCGGTCATTATCTGCTTAATTTTGGTGTTGTGCTTTATTTCCACTCTCTTATAGAATTCCCTAAACTTCTGGTACACCTCGTTTTTGTGGTTGAGAGTATACACAAATCCATAACGGCTAAAGTCGTCCACGATGGTCAAAAAGAATCTTTTTTTGTATTTTATGGAGGGTTTCAGGGGGCCTACTAAGTCCATATGGACTAACTGAAAAATGGAGTTGGTGGTGCGTGTTGCCTTTTTTAGTCTGGGTTTGGTTTTAAGTTTAGAACATTTACACACTGAACACTCAAGATAGTTTTTTCAACCCTTTACTTTTAAGCCATTAGAGCAATCAATCATTTTCTCTATAACAAGAAAGCTAATATGACCCAGCTTTCTATGTAGGAGGTGTGCACATTCATCATGTATGAACTTGCCTATCGATAGCTTTTCCCTATTTGGTGAGTTGTAAGTGTGTTTGTCATTAATGGTGCTTTCTGGTTTATCTCCCTCTATTTCCTCATTGTCATCCACTTCACCTTCGGTAGTTGCTGGGCCCTCCTTGGCGTCTAGGTTGGCATTTACACTTGGGTGGCAATCTTCTTCAGGGTTAAGGTACGGTAGCCCTCCGCTGACTATGACTCTGCCTATGTTTTTCTTGTTCCTAGTCATGTATGCCTTTCCCTCCTTGAATGTGGTCTCAATGCCTGTGTCCTTACTTAACTTCAAAGTGGCAAGTATGTTGTGGGGAATCTCGGGTACAAGTAATACCCCCTCTATTTTGCCTACTCCTGGTATGTGTATGTTTCCCTTTCCGGTTACTAAGACCTTGTTCTGGTTAGCTACTTTAATTAGGTAGTTTTCTTTCGTGAATGATGAGAGTAATTCTCTGTTGTAAGTGGTGTGGTTAGTGGCCCCTGAGTCTACAAGCCAGGTGTTTTCCTTCCTTACTTGGTTGGATGTGTGTTCCTGATCCCCAAGACCGTACAGTGATCCTGACTGACTCTCTGTAGAGCTGTCTCTGTGTCCTCTTCTGTCTCTTGGGTTGGGGGAGTCTCTGCGCCTGTGCCTGCTTTCTGGGGAATGTCTGTCTGGGAACCTTGGTGTTTGGTCTAGCCTGTCCCCGCGATAGGCGTGTTCCCTATCTTTTGCGTTTCTGGGACAGTCCCTCTTATAATGGTTTCTGGAACCGCACAGGAAGCATTCCGGTGTATTGTGGTTTCTGACTTGGAAATCTACTCTTTTGGTTGGTTTATGTTCTCTGCGACATAGGGAGCGGTCCTTTCTTAGGTTGTCTTCAGCTATCAATTTATTGGTTAGTGTTTCTAATGTGAGGTGTTCCAAGCTAAGACTGTCCAGCTGAGTAATGAAGTTGTCCCAACTGGAGTCTAGGAAATTAATAATAATACTTTTCATGCTTCCATCTGTTATGACCTCCCCCCTCTGTATTAGTTCCACCCTAGTGGCGTTTAAGATTAGTAGGTGCTCGTTCATGGAGGTCCCTGCCTTATGCCTGGCTGAGTGGAAGTCTCTGGAAATTCTGGTGGTGGTGGCCATGCTCTTGCTGTAGAACAGTCTGAACATTTTTTGTATTATTTCTGGAACAGTCAGGTGATGATTGATGCCGAGATATATACTGGGTGAAATACTAGCTATCAACATGTAATATGCTCTATGATGCAGACAGTCTAATTCAAATGTCCATGGCCTTTCAGGAAGGTCAGTGATCATAAATAGCAAGTTTTTCCTTAAGAAGATAACCTGGAGTTGTTGGTTCCACTCCAGGAGATTTGACCCATCTAATCTTAACTTAGGAAAATTAATTGGCAGTGTCCCTGTGCTGTGAGTGTGGTTACTTACAGGTTTTCACTGTCCATGGTTTTGTATATGAGGGAACTCGCAATATGGCACTGGTATGCTTGCTGTTAGTCTGTACTGACTTGCCTCTATGTTTCTTTCTTCTCTCTTTGTAGGCGGATTCTGCGCATGCTCCGGATTCATTTTCATCCAGGATTCACCGGGGAAGGAGCTTATGGCCGTAGCTCCTGGATGGAGGCCCCATTCGGCTGGATGGGTCCCCGGCTCGGCCTTGATCAGTCTCCGGTGGTCGGTGGTCCCTCGAAACGTTGTCTGGATCGCCGGGGTGTTCCTTGGATCGTCCTGAGGCCTCGGATGGCCTGTGGTAGCCAGGTGAAGGTCCGGGTGGCCTGATCCAGCATCGCAGCTGCAGGCTGAGGCTTGGTCGAGTTCCACGCCTGTCAGATGTTCCCGATGTCTCGGTTGGGATCGTTGGATGGGTGAGTTTCCAATTTGTCCCCAGGGTTCCAGAGTGGGTCTTGGTGGCAGCGTGTTGAGGTTCCCGGTGGGTTGCGGTTGTAGCGGCGGCCTTGTTCTTGTAGTCACATCCCCTGGGTAGTCATTGTTGATGGTCCCTTGAGTGTCGGTTGCCTTTCCGGGCCCCTCCGGAGTGTCTGGGTGTGGGCCCGGTAGTTTTATTTGTGGGCCGAAGGCCGCGGTTAATACCCATATGGCCTTATCTATGTCGAGCTCGGTAGGCGAGCTTACTTTGTTAGTTCCTCACCCATCCCCTTCTTCGAGGTTGTTTTCCATACTTTCTCATGAGTAGGCCCTGGTTCCCACCATGTATTTTGAATCTCGGGAACCTATTGGTGGTTGGTCGGCCATCTTTGATGAAATCACCATCCAAGATGGCCACCGTGAAAAAGGCATGAATTCGGCTTCGTCTTTTTCAGTGGGGGTATGGTAAGGAAGCATATCTCTTACCATGTCGGTGTTCGTGCGAATTGGTCTGGCTTCATCCTTTCCAATCGCTGCTCCGCAGTCCTCTATCAGGCCTCGGAGGTTCATGATTAGATCTTGGTTGGTTGGAGCTGACTATCAGTTCCAGCAGTTTTTTTCTGAGGTCGTTTTCCTTGCTTGCTGTTGCTTCAGATTTGTTTCCTTTTTCGTTTACTTCTCCCTCGATTTTGGCTGGTGTGCCTGGGCTGGAGATCTGTTTGCTCGTGTTTGGCGTCTCCCTTGGCATGGCTCCTGCTGGTGATAGCTGTGCTGCCATTTTCTTTGCAAATGCTCGGGTATTCAGTCTTCCATTTTCTTCAGGCAGTTTGGAGGTTCCCGGCATATCTAGAGTAATTGGGCTAGCAAACCATCCTCTGCTACCATATTGTTGCTTATTTCCGAGGATCTGGCCCAATGACTCCAACACAGGAATAATTTGAATCAGTAAATATTTATTTACAACATGTTCATCTCTTACAGGTGTTCAGCTGGAAATGACCTCTGGACCTTGGAACAGCAGCTTATATACCTGAGAGGCGGGGTCAAGGTAAGGTCAAGTGGGTGTGGTTTGTGTTAACCCTTACTTAGCCAGTGGGCAATACGTTAGGCATTTACATGTGACACTGCAATTCGACAAACAGCTTCCTTCCATCGCTCTCTGCCTTTGGCTTATTGCAATGCAGTGGGGACAGCTTTTCTGCCTATACTTCAAACTCCTGCCAGGTATTGGGGATTTGACCTTCTTGAGCCATATTTCTCGCCATCACGACCAGGAGGGAAACTGGACATGCAGGCATATCTATATTTCTTCCATCTAAGGAACATTTCAGGGTTTTCAGCATGGGTATGAAGCCATTAACCCCTTGGATATTTATTACATCATTAGAAAAGGGAGCTAGCAGCTTTGTTTAGATGCCCCTGTGTCTACTAAGAAGGTTACATTATTCCCCCTATTTTAATTTGGACCAAGGACTCAGGGGGGGGCTAGACTGAACACTGATCCCCTTCAGTCTTCAGGCCTCTCATCTACTGCAGCCAGGCCTATGGCTTCCTTTCTTTGCAGAATGCTTTTGCAGCTTTTCTTCAATGTAGACTGAGCTTGAGAAGCAACTTGTCTAAAACAGCATACGCACAAACCTTGCAAGGATGATTCAACATGCTGCCCTGGGACCTTTTATTACAGGGAATCTTCTTAGCCAACACAAGATCTGTCTTTCCTCTACTGCTGAGCAGAATACTTTCACTCAATTAAATCAAAATGGAATTTGGGATGTAAAGAGAAGGAAAGCAAGCTTTGTCACTTTTGTGGCTAAGCAAAGGTCTCAATTAGATGCAATCAAGTCTTTTTATAAGTTGTGCGCAGAGAAGAGATGCATTTTCACTCAACAGAATGTCCAGCAATGCTCCAAGAGAAAGAAAGGGAGGGTTCCTTCTTGGAAACTGTTGGTCTATTATAGCTTGGAGGTTTCCCCCATCTGTGGGTTTTAAATCTTACCAATGGCACTACTTAATCTCTCTCTCTCTTCACCATTAAGGAAAGTGGTCCAAGTTTTGCCAGGTAGGATTGTGGGTCTTTATAATGACTTATTGGAAGGGGGAAAAAGCCTTTCCCTTTAAGGATTGTTAGAAGGCAGCGCTTCCCTTTTTTCTTGCTTGAGAGCAAAATTAGTTTATTGTTTATAGGAAGGCAGGCAGGAAACAATTACAAGCACGGTGTTCCGAGGCTAGTCTGGAGTTTAATTTTATTCTTGCCCTTGCTCTCTTCTAAATCCAATTTTTACTTTTAAAAGAGAAGTATAATTTTCTTGGAGTTCTTGGTAATTATGATTAAATTTTATTTCAGCAAGTGAAAAGGAGTTTTTTAGTGTATCAATCTCTTCCTTTTGTTTGATGTCTTCTTGTACAAGTTTTTCATTTTCAGCTATTGATTTGTCTAAGAACTTCTATCTCTTCCTTGAGGTTATTCAGAAGCATCATTTCTTTGGAGATAGTAATTGCTGTAGGTAAATCTTTTAGTCTTGCTATTTCTAATGCAAGTTGATTCTGATTTTATTATTATTATTATTATTATTATTAATTAAGCTGTCATTTTCGAATTGCATAGCTTCTAATTTTTCTTGTTCATTTCATTTTGCAAATCATCTAATTGCTGTTTAGCTTGCATAGTCATATTATCTTTAAGATTTTCAATATTTATTTTGTGTCCTATTTGTAATTCATCTTTCTCTTTTGATAATTCTTCATAACTGAATAAAAGTTGATTCCTCAATCTCTCTAGTTCTGCTTTTACAGATCTAAATCATCCTTGCAGGGCTAAAGACATGAGAATGAGGTCCCCTCCCCCCCTTTGTGTGTGAGGAAAGGCATTGCAGAGTAGAAAAAGGGAGGGGGTAGATAGTTTGTGGTCAAGTTTGAAAGAACAGCAACCACACATTAATATTGTATTCAGTGAACTTAAAACTTTTACTTATAAACTCGAGTTTATCTTGAAGCATAGAGAAGAAGGAAAGTTGAATTTTGTTCTTCATTTGTTTAGATGGCCAGACCAAACTGGATGAGATATTTTCCTTCCTCTCAATACTCTCAATTTAATCTTTTAAATCTAACAATTTAAAATTCATATCTCTAGAGATCAAGCAACTGCAGTTACCTTGAAGGTACACAAAGACTTTAGACATATACACTAGTCATTCCCACTTTAAATTTTAGTTGAATTAGGGAATGCACAGATCTTAACACTTAATTTTTTTTACAGAAATCATATCAAATTAATCAATTCAATTATCTGAGTCTTCCCATTTAGACAGGCTTTTCTTTTTATTACCTGAACTTCTTTCAGAGTTCTCTGATTCTTTTAAGAATGGTAATTTATCAGAATCTTTATAACATTGCAGTAGTTCTTTTCTCCTACCGCACATAACAGCATAAATACTTGGGGTTTTTTTGGTCAGCCCCAACGTCTGAATCATCTTACTGTATGGTGGGGCTTCTCAACTTCTAGTTATTTTTTCTTTAAGGACTAGTCAGGTCTATTTGCAGTTTGGGATTCTTTCTAATTGTTTTAGTGAACTTCTCACTTTTTACTCTGCCCTGGGATATTCTGTCTAGCTCTCTCTAGCTTAGATCTCCCAGCAGGCGCTGGCTATTTTAAAGACTCAAACTCTTCTCCATCTATTTTAGATCTCCCAGCAGGCTATTTTTAAAATTCCAAAATGTATAGAGACCTTTGTTCACACATCATTGCACTTAGCCAGGGCTCTCATGAGCAAGTTTGAACTTCACTTTTCTTTTAAGGACCTTTATTTAGCCAAATTGGTTTTCCTGTGTCATCCCTCAGCAAAGCCCATTTCCTACATCTGTTTTCCTCTCTCTTCTTCAGGCTGGCCAGGACAGGCATCTGCCTCCCGTCCGCAATTGTATATGCTGCCCCAACATTTCATTGAGCCACTTCAGAATATTCTTCCAAAATTTCATTGCCTCTCGGCAGGTCCACCATTGGTGGAAATATGTGCCTTCTTTAACATCACATTTCCAACAGACTGAGGGTGTTCCAGGGAACATTTTTGCGAGTCTGGCCAGTGGTAAATGCCATCGATATGTCATTTTATATATATTTTCTTTATATCCTATTGACCAAGTTAATTTCATATTCTTAGTCCAAATTTTGCTCCACCTCTATCAGGCTCTATTGAATAACCTAGATTCTTCTCCCAGGCATGAACCGAAGTCTTCGCACCTTCCTCACCTACCTCCATAGCCATAAAGAATTTATAACATTTAGATAACACCTTTTCATCCACCCCCAATAATATTCTATCCAAAATCTGTACCTCTTGCCTAATCCCAAATCTCTGTCTATCTCTCATATACTTACTGCTAATTTGCATGTACATCCACCAGTCTAGGTTCACTCCTTGTTCCTGAAGTAACAATTTAGTTTTTAACTTCCCATTTGTATCTAATATTTCTTTGTAAGTCAATTTTTTCTCTGGATTATATAGACTCGGATAGATCACAGCTTCCACAGGTGAAACCCAGAGTGGTACCTTATTATAATATGTTTTCCTAATTTCCATCCAACTCTCAATCAGGACTCCTTGCACGTGATGTTTTGTAAAATATGCTGGGGGTTTGCCTCTCTCCCACCATAGGTGGGCATGCCACCCCTGTTGGAGATCATGACCTTCGATTGCTAACAGACGTCTCCTTTGTAGTGTAATCTACTTGCAGATCCAAACCAAAACCACTGAATTATAGTAATACTTCCAATTTGGGACCCCCCCAACCCGCCTTGTTCTTTCGGTTTCTGCATCATTTTCAACTTAATTCGAGGCTTCTTGCCCTGCCAAATAAATCTATTTGTAGCCCTGTCCAAGTTCCTAAAGAAGGTTTTATCCAGCCTAACTGGGGCCATTTGAAAGAGAAATACCATTCTGGGCACTATGTGGGTCTTAATTAAGGCTATCCGTCCCATTAATGACAATTGTATCTTGCCCCATTTCCCCAAATCTTTGTCTAGTTGCTCAGTTAATTTTAGATAGTTATCTGCCTTTATTGAGGAGCATCTATCAGACAGCCAAATCCCTAAATATTTGACTTTATGAACTACCTGGAGGCCCAAAGTGTTTCTTAATTCTAATTTTTGTATTTCCGTCATGTTTTTAACTATAATATTTGTTTTTTTCCTCTTTATTTGCAATCTAGCCACTTCACCAAATTTCTGTATTATGTCAATAAGTCGCCCTCCAGAGGTTAATGGTTCTTCCAGAACAAAGACCAGGTCGTCTGCAAACGACTGGACCTTGTATTCTTGTTCACTGAACTTCAATCCTCTTATACTCACCTCTTGTCTTATTGACCTAAGTAAAGGTTCTAGTGTGAATATAAACAGCAATGGGGAGAGTGGGCAGCCTTGTCTTGTTCCCTTTGCTATCGTCACCTCCTCCGACTCTTCTCCATTGACCAAAATCTTGGCCTTCTGTTGACTATAAATTGCCTGGATTGCATTTATGAAATGATTGTCAGCCTCCATATATTTCAATTGTGATATAAGATAATTCCAATTGACTTCACTTTTCTTTTGAGGACCTTTATTTTGCCAAATTGGTTTTCCTGTGTCATCCCTCAGCAAAGCCCATTTCCTACATCTATTTCCTCTCTCTTCTTCAGGCTGGCCAGGACAGGCATCTGCCTCTTGTCTCATGCCTCAAACAAGTTTCCTGAAGGGGTATCTACCACCCTCAAGCTGCAACTTCCCATGTTTCCCCTTCCTATGTGGGGTTTTACACTTTGGTTCAGCCGGGGTACACAACATCAGCTCTGCCACTGATTTTCAGACCCCTTTTATAAACAGAAATCTGGGAGGACCTGCTGCCCCCAACACAGACTATGGACACTTTCTATGTCAGCCTCTCAAGTTGCATTTCATTCAGGGCTGACATAGTAAAGGGGGGGTTAAATTACTGCAGAGAATGATGATGTTACCGAATCTGAGCAATTTTGTCATACAGATACTGTACAAAGTCCTCAGCTCTACCCTCCAAGGGGTCCTCCCGCACCCCCTGATGGAGCAGGGAGCGGGTCACCCTAAACAGGGCGGCTGGGTGATTATCTGATGATGCAATAAGAGCGGAAAAGTAATTTCTCTTCTCTGCTTTTATCGCCACTAGGTAATTCTTAATATGAGATCTTACCAGTGTCCGGTCGGATTCAGAACGACTAGCCCTCCAACTGCTCTCTAGGCGTCTTTTCCAGCGCTTCATCTCCCTCAGCTCCTCAGTATACCAAGGAGCCAGGTGAGATCGACGCCGGGTCAGAGGCCGCAAAGGCACGACTCGGTCCAAAGCCCCAGCAGCCGCCCTATCCCAGGCGGCTACTAAGTCCTCAGTCAAGCCGTGTGCCAGAGACTCAGGAAATGGCCCAAGCTCCATCTGGAACCTATCAGGATCCATCAGGCGCCTGGGGCAGAACCACCTGGTCGGTTCCGCCTCCCTGCGGCGGGGTGTGGCGGTTCGAAAGTCCAGGCGAAGGAGGGAGTGATCTGACCATGACAAGGGTTCTATCGCTATATCCCCTATCTCAAGACCACTCAACCACTGTCCAGAGACAAAAACCAGGTCCAGTGTGTTTCCCCCCGTGTGAGTAGGGCCATAAATTAACTGGGTCAGGTCCATGGCCGTCATGGAAGCCATGAACTCCCGAGCCGTCTCAGACGTCTCGCCGACCGATGGCAGGTTAAAATCCCCCATGACCATAAGCCTGGCGATATCAACCGCCACCGCAGCTATAACATCGAGCAGCTCAGGCAGGGCTGCTGCCACGTGGCAGGGAGCCAGGTACGTGACTAGCAGGTCCAACTGCACCGTATGACCCCACTTCACAAGGAGGGACTCACATCCGGCCGTCTGAGGAACAGTGGCCTCCCTTGGCCCAAGACCCTCGTTAATGACAACTGCCACCCCCCCTCCCCTCCCCTGTGGCCTTGGCTGATGAAATGCACGGAAACCGGGTGGGCATATCTCAACAAGGGGGGCTCCCCCCTCCTGGCCCAACCAGGTTTCCGTAATACCCGCCAGGTCCGCACCCCCCTCCTGAATAAGATCACAAATGAGGGGGGCTTTACTTACCATGGACCTGACGTTGCACAGCATCAGTCGAAGGCCTGGGGCCTGAGGGTCTGGACAACCTGGGGAACGAGGGGAGCTTTGGGGGCCGGAGCGTGCCACCACTTGCAACCAGCGAGGACGCACTCCCATCATGTGATATGGCCCCCTACTCCCGCCATATCTGCCCCTCCCACCTACAGTCATGATGTCATAGCCATCCATATTGCAAGCTCTAACCCCCTCCTCGACTCTAGGACCCGCACCCCTTACGCCGTGCTCCTCTGCTGGTACAAGTACCCTCCCCTGTGGGTTCTCCCCCAGACCCACACATCCCACCCCCCTCCCTGAAACCCTTAAAACCTTATTAAAAAATTTCCCTAAAAAACCCCTTAACCCTCTTTTAGCAGCATGCCATTTCTCTGGACTCCAAAGTCCGTCATCGAGATAGGCCCTCGATAAAGCGGAGGGCCAAACTTGCGAGAGGGGGGAATCTCGCAGTTTGAAGAGTTGTTTTGATCATCAAAACATGGTGAACTGGCTCTGATTGTATCGGCGTTCACATAGACATGGATTGGAAAGCCGAGACTATCATTCCCCACCTCTGGTTTAGAGTCGTGGTTAAAGTAGATGAAGTGGGATCTGCTAGATGACCACTGGATAACTTTCTATTCACTATATTCTAAAAGCAACTATATTCTGAAAGCAGGATATACATCTGGTTAGAAAATGTACAAGCTCAGCTTAAAACCCTTTGATACTCTAAGAAGCCCCCTAACTTGTCAGAAGAAAAGGAGCATCCTAATGAAATATAGTTAAAGGTGATTAGGCCAAAAATAACCACCTGGGTGGGAAGTCATTTATCACAGAATAATTGTTTGGCAAGGATGATGTAAAACTTTAGTAATAAGGAAATGTCAATTAAATATAACGGATGTATGTTAACCATATCTGGAAAGTTGCTGTGTTAGCAGAATCCTTTGTTTGAAACAGTATAAAAACTGTGGTCTCAGAATTATCAAATTGTTCAGATTTTTAGGTACTCATACCTTCTGAACCTATTGCGCAATAAACCTGGATCTATCTGACCCTATGGGATGTCTCTTATATCCTTTCTTCCATAACATGGTCGTACAAGGAACAATAGGCTAGGTTTACCTAACACACTAAGCCAGAAACCTTTTATGTATCTATACACTACTAAAACTCTGATTTTCATAACCTTTAACTGGGTGAAACGGTGCATCTTAGAATGAGCTAACGTACAAAATGCGTCCAAAAACCAGGACCCATGCCTCCCGTGGAATTGAAATTGGACAAATCTTATAAAACATTTTATGGCATAAAAATGACCATAAAGCATTTTATTACATAATACAAAATGTCATAAAACCTTTCCTGTGCTATATAGTTCAACATGAGCTTTCTTTTTAAAAAATATATGTAAAAAAAATCTTAATATAAAATACAACAGGGTGAGCTTCCATTCCTTGCTCCAACTCCTGCTCCCCTAGCATGCAAATATGAGTAGATTAATAGGTACAACTTTGGTGAGAAGGTAACAGCATTCCGTGTGCCTTTGGTGTATAGTTACATTGGCCACATGACCACAGAAAATGGTCAGCTCAACGCTGGCTCCCTCAGCTGAGAAACAGAGATGAGAACCCAAGAGTCGGGCATACTTTTTAAAACTAAAGACAATGGGAAAAGGGAAAAGGGAAAAGGAAAGGGATAGAGGAGATAGAGTAAGAGAGGGGGAAAAGAAATGAAAAAAGAAACAAAAAGTGACTTCTGACTTTTTTCGGTACAATAAGATGCATAAGTTATAATATCAACTTTTTAGATATACCAAATAGTAACTACTAGCCATTTCTAGAGCAATAACCCACTTGATTGTCAAAACCCCAAAGCCAACATTTTATTTTATTTTCCTCTTTCACACAGAAAGTCCAGAAACTGTTTTCAAGTAACCACAAAACTATTTACATTCTTATTCCTAATTAACACAGTCAACTTTGCCATCTCCGCCTGTTCCATCATCTTTTCAATCCATTCCTCTATTGAGGGAGTTAACACTTCTTTCCATTTCCATTTCTGGGCATATAAAATTCTTGCAGCCGTCAACATGTATAGCAACAAAGTTCCATTCCCCCCACCCCCCCCATTTCTTTATCTAATACAGGTAGTCCTTGACTTACAACAGTTCATTCAAAGTTACAACAGCACTGAAAAAAGTGACTTATGACCGTTTTTCACAGTTATAACCTTTGCAGCATCCCTGTAATCATGATAATGTAATCAAAATTCAGATGCTTGGCAACTGGTTCATATTTATGACCTTGCTGTGTCCTGGTGTCATATGAGCCCCTTTTGATAAGTAAAGTCAATGGGGAAGCCAGATTCACTTAACAACCGTGTTACTAATTTATCATCTGCAGTGGTTCACTTAACAACTGTGGCAAGACTTTTGGTAATATGGGGCAAAACTCACTTAACAAATTCTCACTTAACAACATACATTTTGGGTTCAATTGTGGTCATAAATTGAGGACTACCTGTAGTCTTTTAAAAAAAAAGGTGGTTTCCAGAGTAAGTCGATTTTTAAAATTTTCTAAATTAAACCTGTACCTAATATTTTTTTGCCTTGTCACATTTACCACAGGTAATAAAAAGTACTGTCTTTAACATGAGCTACTTTCAAGGCAGATATATTTCTGAATTTCTCCTTGAATTTTTAGTAACTTTTTCTAGTACATTAGGAGCTCTGCAAGTCTACAATCTGGTAAGGAATCTGGTAAGGAAATATTTCTGAAAGGATGACATAATATGAGGGAGCTCAGCAACACAACTGCACTTAACAGCCGTTTGCAGCATCATTCAATCATGTGACCACATTTTGTGATGGTTTTGCTGAAACCCAGCACTAAACTGTGTCCATAGTGAGCCATTGGTTTGTTTAAAAGCTGCAGTGTTTGCTTAACTACAGCAGCCACTTTATGACTGCCACATTCACTTACTGGCCAACACAAAAAAGTTTGTAAAATTGGGTCAGTCACATTTTTTGACTATCACGACTTACGATTGTGATGGGCTGGTTGTAAATTGAGGACTACCTGAACCTTAATGGTTTAGCAGGATGAAGATGGAGAAGCATTGCAAATCCATTTATATCCCGTGACACTGTTTCCCAGTACTCAGAGCAGGGAACAGATTCAGCTGCAGGCTTTGCTGTACAGGTAGTCCTCGACTTACAACCATCCATTTAGTGACCATTCAATGTTACTGTTAAGGATATTGTTGTTGTGTAACAACTAGCAGAGTAAAGTGCACAGAGAAACGTTGCTGAGAGCAATGAGATAGAGATACATACAAACTGGTGTTATCAAAAGTTTTCTTTATAATGGGAAATAAACAATCTCGTAATCTTCTAAACAGTCCAAGTCTTTACCGGTTAACTCCAAACAAACTCTTACCAAATAAACAGTAGTTGGTTCACAAACCCCGGATGGTAGCAGATCCACCCACACATGCAAGTGATGATAGCAGCTTATCATCCACTGAATACCTTACAGTACCTTTCTTAAATACATTGTTAAATTACAAGTAATTATAGCATGACTCAGCATTACAGCATGATGCAGCACTAAAACTTAAAGTAACAGAATACATATATTGCCTGGACAACTGTTAGGCCCAAATCATATCCTAACAGTTACAATGGCACTGAAAAAAGTTTTTCACACAATAGTTGAAGCATCCCCATGGTCATGTGATTAAAATTCAGATGCTTGGCAACTGATTCATATTTATGATGGTTGCAGCGTCCTGGGGTCATATCACCTTTTGTGATCTTCTGACAAGGATAGTCAATAGGGAAGCCAGATTTACTTAACAACCAGGTTACTAACTTAACAAATGCAGTGATTCACTTAACAACTCTGGCAAGAAAGGTCATAAACTGGGGGAAAATTCACATAACAACTGTCTCGCTTAGCAACAGAAATTTTGGGCTCAATTATGGTCATAGGTCAAGGACGACCTGTAGCACTTCTCAACTGTTCTGTTCTTCCCTTTCAATTCCTTTTCCTGTTCAGGCCAACAAACTGAAGACCCGCACTCAGCACAACCCTGTGTCGAACGAGGTCCTCATCTACAATGGGATAACCGTAGAGGACATGGCTCGGAAATCCCTGCAGTGAGATAAAACCCACCTTTTTTGCTTCAAATCTCATGCCACAGCCCCCTTCCCCTCCTGTGCTCTCTTCCCTCAATGTGATTCTCCATTCTTCCTCTCTGCTTCTGCCTCCCAGAATCACTGTCTGTGATGAGGATAAACTGACCCACAATGAGTTCATCGGAGCGACGCAGGTGCCGCTGAGACGCCTGCACCCTGGCCAAAAGAAACACTTCAACCTGTGCTTAGAACGGCAACAACCAGTGAGAGCTCAGTCAAAGAAGGTTGTATAACCTGTGATGACTCAGTGATTATCTTCATTTGATTCATTAGTAAGGCTTGGAAGTTCAGAGAGACCTTTAGTTACTTTTTTGCTGGTCACTTTAGCTGTCTGTCACCTTCCCTCTTAAGATCCTGCCTTTCTCTACAACTTGTGTGAGATTCCCCCCTGCCCAACCCCTCCAAACCCAAATCTACTTTTACCTGCATTTCTCAACAATTTCTACCTTTTCACCAGTTGGAATGATTGAATATTCCTAGTATAACAATGCAAAGACAAGAAGAGACTTAACACACAGCAATCTATGAGCCAATTTATTTCATAAACAAATAACTGTGCCTGGTTTAAAGTCAAAAACTGGTGGGTGAGAGAGATGATGAACCAGGGTTTTACTCTTTGGGAGACAAATCTCCTCAAACCCTTGCCAATGGCTAAAGAAAAAGAGGCAAGCAACCCAAACCACATAAAGTTCCCTATCATAGCTGGATGTGTTGTCCTGCAAAACATCATTCCATATCAGGGCAGGGAAATCTGCATTATAGACTCAGTGCCACTCATAGAATTCAGCTTTCTCAGGGGCAAATTAATATAGGTTATTTTTTCCACCACCGAGAGTCACATAAACAAAATACACATCGGTTGTAATGGGCCTATCATTAGATTTCTTCATCAATTTGTCCCCTTCGCCCTCACTTCTCCAAGGGGCCTTTACACCCCTTGACTTTGCTGGGGTCCTTGTTTTAAAGTTAGCTAAATTCTCCTATCACAACAGCTGGCATCCCCTTCTTCTATGACTGCTGCCCTGCATGGAATCTCCTGCTATCTGAGAGGTGTGAGTTTTTCTCCCATTTTACTCCCGCCCCAAAGATGGCACCTGAAATTCCTCAGCAGAAGGATAGGTCAGGGATGGACCACCTACTCCCTGACAAGGGCTGTTGCCCCATTGGGGGAACCTACCTGCTGAGTAGCAGGGCTGGACCAGACCCCAAACAGAGCCACCCCCTCTGTTTCTTCCCCTACTCCTTCCCTTGCCAACTGGCAAAGAAACAGCACATCCATGCAAGTAATGTGAGCTTGTCACTTGTTCAAGAGTTCCTCCCAGATCCTCCAATCACCCAAGTACTTGATGTGATGGCCCTCCCCCAATTTCTCCTCCCAACCCCATTCCCTAGCAGGCCTTCCTCCAACATGAAGTTAGGTTGAGGGCTGGAGGTGGCTGTCCCTGACAAGGGCAATAGGCTAGCGAGAGTTGAGGAAGAAATTATCGTTGTAGTAGGAATTGGCAAAAGAAAGCCCACTGTTGAGGTGACATCCCAGGTCCAGTTTTCCAAATCTGATGCCTTCCAGCTGTGGGGGAACTACAGTTCCCACACTGTTGATTCTGCTGGCTGGAATATTCCTTAGATGTACCTCCCACCTATTTTTGTTCAGGAGTTCAAGGGGTGTATGCAGAATGCCCTTGCCCAGTTCATTCCTCCCCTCCAATAAACCTTTGGGGTACCTTGGGGTCACCCACTGCGCTTCTATAGCTGAGGTGGAATGTGGGTTTCCCTGCTCTTAGTCCAAGACCTTAACCATACATCACCCTGGCATGTACTTCAGAGCAGCTGGAAGATGCTAAAATGGGGAAGGCTACCCTGGGTTCAAGAAATTCAAAAGCCCAAGGCTGCATGCAAGGCCTTCTAAGCGTTTCACCTGGGTCTCAAAATGTCCAAGGCCTAACTAAGGCCTAGTTCACACAACCAGTTAAGCCAAGGGTCAGCAAATGTTTCAAGCAGTAGACACTGCCAAAACTATCATTTTTAAAATGAAAAGAACGATAACAAATTAAATGTAGTTATTGATAGAGTGCTCATCTTGGAGGTCATAGTGTCTGTGGGGCCCCTGCAGTAACCCATACAATGCTTTACTTGGTTTGTGAACTCAGTTATGGTGCTTCATAAACCATGGTTTGTGACCTAGCACTTTATGCAAAGCTAGGCCACTGTGGCTTATTCAGCAAGACATGGTTAAAAAAACAACAATGCATGAACCCAGTTGCAAAAGTTTGTTTGGGAAGGCCGGAGGGTGAGCATTTGACACAAAAGCATTCAATAACCTTTCTTTTCCCCCACTGCATAGTTTGAACCCCCAGCTGGCCAAAGTGTCAGAAAGGTTATCATTGGGCAAGTGAATGTCGTTCGGGTTCGGGAAACAGACGGACGGGCCGGTCTCTGGCCCCAGTCCAAACAGAGACAACAAACCAACAATAGAAAATACTCCTGCAGCTACAAAAGGTAGTACTGGTATTGATTTAATCCTGCAGGAGGAAGTGAATTTCAAATTTCCTGGGGAGGTTCAAGTAATTCCATCTCAATTATCAGGCCCCGTAACAGAAAATTATGTAGGGCTTCTCCTTCCACGGTCAAGCATGTCATTCCTGGAGTGATAGATTTGGACTACACCGGGATTAGTTATGTTCAATTGTGGACCAATTTGCCCCAAACTTTGCCCATTTATACTAGCCCTGCTCAACTCCTGCTTTTGCCTTATTTTGTCCCGGCAGGGGGAGAGCAAAAGGAGAGAGGGGAAGGTGGCTTTGGTTCTACTAACCCAGCCACTTCTATCATAGCTGCCATCACTACCCCGATAACATCCCAACGGCCTCGTCAGATCATTGTGTTGCAGGGTAATTATTATTATTATTATTATTATTATTATTATTATTATTATTATTATTATTATTATTATTACTTTATTTCTATACCGCCCTTCTCCTGAAGGACTGAGGGCGGTGTACAGCCTATTAAAAGCACAAAGACAAACCTGAATTTAAAAATAATTAAAATTATTAAATAATTTTGGTTCAAATATAAAATCCCAAATTTAAAACACCCCATTTAAAATCATTACATTGATAGCCCAGCCTGGCGGAACAGCAGGGTCTTGAGGGCACAGCGAAATACATGGAGGTCGGAGATCTTACGCATTTCTGGGGGCAGTTCATTCCAAAGGGCAGGGGCTCCCACAGAGAAGGCCCTCCCCCTGGGTGTCGCCAGCCGACATAACTTGACCAATGGCACCCTGAGGAGACCCTCTCTGTGGGAGCGGACTGGAAGAAGTCGGTCTTGAAGGTACCCAGGTCCAATGCCATGGAGCGCTTTGAAGGTGGTAACCAACACCTTGAATCGCACCCGGAAGACCACTGGGAGCCAGTGCAGCTCACACAGGAGGGGTGTCACATGGGCACAACGAGTTGCACTCACAAACACCCACGCGGCCGCATTCTGGACCAGTTGGAGCCAGAGTGCTCTTCAAGGGGAGCCCCATGTAGAGAGCATTACAGTTGTCCAGCTGGGAGGTGACAAGGGCGTGAGTGACAGTGTGCAGGGCGTCCCGATCCAGAAAGGGCTGAAACTGGTGAATCAGGCGAACCTGATAAAAAGCCCCCCTGGCCATGGCTGTCATATGCTCTTCTAAAGACAGCCGTGCGTCCAGGAGGACGCCCAGATTGTGAGCCCTCTCTGTGGGGGGCAGAGATTCACCCCCAATAGTCAGCGCTGGCACCAGCTGACTATATCGGGACGCCAGAAGCCACAGCCACTTGGTCTGGGAGGGGTTGAGTCTGAGCCTATTTCTCCCCATCCAGACCCGCACGGCCTCCAGGCAGTGAGACATCACATCAAGGGCATCGTTGGGGTGGTCTGGGGTGGAGATGTACAGCTGAGTATCATCAGCGTACAGATGGACTCTCACCCCAAAACCACGGATGATCTCACCCAGCGGCTTCACATAAATGTTGAACAGAAGGGGAGAGAGGACCGACCCTTGTGGCACTCCCCAAGCGAGCTGCCTCGAAGTCGACCTCTGCCCCCCTGCCAACACAAACTGCGAATGGTTGGAGAGGAAGGAGGAGAACCACCGCAGGATGGTGCCCCCTATTCCTAACCCCCTCAACCGGTGCAGCATGATACCATGGTCGATGGTATCAAAAGCCGCTGAGAGTTCTAACAGGACCAGGACAGAGGAGCAGCCCCTGTCCCTAGCCCTCCAGAGATCATCCACCAACGCGACCAATGCCGTTTCTGTGCTGTACCCCTGCCTGAAGCCCGACTGGTACTGGTCCAGATAGATAGCTTCATCCAGGTGTCGGGGAAACTGTCATGCCACCACACTCTCAACAACCTTCGCCACGAAACGAAGATTGGAGACCGGACGGTAGTTAGCTAATTCAGCTGGGTCCAGGGAAGGTTTCTTGAGGTGGAGCCCCACCACCGCCTCTTTCAAGGCAGCGGGAAAGGCACCCTCACTCAGAGAAGCACTTATAATCCCCTGGAGCCAGCCTCACGTAACCTCCCGGGAGGCCAGTACCAACCAGGAGGGACACGGGTCCAACAAACATGTGGTGGCACTAATCTTACCCAGAACCCTGTCCACATCCTTGGGAGCCACAGGATCAAACTCCTCCCAGATAATATTCTCAAGACCTACCCTCGTCTCCTCCCCTGGACTCACCCAGTCAGAGTCCAAGCCTTCCCAAATCCGAGCGACTTTATCATGGAGGAATTGCACAAAATCCTCAGCTCGACCCTGCAAGGGATCTTCCCGCACTCCCCCCACCCCAAAGAAGGGAGTAGGTCACCCTAAACAGAGCGGCTGGGCGGTTCTCTGCAGATGTGATAACAGTAGAAAAATAGTTAGATTTTGCCGCTTTTATCGCCACTAGGTAGGTCTTGATATAAGACCTCACCAGTGTTCAGTCAGAATCGGATTGACTAGTCCTCCAGATGCTCTCTAGGCGTCTTTTTTGATGCTTCATCTCTCACAGCTCCTCAGAGAACCAAGGAGCCAATTGAGATCGGCATTGGATCAGAGGCCGCAAAGGCACAATGCGGTCCATAGCCCCGGTGGCTGCACTCTCCCAGGCGGCCACCAGGTTGATCTGTCCCCCTCTACATACACCCACAAAAACACAGCCAGTCGAGGGTTAAAGAAGCACTTGGCACACACCACAGTTCTTATCTCCAACTTGGCAGCGATATGCACACCGACTGCCAAGTGCTTTAATTGTTCACAGAAAGAAAATCACATACGTAGCTTTGCCAAAATCCGTTCTTTTAGCTCCAATGACTACCAGATTGAGTTATTGTTCGTCACAGGGATCATTGACCACCACCCTCTCTTATATAGTCTCTGGGGTGTGGTCCAGTGACTCATTGGTCCTGTGACTCAAGTCCAGTGACTCAGGTTTATTCCCTCGCACGTCTCCTCAGCTGCTGCAAGCGCTTATCTCGCCTTCGTTGACGTGCGTCCAGGAATGACGTCTCTCCCTCACTCTCATCTGAGACACCTGTTTCCCCACTACTTTGCTCTCTTTCAGCTGGCACCTGAGATGGTGCCAGGGGGGGGGGGCTGGGAGATCTGGCTGGCTCCTCTTCCTCATGCTCAGAGCTTCCTTCCTCCAATGGGATAGGCTCAGAGGACGGGGCCACAACACAGGTCTTCAGTCGAGTTGTGTGCCAGGGTCTCAGGAAATGGCCCAAGCTCCATCAGGAACCTTTCGGGATCCATCAGGCGCCTGGGACGGAACCATCTGGTCGGTTCCATCTCCCTGCGGCGGGGGGAAATGGCTGGAAAGTCCAAGTGAAGGAGCAAATGATCTGTCCATGACAAGGGTTTAATGTCTAGGTCCCCTCATTCAACCACTGACCAGAGACAAAAATCAAGTCCAGAGTGTGTCCCCCTATGTGAGTGGGGCCCTGAACTAACTGGGTCAGGTCCATGGCCGCCATGGAAGCCATGAACTCCCAAGCCACCTCTGACGCCTCACCTGCGGATGGCAGGTTGAAATCCCCCATGACAATAAGTCTGGGGGTATCAACCGCCACCCCGGCAATAATGTCGAGCAGCTTGGGCAGGGTCGCTGCCACGTGGCAGGGAGCCAGGTACGTAGTCAGCAAACCCATCTGCACCCCACGGCCCCACTTCACAAAGAGGGACTCACATCCGGCTATCTGAGGAACAGTGGTCTCCCTCGGACAAAGACTTTCCCTAATAATTGCCACCACTCCTCCACCCCTCCCCTGAGCCCTTGGCTGATGAAATGCACAGAAACCTGGTGGGCACATTTCAACGAGGGGGACCCCCCCTCCTGGCCCAGCCAGGTCTCCGTAATACCTGCCAGGTCCGCACCCCCCTCCAAAAATCACAGATGAGGGGGGCTTTGTTAACAATAGGGGACCAATAACAGAATTCCCAAGTGCCATTAAGGTAGTAAACTATGAAGAATAATTAAGATGAGTGTGAATCAGTCTCAAGTTTGACATGCTAGTTTCAATATGCCACTTCTCACAAGGCCTAGAGACTCTTTTATTATGTTTTAGTGAGTTCCTGATATTGTTCCAGCAAACTGGGTTTCCCCCAGAGGTGGGTTTCAGGAGGTTCTGACCAGTTCTGGAGAACTGGTAGCGGAAATTTTGAGTAGTTCGGAGAACTGGTAGTAAAAATTCTGACTGGCCCTGCCCCCATCTAATCTCTGCCTCCCAAGTCCCAGCTGATCAGTAGGAAATGGGGATTTTGCAGTAACCTTCCCCTGGAGTGGGGTGGGAATGGAGATTTTACAGTATTCATGCCAAGCCATGCCCACCAAGCCATGCCACGCCCACCAAGCCACACCCACAGAACCGGTAGTAAAAAATTTTGAAACCCACCACTGGTTTCCTGCCCCCCCCCCTTTTTTTTGTATGGATCTCCTCTCCTGACACCACAATCACACCCCATGTTTTCTCAAACCAGTTCAGAGAGCACCTGTCAATATACCTTAATGGGCAATTCATCCAGCCCACAGAATCAAGCTAGAAATGTACTCATCGTCTGTATCAATCTTGAATGGGACTCATGCTACTTAAAGCGAAGTTTTCTGTAACTTTGCTTCAGACAAACAGGGATTGGGCAGGTATTTTTTAACCGATCAAGTGGCAAGCTCAATATTTTCTCCTTCTCCTAATATAAACTCTATGATTCACTTACATTTCTGCACTATCTACCGTTCTTCTTAGAGCCTTTCCGTAATTCTTTTTCTTCCTAAAATGTCCAGCAACTTCTTCAATGTTATTTTCCGTGCATCCACCTGGCTTTCTCAATATCTGCTACTTTTCTCTCTGGAATTGCTTGCAATTGTGCCTTTTTAGATGTTCCTTGTTTAGAATGTAAACACAGCTATGTTGGCCATCATACGTTTACAGAACAGGCTCAGGACAGTCCTAACCTGGTTTGGGGAAGGAGTTTGTTAAGGTTAGCAAGAGTTGAGGGGCCTGACACATGTACAGAGCAGATTCTGTCTTCCTTTTAGCCTAAATAGCCTGAACAGGTCTATCACAGGTAACCAAGCTGGTGATTAAAAGCAGAAATTATCGTTAAATGCAGAAATTACCATTTAGCTTATTCTTATTTTAATCACTATGTGAGTGGGAGGGTGGGGGAGAATTACCATTTGAGTTTTCTTCCCGATGGACCAAAATATCTTGGACACCCTCAATTAAAACCACTCACTTCCTCTCTGAACTGTCAGGTTCCAAACAGAAGGAAATAAAAGGAGACAAACCTGGATGGCTGCTACCTTAGTTTAATCACTTCTTGGCACTCACTGACAATCACAGATTAAATTCTTGTTAGGGCTACTGCCCTGTGCTTCCCCCCACCATTTATCCATTAGTTAATCACCACCCACCCAATCACGCATGCTGCTCCCTCCCATGTGACCCGGAAGTTGGCTTATGTTTGTCTTGAGTATTTACAACCAGCATCTAAATAGTTAATTCACTTGAGTATTACAACCAGCAGCTCAACAGTTAATCCACTTGTTATTTCCGGCTGGCCATGATGATGTCACCCCCCAGCTATTCTCTCCCGTCAATCTTATTGTTACCTTGGATCGAGTTGGGGCCCAATAACATACCAAGACTCATGAATTGGTATCAGTAATAAAGTCTTTATTAACTCTTGTCTGCTTTCTTACAGGTATCTTCAGGAACATGGACGGTATCCACTGAAGGAGGCCTTAAATACCCTGGAGGCGGAGCTATAGGTAATGGGAGGGCGAAAGGAGGAGGATTGGATTTGCCTAGGATAGTTAACCCCTGATTTGCCAGTTTGAAAGTTGGGGTCTGCCCAGGGAGAGCATTTACTTGTGACAAATCCCCCTCTAAATGCCTATCCCTGGGATTGATAGGCTTTGTTTGGTGAGAGTTTATGGGTAAGACACAAAGTCTAGAGGTGAGGTATGAATGTTGTTTGTGTTGTAGGGGCTTCGTGAGTATGTCTGCTGTTTGATGTTCTGTGTCGCAGTGTACAGTGGTGACAAACCCAGACTTATGGAATTGCCTCACATGTTTGTGTTTGATGTCTATATGCCTAGCTCTATGACCTATAGCATCTGAGGTGGATATTTCTATGGCTGCCTTGTTGTCTTCAAATATGTGTATGGGGCGTGTGGGTTCTGCCCAGATGTTGGTCAGTAGTTCGTCGAACCATATGAGGTTGGTTATGGCTTTGGATAAGCATATGTATTCGGCTTCAGTGGTGGATGTGGCCATGAGATTCTGCTTACCGGTGTACCAGTACACGGGACAGTCATTTAGAAAGAAGATGTACCCAGAGGTACTCTTCCTGCTCTTGGTATCACCTGAGGGTTGTGGAGTCAGCGTAGCAAGAAAGGAGGGGTTCTTTGGTGGTACTGGGTTCTAATTTCAGGCAGGTGTTAATGCTGTATTTTAGGTATCTGAGTATCCTCTTGATTGCATCCCAATGGAATACTGTAGGGTTGGCTACGTGTCTTGATAGTAGATTTACGGGTAGGGCGATGTCTGGTCGTGTCCAGTTGGCGATGTACAATAAGGAGCCTATGGTGGATCGGTATAGAGTGTTATCTTGGAATTGAGGTGAGTCATTATACACATTCTTTAGGAAATCAGCTTGCATTGGAGTCTCACTTGGTTTAGCTTCAGCCATATTACATTTGGAAAGAAGTTCATTCATTTTTTCTTTTTGGCATAGTAGAAATCCCTTGGGTGACCTGCTGATTTGCACTCCGAGATATTTATTGATGCTTCCTAGGGACTTCAGTGAGAAGTGTTTGCTCAATTTACTCGCGAAGATATCACAGTCCTTCTTGTTCTTGCTTATAAATAATATATCATCTACATATATGAGAACATATTCTATGCCCCCATTGTTCCTTCTGGTGAACAGATAATTATCAGCTAGAGTAGCCTTGAATCCCAGTGATTCCAGCACTTTGACTAAACAATCGTACCACTGTTTTCCAGATTGTTTAAGCCCATACAAGCTTTTATTCAGCAACCAGGTGTCGCCCTTGGTGGTGTTTTTGCTAGGTGGCGCCCTCACGTATATCTCTTTGTCCAGTTTGGCGTGCAGGTACGCTGTTTGGATATCGTATTGTTGCACTTCGAGGCCTAGTATGGCTGCGATGACCAGTGCACTCTTGACACTCTCGGGTCTTACGGTTGGTGAGTATGTGTCTGTATAGTCATCAGGGAACCTTTGGGCGAACCCTTGTGCTACGAGCCTTGCCTTGTACATGCTCTGGCCCCCCTCTAGAGTCTTTATTTTGAAGATCCACTTTGTTCCTATGACGGTCTTGCCCTTTGGTACCTTGGATGGAGTGTACACGTTTAATTCTTTAAGACTGTTCATTTCTCTTTCCATTGCGGCCTCCCATTTTAATCTTTCTTCTAGTGGCAGTTTTGTTATCTCATCGTAAGTTTCGGGGGTGATGGGGTCAGTTTGCAGGTGCATGATGTAGTCATTGAATTTTTTGGGCATTTGGTTTCTATTGGCCCTGACTGGCCTACCGGGCAGGGTCTCTGTGTCGTGCATGTACCTCGCTTCTTTGTTGGTGATTGAGTCTACTTTCTGCTTAAGATGGTGTGGCTCCTGTGTGTGGCTTGTGTCTGTGTGATCATTATTGTCTGACTTCTGGTGATTGGTTTCTATCTGGTGTTGTAGTTCATTCAGGTGTATCCTCGATCAATTTGCCTGTTCGTGGAACGTGGCAGATCTGGAGATGATGAATCTATTATTACTATCTATAAACCTGAATCCCTTTGTGCCTGGCTCATAACCCATGAATCTGAGTCATTTAGATATTTTGTCTCCCTTTCTGCGAAGTTGTCTTGGTATATGCACATCTGCAGTGACCCCAAAGATGTGTAGGTGGGATATCTGTGGTTTTCTGTTGTACATGACTTCATAAGGTGTCATGTCTAGTACACTGGACCAGAGTCTGTTGATTGTATAGTTAGAGTAGACTAGGGCTTCGGCCCAGTAGTGTTGGCTTAGTCCAGCGTCCTCGAGGACGCATCTCATCATTGTCTGCAGGGTTGAATTTTTGCGTTCTACGACGCCATTTTGAAAAGGTGAGAAAGGCGAAGATTTAAAATGCAGAACACCCTTTGACTTTAACCAACGTGAGAAGTCACTAGACAGAAATTCTGATCCCGTCTGTCATTATTTTTTTTATTTTTGTGTTGTGTTGTATTTCCACACGTTTATAGAATTCTTTGAATTTCTGATAAGTCTCGTTTTTGTGTCTTAGGGTGTATACAAAGCCGTAACGGCTGTAGTCATCTACTATGGTTAGGAAGAATTTCTTGCCATATTTTATGGAAGGTTTCAGGGGGCCTACGAGGTCCATGTGTACCATTTCAAATGTGTGGTTGGTTGTGCGTGTGGCCTTTCTGGGTCTGGGAGCTACCTTGAGTTTAGAGCGCTTACATACGGAGCAATCCAAATAGGTTTCACAGTTTTTTATTTTTGATCCTTCAGTACAACCGGCAACCTTTTGGACAACTGGAAAGCTGGCGTGCTCTAGTCTGCGGTGGAGCAGATGTGCACACTCATCGTGAAGGGGCTTCCCTAGGTTGATCTTTCCTGTGTCTTGTGTGCCTCCCTTGTGAGGGCGAGTATCCTTTCTCTCTTGTTTCTCGTTGCCCTTGGTTTTGTTCCCTTTTGTTTCATCTTCTGTATTGGTGTCTTTATTATGTGAGTCAGTTCTATCTGCGTAAAAATAGGGTAGCCCCCCTCTTATTGTGATTTTTCCAATGGTTACATTATCCTTGGCCATGGTGATTCCCCCCTCCTTGATATTAATTTCTATCCCTGCTTCCTTGCTAAGTTTCAAGGAGGCGAGTATGTTGTGGGGTATTTCAGGTACCAGTAATACCCCCTCTAATTTCCCTATGTTGGGAAGAGCTACGTTACCTTTTCCAGTTACTCTTACATCGTTTTGGTTTGCTACTTTAATTAAGTAATCTTCCTTTGTAAAGGAAGAGAGAAGCTCCCTTTCGCATGTGGTGTGGTTAGTGGCTCCAGAGTTGATGAGCCACCAGGATCCCTTTCTGTCTGGTTTACTGTCTTGTGGGGTTTCTTGTGTGGGTCCCCCTACCCTGCACAACGATCCGTCTCTGCTATCCCTTGAACTATCCCTGTTCCCTTTTCTTTCCCAGGGCCTAGGTGAGTCTCTCCGCCTTATTCTGCTATCGTGGTGGCATCTTTCTGGGTGTTTACTGCGTTGTTCGTGTTTGTTTTGATCTCTGTAGCCTTTGGTGCAGTCTCGTCTGTAATGACCTCTTAATCCACAGTTATAACATTCTGTGGAGTCTCGAGGGTTGTCTGTGAAGGTTACCCTCCGTGTCTGTCTATGTTCTCTGTGAGTCATCTGTTGACTCTTTCTGTGATTGTCTTCTGCAATCAGGAGATTGGAGAGGCTATCTACTGTCATGTGACCTAGGCTGAGTATGTTTAGTTGCGTGAGAAATGTTTGCCAGGAATGGTCTAATGAATTAAGTATGATACTTTTCATTGTTTGTTCGGAGACAATTTCCCCCCTCAGTTGCAATTCTGCCCTAGCTGCATTTAACTCCATCAAGTGTTCCCCCATTAACACCCCAGGCTTGATTCTGGCTGAGTAGAAGTCTTTAGAGATTTTTGTGGTGGTAGCTACACTGTCACTGTAAAAGTAGCCAAATATTTTTTGAACAACATCATATACAGTTAAGTCATTTTCAATACTGTAATAAATGGTGGGTGATATGCTAGAAATCAGAAGATAAAATGCTTTGTGGTGCATGCAGTCCATCTCAAATGTCCAGGGTCTATCAGGTGGGTCAGTGATGAAAAACATCATATTTTCCTTTAAGAGGATGACTTGGAGTTGTTGATACCACTCCATTAAATTTGATCCCTCCATTTTTAGTGTAGGGAACCCATTTGGTAAGTTTCCTGTGTTATTTTGTGTGTTACTCACAGGTGGCTGTTGCTGTCCATGGTGTTTGACATGTTGGAAGCAGCAGAATGGCTCAGGAACGCTGGTAGGTAGTTTAAAAGTCCCTCCTTGCATTTTTTTTTCTTTCTTGATCCACAGGAGCTTCTGCGCATGCGCTGAGTTCATTTCGGCCGTGGCTTCGTCGGGGAAGGATCCTTTCGTCGCGGCTCCGTTGTGGCTGCCTTTCCAGGATGGGTAGGCCTCTGCTCCGGTTCCAGATGTCCAATGGTGGTCCAGGAGGGCTGCTCTCTCTGCAGGACGACTCCTGGTTTCCGTCTGCGGCGGTCCTGGAGGTGGCGGTGAATATTCTCTCCATTGGGCCCTTTCCGGCAGGCACGGCTTGGGAGTGGGGTGGCGTACCGCAACCGGGGGGTGCTGCGGCGTCGGTGGGTCAACAAAGAAATTTGCCAAGAGATGTAGTGATTTATTTTACTGATAGAAGATTGAGAAATGATATTTTGCAAAGTTCTTTTCACACCTCTGTTCACTATGAGGGGAACCAAATTGGCGTTTTCAAAGAGCTGCCACCTAAGATGTTAAGAGACCGGAAAAATTTTGGTTTTCTGGCAAATGAATTGAAAAAGCGTCAGATTCCATTTAGATGGGATGCTCCTGTTGGCATCATCCTGAGACATGAGGATGTGAGATATCGTATCAACTCTGTGGAAAAAGCAGAACATTTCTACAACAATGTTCTTAAAAAAATCTCAACACCCCCACGCTCATCTACACTTTTATCTATTGAAGAAATTTCTAAAGAGAAGGATCTTGATGAGGGGACTCAAGAATTGATCCAGCAAAAAGAACTACAGGAAATTCAAGAAACAGTAAGGGAGGAGACTTTGGGAGCAGTAGGTGGTCTCTCAGAGGATTTTTTTACAGAATTTTCAGAGGGAAAACCAAAGCAGTCTAGAGCTACAAGAGAGGTGGAGCCGGATCTTGGTTTGTTGTTGCAAGAACCGAAAGATCAACGTATAACTCGTGCAGCAGAGAAGCAAAGACTAGAGAAACAACAGAGATCCAGGACACCACAGGAGGAGAATGGTGCAAATGGTAAGAAATTATACTCTGAAGCAGTGGGAGGGGCGAGACCAAAGACATCTGCAGTCGAACAGAGTCTTCGGCAAATGCTCAAAGGGCTTCAGTCACCCTCAAAATGACACTTAGATTTTTATCATGGAACGTGAATGGTTTAAATTCACTGCAGAAAACAAGGAAAATATTTCATTATTTGAAGCAATATAAAAATGATGTTGTTTGTTTGCAAGAAACTCATATTAGAACCCAGGACCAAAAATTTCTGACAATTTCAAAATTTGGTCCACATTTTATATCTTCTAGTTCTGTGAAAAGGAATGGATTAGTTTTGTACATTTCTAAAAGAATACCAGCTAAATTGATAGAAGCGGATGATGAAGGAAGATATATTGCAGTTGAAATAAATATACAGAATGTTTCGATGCTTCTTATTGGGATTTATGCCCCAAATCAGCAGCAGGAATTTTTTTATAAATTATTGAACACTAAAATATTGCAGTGGAATTATAAGTCTTTTTTGATTATGGGTGATTGAAATGGAGTGATTGATACAAATCTTGATAAAAAGACGTTGGCCAAGAAGGGGAATAAACTACCACAAACGTTTTTTGCATTGAAGGAAGAATTGGAATTGAAGGATGTATGGAGAATTCATCATCCGGAGGAATTGGATTTTACTTTTTTTTCTGATAGACATAAATCCTTTTCAAGAATTGACTTTATGTTGGTTACTTCTGATTTACTGTCTAAAGTGGTTAAAACAAAAATATTTCCCAGAACTTTAACGGATCATAGTTCGGTATGGATGGAGATGGATTTTGGCAAGAGGGAGAGAAGATCTTGGCGAATGAATGAGAACTTATTTAGACATGAAAAGAATATTATGCATCTTAAAAAACATGTTAATGAATTCTTTCATATTAATTTGAACAAGGGTACACCTATTGAGACTGTATGGGATGCAAGCAAGGCTTATATGAGAGGTGTACTGATTTATATGAACTCTAAATATAGATCAATACGACAGAAGTCAAGAATAGAACTGGAGTCAGAAATAAAGGAGAAAGAACAATTGCTTATTAAAAATCCGACTGATGAGAAATTACAGTTAACGATAAAGCTTTTGAAAGATCAATTTCAAATATTGATGGCTGATCAGACGGCAACTAACTTGCAATATGCCAAACATAATACTTTTTTCAATGCCAATAAACCTGGTAGATGGTTGGCCTATACCTTGAGAAAGCAACAAAGTTCTCGTGTTATAAATACTATTGAGTATAAAGGGAAACAAGCTTTTCAACAGAATTCGATACATCAAGCCTTTTTAGATTATTATTCTAAATTGTACCAAACTGACAATATTAAAAAGGACTTCATTGATGATTATCTTGAGAAGATGAGGGTTACAAAAATTTCAACTAAACAAAGTGATAGGTTGAATCGACCTATAACATGTGAAGAGATCTTATTTGCTATAAAACAACTGAAATTATCTAAAGCTCCTGGGACGGATGGTTTGACAGCAGTATATTATAAGACTTTACAATTGGAATTGGTTGAGCATCTTAAGGACTTGTTTTGTAATATACAGCAGGGGGGTAAAATACCCCCCTCATGGAAGACGGCTTTTATATCATTGATACCTAAGGAAGAAGAATCCATAAAACCAGAAAATTTTAGACCAATATCTCTCCTGAATACGGATTATAAAATTTACGCAAAAGTATTAGCCAACAGACTGATGCCAGTTATTCAAGATGTGATTAATGAAGATCAAGCAGGTTTTATTGAAGGTAGATATATGAAGGACAATGTCAGGCAACTCATAGACTTATTGGAATATCTTGAGAAAAATAAACAGACTTCTGCGGTGCTGGTGTTTTTGGATGCGGAGTCAACTGGGATTTTCTAAAAAAGACTTTGCATAAAATGGATTTTGGGGATCAGTTTATACAAGCGATTTCGGCAATTTATCAAGAACAGACGGCACAAATTATTATTAATGGGAGTTTAACTACCAACTTTAACATACAGAAAGGAACTAGACAAGGTTGCCCATTATCCCCATTATTGTTTATTTTAACTCTAGAAGTGTTGCTGAATGCTCTACGGGACTCGGACAACTTGAATGGAATAGTTGTAAGGCAAAAAGATTACAGAACAAAGGCATTCGCAGATGATCTGGTTGTTACCCTAACACGACCTTTGGAATCAATCATACAGATGAAAAACATTATAGAGGAGTATGGACTGGTTTCAGGTTTTAGCCTGAACCAGAAAAAGACTAAGATGATAGTTAAGAACATGTTGGAACCACAAAGGAATGAACTGGAAAGGTTGGCAGGCTTTGAAATAGTTACAAAGGTGAAATATCTAGGAGTCCAAGTTGCAGCATCTAATATAAAACTTTTTCAAAATAATTATGAGGAACTGTGGCATAAGATTCAAAATGACCTAGAAACGTGGAAGAAGCTGCAACTATCTTTACTTGGTAGAGTAGCAGTTGTTAAGATGAACGTTCTAACTAGATTTCTGTTCTTATTTCAAATGATTCCGGTGCTTAAAAATGATAAGTCTTTGATGGAATGGCAAGCAGGTTTAAATAAATTTATTTGGAATGGGAAAAAACCAAGAGTTAAACTTAAAATTATGCAAGATGCTCGTGAAAGAGGTGGTCTTAAAGTTCCAAATCTACGTCTATATTATGAGGCTGCAGTGTTGACACAAGTGGGAGATTGGTTTGGAACAACAAAAACAGAAATTCTGAATATAGAAGGCCACGACTTGCAATTTGGATGGCATGCATATTTATTCTATGAAGATAAGAGAGATAGACTATTTAACAGTCATATCTTAAGACATGCTTTGATGAGAGTCTGGAAGAAGCACCAGCTTCAATTGGAATACAAAATACCTTTGTGGTTGGATCTTGGGCAGATTTTGCAAAATATAAAGTCACTCGGGGGGTTGTTATACAAAGAGATACTTTTTAATGATGGGGGCAGACGGAGTTTGAAACCTTTGAATATTCTGTTGGAAGAAGGGGTGAACTTATCCTGGTTGCAGTATCTTCAACTTCAAGCGAGATGGAGAGAAGATCAGAAAATTGGACTAATGTTGCATGAAGAAGACTTGGTGACCCAGATAAAATGTAAAGGGCCGATGCATATTAAGCGAGTGTATAATTTACTGTTAGAAAGAGACTCAGAAGGTGAATTAGTCAAAGATTGCATGATAAAATGGGCACAGAATTTTGCAGAACCAGTAATATTGGAAACATGGGAAAAGATTTGGGTCCAGAACGTTAAATTTACACAAGCACAGAATCTGAGGAAAAATTTTTATAAGATGTTTTATAGATGGCATCTAGATCCTAAAAAGTTATCATGTATGTATCCAAATGTTCAACCTAAATGTTGGAGGTGTGATTGTTTGGATGCAACATATTTTCATATTTGGTGGACTTGCAGAAAATTGAAAGCATTTTGGATTAAACTTTGGTGGGTAATGCAGAATATTTTGAGGAAGAAGCTTGAATTCTCTCCTCAGTTTTTTTTGCTAGGAATAGTCAAGGGCTGCTCATCAACTGAAACGAGATTAATTTTATACATGCTTACTGCAGCTAGATTACTAATTGGACAATATTGGAAGAAGGATAGCGTACCTACCATAGAGGAATGGATATTGAAGATGTCTAATTTTGCAGAAATGGCTAAGATCTCTGCATACCTGAAAGAAAAGACCCATGAAGTTTTTGTTAAGGAGTGGAAGAAATGGGTAGATTATATGCAGAACAGATACCAAAGTATGAAGTTTCAAGTAGCACTTGCGTGAGAACAATGTTTATTATCTATATATTGTTATGTAATTGAAGTTATATTTTTATGATGATGTACTATTTGAACGTGATATATTAGTATAATATATATTGTTATATTTTTTTGGATATAAATATTTTTTTTGTACATTTTATGCTAGAATTTATATTTGTTAGATTTTTATGAGTTTTTATAAAACATGTAGGTCTGAAAGATCTTATGATTCTAGTAAAAAAAAATTTATTATGTAAGGTTAACTTTGTTATATTGGGAATTATAGTTAATGTTAAATTTATATGATATTTTAAGCTACAATTTAAGATGCTCAAAGTTATCTTATTACTTTTTTTTAAAGATAATTGCTACATATTCAATTTATGAGATTATTATGAGTTTTTATTAACGATTTATTTAGTTATATACTTGGCTAGGGCCTCTGACCCGGCGCCGAACTCACTTGTCTCCTTGGTTCACCGAGGAGCTGAGGGAGATGAAGCGCCGGAAAAGACGCCTAGAGAGCGGTTGGAGGGCCAGTCGCTCTGAATCTGACTTGACACTAGTAAGAGCTCATATTAAGACTTACTTGTCAGAGCGGCAATCAGCCCCGTTACCTTGCATGGGGTAATTGCCCTCATTTTGAGTTGGATCGTGGCTTTTATCCTGTTGCATACTTTGATCAATAAGACCGAAGAAACATCTTCTAATTAAACTCATATTTATTGTAAGAAAATAAAAACTACCCACTATCTAAAACAGATTACATGTTGGCAAAGAATCTCCAGCCTGACCTTAGCTGGCTGGAGAACAAAGGAAAGTTTCTAGAAGAAGTACAAAGGAATGCAATGACATGCGTAGTAGGTGCTGTAGGTGCTGATAAGGAATATAACTATGGTAAGTCTGATAGTCCAGAAATATTAGCTCTGCTGGTAAATATAAAAACGAAGTGACACCCCTTCTTTTGCCAGTTGAGCTAACATCAGGTATATCATCAGGTAAGGCACATCTTCTTACGCAGATACTCGTGTTGAGCTGCTGGAAGCGGTTTGTTGAGCATGTCTGCAATCTGATCATGTGTAGATACATACTGCAATTTTACAAAACCTTGTTTCACTAATTGTTTGATATTTCTATAACGGATGTCAATGTGTCTGGACCTAGAACCTGTGAAATGTGATTCAGAAATATAAACCACCGATTCATTGTCTTCCATCACTGTGATTGGTCGGATCGGACTTGTCCAGATATCTGTGATCAAAGCATCAAACCACGTTAGAGAATTACATGCATCTGAAACACAAGCATATTCAGCTTCAGTAGATGAACAAGAAATAAAATTCTGTTTACGCACTTGCCAATAAACAGGACATCCATTTAAGAACATCATATAACCTGAAGTACTTTTACGTGATTTCTTGTCACTTGCCCAATCAGAATCTGCATAACAACTTAATTCTGCATAATCAGTGTGTGTTGGTTCTAACAATAACTTCATGTGTTTAGTGTGCTTTAGGTATTTCAATAATTTCTTAATACATGACCAATGAAACTGTTTTGCCTTACCTACGTGTCGAGACAAGAGATTAACACTGAGTGCAATGTCGGGTCTTGTCCAACTACTAATATATAACAGTGATCCAATAACTGAACGATAAAGTGTTTGATCCTCGAACTCAGGACTTGGTTCATGTGTCAAGTTGTGAAAATCTGTTTGCATGGGTGTCTTTGTTGTGTTAGCATCCTTCATGTTGCAATGATGTAAAACTTGTTCAATTTTATCTTCTTGTGAAAGACTAAACCCCTTCTGTGTTTTTTCAATCTGAACACCTAAATAAGTGCTAATATGACCTAAAGATTTCAATGTGAAGTATTTCTGCAAAGCTTTGGCAAAAATCTCACTCATCTGCTTATTTGGACCAATGTAAACAATGTCATCAACATAAACAAGAACTATCTCATATGCATTGTTAGATCTTTTTGTGAACACGCACTCATCAGTTTCGGACTTAATAAAGCCCATTGAATTTAGTTTGTCAGTTAGACATAAGTACCACATTAAACCAGACTGTTTCAGACCATAAAGACTTTTGTTCAGGAACCAGGTATCCCCTTCTTGCTGTCGGAATCCTGGAGGACCTCTCACGTAGATTTCTTCATCTAGGTCAGCATGTAGATAAGCGGTGTCAACATCAAACTGGAAAACTTCTAAACCAAGGATAGTTGCAGTGGCTAAAGCAATTTTTACACTTTCAGTTCTGACTGTCGGTGAGTAGGTATTTGTGTAGTCCTCAGGATAACGTTGAGCGAAACCTTGAGCTACAAGTCTGGCCTTGTACAATGACTCACCATTTGGCTTCTTTTTGATTCTGTAGACCCATCGAGTACCAATGACCTTTTTCTTTGCTGGAGGTTTTGCAGGTGTAAACACCTTAAGTTTCTTTAGACTGTCCATTTCAGCTTGCATTGCGTCATACCACTTCTCTTGCTCTGAATCAGGAAGATGTTTGATTTGTGTGAAGTTATCGGGAGGAAGTGTAACATTACAAATCAAAGGCAAGGGTGCTTTTGTCAGTTGCCATGAATATCGCTGTGGAGGGATTCCCTTTGTGGCTCTCTTAGAACACCTCGGAACAGTTGTCCATTCTTCTTCCGTTTCGTCCTCGTCTTCATCATCGTCGCTAGCATCAGCATCCGCGGCTTGCGAAGACGGAACATCATGTTTGGAAGAACTGGTGGGTGGAACATTTGCCTGTGAATCTTGGTCATCAGGCTGCGTGGCATCGGTAACTTCATCTTTAGGAAAATAAACTCCAGGATCATTGGAATGAATCCTGGACCAGTCAGCATCTTCCTCAAAATTAGCAGATTGGGAAGTCACTAGTCTATAATTAGAGTCAATAAATTTGCTCCATTTTGAATTGTCATCAAAACCCATAAATCTCAGTCTCTTTGCTGCTGGACCTCCTTTCCTTCTTTGATCTAAGGGAATGTTCACCATGGCGTACGAACCAAAAATACGGAGGTTCTTGAGATCTGGCTTGTAGCCATACATCATGAAGAAAGGAGTTTGATTTATCGCACTACTCCAAGTACGGTTGATGATGTAATTTGCATATTTAAGAGCTTCACCCCAGTATGGGTTACTGAGGTTGGCGTCTTCTAAAAGACAACGCATCATGGTTTGCAGGACCCCCTGTCTTCTCTCTGCAACTCCGTTATGAGGGGGAGTATAAGGAGCCGAAGTCTGATGAAGAATTCCATTCTTACGCATCCAGTCCTGGAAACGCTGAGACATGAACTCGGCACCACGATCACTCTGGATTCTGGCGATGTTTACTCCGTGTTGGGTAGAGACGAGGGCTGCAAAGTCTTTAAAGATCTGAAAGGTCTCGGATTTTTCTCTCATTGGATATACATATCCATATCTAGAATAATTATCAACAATTGTTAAAAAATATTTTCTACCACCAATTGTTGGCGGAAATGGACCAACTATGTCAGTGTGTACCAAATCAAAAATGCGTGTTGACAGGCGTGTAGCGCGTTTTGGGATGGCTGCTGCTTTGGATTTGGCTTTCTTGCAGACAGCACAATCCAGAAACACCTTACACCCCTTTAGATCCAAACCTTTTGCGAACTCCGGCATTTTTCTAAGAACCCGGAAGCTGGCATGTCCCAATCTTCTATGCCACTTATGGATACACCTGGAATGCAAAGGTTTACCGGTTAGTGAATTTTCAACATTAACAGTTTTATGAGGAACCTCAGGCTTGCTCTGGGCAACCTGTTTCTCAATTTTCTTTTTGTTGGCTTTAGGAGCCTTTGGAGTAACAACAGGATCTCTCACTGGGACGTCTCTCTCTGGGCCTGTGCTCTCCTCTTTTGGAGTTTGTATACTTGCCTGTGCTTGCAGTTTAGATTTTGGTTTTAAGTAATAAACACCACCAATTAACATGGTTTCAGCAACAATATCTCCATCTTTAACTATGTAACTTGCTTTCTCGAGGTGGTGAACCTGGAACTTTAAAACTCTAGACAAGTGAGCCTGACTAAGCAAACTAAAAGTTGCTGTCGGTATGTAGCATACATCAGGAATGAATGCATTGAGCTCTTCAACATAAACAGTTCCTTTTCCTTTGACCTGACAAGGATGATTGGAAAAAGAATAAAGTTCACGTAGTTCAGGTTCAGGCTCGTGCATCTCTGTGAAAAGTTCTTTTCTGTAAGTAACATGGAAAGCTGCACCACTGTCCAAAGTCCACAAAAGCCGTCTGTCGTACTCTGGATGAGGTTGTGGATCGTTGGTTAAAGCCAATGTGGCGAGTGGAGCTTGCGAATCACGCCTTGGACCACGACGACCTTGTCTACCGCCTCTGCCTCTGGAGTCTGTTCCTCTGGGCTGGTATGTGACGGGAGCTGGAACTCGTTGGGGACAATCCCGGGTTGCATGTCCCACACGGTTGCATATGTTGCATCTTGGCATCCTTGGAGCATAGGTCCTTCCTCGGAAGGGACGCCTAGCTGGAGCTCTTGATGCAGGTGGTCCTCTCAAATGTGGTGTGGCTAACATCAGTGATTCTTCTTCAATTAAGAGTCTGCATACATTGTCCACTGTGCGTTGAGCAATAGGCACTTGGTTAATCTTTGCAATGGCATCTTTCCATTCATAGTTCAAAGAGTTAATGATAATACTGATCATTTGAATATCTTCAATAAGATAGCCCCTTTCTCTCAATTCTTTCCTCATACCTTTCAGTTTGGTCAAATGTCCTCCAATTTGTTCACCAGGTTTCAATTTCGAACCATGGAATTCAGACATGAGCAAACATGAAGACTCAATTGAGACAGGCCTGTAACAATTTTCCAATTGAACCCAAATTTGTTGGGCTGTTGCATCAGGCGGAAAAATAACCTGCAGTTCAGTATCCATGGACATCAATAATGTTGTGCAGGCTTTAGTCTCTAAGTCTGTTATTTCAGGTGTCCATGGTTGGGCAGGAGGGTTAAACACCATACAATGGGTGCCTTCTCTACGTAGCAAAAGTCCAACCTCACTGACCCAGGCCTTGTAATTCTGCCCTGACATCTTTAATTTTGACTCACCAGCCAGTGGAGCAACAGAATATGCCTGTTGAGGAATAAACACTTGAGGTGTTGGCTGTGGGGGCAAAGGCACTTGTTGTGCTGGAGGTGGACCAGGGGCTGGCCCTGGTTGTACAGCTGGAGGCACGTGTGCATGAGCTTGTACCTGTGGCATTTGAGCTGCAATATTAAAATGACCTGCTGGAGATGCAGTCATTTGCCTTTGCTGCATTAAGCGTTGTTGTGCTCCATCTAAAAAGACCCCAGCACCACCAGGGGGTGCTGAAAAATGAGCCTGTGGAGACACTTGTGGCATTGCAGTTTGCAGGCTTGATTCAGTTAGTTTTACTTCTCTATCCACATCATATGAAATCTGAGAAGAGACAACTTTACTAGGCACATGTGACGTGTACACAACTCTCTGTTCTGATTTGCCTGACACAATATCCACCAGGGGGTGTGTCTTTGGCTCTGAGAGAGAAGAAGGCAAAATGGCGGTTTTTGAGATTTCATGAACATGGGATTCTCTCTTATCTGGCTCAAGCCTAGATAAAGCCATTTTTGCCTCGGATAGCTCACGTTCAAAAATTTCTATCTGCTCACGATAGTTTCTTACAGCTCGCTCATGAGTAGAGACTTTGAAGGTTTGAGAGGGATAATAAAATGTTTCTCCCTCTGCGTGGGAGGAAAAAGGCTTTGCCGTTTGTGGAAGTTTTGGCTTGGCCCCAAGCATTTCAAAATCAGAAGTTTGAGAGCATGCATAAGTAGAAGGTTGAGTTACTGACCTCGGTCGTAGTACTTCGCCTTCAAAAGCAGCTTTTCTGTTATTCTCCTCCTGAAGCTTCGTTAAGAGCATCTTTTCTGATTCTTCTGCTTCTCCCACGGTTTCTTTTTCTTCCAGCTGAGTGGCAGATGCGAGAGGCTGAAATCTTGAGGATCTTTCCATATCATCCTCATTTGAAGAAGATAAGAAGGGCTTCATTTTGCCCTTTTCTTTCATTTTTCCTTTTTTCTTCTTTCTCGGCATCTTAGAAGTTAATTGTTTAGTGTTCCGCAGTCACTAAATCAACTATCTGTCTAATTAGCCTAGACTATCATGATCAAAAGTAACAAATCAGGGAAAGCCATAAATTAACCATCCTCCTGCTGCCATTGTCAGAGCGGCAATCAGCCCCGTTACCTTGCATGGGGTAATTGCCCTCATTTTGAGTTGGATCGTGGCTTTTATCCTGTTGCATACTTTGATCAATAAGACCGAAGAAACATCTTCTAATTAAACTCATATTTATTGTAAGAAAATAAAAACTACCCACTATCTAAAACAGATTACATGTTGGCAAAGAATCTCCAGCCTGACCTTAGCTGGCTGGAGAACAAAGGAAAGTTTCTAGAAGAAGTACAAAGGAATGCAATGACATGCGTAGTAGGTGCTGTAGGTGCTGATAAGGAATATAACTATGGTAAGTCTGATAGTCCAGAAATATTAGCTCTGCTGGTAAATATAAAAACGAAGTGACATTACTTAGTGGCGATAAAAGCAGCGAAATCTAATTATTTCGCCGCTCTTATCGCGTCATCAGATAATCGCCCAGCCGCCCTGTTTAGGGTGACCCGCTCCCTCCTTCATCTGGGAGCGCGGGAGGATCCCTTGCAGGGACGTGCTGAGGACTTTGTTCAATATCTGGATGATAAAATAACTCAGATTCGGGATGATCTGGCCGCCGACTGGGTTAGTTCAGGCGAGGTGACTGAGCCCGGTCTTGAGAGTGTTATCTGGGCTGAGTTCGATCCTGTGGCTCCCGAGGACATGGACAGGATTCTGGGAAGACTGAACGCTACCACATGTTTATTGGACCCGTGTCCCTCCTGGTTGGTGCTGGCCTCCCGGGAGGTGACACGAGGCTGGCTCCAGGAGATTATAAACGCTTCTTTGAGTGAGGGTGCCCTACCGACCGCTTTGAAGGAGGCGGTGGTGAGGCCCCTCCTCAAGAAGCCCTCCCTGGACCCAGCTGTTTTGGCTAATTACCGTCCAGTCTCCAACCTTCCCTTTCTAGCGAAGGTTGTTGAGAGTGTGGTGGCGTGGCAGCTCCCCCGGTACCTGGATGAAGCTGTCTATTTAGACCCGCTCCAGTCCGGCTTCAGGTCTGGTTACAGCACTGAAATGGCATTGGTCGCGTTGGTGGATGATCTCTGGAGGGCCCGGGGTAGGGGGTACTCCTCTATCCTGGTGCTGTTAGACCTCTCAGCGGCTTTTGATACCATCCACCATGGTATCATGTTGCGCCGGTTGGAGGGATTGGGGGTGAGAGGCACCGTCTTACGGTGGTTCTCCTCCTACCTCTCCGACCGGTCGCAATCTGTGTTGACAGGGGGGCAGCGGTTGACCCCGAGGCGCCTAATGTGTGGGGTGCCACAAGGGTCGGTCCTCTCGCCCCTTCTGTTCAGCATTTATGTAAAGCCGCTGGGTGAGATCATCCGTGGTTTTGGGGTGGAATTCCATCAGTACGCTGATGACACTCAGCTGTACATTTCCACCCCAGACCACCCCAACGATGCCGTGGAAGTGATGTCCCACTGCCTTGAAGCTGTGCGGGTCTGGATGGGGAGAAACAGGCTTCGACTCAACCCCTCCAAGACCGAGTGGCTGTGGCTGCCGGCGTCTCGATATAGCCAGCTGACTCCATCGCTGGTTATTGGGGGCGAATCATTGGCCCCCACGGAAAGGGTGCGCAACTTGGGCGTCCTCCTGGATCCACGGCTGTCATTAGAGGATCATACGACAGCTGTGGCCAGGGGGGCTTTTTATCAGGTTCGCCTGATACGCCAGTTGCGGCCCTTTCTAGATCGGGACTCCCTCCGCACGGTCACTCAGGCGCTCGTCACATCCCGCCTGGACTACTGTAATGCTCTCTACATGGGGCTCCCCTTGGGATGCACCCGGAGGCTTCAGCTGTTGCAGAATGCGGCCGCGCGGGGGATTATGGGAGCGACAGGGCGCTCCCACGTGACGCCTCTCCTGCGTGAGCTGCATTGGTTGCCGGTTGACTTCCGGGTGCGTTTCAAGGTGTTGGTAATCACCTTTAAAGCGCTCCATGGCTTAGGACCAGGGTACTTACAGGACCGCCTTCTGCCACCAATTGCCTCCCACCGGCCGGTTCGCTCCCACAGAGAGGGCCTCCTCAGGGTGCCATCAGCCAGACAATGTCGGCTGGTGACCCCCAGGGGGAGAGCCTTCTCTGTGGCAGCCCCGACCCTCTGGAACGATCTTCCTCCAGAACTGAGAACAATTGCTGACCTCCGGACGTTCCGTCGAGCTCTGAAGACCTATCTTTTTCAACTTGCCGGACTTGCCTGATCCCTTCTATTTTTTAAAATTTTAGAATTTTTATTGGTTTTTAAATTTTCAGCCTAATCTATATTTGTTTTAGCATGATTTTAACTTTTGTATTGGTTTTTTAATTGGCTGTTCACCGCCCTGAGTCCGTCAGGAGAAGGGCGGTATATAAATTTAATTAATAAAATAAATAAATAAATAAATAAATAAGTTTGGAATAATTTTTTTATTATTATTTAAGGTTAAATTTGTTATATTTTTAGATAAGATCTCACCTAAAAAGTTATTTGTTGTTGATTGTTATATATGATTGTTTAACAGTGGAAATCAGGGGGGGGAAGGGGGAGGGAGAGGGGGGAAGGGGGGGGTTGTGGGGGACTGGGGTTGGGGGAAGGGATATTAAAAATGTATTGTAAAACTTTTTCAAAAAAAAAACAATCACACACACAAATCAAAGGATTCACATACACAAATCAAAGGATTCACACACCAAATCAAAAGAGTTTCAAAAGACTTTAAAGGGTCACATAGAAAATCAAAAGACGTTTTAGGATATAAAAAAGGGGTTACTCTTACAGTTCAGACAGGCTAGCCTCAGGAACGCTGTGCTTGTATTTGTTACTTGCCTGCCTTCCTATAAACAATAAACTGATTCTACTCTGAAGCAGCTGACCACCAATTATTTCGAAGGAATCTCCCAGCCGGGAGTTTTTGAATTCCAGAAGGGAAAACTCTGCCTTTCAGCAATCCTTTAAAGGGAAAGGCTTCTTTTTCCTTCCAACAATTGGCGACCCAGGTGGCCTCCCGGCCAACCAAGCCACTGGACGAGGCCCAGAGATCAAAACCCAGCTGGCACGGACCTTCTTTGTCTGGGGAAAATATCTACGGACCCTGCCCGGGAGGCATCAGGTAGTAAAGGGAGTCCTTGAGCTTTGCACTCAACAGCTGCTTGAAAGCAGGTGAGTACCGCTTTAAATTTAAAACTCTGGAACTCTGTGGGGAGAGGAAGTGAGAGAGAAAAGGTGTGTGTGTGTGGGGGGGGGTTTGCCTGCGGAAAAACAGCTGGATTCCACCTCCTCCGTTGATCTCTAGCCGCCCCCCACCCTGCTGCTAGTTCGAAAGAGCAGTGACCGGCAGGATTGGGAAAGCAAGGGGGGGTCACGGAGTGTGGATCCTTCTGAAGAACGCAAGGAAAAACTGAATGGGCTATGAAGTGAGAAGAGGTTCATAAATGAAAGGAAAAAGCAAAACCCCAAAACAAATAAAAGGAATTTCAGTGTCTCCCAGAACAAACCCCAGGATTTATTTTCCTACAGTGTGAGGTTAGTTAGTTAGATAGATAGGTAATTGTGAAATTGTGAAGTTCTGAAGTTGTAGGAGGGGCCCGTACTCGTCTGCGTTGGGGGCAGCAGATCCTCCCAGATTTCCGTTTTTTAGAGGGGTCTGAAAACCGGTGGCGGAGAATTCCCTAACAAGAAGAGGTACGCATACGCCGTAAGGGAACCGGCATCCTCTCCAGGCCTTTTTTCCTGAAAACTGACGTTGTGTCACCCGGCTGAACCAAAGTGTGAAAACCCACATCGGAAAGGGAAACATGGGAAGTTGCAGCTCGCGGGTGGTGGATACCCCTTTAGGAAATTTGCTTGAAGCATGGGATGAAAAACAGATGCCAGTCCTAGCTGGTATGTGAAAGAAAAAAGCAAAGAAGATATGTAAAAAATGGGCTTTGCTAAGGGATGACACTGGAAGACAAATTTGGCCTGATAGTGGTACTTTTGACTTTAAAATTTTAAAAGCACTTAGACCCCAAATCAAGCCTAGCCAAATACACTACTGGTATTGCTGGGCTGAACTAGCCAGAACCAAAGACCTAACTATGAGGAAAGATCAAACTAAAGCAGAAACCCATTTTCTAGAAGGGAAAACTGAGGCAGGAAACACTGAGGCAAAAATAATGGCTCCCCTGCTGAGCAAACCAATATCAGGAAGAGCAAGAGGCGAATGCAATTATATTCTGACACATATGCCCTTCTCTGCCTCAGACCTTGTTATTTGGAAAAAAGATACCCCAACATTCAGGGCAAACCCTCAAGCAGTAATCCGAACTCTGAAATCAATAATAGAAAGCCACAACCCATCCTGGGAAGACATGAATCAGTTGCTGCAGGTTTTCCTAACTCAGGATGAACTATTAAAACTATTTGAGAAAACTGCACAAATAGCCAATCAGCCAACTATTCCAGGACAGGGTGCCCGGATAAGGGTTGAATGGCCAACTGAGCGCCCTAATTAGGACTACAATGATGCCAATCACTGGAGAGATTACAAAAAGGCAAAAGGCAATCTAATGGATGCCCTAGAAGAAATAGGAAAAAAGCCCCTCAACTGGTCTGAATTTCAAAAGACAACCCAAAGAGAAAAAGAAAATCCTGATGCATTTTGGGTTCGTCTCTCAGAGGCAGCTGTGACATATGCCCACCTAGACCCAAGCTGCCAAAAAGACCAGAGAATTTTAGCCTCAGCCTTTGTGGACCAGGCTAGTAGTGACATCAGGGAACATTTCCACCGTATTGTATCTAATTGGCCTACATTGGAAATAGCAGAGTTACGCAGGATTGCAAACTTTGTATATGATCAAAGGGATAAATTAAAAGAGGAAGAAAAAGATAGGAAAAGGAAGATAGAAAGACATGAAGAGCTAAAAGCTTTTGCTGCCATGCACCATAATGCCAGACAGGTTCAACGCAGGCCTGCTGGTATCAGGCAGGGATGCTGGAAATGTAGACAGGAAGGATGGCCCCAAGATGGGTGCCAACATTGTTATAAATGTGGGAAAGGAGGCCATTTTGGCCGATACTGTAAACAGACTTCATTTCGTGGCCAGCCCCAAGATTCACCTAAAGGTCCTATGCCAAGCAATAATTCACATTCCCAAGGCGAGCACGGATATAACAACAATCGTGAGCCGCCTACAGCCCCTTTTCCACAAGATGATACATTCCACCACAATAGAGGTAGTGGTAGACCTCGATGGGGGCAGGGAAGGGGAAGACAGTCACAATTTTCCTGACTAGACCATGATAATGAATTCACTGAGTACACAGCTACCTTCACTGGGCTCGCAATTCCCTTAAGGAATGGCCCAGAAGGGGAAAGAAATATGATTGCCTGGTTGACACCGGGGCTACCTCATCCTTAATTACAGAGGCCCCATATAAAGACTCATTGATTCTTGGAGCTCGAGACACTATAATGGGAGTTGGAGGAAAAATCATTCCTGTTGAATCCACTCATGAAATAAAGGTAGAATTGGGGCCATTCTCTTTAGAACACTCTTTTACTGTCTGTCCCCAATCCCCACTCTCCCTCTTGGGAAGAGACCTCTTATGCAGAATGGGAGCCACCATAAAATGTGGAAAGGGGGGCCTTACGTTAAACATTCCAGGAAAAAGCACCCATATGCTGGCCACAAATAACACAGGGCTTCATGAGGATCTGAAGATCTTGCCATCCTCTCTGTGGGGCTGGGATGCAACGGAGGTGGGATTATTAAAAGGGGCAAATCCAGTCACCATTCAGGTAAAGAAAGGACCACCTCCATGTGTTCCCCAATACAAAATTCCAGCTGAGGCAATTCAACCTATAAGGAAACTGATAAAGGCTTATCTAGAACAGGGAGTCCTTAAGAAATGTACATCTCCCTGCAACACCCCAATCTTTCCAGTTAAGAAGGGAAAGGTAGATAACGAAGGAAACCCCGTCTTCAGATTTGTACATGATCTTCGCCTCATAAACAACCACGTTATACCACGCGCCCATATAGTACCGAACCCTGCAACTATAATAACCAAAGTTCCAGCTTCAGCCATGTATTTTACAGTTATAGATTTGTGCTCTGCCTTCTTCAGCATCCCAGTAGACCAGGCATCCCAATATCTCTTTGCTTTTACCTGGGAAGATCAACAATACACCTGGACTCGCTTGCCACAAGGCTATACAGAGTCCCCTACCCTATTCTCTCAAATCCTGAAGGCAGATCTCTCATCTATCTCTTTACCACACCAGTCAGCTTTGATTCAATATGTTGATGATTTATTGCTGGCTTCTAACACCGAGCTGGCATGCAAACTGGACACCTTACATCTACTAAAAGCTTTGGCTGACAAAGGGCATAAAGCCTCCCCTTCAAAATTACAATACTTGAAACAAGAGGTAACTTATTTAGGCTACATAATTGCACCAGGAATCAGGAAATTAGCACCCAGCAGAGTACAAACAATCTTAGGCATGAAACCCCCTAAAACAAAACAACAAGTGAGAGCCCTATTGGGAGTCTTAGGTTTCTGCCACCCATGGATCCCTTCATTTGGAGAATTAGCCAGACCACTAATACACCTGACAGGAAAGGAAATGCCTGATCCCATCGAATGGTCTAAAGCATTAGATCAACCCATTCAAACGATAAAACAGACCTTAGCTTCTGCCCCAGCACTTGGTCTCCCTGACTACAAAAAGCCTTTTACCCTGTTTATCCATGAAAAGTCAGGCGTTGCTTCAGGGGTCCTGACACAGCCATTTGGACATACACATAGACCAGTAGCTTACTATTCAGTAACATTAGACCCAATGGCAAAGGGGACAGTTCCATGCTTAAGAGCGGTGGCAGCCACTGTGGAGATAGTGAAAAGATCCAAGGATTTGGTGCTTGGACAACCTCTGACTTTAAAAGTCCCCCACGAGGTCTTTGCAATCCTTTTGAAATCTCAGACCCAAGCCTTCACTCAGCAACGCCTGGCTCGATATGAAGCAGAATTGTTTACATCGGAAAATATCACCTTTGAAAGATGCACCACTTTAAATCCGGCCACATTACTTCCCTTAGAGCAGACTGGGGAAAGTCTTCATGACTGCCTCCACCTAGTCCATGATGCTGAATTACCCAGACCTGATTTGACAGATACACCACTACAAAACCCAGACCTTGAGCTTTTTACTGACGGCTCTTCATATATACATGAAGGCAGGAGAGTGGCTGGGGCTGCAGTAGTCTCCCTCTATGAAATCGTCTGGGCATCCCCTCTTTCCCCCTCCCACAGCGCTCAAGCCGCTGAACTTGTAGCCTTAACAAAAGCCTGCAAAGCTGCAAGGGGTCAGTCTACCAACATATATACCGATTCTAAATATGCTTTTGGGGTATGTCATGCGACAGGTGCCTTGTGGAAACAACGAGGTTTTTTAACATCAGCTGGTCAACAGATCATACATGCAAACCTAGTGATTCACTTATTGGAAGCCATACAATTACCAAAAGCCTTGGCAGTCATTCATTGTAGAGCCCATCAAAAGGAATACTCCACAGTGACAAAAGGAAACAGATATGCGGATGAAACAGCCAAATGGATAGCACCAGAACCTCTGCCTCATAACCTCGTGGCTCCAGCCCTAATGATAAACCCTGAATTACAATACACAGAATTTTTGGATAATGGGGAAGCTGAACAATGGGAACAAAAATTAGGGGCAGTCTTTACAGAAGGATTTTGGAGAGTCCCAGATGGCAGACCCATAGCTCCACGCCGCCTACTTAGATTGATTTGCCAAAGGTTACACACCAAAGGGCATTGTGGGACACAAGCCATGGTAGATGCTATAAGGAGAGTATGGTATGCACCTGGAGCCTATGGTGAAGCAACAAGGGTAGCTAGCGTCTTTAAAATTTGTCAGGCAAATAACGCCACTTCCAGGAAAGCAATCCACGAGGGAGGAAGACCCTGGGCACAAAGGCCTTTTGAAAGAGTACAAATGGATTATATACAGCTACCTAGGGTGAATGGTTATCAATACGTTCTTGTATGCAGAGACCAATTGACCCACTGGGTGGAGGCTTTCCCATGCCGCCATGCCACAGCCCTGGAAACAGCTAGACACCTCCTTAAAGATATTGTGCCCAGATTTGGGGTACCCACTGTACTGGATATGGATAGGGGAAAACATTTTATATCCCAGGTCCTCACACACATATTTCAAGCCCTTGGCATCACCCAAAACCTTCATGTGCCATACTCACCTTCGTCCACTGGGGGGACAGAGAGAGCTAACAGGGAGGTAAAGACCCTATTTGGCAAGCTATGCCAAGAAACCCACCTATCTTGGCCACAAGTGCTTCCAATCGCTTTTTTTTATATTAGAACCAGACCAAGAAGAGATATAGGAATCTCCCCTTTTGAAATTCTCTTTGGTCGTCCCCCTGACACATTACAAGGCCTGGATCCCCACTCCCTCAGTTTAGAAAAGGGGGATATGGTTCTCTGTTCTTATCTTTCAGCCCTTCACAAGAGATTGCAGACCCTGTGGACACAGAGTGCTCTAACGCAGACCTTGCCCTTGGAAGAAGCCCTGCATCCCTTTGAACCAGGACATTGGGTGTGGATAAAATTCTTTACCAGAACATCACCACTACAACCCAGGTGGACGGGCCCCTACCAAGTCTTGCTAACCACACAAACGGCTTATCAAAGTGGCAGAGAAAGATTCCTGGATCCATTGGACACATGCCAAACCAGCGGTTATAGACCACAGCCCTGCACCACTACAAGCAGTCCCACCCATCAAGCTCCGAAAAGATTCTGGAACAGATCAATGGTCACTAGCCGCATTCTTTGATATCACAGACTCTGAAAACACCCTAGGTACAAACATTGGACTATAGATATACACCATATTTAGAATAAGATTTTTTTTTCTTTTCCTTTTCTTTCCCCCCACTTCTACCTCATCCTTTCTTTCCTTTTCTCTTCACTTTCAGAAAATAAAAAAAGGGGGGGGTAGAGGGAGTAGGGAGGGTTCAAACATGGGAAACGGGAAACTCAGTGTAAATACATTATGCAGTTTATATTGTATACTATTTGTAACACATGTGACAGCATTCCTGGAGCCAAACCTTTTTCCAGAAAAAGGAAACATATGGGAATATTTAGCAAGGGAAATACTCAACACCACTAACTTTTGCCTAGCAGGGGGAAAATCAGTTAAGGACATATTGACCACATGCTTAATGGGAGTAGCGTCTAGACCACATAACATCTTTAACTACACTAGGCTTAAGGATTTTCACCTCCCTGACACCTACTCTACAGTCTTTGACTGGGGTTATTCTTCAGACATAAAGGACCACACTATGTATACATTACACATCGCTGCAACCACTACCTCTGAACAATGCTTTAACCTCATAGGATGTCAACCTGAAAAAAACATTGATTGCATTAATCTTAATAACACAGATCTCAAATGCAATCGCACAGAAACCATTCCATTCTCCTATAGTTACTTGAGGCTTCCCTCAGGATGGTTCTTCCTATGTGGCCTAAAAGCTTTCTCATATCTTCCTGCAAATGCCACAGGGGGGCCCTGCACCCTAGGAAGGCTGACAATGCTTATGCCGTCCTTGCAGAGGCGACACAGAAGAGCTTTCCATACCTTAGAATCAGACTGTGATTCAAAAGTTTCATTGCTCACAACAGCTGAATACGTTGCATTGGCAGCATCACTAGTGGGAGTGCCAGGGCTAGCAGTAAGGAATTCCAGAAATCTGAATAGCCTGGCATGTACCCTAGCCAAAGGTTTAAATTCAACTTCCCATGCCCTGGATGCCCTCAACAGAGAACTAAGGCAAGTCAGAGAGGCTACCCTGGAAAACAGAGCGGCTATAGATTTTTTATTACTGAAACATAATTATGGCTGCGAAGAGTTTAGGGGTATGTGTTGCCTAAACATAAATGAAACTTCTGGACTTGTGGAGAAGGACATCCATCAATTGAAGGAGCTGGCCCAAAATATTGGCTATGATCAGTCATTCTTAGACTTTTCTTGGCTTTTCTCATGGTTACCAGACTTCCATTGGCTAAAAATCCTCATTTCTACCATTGTCACTGTCTGTGTTTTGGGAGCCCTTATGTGTTGCTTCTGTCAATGCATTCCACCTTGTCTCAGTTGCTTAAGAGCTTGGAGTCCTCCCCCACCAAAATCAAAAACCTCAGGAAAGCAGGCAGCATTCATGATGATCCAAATTGACCAGGAATACCAAGTATATCCGGATACTATTCTAGAGGATGGGGATAACGAGGAAAACTTCACAAAATAAAAAAAAAAGAGAGATTGTTGGAAGATATGAGAAACTCAATATTAAAAGAACAGGGAAATTCCCCTAAAAGAAATAAGCAGAAACTTAGGCAGAGTTTCAGCCCCCACCTTTTATCAATGGGCCATTAAGAAGCTGAAGCCACCTAATTTTCCACAACAAAAAGGAAGGACAAAATTAAAAGGGGCCGGCAACATCCGAGCAGATATGGGACACAGGAAAGGAAAATAAACACCCAAAGAATCAAAGTAGTTAGAATTTTTAACACATGAGAAAAGGAGAAAAACACAAACATAACAAGCTAAATAATTATAGGGGACGAACAACTACAAAGGGCTAGGAAAAACAGAGAGTGGACTATAAAACAATTATTTATTTGCCAGATCCAGGACAGAGGATCTCAAACCATAAAACAAGCCAGATCCAGGACAAACAAAAACAGGATCTCAACACCATAAAACAATCACACACACAAATCAAAGGATTCACACACCAAATCAAAAGAGTTTCAAAAGACTTTAAAGGGTCACATAGAAAATCAAAAGACGTTTTAGGATATAAAAAAGGGGTTACTCTTACAGTTCAGACAGGCTAGCCTCAGGAACGCTGTGCTTGTATTTGTTACTTGCCTGCCTTCCTATAAACAATAAACTGATTCTACTCTGAAGCAGCTGACCACCAATTATTTCGAAGGAATCTCCCAGCCGGGAGTTTTTGAATTCCAGAAGGGAAAACTCTGCCTTTCAGCAATCCTTAAAGGGAAATGCTTCTTTTTCCTTCCAACAGTAGGAATCATACAGAGTCAGTTACATGAACCCTAAAAGACACTCTTTATTCACTTTTATTATAAGGGAGAAAGGGTCAGTTAAAGGATACTCTCTATTCACATTATTACAAGAAAGAAAAGGGCTTGGAGATTATATTAAAAATCAGCTAAAACCCATTATTGGTAAATGAGGCCTAGCTCAGCTAGCTATCAAGGAAGGACAAGCCATATAGAAAACATTTGATGGGCATCACTGTCAAAGACATAAAGACAAGTATGTTACAAAGAATCACTTATGACCCAAGGATAGCAGTAAATTTCCCATTAGCAACTACAAGCACTTAAGGAAGGTTGTCTAAACTAAGATAATCTTATAAACCAAAAATAATGGTTTACTAATGGTTTAGTAATTAGGAAATGTCAATTATCATATAACAAGTGTATGTTAACCATATATAGAAAATGTATGAACTCATGTTAACCATATATGGAAAATGCATGATCTCACCGAATCCTTTGTCTTGGAAACATATATAAACTGTCTATCAGAGCTGTTTTCTTTGTTCAAAGTTTCAGGTACAAATTTGGCTTTGAACCTCCGGAAATAAACTCTCTCTGGCTGACCCAGGAATGTTGTTTGGTCCCTTCATTCCATAACAAGTCTATGCTACATAACAAAAATCTATCTCCTTCAGGCACAGCCATAGTAGGAATTGCCAAAGATCCAGCAAGATAGGATTAGCCCTCTATACAATAGCAGCAGAAACTCACCACATGTGACCTGGGAAGCATGTGACTTGGGAAACACATGTGACCATCAGCCAGCAAGGCTAGCTAAGACTCCCACCCCCTGGGAGTCTGACAACCAATCAGGATACTCTTTCTGGGCCCCAGGAAGTTCAAAGCCATAGAGAGCATAAAATCCAAGAACTCCCTGTATCTGCCCTTCCTTTTCTGTTCAGGAACTCAAGCGATGTGATCCTGTTCACCATTAAACCATCTTTCCAAGCAGTCTCCTTGTCTCCAGTGTCTTTGTCCCCACTTGGAGCAGAACCTAGAAGGATATTTCTTACACCTGTTGAATTGGGGGAAAGGGCTTCCTCCCCTGAGGATTCGAAATTTCTGGCTGGGAGAACGTTCCGGCGTTGCGCAAAACCGTGAGAGAAGCAAGCTGCGTGAAAGCAAGTTTTCTTTATTTTTCAGGAAGACAGATCGAGCAATGGCGCAGACCAGCGTTCCTGGGTGAGCTGACATCTTTACAAGGTAAGCATACATTTTTATACCTTTTATTCCTTTCAAACAAAGGAAATTCTTTGTTTCTTTTGTTGCTTTTGTGTGACTTCCTGTGTGTGTGTGTTCATTCTAGTCCCTTCCTACTTGAACCCTGATGGTGTCTTAGTTATTTGATTTTGTGTTCTTTTGTTTTCTTCTGCTCTATTATTTGTCCCCTTGCCTTAAGCTGATCATGTTATTATCAGGTAAGCCCTTACACCCGGCTTGACTCTTATCAGATTGTCTGGGCTATTGATTAAATCTTCCCCTTTGCCATTTCCTTTATTTGTTCTGCTGTTTCAATAGTTTATTTCCTGGCCTGTCTTGGGACTTTTGTGTGTGTCATCTTTTATTCCTGAATGGCCCTGATGCTTACGTGATCTATTTTGGGAAGGTCATCTCCCCATGCCTAGGGCTTTTCCTTCCTGGGTTGATCCTGTGCTATAGGTTTTACTATGGTTCATTAGCCTGGCACTGTCTTAGTGGTGTTCCCCTCCTACACAACAATAGTGTGAGATTTAAAATTCCCAATTTTTATACCCACAACTCCAAGACAAGTCTGGTTAACAAAATCAAAGATTTATTGGAGAAAAACATGAAAATTAAAAAAAACAAGAAAAGCGGTTGCAAGCGCGGCCTCTTAGACTCTTCCCAAATGGATTGAGTTCAAGAGCGCAAAAAGCAGTTTTCAAGCTATACATTTTATACACCTTCACAATGCACACCACGCCTAAGGAGCCCTCCCAACTCCCCCTTATTCTCTTAAGTCATCCTTTAAGTTGTTTTACATTTTAAAAGGGTCTTCTTGACAATTTCCCTCCATCTCCGAAGTTCCTGTCTCCTATAGCTTTTTGCCCAAGGCTTAAGTTCCTGTTTCCTGAGGAGCTCTTAGCAAGTCATAATACATTGTCTCCACTGATTATCATTTGGGGTCACTTTACATAGTCAGAAAACAGCAGACAGTTTCACACTTTACAATTTATAAAAGAATAACCTTTATTTATTTCCTTTAGTAGCAAAAATAATGAAGCACTGCAACAAATAGCAACTTGTGGAGAAACCATCTGGTAAAATAAACTAAAAATGTAGTTACAAAACATGGGAAGTTTTCAGCTCAGCTAGAACTGTCGCAAGCATTTTGAGGATTAAACTGCACTTAAATTGGGCGAGGAGAAGTCATAGATGTCCAATGTTTACATGTGCAATAGAAAAACTCCTGGTTATTGTTCTCTCTTCCCACCTGGACTATGGGTGGTCCTCTATTTACAACCACAATTGGATCCAGAACATCTGTTACTAAGTGAAGTAGTTCTTAAGCAAGTTTACCTTTTTTGCTGCAGGCATTAAAGCAAATCACCGTGGTCAATACGAGAATCACACAGTTGTTAAGTGAATTTGGCTTCCCTATTGCTTGTCGAAAACTATCCAAGAAAGTTGCAAACAGTGGTCACGTGATTCTGGGACATGAACTGTCATAAATACCTGCCAGTTGCCAAGTGCTCAAATTTTTATCATGTGACTGGGGGCATTGTGATGGTTTTAAGTACAAGGTCCAGTTGTAAGTCATTTTTTTTTCAATGCTGTTGTAACTTTTGAATGGTCACTAAGCAAATGGTTGTCGAGGACTGCCTGTTGATCGAAAGCACTTTAGAATCCCTTGAATTCTAGGGAATTTTGTTTTGTTTTGCAGCAAAAGAAAGATTTTGCTCTACCTCATCAATGGATGTTAAATATTTCAAGCAGATTTTTCTTTACCAGTGAGTAAAATGACATCATACAACAGGGTCAGGGAATGTCTCACCAAACTGTTAATAGCCCAAGGATTTCAGGGGAGGAAAGGAACACAGAGTGTAGAAATCGCAACCGGATGCTTTTAATACAAAAACAAAATCCCTTTATTGACTGTTTTGCATGTTTTTCCGAGTCTGTAAACAAAGAAATAACAAAATAAAAGGAAAGGGTACCATCCCCCTCACATGCAACTGAGAGGCCTGTGTCCTTTCAAATTACGTTCCTGCTTTGCCACCATCACTCAGGGATGTCAATGACCAGCTCATCATCACCATCCAGGGGGTCTTCACCTCTTCCCTCCCCTGCATCACTGAACATCTGGTGGGGCACCGTGCTGAGGATTGTAGGGGGTGGCAGCTTGGGAGTCCCTCTGGGTGAAGGAAAAGGTAATCCCACCACGACGGAGGAACAGTCTGAGTGGGAGGCTGGGGGCAGCAAGAGCTGCAGACGAGAAGAAAGAGAAAAACTGAGACAGATGTTGGATCTTGTGGCTTTTTCTTCCTTTTTTCCTCCTGCTCACTTTCTTTCACGGTCCCATGGAGATCTGGCTTTTCACATCATCCTGACCCATAATGATGCTTTGGTTCTTTGTCCAAATCCAACCATTGACATGGTTTATTTTGTGGTTTATGCTTTAAATCAAAAGTCTCCAAACTTGGCACCTTTAAGACTTCTGGACTTCAACTCCCAGGGATTTGAAGTCCACAAGTCTTAAAGGTGCCAAGTTTGGGGACCCCTGGCTTAAACGTAGTGTTGAGTCATTCACAACCCACAAGCCACATGAGATCCACCATGTCACTCAAAAGCACCCCAAGAATTCATACTGCCAACAATTCTCCCACCATTTTTCAACAGCTATGGGCTTAAGGGGTAATACAGTATGGGTGCCTTAGGGCCATATGCCCATGAAATCTTCCCCAAGAGGCAGAACAGTGGTGCACCCAGTAATCTGAGTGACCATGTTACTTCTACAGCTCCTGGCTTTGCACTGAGTTCCCTGCCTTACTTTATGGGCCAATTAATGTGGGTTTAATATACCATATTACGCAAACGTATCCTGGTATTTGTTCACCCAGTCACAAAGATGCAAGGCACAGTAAAAATTCCATAAATCGATGAGATTCTTTTCTCACAACGTAATGCTGAACGTCTTATAAACCCCTGAAACCCAACAACAGCTCCACTTTCATCTAGAAACTTTTTATGACTGTAGCCTAAAGCATGAGAATCAAAAGCAAGTTTGGATGAGTGAATATCTGCTGTAGGCGTGCAGTATTATTCATAGAACATTTCATAGAAGCCTCAAGCCACGATAGCACCAGGGTTCAAAGTTAATTTGAAGTTTGAAGTATAGATGTATCTCACTTCTTTTATCATAGCTTATTCACCCCACTCAATCAGGGCAACTTCCCTAAGAATAAAAACTTCTTCAGTGTTTGTTTGTAAGCTGAAACACATCCGACCTTGCATATTCATCTCACCCCCGCCCAGCCAAGTGTGAATGCAGTTGTGAATTTAATCCAGTGCTATAGATTCCACATCCAGCATACCCCTAAAGCAAGACTGCATCCACCCCCATGACCTTCCTCGAGGTACCTTGAGCATGTGGGGCCTTGCTGACCACTGGGCAGAGCGAGTAGCGTTGCTGTCAGGCTGGGGGAGGACAGGTTCGGTCCCCAGTGCCAAGTAGTCAGAGGGGAACGGATCATAAGTGGGTGAATTCAGCTGGGTGGGAAAGGGATGGCGAGAGGGAAGAGATGGAATAAAAAAAATCAAAATATGAATGATGAGCAGGTGATTCTCCCCAGTTGGGGAGGGTTGTATTAAAACTGATCTGAACACATCTGGAGGACGTCAAGCTAGGGAAGGCCAAGTCATCGTCTTCACACCAGCAGTGGACTGATCTAGTGGCAGTCCAACTGGGCCCCTTCAGATGGTTAACATTGTCACCACAACCAGCCAACATGAGTGTTGGTGAAGATGATGAGCATGATAACATTTGGATGGTGCCAAGTTGCAAAAATCTGATGTAACCCATCTTTTTTCCTCCTTCACACTCATAAACATTTATTGATATGTCACAATTTTGATGGATCATATGTACAATGGATGATTTATTGCCAGCCAATGATAAAAGTTATTCACACCACTATTTTCTGGGCCTCAGATGCTATATAATGTCACATAAGTGTTTTAAATTCATTCTGTGTTTTAATTTTTATATTCCTTATATAGTTATTCAAAGTTTTCTTTGTTTAGATGATTACACTAATTTTAAGTATCATATTTTCTCTTTTTAATGTAAGATGTTCCAGAATTGAAAAATAATAAATAAATAAATAAATAAATACTAAACAAACCTCAAATCTGGTTCCTTAATTATTTTTTTCCCTCAACAGTATGGAAACCCTTCCAAATGCTTGGATTCTTTGGTGCGCTCTTTTTAACCACTTGTAGAAATAGTTCTCCAGAGTCATCTTTTTTTCTGAGAAGTTATACATCCACAGATGCATCCCGCAAGACAGATTAACACCAGCATCTTGGTCAGACACTCATTCTCTACATGTTTGCTGTGAAGTTTCCGAAAGATGCCCTAATTAATTCATGAGCCATGAGCCAAACTTCAAAAGAAATACAGTCATTTATTAGGAGCACCATTTCGGCAATATTCGGATGCAGTTAGATTTATGTTCCCCTATGACCCTGTCTCTCCCCTCCTCCCTGGCCATGTCATAAATCACATTCTCCAATTAACCACTTTGGCTGGCTGTGAAATCCAACACCCTCCTTCTGATTGCAGTCAGGAAGCATGTATGGAATGCACTTCACTTAGGGAAATCAATCAGCTCTATCAGTTCTCCCTCCCGCTCATGGCAACTTGAAAGCTTTGCAAGTTGACATTCAGCTCCCCTCACTTCCCGAGGGCGACCTGCACAAAGCAAAACAATTTGAGTACAGATGCAGAGTTTAGGGACGTGACCCCCCACCTGGCTTGTTTGGATTTTCTACATGAAATTTGGCTATAAGTCGATCAGCCTGGATGTTTCGACTCTTTACCCAAGATGCCTCTGATAAGGGGTAACCCTTCCACTTGATTAAATATTGGAGTTGTCTCCTGTGCCACCTCAAATTGAGGATTTGCTGCACCTCATAATGGGTCTGGCCCCCTATGACCACGGGGTCTGGGGGCTCACGGGGTAGTGGCCTCAGGGTTGATCCGACCACGGGTTTTAAGAGGCTACTATGGAATACTAGGTGTATCTTCCCTAGAAGTCAGGGCAACTTCAATTGCACTGTGACTGGGTTGATTATCTTTACTATGGGGAATGGTCCCATAAGCTTTGCTCCCAATTTCTTGCTAGGAAGTTTCAACCTCAAATATTTTGTGGAGAGGTAAACTTTCTCCCCCAATTGAAATGGCCTTTGGGGAGCTCGGTGTTTGTCTGCCTGTTTCTTATAGGTTTGTGCTGCTTTAGCTAGCGCTTTCTTGACATTCTCCCAGGTTGCTTTCAGTGTTGCCATCCAATCGGTCAAGCTGATTGAGGAGGGAGGCTCCCTTGGGTACTCAGGCATTGGGACAAAGTCCATGCCACTCACTTCCTTAAATGGGGTTAGCCCCGTGCTACTGTGAACTGCATTATTATATGCGACCTCAGCAAAAGACAGGAGGTCTGCCCAACTAGACTGCTGATAGTTCACGTAGCACCTCAGGTACTGCTCTACCATGGCATTCAGTCTCTCTGCCACCACCACTCCCCGTTGGTGCATGGATGAAAGGCTGAGCTAAGGCCCTGGGATGACCCAATGGACCGTAGGAACTCCCTCCAGACCTTAGCCATGAACTGGACCCCTCTGTCAGAAATAATTCTTCTTGGTACTCCATGGAGGCAGTAGATGTGTTTCAGGAACAGTTTGGCCAACTGGTGGGCTGAGGGTAGTCCACTGAAGAATATGAAGTGCACCTGTTTGGAAAATAAATCTATTACAGTCCAGATCACCGTGTTTCCCCCACTTTTTGGCAACTCCACTATAAAGCCCATTGCAATCTCCTCCCATGGTCTTGTAGGCTCTGCTACTGATTGTAGCAGTCCGGGGTTTTTTCCTGGTCGCTTCTTCATCATGACGCAGATGGTGCAACTTTTCACATAACTGTCCATGTCTTTCTTTATGCTGGGCCACCAGAACTGCCTCCGTGCTAAGTGTAAAGTCTTTAGGAATCCGAAGTGGCCTGCTGGTTTAACGTCGTGGCTCCTCTGGAGGATCAGGGTGCGTGGGGATTCCGGGACATAGAGCTTTGTCCCCTTCCATGCGAGGTCATCCCTTTTTGTCAGAATGTGTTGATTGTCTCAGAACCAGGGGTTCCCCTCATGGCTCATTAATTCATGAGCCATGAGCCAAACTTCAAAAGAAATACAATCATTTATTAGGAGCACCATTTCGGCAATATTCGGATGCAGTTAGAACTAATCCCACGTAGATTTACGTTCCCCTATGACCCTGTCTCTCCCCTCCTCCCTGGCCATGTCATAAATCACATTCTCCAATTCACCACTTTGGCTGGCTGTGAAATCCAACACCCTCCTTCTGACTGCGGTCAGGAAGCATGTATGGAATGCACTTCACTTAGGGAAATCAATCAGCTTTATCAGTTCTCCCTCCTGCTCATGGCAACTTGAAAGCTTTGCAAGTTTTTTTTTAATTTGATTTATATGCCGCCCTTCTCTGGAGACTCAGGGCGGCTTACAATACATCAAGCAATAGCCTTCACACTTTTTGTATATTTTACAAAGTCAGCTTATTGCCCCACAAACTGGGTCCTCAATTTACCTACCTTAGAAAGGATGGAAGGCTGAGTCAACCTTGAGCCTCGTGAGATTCGAACTTGCTAATTGCAGACAGCTGGAGTTAAATTACAGTGCATTAGTCTGCTGAGCTATCCAGGCTCCTGGACAAGTTGACATTTGTATCCAATTTATACTACGTGGGCCACCCAGGGCTTCCAGATCCTTAGCCAAGATGATGAATTGACTCGATCTCAGTCAATGACCAATATATAATAAAACTCAGCAATGTAAAACAGGCTACATGAATAGGGGTCAGCGTAGATCATAAAATTAACTGGATGTATCAGGCACACTTAACCTAACAGAATTACATGGATTTGAACGTTTTTTAAAAAATGTAAATACAACCAGTCAGAATGACAGGGAAATTACTGAGATGTGAGGTTATCAACCTGAAGATGTACCAGCACAAAATAGGGAATATAAGACATTTCATGGCTTCAAAGACTCCTTTTGTGCATGGGCAAACTTTTAATTTAAAAGAGATGCCCTTGTATTCACCTAAGACCACTTAGGATGGACTTTCAATTGTACCAGGGAGTTTAAATGCCCTTCTACATTTAAGGATTCTAATTTGGTTAAGGAAGGTGAAGGAGCTAATCCGAAATAGATTCTTGGAAGAGATCCAGGCCTAATGAAACATTAACATTGTAAATTCATCAAAGCCTTTATTGCACACATTTGATCAAGTGCAGAGAGTTAAAGAAAGTCCAAAGAGCCCCATTTCTTTTATCTATTCCTTTGGGCCAGGATGAAACAAAATTATCAATAAGGACTCTACACAGGCAAATCATATTTCGGTCCAGTGTGTAAAAATACAACCAAATATTGGTCTTAATCTAACTCAGGCTGGCCCACAGTGGAATAACTGCTTTTCCATTGTGCTGCTTAGGTAATTCAAGTGTGGGTTTTCTCTTGTCTGCTTGCTAGGGACTGAGTGTAGTATTTCTTTAAATCTGTTGTGACCACACCTCCCTTGCTCTGCTGAGCCTCAGTTGTTTCACTCAGTCTAGCAATAGGGACGTGTGTACCACTGCTCTAGCAGTTAGTGTAGTTAGTTTTGAATTTTAAGGTTTTTTAGTTTTAGGTTGTTTTGAGTGGGAGCAGAAGAGAATTAGATAGAAACAGCTTGCAGCTGCAGCTGGTTTATTTTTGCTGTGGGAGGTGGGCAGTTTGTTTCTGGGACTCCAGATCGACTGCCCATGACTTCACTTGATTGCAGCAAGCGGAGTCTTGTCCATTGTGGGCAACTCCATTGGGACTACTTCAGCCCTTGGTTTAGCCACTGGCAGGTGAGCTGGTTACCCGGTCCACTGGCACAACTGCCACCGCCATTTGCTCCCTCATAATCGGGCAGCTCCAGAGTCCCTGCTCGGCATGCCGAGGCAAACACTGTGAAGATTTCTGGCCTCACAGCACTTTTTGGAGCGTTTTCGCTTCAGCGCCTTGAAAGTCGGCTTCGTTGGCGGTGAAGAGGATCAGAGGTCTCAGGATGGTCTGGATTGCCGTGGAGGTGCATCAGAGGCTTGGAAATCGGCCTCACGCCATTTTGTAAGAGATTTGTGAGCCGGCTAGCAGTGGGGGGATTTGAATCTCCCACCAAAACTTTTCTGACAGGCTGCATTGAGAGGCAGCTAATTAAGGAAGACAAGTCTTCCAGAGCCACATTTCTACTAAATTTGGGTGAGAGCGCTGGGAGGCAGTTTTTTTGTCTAGCCATTTTGATGTGTGGAGGTACTGGCTGTCTGGATTTTTGCGCCATTTTACAACGGCTGGCGCTGAGCTGAGACTGGCTTCTGATCTATTTTGTGGCAGCCTGGGGTTATTACTTGTGTTTAGGGACCTATTTCACTGAGGTTTTAGGTCACAATGGGAGATCAAGAATTTTCCTCTGATATAGAGCAACCTATTACCCCACCCCCCAGAGCTAAAAGAGCTTCAAAACAACAATCTAAAAGCTCTGCTCCACTGTGCAGGAAGGATTCTGGTAGCAACAGACCAGCTACACCCCTGCCTTCCTTGAAGTCATCCATTGGTGATAAGGATGCCCAAAGAAGGCATAATGCCTTAGAAAAACAGTTTGCTAAGGCTCAACAAAGGGCACAATCTACCACTGTTCCTGCTACTTTTCAGTCAGAGGTTCTGGACCCTTCTGTTCAGCCTGATGTTTCTCTGCCTCAAACCAGGGCAGACTTGTCAATACCTGAGGTTCAAGGTTCCACTTCCACTCACTACCAGGTTAACCTAGGGGAGGTGCAGGTGGGACAGGCCACAGGGCGCTTGGCTCCAGAAGCGACATTTACCCCAACAGCAGTGGGGCTCCGCTTGGGGGAGGGGCAGGGACCTGCCCAGCCATTGGATTTTCAATCCTTGTTCACTAATGCTTTAGCTCAAGCTCTTGCTTCTGGTCTGCACCAAGGGGGTCATATGCCATTAGTGGTGCCAGGGTGGCAATCCCAACCTCAGGTCCAAACAATTCCCAGACCAGTGTCACCTGTCCAGCAGGAATCAATTAGTAGTGAAGAGGCCTGGCTGGAGGAAGATAGCAGGGATCCCGAGTTTTCAGAGGATGAAGGGGTGTTACCAGATAAGACGGCTTTCACCACGCTTTTTCGTCCTTCAGTATTCAAAACCTTACTTCGGAAAGCCAAGATGGCTACTAATATGGGGACTATTGTTAATCCAAAAGATCATGTTTCTGAAGTAGTAAAGCCTCATGAGGAGTTGTTTGCAATTCCTACACCAGATCGGGATTTCATTCCTTGCCCAGAGTTATTTTCAGAAGTTATCAAGAGACAGAGGGACCAGCCTGGTGCTTTATCAGCACCTAGCGGTCATGATAAAAAATTATATTGTGCAGATCCTGTTTTAAATGGCCTGCTTAATATCCCCACGGTTGATCCACCTGTAGTCAGGTTTTCATCTTCCACAGTTTTGTCTAACGACATCGTGGAAGTTTTGAAGATGGAGGATAGGCAAGCAGAGGTTTCCTATCATAAAACTCACCAGGTGGCAGCTTGGGCCGTCAAAGCCACGACGGTGGCATCCTTTTTCAATCGCGCCACCTTAATTTGGCTGCGACAGTTAAGGGAACGTCTTCCTCCGGAGGACACCAGGATCCAGCAGGATAGTAATAAAATGGTGGCGGCTACTGAGTATTCAGCTGATGCCTGCTTAGATGCTGCCAAATTCACATCACGAACTTTGGCCTCTACTGTAACTTCCCGTAGACTCCTTTGGCTGCGACCCTGGAGAGCAGATCTGAAGTCTAAATGGAAGTTGGCTTCAGCTCTTTATAAGGGATCTGATTTTTTTAGGCCAGCCCTAGACCCAATTTTAGTAGAAGGAAAAGACAAAAGAAAGGTGCTGCCATTTTCCTTTTTTTAAAAAAAAAATTTCAAAACAAACTTTGTTTAACTTTCAAATGTATACAAAAACAGTTAAAAACCATATTAAAATATCCATGTCCATAAATCGTAATCTATGATGAAATTCGTTTCTACTCTCTTAAGTATCTATATGTGATTACTATACATATACACATATATATACATACATTATACCGTTCATTGCTTGTCCCGTTTTCATCCACATGCCTTTTGTCGGTGAAGTCATCATGGGTACTTATATAAGGTTAACATACAAATACCTTTCCAATTTTCATTCTTAATTTAAAATTCACTAAGTGTATAATAACATATATTGCTTGTTCAAATTAGCTTTCATATTCAATTAAAAGTATCATTATCCATTTTGTCTTTGTTTGATCCAATCGTACCATCTATCCCATACCCTAGAATATTTTGAGCTTTCCTCATTTTTTAATTTCTGTGTTAATTGATCCGATTCCGCACACAAATATATCTTTTGTATTACTTGCTGATCGTTTGGCAAATATTCCTTCTTCCATACTTGTGCACTCGCTATTCTCGCCGCTGTAATTATGTGGTGTATTAAGTATATATTTTCTTTTCTAATGCTTTGTTTGTAAATTCCTAATAGAAATATCTTGGGGTCTAGTTCAATTTCTTCTCCTACTATTTGTATTATCCACATTCTAATTTTCTCCCAGTATGCCTTAGTTTTGGGGCATAGCCACCACATATGGTAAAAAGTTCCTCTAGCCTGTTTGCACTTCCAGCATTTTGAGTCTAAGTTGGGATACATTTGTGCTAGCCTCGACGGGGGTAAGTGCCATCTATACCATATCTTATATTGGTTTTCTTTATAACTTACCGATTTTGTCATTTTAATATTATTTTCCCAAATTCTTTCCCACTCTTCTAATTGGATATTTCCACCTATGTTTTTGTTCCAGGCAATCATCTGCCCTTTAATTAAATTCTTACTCACTTCCAATTCTAATAAATATTTATATATTTTAGATATCGTCTTCCCTTCTTTCGTTTCCATAATTTTATCTAATCTATTTGGGTTTAACTCAACTCCTCCTTCATCCCTATCTTTTCTGTATCTATTTTGTATTTGAAGGTAGGGCCACCAATCTAATTCTATTCCCCCATCTCTGAGTTCCTGACGCGTTTTTAATATCCCGTCTGAGTCTAATATGTCTCGGTATCGTATAATTTTTTGAAAGGATATGGTGTTTGGGTGCATGACCGCCTCCACAGTGGAAAACCACCCGGGAACTTTCTTATAACACTTTTTTTTTATTTCCAGCCAAGTATCGATTAAGGCACCTCTAATTATATGGTTCTTAAAATGATGATAACTTTTGTTCCCGGCAGTCCACAGGAAGGCGTGCCACCCCATCATTAGATCATGCCCTTCTAATTCTAGTAAACGTTGGTTCTCTAAGTTAGTGCTGCCATTTTCCTATCAGAGGCCGGACCGTAGATACTCACCGTACTCCCAATGACAGCCCTTTCAGCAGGAGGTCAGACCCAGCAGGTCCTACGCACACAGACCTTATTCCCAGGGATTTGATCGATCCTCAGATAGACAGACCTTCAGAGACCGGAGCAGATATAATCCCCCTTCCAAGAGACCATATAGAGGAGACGGGTCGAGGCCCGCTAAAAGGGGCAAGTGACTCTCCGTCACATCTTCCCATTGGCGGTCATCTAAGTCATTTCCTCAGCCAATGGGAAGTCACGTCGTCCGACACTTGGGTTCTTCAGATGGTGGGGCAGGGACTCACCCTAGAATTCCACTCCAGCCCTCCAGACCATTATATCCAATGTCGAATTTCCCGACAACAGGAGAAGTGTCACTTTATGGCTGCAGAGATCCAACATTTGTTGACCATCGAGGCCATAGAGCCTGTTCCTTCAGGGCAGGAAAGAACAGGGGTGTACTCAATTCTTTTCCTGGTGCCCAAGTCTTCAGGTGGCTGGAGGGGGATCTTGAACCTCAAATCCCTCAACAAATTCATTCAATACCAGTGTTTCAAGATGCATGTCCGGCTAGAGTTGTCTGACAAATGAGATGCCCCTCACATTTTGATAATAAAGAAAGAAAAACTTTTATTTGTTAGAACAACGTCTTCACGGACTCATATGCAGCCAGGAAATGACCTCTGCTCCATTATCCCTCCCTTTCCTGGCTTGCTTCCTTATCCTATTGGTCATTATCTAAATCATTCTACGGCACTCTCTCTTAATATCTCACAGGAATTTAACCCCCTCTTTACTATGTCAGCACTGAGAAGCTGACAATGCAATCCCTCAGGACAATTTTGGGCTGCATACGGGATGGCGACATCATGACATCAGTGGACCTTCAAGAGGCGTACCTCCATGTACCCATCCATCCGGCACATCGAAGGTTCCTATGTAGGAGTCTGCAGTCTGCATATGTGCAGGAATTTTCCTATCTTGGATGGCAAACCTCAGATAAGGAAGATTATTTGCACATAGGTACCAGGAAATGGTATTAAGACCCTAACTCTGTAAATAAGAAGAACAGGGGGAGGAAATGGGATATATGTGTATTAGACTTTAATTAAAGTCTAACATTATAAGTGCTTAAGCAAGCAATGGTTAACCAAAGATTCTAGTTACCTGGAAGATTCTGTGAGGCAATGATATGCTGCCAAGTACGTTGTAACTTGAAAGTAACAAACTATATAATGTCATTATGTAAGACAATAAAGTCACCACATACATCCTCAACCTTTGTGTGTGTGGTCACTCTACAAGTTCCTACAATTTGCTTATGCCAACCGTCATTATCAATATTGGGCCATGCTATTAGGCCTGTCATCAGCCCCTGAACATTCAACAAGCTGTTGGCAGCGGTGGCAGCGTCCATCCGAATCGTTCTGGTATGCATTTTGTGCTACCTGGACGATGTATTAATTCTTTAGACCTTCCATCTGCAGGCCAAACAGGACTTACAGACAGTTTGCCAAATACTCAACTGTCACGGCTTTTCAATCAACTTAAAAGAAAAGTAATCTACAGCCAACCATGTGTATCAGCCATTTGGGGGCGAAGATAGATTCCGTGAAAGGTCAAGTTTTTCTGTCATCCAACTGACAACAGGACATCAGGGTGCTTGTGGTGCGCATATTGGCACAGAGACGAGTCACTTTGCTCAGCTTGTCTCAGTTGCTAGGAAAATTTATCTCATGTATTTCAATAGTGCCCTGGGCATGCAGACCTGCGAGACCGCTTCAATGGTTCCTGCTGCCATTCCAGAGGGCCGGTCAGAGCAGCTCTTGGTCCAAAGTAGCCCTTCCTCCCAAGGTACGTGTTTCCCTCAAATGGTGGGCTTTAGGGGCCATTATGAAAGGGTGTGTGTTTCAGGACCCCAACCGCATTGTGGTGACAACAGATGCGAGCCTCTCCAGCTGGGGAGCTCACCTGGGTACTCAAGTGGTTCAAGGACAATGGTCCCAGGCAGATTGCAAAAACAGTATCAATTGGCTGGAGCTGAGGGCAGTACACCTGGCCCTTCACCACTTTCAGACCACCTTATTCCATCAACATGTCCTTGTCTTAACAGACAACATGGCCACAAAAGCCCACATAAATCGGGAAAGGGGTACCACTCTTGGTCTCTGCTGGAACAGACAGAGAGCCTGATGAACTGGGCAGAGACTCACACATTGTCATTGAAGGTGGAGCACATCTCCGAGGCATCCAACCTCCGGGTGGACTGGCTGAGCAGGAAGTGGCTGAATCCCTCAGAATGGAAGCTTCATCCGGATCTGTTTCAGGAACTTGTTCGCCGGTTCGGTCAGCTGTCCATCGATCTATTCACCCAGCCGGAAAACGCTCAGCTCCCAATGTTTGTCTCCCAGTTTCCTTGCAGGGGACCAGTGGACTGCAACACTGTACGTTGCAAGTGGCCCCCAGGCCTGCTTTATGCCTTCCCTCCCATTCCTCTCATCCCAAGGGTAATTCAGAAACTGTTAACAGAACAGGCAGAGCTACTACTAGTTGCCCCTCATTGGCCAAGGCGTTCCTGGTATGCCGACCTGGTGAGCCTCTCTGTGTCCCGGCCCTGGAGAATTCCTCAGAACAGGATCTCTCTCAGCCAGGGGGTCATTCTCCATCCAGACCCCCAGTGGCTCCAGTTAACTGTATGGCACTTGAGAGGATCCTCCTGAGGAAAGACAATCTCTCAGGGATGGTGATAAACACCATCTAGGCCTCCAGGCGGCCTTCCACTACTAGGATATACAATGCATCGTGGAGGACCTTCTGTCTTTGGTGTTCTCAAAGACATGTTGACCCGAAGTCAGCGTCCATCTCTGACATTTTAGACTTCTTGCAAGCAGGACTGGACAAAGGATTGGCCCCAACTATGCTGCGGCGACAGGTTGCAGCATTGTCGACCATGCTAGACCACGACATTCCCCATTCCCCATTCCCTTGCACAACATCCATGAATTTGGGGGTTTCTTCAGGAGGCCACCAATCTCAGGCCTCCTGTGATACATCGCTACCCTACGTGGGATCTGTCCTTAGTCCTGCAAGCCCTTACGGCTTCTCCATTTGAACCGCTGGCTTCCATTAGTCTACGCCTTTTGTCATTTAAAATAGCCTTTCTCCTAGCCATTACATCGGCAAGGAGAATTTCTGAACTGGCTGTCTTGTCCATAAGAAGTGACTTGTACATATTCCATGCAAACACGGTGGTTCTACAGATGGATCCTTCATTCCTACCAAAGGTGAACTCCAGTTTCCACCAGGCCCAAGAGATAGTGTTGCCTGATTTTTGTCTGGTGCCCAAACATCCGTTAATAGAGTGGCACACATTAGACGTCAGGAGGGCTCTCCGTAGGTACATTGCAAGGACTGCCTCGTTTAGAAAGACTGAGGCGCTTTTGGTATCCTTTCACCCATCTTCCATGGGGAGGAAGGTTTCATCCACGACTGTAGCTTGCTGGATTAAAGCATGTATCTCATTGGCCTACAGCATTAAGGACAAACCTTTACCTGGTAGGGTGTTGGCCCACTCTACAAGGAGTGCAGCTACGTCTGCACCCTGGGCCACTCAGGCATCAGTCATTGACATTTGTAGAGCAGCTACGTGGATGTCAGCCTCTCAAGTTGAATTTCATTCAGGGCTGACATAGTAAAGGGGGGTTAAATTCCTGTGGGATTAGTAAGAGAAACTGCAGTAGAATGATTTAGAGAATGACCAATAAGAATAAGGGAGCAAGCCAGGAAAGGGAGGGAATTTGGAGCAGAGGTCATTTCCTGGCTACATATGAGTTTGTGAGGACGTTGTTCTAATAAATAAAAGTTTTTTTTTCTTTATTATCAAAATGTGAGAGGCACTTTATTTCTTTTTAGACAACTCCGCTCAGACAGATAGCCAGGAAATGACCTCTTCAAAAACTTTTCTTCTAAAAATATTTATGCATTCCTAAGCTACTCCACGCTGACGTTGGCAGACCTCCAGATGTCTCTGAAGGTAAACGGCATTTTCAAAGGCCATGGAAGAAAGCCAACTCTCCACCAGAGGTTTGCCTCAGAAAAGGAAAAAATTATGATGCCTTTCGCTGGACTCTCACCAAGTGCCAGGTAACGGGGGAAGGTTCAATGGCTATCCAAACGGCAGCATAGCCCCCCCCCCACACACACACACACAAGGAAAAGAAAGCTCCAAAATGCACCCAGGGCTTCCCTCCCTGCTCAGCAAGCAACCCAGCCCAGCCACGGCATCACCCCCCTGCACCCAAATGGGAGATGATGAAGAAGCCCAAGGGCACCGTGGGCAGGCTCACAGACCCCCGCAATGGGAGGAGTGGCCATTCAGAGGGAAATTCGATGGGGATCTGTACCTGCTAGTTCAATTTCTCGATGCAGCTGAGATTTACATCAAGCGCTACGCACACCTTTACCCTTTCCCCAGGGCCCTGGTCAGTGCCATCGCAGAAGGTCCGGAGGGAGAAGCAAGGAGCTGGTCAGCGGCCCAGTACAAATACAGGGCCCCCCAACTGCAAAATGCAGATGGTTTCTTACAAGTGCTACGAGCCCGCTTCGAAGAAACAGGGGACGATCCCTATGTAGAAGATGAGCTCAGGCACCTAATGCAGAGGGGGAAGCCTATCCAAGAATATATCCGTGAGTTCAGGAAAGTTGTTGGGACTTTACCTCCTTTGCCTGAACGACTGCTAGTATACTTCTTTAGAACAAGCTTGGATAAGCAAATCGCCCAAGTGACCGCTTATCGTGATATTCCGAACCCACTGTCCGACTGGTTCCGGATAGCGACGCAAGTCGAGAGAGGGCTACATGCCAACAACATGCTAAAACAACCACAGGCAAAGGAGAAAACCCAGTTGGACCAGGAACTGTCTACCAGACCAGAAACTACAGCATCATGGGCCACCCAGAGGCCATCCACCCCATGGAGTCCACTGAGGTGCTACAGATGTGGGGGAGTTGGGCATTTGGCAGCAGTGTGTGGAACCCCGGGGCCAAAAACAGAGCCCCCGGCCAAGGCATGACCGGAACGAGGACCCAGGCACACCACCAAGGCACCATTAAGACTTTCCCCGACTGCAGAAGTTTTTGCCCATCTGATTGAAAATAGGGGGAGCTCAGACAATGCGAATCGACCCCCCAAACTGTATGATGGCGATGACGATGGTGAAAATGACCCAATGGTGAGCGCACCCATCCACCCTTTTCTTTTCCCTATATGCCTAACAGCCCCAAAAACAGGTACCCAAGGGACTTTTCAAGCCCTAGTAGATTTGGGTTGCACGAGGTGCCTGATTAACCTACCCACAGTCCTAAAACTGGGGATCCGGGCAAAAAGGCTCAGCCACCCAATCTGTTTTCAGCAAGTTGATGGATCCCTACTGGGGGGGCGGATGTCACACACTTGACCGAGCCAGTGAAGCTGGAGCTAGCGGATCACTGCGAAATGATTCGGTTCATAATAGCCCCCAAGATGACCAACCCAGTCATACTGGGACTCTCCTGGCTGGACAAGTGGGGCCCCACCATCTGGTGGCAAGAAGGGACCCACAGACTGAGGATAGCAAGGGGACCCCACCCCCTGCCGCCACAACCAGAGAAAACGGCCCCTCCTCCCACCCAGGGGATCCAACCCCTCCCTCTAGAGGGTCAAAAGACGCCCCCAACACAGGCGCCCAACCTGCCCTGTAAAGGGACAACAGAGCAACTGGCGGCCACCTCCAGCACCTCCCATGGCCCGGACCAGATCCCAAAAGAGTACCAAGACTTGGCAGAAGTATTTAGCGAGACCGAGTGTGACGTACTACCACCCCACCACGACGCCGATTGCGCTATCAAAATCATCCCTGGTTCGAAACTACCAAAACCTAAATTGTATGCCATGACACCCCATGAAATGCAAGAACTGTGAAAGTACATAGACAAGAACCTACAAAGGGGTTTTATCGAACCAGCCAAACCACGGGTAGCAGCACCAGTTTTCTTCAGGGAGAAGAAAGACGGCTCCATGCGTCTGGTGGTCGATTTTCATGGGATAAACTGTGTCTGCATGCACAACTTATACCCCTTCCCCCTCATGAAAGACATGCTAGCTCACTTGGCCAAAGGGAAGGTTTTTACCAAACTAGACCTTCGTGAAGCCTACTACCGCATACGCATCAAGGAAGGAGACGAGTGGAAGACAGCATTCAAATGCCCCCTAGGAAGTTTTCAATTTAAAGTGATGCCTTTTGGACTACAGGGAGCACCGGCGGTGTTCATGCAACTGATAAATGAAGTTCTACATGATCACCTTTATAAGGGGGTCCTCGTCTACCTGGACGACATTCTCATTTACACGGAGACCATAGACGAACACATACCCCTCGTCCGCCAGGTGCTCGAAAAACTGCTGAAAGCGAACCTCTATGTCAAACTGTCGAAATGCGAGTTCCACCAGTCGCGGCTAGACTACTTAGGCTACCGAGTGTCCAATGAGGGGATAGAAATGGACCCAGCCAAAGTACAATCAGTCCTTGACTGGCGACCCCCACGCACCCGCAGACAACTGCAAAGCTTCTTGGGGTTTGCGAACTTCTACAGACAATTTATCCCCTCTTTTGCAAAAATTGCCAAAACTCTAACCGACCTCCTAAAAACAGGGAGTCCAGCAACAAAACCTCGCCCAGGACAGCCTCTACAGTGGAGCCCGGCCTGCCTACAAGCCTTCGAAACACTAAAAGAAATGTTGGCAAATGAACAAGTCTCGAAACATCCTGACCCCAACCAGTCTTTCGTCATCCAAACAAATGCTAGCGACATGGCAGTGGGAGCGGTTCTACTCCAAAAGAACAGCCAAGGGAACCTTCAGCCCTGTGCCTACACTTCCCGCAAATTCACCGACACAGAGAGACGCTGGGCAGCATGGGAAAAGGAAGCGTTCGCAGTGAGGTGGGCGCTGTTGACCTGGCGACATCTGCTAGATGGAAACCAGACACCGTTCGAGGTTTGGACTGACCATAAAAACCTGGAGGCCCTTAGGACCCCACGGAAATTATCGCCCAGACAAGTCCGATGGGCCCAATACTTCAATCGGTTCAACTTCAAGCTGAAACACATCCCAGGGGGGAAGAATTTTCTGGCCGATGCCCTCTCCCGAATGCCCCAGTACAACAGTGAACGGGAGCAGGTGGTGAATGCCATCATCCCCTCGCCTCAAGGAGTGGGTCAAGTAACCACCAGATGCCAGCATCACGACCAGCAGGGCCAACCAGCGGGTGACCTGACGACACGGCTCAAAACAGAGACATTGGCGGACCCCTGGTTCTGAGACAATCAGCATCTTTTGACAAGGAGGGACGACGTAGCATGGAAAGGTACGAAACTTTACATCCCAGACACTACGCACCCTAGTCCTCAAAAGGAGCCACGACGTTAGACCAGCAGGCCATTTCGGCTTTCTAAAGACTCTGCACTTAGTACGAAGACAATTTTGGTGGCCTCACATGAGGAAAGACGTGGACAGCTATGTGAAGAGCTGCACCATCTGTGCCACGATGAAAAACCGACCAGGAAAACCTCCTGGGTTACTGCAGCCAGTAGCTAAACCGACAAGACCATGGGAGGAGATTGCAATGGACTTTATAGTAGAGCTGCCGAAGAGTGGCGGAAACACAGTGATCTGGACCGTAATAGACTTATTCTCCAAACAGGCACATTTCATACCCTGTAGTGGGCTACCCTCAGCCCACCAATTGGCCAAGCTGTTTGTGAAACACATCTATCGCTTGCATGGAGTACCCAGAAGAATCATCTCCGACCAAAGTGTCCAGTTCACAGCGAAATTTTGGAGGGAATTCCTACGATCCATAGGATCATCCCAAGGTCTCAACTCAGCATTTCACCCGAGCACCAATGGCGGGGCGGAGAGACTGAATGCCACGATAGAGCAGTACTTGAGGTGCTACGTAGACTACCAACAGTCAAACTGGGCGGACCTCCTATCTTTTGTGGAGGTCGCGTACAACAATGCTGTCCACAGTAGTACAGGACTAACCCCATTCAAGTTAGTGAGCGGTATGGATTTTGTCCCCATGCCAGAGTATCCCAGGGAACCCCCTTCTTCAGTCAGTTTGAATGATTGGATGGTGATGCTAAGAGAATCCTGGGAGAACGTCAAGAAGGCATTAGACAAGGCGGCACAGGCTTATAAGAAGCAAGCAGATAAGCACCGAGCCCCTCAAAGACCGTTCTGAGTAGGAGAGAAGGTCTACCTCTCCACCAAGTACTTGAGACTCAAACTCCCGAGTAGGAAATTGGGCCTGAAATTTATAGGACCATTTCCTATAGTAAAAATAATCAACCCGGTCACGGTACAATTGCAGTTGCCCCGGTTACTAGGAAAGATACACCCCGTTTTTCACAGTAGTCTTCTGAAGCCTGTGGTGGGGTCAACTTTAAGGCCGGTGCCACGTGATCCCCCAGGGCCCTGGATCATTGGGGGCCAAACTCACTATGAAGTACAGCAAATTCTCGATTCGAGGTGGCACAGAGGCCGCCTCCAATACTTAATTAAGTGGAAGGGTTACCCCTTGTCAGAAGCTTCATGGGTGAAGAGCACGAACATTCAAGCTGACCGCCTTATAGCTAAATTCCATGCAGATCACCCGGACAGGCCGGGAGGGGGTGGGACACAGTCCCAGACGGGGTAATGGTATTAGACCTGTTGTTTTATCTTGTGCAAGTTTTGCTGAGAGAATGAAGGGAGAGGGGCCGGATGTCAGCCTCTCAAGTTGAATTTCATTCAGGGCTGACATAGTAAAGGGGGGGTTAAATTCCTGTGGGATTAGTAAGAGAAACTGCAGTAGAATGATTTAGAGAATGACCAATAAGAATAAGGGAGCAAGCCAGGAAAGGGAGGGAATTTGGAGCAGAGGTCATTTCCTGGCTACATATGAGTTTGTGAGGACGTTGTTCTAATAAATAAAAGTTTTTTTTTCTTTATTATCAAAATGTGAGAGGCACTTTATTTCTTTTTAGACAACTCCGCTCGGAGAGTGGACTTTGCTGACACTGTTTGGGAAGCATTATAAGTTGGGCAGTTTTGCCTCAGCTGAGGCGTCCTTTGGGCGTAGGGTGCTGCAGAGTATCCACTCAGCTAGGAACCCGGAGGCCAGCCAGCTTCCCTCCCACTAAGTCTGAGCCTGGGTATATCCCACGCTTGAATTGCCTAAGCACCACAATGGAAAATGGACATTGGCTTACCTGAATGTCCCTTTTCGTTGAGATGCGTTGCAATTCAACCTGCCCTTCAGGCTGCCTGGTGTTTGGCCCAGGGAGCATTGTTTATGTTTGCTTTGTAGGACACGTTGGTGGACGATGCCTTCGTGAAACAACTGAGGCTCAGCAGAGCAAGGGAGGCGTGGTCACAACAGATTTAAAGAAATACTACACTCAGTCCCTAGCCAGCAGACTAGAGAAAATCCATGCTTGAATTGGCATGCTTTGCAATGAAAAGGTAAGCCAATGTCCAATTTGAGACACAGCAAGGAGTTTGGAAAATGTTTCTAAGAAATGTAGTACGGACTCTTTCTAAAGAAGCTAAGGAACTACATGGGCCTAACTGGACATCATATAACTATGCTCTAAGTACACTTGGGTGTAGCAGAGCTAAATGACATCCCTTTAGTGCAAAACGGTGTTTTTCAACTTTTTCAACTTAAGTTGTATGGACTTCAACTCCCAGAATTCCCCAGCCAACATGACATGGTTGCCAAGACTGGAAAACCAGGTAAAAGTAGGATTGAAACACTGCAATGTATCTCAGGGTCTTTTGTGTGAGAAAAATCATCATTGTGTTACTCTCCCCATTTAAGCTTATATGTCTTCCTGCAGCCTCCAGAAGATCTGGGACAGCAGAAACATAAAATGCCCTCAGCCCAAAAAAGTGCAACGTTTAAATCTTTCCAATGCTTGGGAAGGGAACCAGGGATGCAGAAACAACTTACAGCTCTTCATTTAGGCATTTTTTTTTAAAAAAAGCAGTTTATATCCAAACGTATTAGAATCATGTGCCATGTTCTTCCAGGCATCCAATTACCATTGACAAAGATAAATGGAGGCCTAACTTTTATGCCTATGTTCAGCGCTAAGCTCTTGGAAATAATAAGGTGACATGGAAGTGACATGGAAACCAAGCTAAAGAGGAAAAAATGGGAAGCCAAAGCCTTGTGATATAAATATTAGTTGGGTTAGCAGGATAAGTAGAACTAATAGAGTCCCAGCAGCCGCAGTTGTAAAACATGCTAATCTTGGTTGTGGGAAGTGGGCTTCTGGCTTAGAGTGCTATCTGTGAACTCAACCCACTTTGGAGTTTTTCCATTTTAATGATTTGTGCAAATCAAAACACGAATTAATGAAATAACTAAGGGAAGGAAGCACACTGGGCAAACTCAAGCATTCAGTAAATCTTGATATTAAGGTGGCCTTTGGGGACATATATTATGGAACAGGACTATTACGTGTGTAGTATTGGGGTTTGGGTTTTTTTAGCAGCAGTCAGCAGTCAGCAGTCCCACTCCAACACAACGATGCTGAGACCATTGCACACACAAAAAACCCTTTGTTTCAGCCCCATGGTCATGTGATCAAACTTTAGAAGCTTGGAAACTGGCATGTATTTATGATGGATGCGGTGTCCCAGGGTCATGTGACTACCTTTTGTGACCTTCTGACAAGCAAAGTCAATAGGGAAGCCAGATTCACTTAACAACTGTACTACCTTAACAATTGCAATGATTCACTTAACAACTGTGGCTAGAAAGGTCGTAAAAGGGGGCAAAACTCACTTAACAACCATCTTGCTTAGCAGCAGAAATTTGGTGTCGCTTAGCAATGGAAATTTGGGGTTCAATTTTGGTTGTAAGTTGAGGACTACCTGCAATATAGTACAACTTTCAACATTTCAAACCAGCAGAGTCAAAGCAAGAAGAGATCTGATCCAACCCACCTGAAGGAAATCAGGCTAGGGAACTATCAATCTCTGTTAAGTCTTTTCCCAGCTTCAGGGTCCATTTTGGACAACTATCTACTCAGCCTTATTACCCAGATGGAGACAGGATTACTCACTGAGGCTATGTAGGGCGATGATGTCCCTGAAGCTGGAAGCCCAAAACCAGATGTTGGCTGCAGAGAAAGACCTGAGGAGGATGGTGATGAAGCACTGCCAAGCTGGGGGCTTTGTTTTCTGTGAGCAGAAAGAAATGTCATGGATGAACAGCTGCCAAAAATGTGCTCCATAGAAACAGCCTGTCTTGAATACATGGGAACAACCCATTGTGCTAAAAGGTATTGTTTCAATAAGACAACAGGCAAAAAAGGCCCCTTGACTTACAAAGGAGATCAGCTCACTGACTGTGCTAAGCCATGCAACTACTATGGGGAACATCTTCAGAAAAGGCAGGCACAGCCATACACCTGTGTTTTAATGATTCAACTGTGGAAGTGGCTAGTAGTATTAAGTTTCTGGTTGTGTAGCTGACAAGCAGGTTAGCTTGGTCACTCAACAGTGAGACACTGATGAAGTGGGCACAGCATTGCTGCACTTTTGGCGTTGTATGAGAAGAACACATCTTCTCCTGTCCTTACCACTTTCTACAGAAGGACAATTGAAAGCACACTGTCGTATTGTATTACTGTTTGGTTTGGAAGTATTCCTGTTTCAGGCAGGATGGCTGTGCAGAGGGTGGTAAGGAAAGCAGAAAAGATTATTGGAAGTTCACTTCTGTCCAGGACTTAGCATATAAGTGCTGCTTGACCAGGGTCTGTGGTATTGTCAGGGATGCTACATGTCCTCTCCATGACCGGTTTTCTTTCTTATTTTCTGGGAGGTGGCTTTGTGGTATCCGAAGCAGAACATCTAGATTCAGTCACAGCTTTGTTCCACATGGTTTTAATGTTGTGAACTCTCAAGACTCTATATATTTATATATATACACACAAATAATATTTCATTCTAATGTGTGCCAATGTATACACAGAAAAGTGACAATAAAGGTTATCTTATCTAACTCAATTTTTCTCAACTTTGGCAACTTGAAGATGGGCAGACTTCAGCTCCCAGGATCCCCCAGCCAGCTCTAGCCTGTAGGCCTAGTCCAAGGGTCAGCAACCCGTGACTCTGGAGCCGCATGCAGCTCTTTTGGCCCTCTGCTGCAGCTCCCTGTCAGCTGATCCCACCACTGGCTGGCCCCACCCCTCCCCTCCCAGTCAATCCTTGCCTGGCCTGAGAAGGTAAAGGCGACTGGGGGATGGAGACTCACTCCATATTCCAGAGCAGGAGCGAAGCGACCCTGCACTTGCCTTTGCGGGGCAACTGTATTCCGCCTTCGCCACGGTATATTTGCACTCAAGGCAGCCCTTGCCTCCTGCTGCTTTGGGCTCAGAGCCTCCATGGCCTGCCCACTGCTCTCGCAGCACCTTGTGCAGCACAGTGAAATTTAGCAAGTTTAACAATGGGGCAGATGGGGTCCCCTCCTCCTCCTGGAGCCCATTACAATGCAGAGCTATGATGCGACCCCACCCCACTTGCCCCTGGCAACAGCAGTGGCGTCAGAGAGAGACAGAGAGACAGAGAGAGACACAGAGAGACACAGAGAGAGAAAGGTGAACATACCCGAGGCCGGGTATGGCAAGAGGTGACTGGGAGGGGAGGGGTGAGGCAGGGCGGGGCGGGGCCGGGCTGGGCCAGACGGGGCAGGGCAAATAATTTAACAACTGGTTCTCTGCCCTAATTACCAGCTGGGTAGGCATGGCTGGGGGGGGGGGTCATGTGACTGGGTGAGAGTGAGTGATGTCGAGTTGGCCATGCCCACCCAGTCACACCGGTTGTTAAATAATTGGCTCCGGGTGTTTTCTTTTCTGTGGGAAACTGGTCTCACAAGACCATCTCCTACACCCACCTCTAGAACATTGTTTAATGAAAGTCACTGTGGACATGCATTGAAAATATCCAAGAATTCTACCTCTTTTCTCTACTAAAGAGAACAGCCCCTTTAGCCTCAAGTAGTCATCTATCATCTTGGGGTTTTTTTGCATTTTCTCTCTATCCTGAAGCCCACCACATACTCACCTCTTGAGGGACTGAAGCTCTGTCCCTTCTGGCATCTCTCCATCACTGTTGTCTGAGGAGGCTGTTGCTTCGGAATCTGATTCCGGAAAAATAAAATCAGACAAAGTCATTCCACTTCCTTCTGCCAGAGAGTTATAGACTTCACATAATGCTGCCGTGTGCATTTGCATCATTTCCTGGTGATATTGGTTAGGTGAGCTCATCCAGGTTGGGCTCCCCAGCGATTTTCATGACTGAGAGAGGATCTCTCAAATTTTCTGGATTCAAGGTCAAAATACAGGTAGTCCTTGATTTATGACCACAACTGAAGCCAGAATTTCCATTGTTAAGCAAATGAGTTGCACTCAATTTTATGACTTTTGTCATAGTTGTTAAGAGAATCGCTGCTGTTGTTAAATGAATCATGCGGTCTTTAAGCAAATCCAGCTTTCCCTATTGACTTTGTTTGCTGGATGCAGCCTGGGAAGGTCGTAAATGGTGATCACACGACCCCAGGACACTGCAACTATTTTTTTTTGAAGTTTTTTCAGTTTTATTTCTTATACATATAATATAAAATGTACATTTTCTTATACATAATTAATCCTACATATACATGTTTTCCTTAAAGAAAGCATTAAAATAAGGCATTTTAATTACATTCGAAGTTGCTCTTCTACTCTTTCTTCCCTCATTTTGCAACAAACCTTCTTCTTCTCCTTTTTTTCCATTCCTTCCCTCCCTCCTCTCCTCTCCTCTCATACTTTCTCCTTCCTCCTCTCCCACCTCATCCTACTTCCCCTTCCTTTCCCCACTCCTCTCTTCTTTTCCCCCTTCTCACCTTCTCTTCTACTCCTGTCCCCTACACTTCCTTCCTCTTCTTTTCTCTTTCTTCCATTCCTCTCACTCCCTCTCCACTTCCTATCCTCTACTCCTCTCTCCTTTCTATATTTTTTGCTGTGGAATATTCTCCTTGTGTGAGGGATCTCACGAAGAACAATGGTTCGTTGAGGGCGCTTCCAAGAAAAGTCAGCACGCAAGGATGCAATTAAGTTAAATCTTTATTTAGGAATAAAGTAGGTAAAATGAGTTCCCAGGCATGGAGGCATCCATGCCTGGATTGAGCCCATAGGTCAGTCCCATAGGAGAGTAGAACAGGAGCAGGGGGAGCAGCCCCTGTGCAGGGGATCTTATAGTGGTCCCTGGCCCCTCCCTTACCAAGGTGTGTGAGGGGGCCAGAGGGCCATTAACTTTCCCCAATGGGGCTGCAGGGGCCGGAGTCTCTTTGACCCACCAGTGGGATCAGAGGTGCCTCTTTGCTCCCATCTGGTGGCCTTTTAAGAAACTGCCATGGCTGGCACAAAACACCTAACACCTTGTCTGGTATCCGAGCAACTCCTGTATTCTAATAGTATATACTTTCTTTCAATTTCTTTTCAGATTTATTCTATCTATCAGTATTATCATCATAATTGTACATTTATTCTTATTATCTTCTTTCTTTTCCCCCCTCCCACCCCCCTTTTTCATTTATTCTGGTGTCATCTGGGTTCCTATTTCTTTTTTATCCTCTCCCTCGTTTAACTTTCTATTATCTAAATCATTTATCTATCCTCTTATCTTCATATTTCTTTTCTAACCATATATAAAGTCCCTAGGGAGTTCGACGGCATAGAAATGTGACTAATAAATAATAAATAAAATCTTCCCTATGTCTTGAAATACACTGATTCCTCTTTATCTCTTATTCTTAAAGTTAATCTATTCATTTCTGCACAGTCTAAAATCTTTTTTATTACTTCACTGAGAGAATATGAGAATTATTCCTGTAAAAGTGTAACCTGAGTTACGCCATTTTAAGTGTCTTATTTTACCTTGTATAACCTGATTATATAACTGGACAACAGGGAACACAATAAGGCTTTTCTGAAATGATTAACTTATGGGAAATACGTATTATGTAGTTGTTTTGACAGAAATCGATGTTCTGGGAAAAGTACTGAAATGAGGTTGTTTGGGGCCTGTCTGTCTGTTCCAGAAGGGGAAGTACGCAAGTGATGTTTTTGTGGAATATTTCTGTTGAGAATTGGGGAATTTCCAGGGTGGAACCTGTATTACAAATATGTTATAAGATCTGAAACTGATTCCCAAAGGACATTATTCACGTGACTTCTGATGTAAGACTGTATATAAACCGTGTGAATTGCTTTCTCTTGGTCTTTCCCCCATTGGAGGGGGTTAGGCCCTTTGCAAAGATATATTTAATCTGTCTATGCTTTCATGTCTCTGTTTCCTGTTTTTATACAATAAAGGTTTTTCCTTTTGCAAACGGTAATGCTGTCTTGGATATTTTCACATTCACCTTCTGACAGAATTTTTTCTGACTTCTAATTTTGTGCAAATACAATTCTATATCTCTCTGGGAGAATACCCAATAAAAAAACCTCTGGTTTTAATTCTATAGATTTATGTAATATTTCTTCCAACCATTTCTGTATTCTAGACCAAGAATTTTTTGCTTCTAAACATGACCACCACATATGATAGTATGATCCCGGCAAATGCAAACATTTCCAACATTTGGCTGATTTATCCTTAAACATCTTTGCTAATCTTTCTGGTGGCATATGCCACCTGTAAAACATTTTATATAGATTTTCTTTATATGCAGTTGTCATTGTCAATTTATAAATCCTTTCCCATAGTTGTTGCCATTTCTCTAATTCTATTGCATATCCAAAATTTTTCGCCCATGTTATCGTTGTCTCTTTTACCTCTTCATCTTCCACTCTAATTTGCAACAAATAATTATACAGTCTTTTAATCATTTTTTCATCCTTTCCAGTCATTATCTGATCCAGCTCTGATTCCCCTAAATTAAAACCATATTGTTTCAAGTCTTTATCATATCTTGATTGTATCTGCAGTCATGTATACCAGTCAATCTCAATCCCTTGTTTTTCTAAGTCTTGTTTCTGTTTTAATTCTCCCTTCTCTGTTAAAATGTCTTTATATCTTACAATCTTGTCTGTGTTAATCATATTTGGGTGTGTCAACACTTCTATTGTTGAAAGCCACATTGGTACTTCCATATAATGTTTTTCTTTTACTCTTTCCCATACTACCAACAAACCATTCCTTACACAATGTTTCTGAAAGTATCCATGGATCCTACTTTTTCCATACCATAAGAAAGCATGCCATCCTAGTTGTAAGTCATGTCCTTCCAAAGTCAATAGTCTTGTATTTCTCAGTAAGATCCATTCTTTAATCCAAGTTAACATCGCTGCTTGGTGATACAATTCCCAATTTGGTAGACCAAATCCTCCTCTAATTCTGGAATCTTGAAGCAATTTAAGGTTAATTCTCGCTTTTTTCCCTTGCCATATATACTTCCACATCATTTTATTCAAACTTTCAAAGTATTTTTTCTCCAATTTTTATCATAATTGTTTGAAAGAAAAACAACAATATTGGGCAATACATTAATTCTGATTAACGCTATTCTCCCCAGTAAAGATAATTGTAAATTTTCCCATTTTCCCAAATCTGTTTCAATTTGGTTTCTTAGTTTATAATAGTTGTCTTCCTTCACTGTAATACATCTTGAGGTTAATTGGATACCCAAATATTTCATTTTCTTCACTATTTGAATATCTAACATCTCCATTAATTGCTTCTTTTGTTTTTCTCTCATATTTTTAACCATAATTTTTGTTTTATCTTTATTTATTTTCAATCCAGCTACTTTTCCATATTCCTCTATTTGCTCAATTAACTTTGGACTCATTTCTATTGGTTCTTCCATAATGAATACTAAATCATCCGCAAATGCTTGTAGCTTATACTCTTCTTTTTTAATTCTCATTCCTTTTATTTCTTTGTCTTGTCTTATTTTTCTGTTTAAAATTTCTAGGGTCAGAATAAATAACAGTGGAGATAATGGACATCATTGTTTAGTTCCTTTTCTTATATCTACTTTCTCTCTCATTTCACCGTTTATTATTACTTTAGCCAATTGGTCTTTATATATAGTCTTAACCATATTGATAAATCTGCCCCCAAAGTCCATCTTTTGTAATTGTAAAATCATAAATTGCCAATTCTCATTATCAAAAGCTTTCCGCGCATCTAAAAATAACAATGCCATTTGTTTCTCTGGATGTGCCTCATAATATTCCAATGTATCCAAAATAATTCTTATATTGTCTCTAATTTGTCTTTTAGGCAAAAAACCATTTTGGTCTGGGTGTATAAATTCACTTAACAGCCTCTTCAATCTTTCCGCCATAATTGATGCAAATATTTTATAATCTGCATTTAATAGTGAAATTGATCTAATTCTTTATTTGTTGTAAATTTGTTTCTTCTTTTGGTATGAGAGTTATATATGCCTCCATCCATGAGTTCGGTGCCCTGGCTTCTATTAATAAATCATTAAATACTTGTAACAATATATTACTTAGTACATCTTGCAACTTTTTATATACTTCTACTGGTAGCCCATCCCATTCCCTCCATCAATTCCATCATTGATATTCTTTCTTCTAATGCTTTTTTAAATTGTTCTGGTATTTTAGGGGTCATTACTTTTTCCAAATATTGTTCTATTTTTTCTTCTGGTATCTGCTGTTGTTGATATAAGTTCTTATAATATTTCTCAATTATTTTTTTCTTTTCCTCATTTCAGTAACATAGCTTTCCCTCTTGATCTAATAATTAAGTTATCAGTTTCCTTTCTTTTTCCTTCTTCATCTTGTAAGCCATCCACCTTCCTGGTTTATTTGCATTTTCAAAAACATTTTGCTTTGATGGTTTTATTTTCCTTGTCAGGTCTTCATGTTCTATTAAATTCAGTTTATGTTTCCCCAATTCCATTAGGTTTTTAATTTTTTTCTCTTGTGGATTTTTTTGCAATTCTTTCTCTAACTTCTTATATTCCTGCTCCAACTTCTTTTGAGTTTGTCTGTCCTGTTTATTTCTTTTTTCTTGCATATGTCATTGCCAAACCTCTTATATATACTTTGCTAGTGTCCCATACATTTTGCAATGATGTATCTTCTTTTCTGTTTTCTTTGAAGAAAAATGTCAATTCTTTTTCCATACATTGTATAAAATCTTTCTCATTTAATAGGCTTTGATTTAATGTCCATCTCATTCTTTTTTCTTTGTCCTTTCCATGTCATCATTATTGGATTGTGATCTGCCCATATATTTGCTTCTATATCAATCTTATCTATCTTGGATATTAAGTCTATGGACATCCACTTCATATCTATTCTTTTTTTTTTATTGAAAAGTTTTATAAAAGTACAAATATTTTAAAAATATACCCCCCACCCCTCCCCCCCTTCAACCCCCCCTTCCCCTCCCCCCAGACTTCCCAGAGTAAAATACAGGGTTTTTTTAAAAAAAAGTAAAAAAGTACACTAATCTTCAACGTTAATCTATCAAATTTCTGGTTTACAAACACCATCTAAAATCTTAACTCCAATATAATAAAAAATACATTTCTATAATTCTTCTTCATTCATACGCGATTTGATGTCTTCTTATATGATATTTATTCCGAATGTAATCAATCCATTTCCTCCACTCCAAAATGAATTTTCCTTGCGTATGACCTTTCAAATATGCCGAGATTTTAGCCATCTCAGCTAAGTTCATTACTTTTATAATCCATTCTTCTACAGTGGGCAAAGAGTCTTTCTTCCAATATTGTGCAACCAACAATCTGGCTGCTGTTATTAAGTTTAAAATCAACTTCATCTCCAATACCATACAATCATTTATAATACCCAATAAAAACAATTGTGGTGTAAATTTCAACCTCTTTTTCAAAATATTTTGCATTACCCACCAAATCTTTATCCAAAATGCCTTAATCTTCTTACAAGTCCACCAAATATGAAAATACGTTGCATCTTCACAATCACACCACCAACATTTAGCTTGTACATTGGAATACATACATGACAACTTTTTTGGGTCTAGATGCCATCTATAAAACATCTTATAAAAATTTTCTCTCAAATTTTGTGCTTGAGTAAATTTAACATTTCTAACCCAAATCTTTTCCCATGTTTCCATCATTATTGGTTCTTGAAAATTTCTAGCCCATTTAATCATACAATCTTTAACCAACTCTGTTTCAGAATCTATCTCTAATAATACATTATATAATCTTTTAATATGCATAATACCCTGGTCCCTAATTTGCTTTACCAGATTTTCTTCGTTTTCCATAAGACCGATTTTTTGATCCTCCCTCCACCTTGCTTGAAGTTAACCATATTGAAACCAGGTATAAATTATCCCTTCCTCCTTCAAAACCTCTAACTGTTTAAGTTGTAATTTACCCCTTTCATTAAATAAAAGCTCTTTATATGTAATCACCTCCATCTTTTGTTCTACACTTATATTTTCTATTGCATGTCTAGGATTTGCCCAAATAGGTATTTTATAATCCAATTTATATTGATATTTCTTCCAAACTCGCAACAAAGCATTTCTAAGCATATGGTTTTTAAAAGTTTTATCTACTTTCTTTTCATACAATAAATAAGCATGCCATCCATACAGTAAATCATATCCTTCTACGTTTAATATTCTTTCCTCAGTTAGATTGAACCAGTCACTAATCTGAACTAACACAGATGCTTCATAGTATAATCTTAAATTTGGCATTTTCAAACCACCTCTCTCCCGAACATCCTGTATAATTTTTAATTTAACTCTAGGTTTTTTACCTGACCATATAAAAGTATTAAGACCTTTCTGCCATTCCCTCAGTTGTTCATCCTTCTTCAACACCGGTATCATTTGGAACAAAAATAAGAATTTAGGTAATACATTCATTTTAATTGCTGCTATTCTGCCTAACAAAGATAATTGTAACTTTTTCCAGTTCTCCATTTCTTTCTGCACCTTTCGCCATAAAACTTCATAATTATTTTTAAATAACTTTGTATTTGATCCAGCAACAATCACACCCAAATATTTGACCTTTTTAACTATTTCAAATCCCAATATTTGTTGTAGTTCTTCCCTTTGATCAAAAGACATATTTTTAATCATTATCTTAGTCTTGTGTTGATTTATTTTAAATCCAGAGACTTTACCATATTGTTCTATCATTTCCAACATATGTGAAACTGTATCTATAGGTTGAGTTAATGTAACAACTAAATCATCCGCAAACGCTCTCAATCTATAGTCTTGCTGTCGAATCACTATTCCTTTAAATTCTTTAGATTCACGTATCTTTTTCAACAAAATTTCCAGGGATAGGACAAACAACAAGGGACAACCCTGCCATGTTCCCTTCTCTATTTTAAAACAATCCGTTAAACTCCCATTAATAATTATTTGTGCAGTTTGTTCTCTATATATTGCTTTAATTGAACTCATGAATTGCTCCCCAAATTGCATTTTATCTATTACTTTAAACAAAAATTGCCAATTCAGTCTGTCAAAAGCTTTCTCTGCATCCAAAAAGAAAAAGGCTGCAGAAATCTGATTATTTTTCTCCAAATATTCTACCAGGTTTATTATTTGTCTCAGATTATATTTCATATATCTCCCTTTTATAAACCCTGATTGATCATTATGAATTATTTGTTGCATGATTGGCATTAATCTATTTGCCAATACTTTAGCAAAAATCTTATAATCAGTATTTAAAAGTGAAATTGGTCTAAAACTTTCAGGTTTAACACAATTTTGATCTTCTTTAGGAGTCAATGATATAAAAGCTGTCCTCCATGAAGGTGGAGTTACTCCCCCAGTTTGAATCTTATTAAAGAGCATCCTAAGTGGTTCTACCATTTCCAACTGCAAATTCTTGTAATAAGTAGCTGTTAGTCACATCATATCTATTCTTGACCATGACATATGCCTGTTTGAGTAAAATGTATATTGTTTTTCCTTTAAATTTCTTTTCCTCCAAGCATACTGTAAACTTAATTCGTCTACAATTGTATAAAATCTTTTTGGGAGTGTCTTTCTTGGTTTTTTATTCACTTTTGTAGATTTATAATCTAACTCATTATCAACAATCGCATTAAAATCTCCAATTATGCAAATATCTTCATATTCATATTCTAATATTTTTCAGTATAATTTTGCATAAAATTCTTCTTGATTTTCATTTGGAGCATATATACCCACAAGTAATATTTTTTTATAGTTCATTACAATTTCTACCATTAATACTCTTCCTTCCTCATCCTCATATATTTGTTTGGATTGTATTGTCTGTTTGATGTAAAATGCTACTCCTCTTTTGCTTTGACAAGCCAAAGTTGTATACAATGTCCCTATTTTTATTCGCTCCAGAACTTTTTTTATGTTGCTAATATGCACTTCTTGTAAGCATATAATTTCTAATTTTAGCTTCCCTAATTTATTAAATATTTTCCTTCTCTTTATTGCCGAGTTTAATCCATTTATATTCAAAGATATTATTTTAATTTCTTCTTCCATTTCTTATTTATTTGTTTTGTTGACCTAGTCATTCTTATCTCCCTTAGTTCCTTAACTTCTTTCACCCTTGCTCCTTCTCTTAACGCTCTCTCTTCTTGTTCTTTCGTTGTCTCTCTTGGCTGTTCTTTCTTCTCCTCCTCTTGTTCATCCCCTTTTTCTTCCCTCAACCTTCCTTCCTCTTGGACATCTATGTATTGTTTATAAAATAACTCTGCTTTCTCTACTGAGTCTAGTCTGTATCTTTGTTCTTGCCAGTTCACCAATATTCCTTCTGGAATCAACCATCTAAAATTTATTCCTCTGTTTATCAAACATTTCGTGAAAAATTGATATTCTTTTCTCAAATCTTCTCACTCTTCTTGGAATTTGTTTCAGTGTCACTACTTCTCTCCCTTTGTGCTTTATCATTGTGTTTCTCATCAATTGCAATATCTCTGTTCTCAGTGTTTTCTTGGTGAATCTGACATGAATTTCTCTAGGTAGATTATGTCTCATTGCATATCTTGTGTACACTCTGTATATCTCATCGATTCCACTTAATATCCCTTCCTTACTTTCTTCCATTGCTTCTGCTAGTATCTCTGCAATTTTCTCTGCTAAATTTTCTCCCTTTTCTTCTTCAGTGTTTTGTGTTTGCCCAAAATATCCAACCAAGCAATAAAAAGGTGAAAAAAGTATATCTCCCCCCCAAAAAAATAAAAAATAGAAAAAAACAAAAACCCTGCCAATTCCTTCCAGGAAGAGGGAATTTCCACAAGAAAAAAGGAAAAAGAAAAGGCACAAAAAGAGAAAAACCAGAAAGAAAAAATAATATTCCAAAATACCACTATTCCAAAATCTTCCAAAATTTGTAACTCCATCAAGCAAAAGGAAAAAAACAAACAACTTCCTTTTTCTTTTTTTTCCTTCTATATCTTCCCCCTTCTGTTACAAAGTCACAAGACTGCTTCTTATCAAAATCTTCTTGCCAGTTTCCAAAACATCCCAAGGTCACACCACTCTCATCTTTTCCTTTGTCCAATATATCTCTTTAATTTCCTCTGCAATCCAAAATAGTCTTTAAAAAGAAAAAAAATAACAATTTCCTTTTCTTCTTTCAGCTTTAAACCCCCAGCTTCAAAACTCAAAACTCAAATTTTCAAATTACAGTTCTTTAGCCAAACATGCCTCTTTTCCCAATCTGCTTTCAATTTAAGTTACTTTTTCAGCTCTTGTTAATTAGCTTTTATTAATGGCTTCCGCTTCTTTGCCACTGTACTGGAGGTGGGGAGGTAGCCTTTTTCCAATCCCTCCCCTCTTCTCTTTGCCAATTTTCTCAAGTGAAATAGTTTTAAAAGTTCAGGAGTTAAACATATAAAGGAATTTTGTTCCCAAGACCATAGTTTCTCACCCAGTTGATCACCTCATTCTTTTTTCCTTCTCTACTTGCATGTGGCTGCCTGGCTTTTGACAGCTCCTAATGACTGTCTTCCCTTGCTGCTGGGTCAGAGGCTGATGCCAGCACTTCAGGGAACTTGCAACTTCCCTGTTTGTGCCTGCCTGTGCCTCCATTCTTCACTGTTCCTACAGGACAGCTATGATCCCTGGGGATCCCCTAAAGCAGCTGAGATATCAGCATTTTTCAGGAGCCCCAGAATTTGCCATACCGCCGCTGGTGCTGGCCACACAACCCTCCCTGGATACTGCAACTATTGTGAATACATGCCAGATGCCAAGCAACCAAATTTTGATCAGGTGACCACAGGGAATGCTGTGCCAGTTTTAAGAGCAAGGACTAGGTGTAAGTCACATTTTTCAGTGCTGTTGTAACTTTGAACGGTCACTAAATGAATGGTTGTAAGTCGAGGACTAACTATATTGCATTGACTCCCTTTTCAGACACTAAATATAGCTCCCTTTGCATAGAAATCCACTTTTTCTCAGCTTGGCTCTGCAAACTATCCTGTGAAGCAAGCACTTCTATAAACCATGTTTACTGAACTATACACCATCCTAAGTATACCGTGACACTGCCTGAATTCTCAGATACCAAAATCTGCATTTAGTTACACTTCTAATTTGCATAATTCTGAACAGTCAAAGTATGTTTTGGAACAAGTCACTCATCCAATTTATTTATATCTCACTTTTTGCCAGCAGCTTGCTCTCCTAACTGAGGTTATCAGAGATACTGCAACAGACCCATTTGCAACAAAATGAAGATATCTCCAAAACAATGTCAACATTCAATGTCTAGCCATTTATCTTTACAGAGACAGCTTTCAAATAAAGAATGTCATGGGTCGTTTATCCAATCTAGTCAAAATCACCAATAGGACTGAACAGCAAGAAAAATGTAGATAAATTAATAAATTAGGCTTCACTGGGCAGCTAAAAACTCCCCCGGCAATTGGATATTAAAATAAAAAGTCAATGTCAGCCAAATATAAAATATAATACAGAAATGAAAGTGCTTAAGAATAACATGTCCTGGAGGAATCAAATATTAACAAGTAATCAGCAGCCAGATCCTCAAGGAATATAGCAATTAAAATTTTTACAAGCACCAGTATAAAAAGGTGCTATGTGCAGAAGAATTGGAAAAGAGGGACTACTCACACCAACTCAAAGGAGGGGAAAACAAGCCAGAAAAATTAACATGATGGTTCATGTATCTGTACATAAATAAATTTCTTTCTGCATGAAGAGAGATAGCAGCTTCAACGTACTCTCCTAGGCTAGAATTTAGTTTTCCCTAGTTAATAGGGCTAGTAATTTTGGAAGTTGTAGTCCAGAGTTTCTCAATCTTAACAACTTTAAGAGGAGTGGACTTCAACTCCCAGAACTGAAGTCCACTCCTCTTAAAGTTGCTAAGGGTGAGAAACACTGTTGTAGTCCATACTTTAGGGAAGGGATCAAGTTAGGGAAAGGCTCAGGATTAAACCTCAACCATGGATATCTATTTGTATGCTTGCTTATACAGATTGTCCTCATTTAATGACTTGTTCAACAACCATTTGAAACATACAACAGCACAACAAGAAGTAGTTACAACTGGTCCTTGTATTTACAACTGTTGCATGACCCTGTGATCAATCCAGGTGCTTGGCAGCCAATTCACAATTACGATACTGCAGCATCCACAATCACATGATTTGCAACCTCCTCTGCCAGCTTCTCACAATCAAAGTCGATGGGGAAGCCAGCAGGAGGTACAGAGCCTGAGTGGCGTAGGAGGCTAATGTCTCCTACTAAGGCAGCAATTAACATCCAGCTGCCTGCAATTACACCAGTTCGAAATTCACCAGGCTTAAGGTCGACTCAGCCTTCCATCCTTTCTAAGGTGGGTAAATTGAGGACCCAGTTGTGGGGGCAATAAGCTGACTTTGTATAAATATACAAAAGTATGAAGGCTATTGCTTAATGCATTGTAAGCCGCCCTGAGTCTCCGGAGAAGGGCGGCATATAAATCAAATTTTTAAAAAAAAAGTCCCATCACATGAGGTCCTCACTTAATGACAGCAACCAGGACTGCCATCACTAAACAGCACAGTCATGTGGGGTTTTTTTGATTTACAGTTATGTCACTTAATGACCAGGTTTTTTATCACAATCGGTGTTGTTAAGTGAGGACTGCCTGTACACACTTGCACAATTTTTAGAACCACAACTGCTTGTTAAACCAATGATTCTAGTCCACCTGGAGACAATTTTTAAATGCCAAGCAGACATAATAGCTACGCAGGTAATCCTCAATTTACAACACTTCATTTAGTGACTGTTCAAAGTTACAACTACACTGAAAAAAGTGACTTATGCCGACTTTTCACACTTACGACCGTTGAATCAGAATTTGTATGCTTGGCAACTGACTCATGTTTATGATGGATGCAGTATCCCAGAGTCATGTCTTCTGCAACCTTCTGACAAGCATAGTCAATGGGGAAGCCAGATTCACTTAACAACCATGTTACTAACTCAACCACTGCAGTGATTCACTTAACAACTGTATCAAGAAAGTCATAAAATAGGGCAAAACTCACTTAACAACTGTCTCGCTTAGCAAAAGAAAATTTGCACTCAATTGTGGTTGTAAGCTGAGGACTACCTATATTCAAGGATGTTTTTTGCAATATCTAACTATTAACCAATGCCATTGTCAGCCAGAATCAGAAAATTTACCACTGTGGATTTGCCCTGGTTTGATTCCATAATATTTAACAGCAAGTAAAAGGTACCTTGGTACCTTTTGTGGAATATGGACCACTTTTATCTTTAAAAGATAAACTACAAATGATTATAAGGATGTCAGATTCAGTTAAGATTTATATATTTGATATGAAATCCTTTAACCTGCCATGTCATTGTTTTATTCTCTTCTGGCCTGAATAGGTGATGTTATACCGACAACAGCCAAATTAATATTATTAAGCCCCTTTATAAAGAAAGAGGATATCCTCCCCCTCCTTGCAGCACCATCAAATGGAAGTTGAGAGCCTCACTTTACCTGAGGAGTCTTCATCCACATTCTCATACTGGAGCAGGCGATCAAGCAGGAAACTAGAAAAAGGAAACAGGTAGGAAAAAGCAGTGACTCAGACCTCATGCTTAATTGTTAGGAAGAGACTTGGCCATTGTCAAGGGCATCAAGCGCTTCCATGAGTACCTCTACGGCAGAAACTTCACCATCATCACGGATCACAAGCCACTGCTGGGACTACTCGCGGGCGACAAGCCGACTCCAGCTTACATGTCACCCAGACTGACGCGATGGGCAATTTTCCTAGCCGGGTACTCCTATAAACTAAGCCATAGACCTGGCAAATCCATAGGAAACGCGGACGCCCTAAGCAGATTCCTGTCCAGAGAGCTGGTGGAAGATCCAGCCCCCACACTTGGGCTCTTCCACATTGATGACGACCAAGCCTGCCCAGTGACCTCGTCAGACGTGGCAGCCCATACCCAGAAGGACCCAACCCTCAAACAAGTTAAATCATGGGTTATGCGGGGCTGGCCCACTGAGAAGACGGCAGAGAAGTTCAGCCAATTCACCAGCATGAACTATCCACCATGAAGGGCTGCCTTCTCTGGGGTGACAGAGTGGTGATTCCCAGCGCCCTGCAACAGAAGACACTGGAAACCCTCCACAACGGGCACCCGGGCATAGTGAGGATGAAGGGGCTGGCACGAAGTTACGTCTGGTGGCCAACCCTGGACAAAGACATCGAAGAATGGGTCTCCAGATGCGACCCGTGCCAGGAGGTATGACCAGTGCCTCCCCATGCCCAGCCGACGGAGTGGGAGACGCCAAGCAGCCCATGGTCAAGGATCCATATTGATTTTGTGGGTCCGATGCAAGGGAAGTACCTCTTGATAGTTGTGGATGCCTTCTCGAAATGGTTAGAGGTAGTTCCCATGGAATCCACCACAACAGAAGCGACAATCAGGGCACTCCGGCGGCTTTTCGCAACCCACGGACTGCTGGATGTGCTGGTCTCCGACAACGGTCCCCAACTTACGTCCAAGCCCATGGAAGCATTCCTGGCAGGACTGGGCATCCATCATGCCCTCTCAGCGCCCTACAGACCGGCTGGAAATGGACAGGCAGAGAGAGTGGTGAGACTCACCAAAGAGGCACTCACCAAAATGGGCACGGGCAACTGGCAAGAAAGAATCAACAACTTTCTTCTCACCCGCACATCACGCCGCACACCACCACTCACAAGAGCCCAGCAGAACTGCTGATGGGCAGAAGACTGAGGTCACCCCTGGATCGACTGCACCCCCAGTACAACCCAGAGGTGCCACCAACCGCCAGCTGCCTGCTTCGCGCCTTCACCATAGGAGATCTGGTATTTGCATTAAATCTCCACGGGTCTCCGAAATGGTTGAAGGGGAAGATAGAGAGCATAACCGGCCCAAAGCCCTACAGAGTGGAGCTGGAATACGGACAGGTCTGTAGATGTCACATAGACCAGCTCCAGAAAAGGTGGAGGGAAGTAGGACGAAACCAACCCGACCAGGTAGGCCTGCAATACCCCGATGAGGTAGGCCTACAACACCCCGATGAGGTAGGCCTGCAACACCCTGGTGAAGTGGGCCATCAGCATTCCATGGGAGTAGACTGGCGACATCCTGAAGGGGGTGAACCACAACACCCCAGTGAGACCGGCCGGCAACCCCCCAGCGAGGAAGACCCTCGTTGCAACATGGCAGTAGACCGGGGACATCCGGAAGAGGGAGTTCTGCAACACTCCAGTGAGGTCGGCCTGCACCACCCCAGCGAGGGAGACCTCCACCACTCCGTTGAAGCAGACCCGCTACACCCCACCAAGGACAGTCACCACCACCCGGCAAGGTAGGCCTGCACCACCCCAGCAAGGAGGGCCTCCACCACCCAGGTGAGGGAGACCTGCACCACCCCGGTGAGGTTGGCCAACAACAACGAACCGACAAACGACAACAACAACTGCAAACAACCAAGAAACAACATCAAACACATCAACGACAATGGCAACGGGAACCGGGAACCCAACCAGACCCCACCACCTCACAAGCTGTCAAGCTGAGAGGAAGCACCAGGGACTTACCGGGGTTCAGCCATTCCCCACCGATCAGTGGCGATGGCCAGCAGCGAGACACCCGACATCCAGGGCAGGGAGAAGACTGGTGTTGAAGTGGCTGGGCAATAACGAGCAGCACAGGCAGGATAGTGACAACAGCTCTTTATTATATGGTGAGACTTCAGCAAAGGTATGCAGGCAGCAGCACTCTTTATATACACTTTGGCTGCTGGTCATTAACCAATCAGAAACAACCCCTAGTTTGAAATTCCCGCTCAAAACAGTAACAACATAACACCCCTCCCCTCCCAGAATGCATTTTATCACAATTATTTACATATTTACAAATGTAGTCGCGCAGGTGACCTGGGCGTGTCTTAGTCCTAGTCGACCTGCGCAGTTCAGTTGCAGGCGGGGCGTTGAGCCAGTCAGAGGTATCTCCCGTCTCTCCTTGCTCCGCCAATGTAACCTCCGGGAACCTTTTGGAGGTGTGACTTTCCCCGGCTGGGAGGAGTGGCTCGCTGGGGCAGCGCTGGAACTCTGGCTTGCCAGATAAGTATTCCGGCTCACTCGGGGTTGAGGTAGCTGTATTGGAAGGACCTTGGAAGTTAGGGACTGGCTTGTACTCGAGGTCTGAGTTTTCACTGACTAGCCTTTTTCTTAACTGGTCGATGTGATGCCTCCAAATTCTACCTTGGTCAATATCGACTGTATATGATTTTGGCCCAGACATCCCTGTTACAATGCCCTCCACCCATAAGGGACCGGTGGCATAATTTCTCACATAGACCGTTGTGCTAATTGGGAAATGCCTGAGGCCTCCCTCTTCCCCCTTAAAAGTATCGGCCGAATAATTAGGATGCAACCGGTCGAGGACACATCTGAGTTTACGGCCCATTAAAAGTTCGGCCGGACTGTGGCCAGTGGCTGTGCAGGGAATAGCATGTTGCACCACCAGGAATTGGTCTATCTTGGCCTGCCAATCACCCGAATCTAGTCGGGACAAAGCCTCCTTGGTGGTCCGAACGAATTGTTCGGCCTGACCATTCGAGGCCGGATGGAAAGGGGCCGATAGGGCATGCCGAATGCCCAGTTCGGCAAGGTAGCTTTCGAATTGGACTGAGGTGAATTGTGGCCCGTTGTCCGAAACTAACATGTCGGGCAGACCGTGAGTGGCAAAAAGGCGGCGGAGGACTCTAATTACCGCCTCTGAAGTGGTCGACGGCATGAGAAAAACCTCCAACCACTTAGAGAATGCATCTACCACTATTAAGAAAGACTGGCCGTGGAACGGCCCAGCGAAATCTATGTGGAGTCGTCCCCATGGGCCCTTGGGTTTCTCCCATTCCCTAGTAGGGGCGACCGGGGGATCTGGACGGGACTCCTGGCAGGGTCTGCACTTCCCCACCCACTCAGCAATGTCTTGGTCTAAATGTGGCCACCACACGTAACTCCGGGCAAGACCCTTCATTCTAACCATGCCCGGGTGACCCACATGCAACATCTCTAACACTCTATGTCTTAGACTTTCAGGTACAACAACACGATCTCCCCACAGTAAACACCCCCCCCCCCAACATGGATAATTCGTTGCGTTTAGTACAAAACGGTTTGAATACAACAGGGTCTGTTTGTGTAGGCCAGCCTCGCAGGACCCAGCCCATCACAGTTCTGATAGTAGCGTCTCTTTTAGAAGCTTTGGCCACCTCAGCTGAAGATAGATGCTGTGGTGGCACAGCATCCAGCAATAGGATTGGGGCCTTGGGAGTCAGGTTGTCTAAAATGTCAGGCAGGGGGCACCTGCTAAGGGCGTCTGCATGGCCCATGGCTTTTCCAGGTCAGTGGATTAGTTTGTAAGAGTATGCGGCCAAAAAAATTGACCACCTAGTCATTCGTGGAGAAAGTGCGGCAGGGGTGGGCCTGTTGCCGGCAAGGAGGCCCAGTAACGGTTGGTGGTCGGTAACTAAGTCAAATGATCAGCCAAACAGGTACTCGTGGAATTTTTTTACGCCGGCAATAGCAGCTAAAGCTTCCCTGTCAAGTTGGCTATAGTTGCGCTCTGCGCATGACAGAGTCCGGGAGTAGTAAGCAATGGGCGCCTCTAGGCCATTTGGTAGTCTATGGCCGAGCACGGTGCTGACGCCAAACAGAGAGGCGTCACAAACCAAGACCAACGGCAGTTCAGAGCTATATTGAATTAGAAAGCTGTCCTCGAAGAGGAGCTTCTTAACAGCGTTAAATGCTGCCGCTTCTGTTTTGCCCTAAACCCACAGAGTGTTCTTGCCTAAGAGTCTATGAAGTGGCTCGGCTACCGTTGCCTTGTCTTTTAAAAACATGGTGTAGAAGTTAAGAAGGCCTAGGAAGGCCTGAAGCTCGGTCTTGGTTTTGGGTGTGGGAGCACTCTTGAAGGCTCTCACCTTGCTTTCGGTGGGGTGGATCCCCGATCCGTCAATCTTATACCCTAAAAACTCAACTGAGGGAACCCCAATTTTGCATTTCGACCTATTGAGCTTTAGGCTGGCCTCACGGAACCTCGACAGGGTTAACCTGATTCTTTCTGCCGGTTGCTTTTTGTTATGGCCACTAATTAACACGTCGTCGAAATATGGGACGACTCTGGGGAGGCCTTGTAAAAGGCGCTCCATTGTGCTTTGAAATAATCCCGGGGCGATGCTGACCCCGAATTGCAACCGAGTGCATTTAAAAGCCCCTCTGTGTGTCACAATAGTTTGCACTTCTGCCGTGGCGTCGTCTACCGGCAGCTGCTGATAAGCTTGCGCAAGATCTAATTTGGCGAATATTTTCCATGGGCCAAGGGAATGCAGTAGGTGGTGAACTACTGGGACAGGATAAGCGCTTTGCTGCAACGCCTTGTTGATAGAACCTTTGTAATCGGCGCAGATCCTGATAGATCCATCTGCCTTAATTGGGGTTACTATTGGGGTATCCCATTTTGCATGGTCTACCGGTACTAAGATGCCCTAGCTAATTAGCTTATCTAATTCAGCATCGATCTTGGGTTTCAGGGCAAAGGGGACTCTCCTTGCCTTAAGCCTAATTGGGGCTACCCCTGGGTCCAAATTAAACGAAATCAGGGTCCCCACGTACTTGCCAAGGCTGTCCTCGAACACGTCTCGGAACTCGTGCAGGAATTGTTCTTTGAGCGACGTTCTGCTGAGGCTGTGGACCCCCGTAAAGCCCATGCCAAGGGCTCGGAACCAGCGTAGACCTAGAAGGCTTGGTAGCGGATCTCTAACGATGGTTAGCGGTAGTCTCTCCTCGAAATCGCCATAGGAGATGGTGAAGGTGTCGACGCCTTTGACTGGAACTCGGTTCCCCTGGTAGTCTAGCAGGCAGACTCGTCTCGATAGCTGGCTCTTTCTGTAGTTCGGAAGCAAGGACTGTAACATAGCCCACGACATGATGGAGAGTGCAGATCCGGTGTTGATCTCCATGCTGCAGGGTTGACCGTTGATCTTGACGGTAGTGAAGACTTTTTCTTCGGTTGACGTGCTGGCTTGGCCGACTCTTGTGCTGTAAGTTTGAATCTCGCGCCGCTTTTCGGCACCCTTGTTCTGGATTGGTCGTTTTGAAGGCGGCAGCGGTTCTGATTGGTTGCCTTGGTCACGTGGTTTGGAAGAACATGGAAGCTGCGCTCAGCATACTCGGGCTAAGTGACCTCTCTTCTCGCAGCGCCTGCAAATGGCATCGCGATATTTGCAGGCTTGTCTTTTGTGTTGGCCGCCGCAACTCAGGCAGCTCTCTCGGCGGCGGCTGGGCTCGCCTTTTCTTTTTTCGGTTCGGAAGACGTCTTCATCTGATTCTTCTTCCGAACTTGTTCTAGCCTCCTCGCGGTGAACTGGAACTGCTTTAGGACCGCTCTTCTCAGGCTGAGGACGCTGTAAAGCCTCCGACGCCTTCGTTGACGCCTCGTGTGCCCTGGCCTCGTCTAGCGCACTGGCAAGAGTCAAACCCGGCTTCGCAAGCAGCCGCCTCTGAAGCCGGGTGTCACGAATGCAGCAGATTAACTGTTCCAGCAGCGCATTGTCCAGGTCGCGGTAGTCACAGTGTGTCGCGGATGTCAGCTTCTCAGTGCTGACATAGTAAAGAGGGGGTTAAATTCCTGTGGGATTAGTAAGAGAGACTGCAGTAGAATGACTTAGATAATGACCAATAGGATAAGGAAGCAAGCCAGGAAAGGGAGGGAATTTGGAGCAGAGGTCATTTCCTGACTGCATATGAGTCCGTGAAGACGTTCTAACAAATAAAAGGTTTTTTTTCTTTATTATCAAAAAAAAACAACTTTTATTTGTTAGAACAACGTCTTCACGGACTCATATGCAGTCAGGAAATGACCTCTGCTCCAAATTCCCTCCCTTTCCTGGCTTGCTTCCTTATCCTATTGGTCATTATCTAAATCATTCTACTGCAGTCTCTCTTACTAATCCCACAGGAATTTAACCCCCTCTTTACTATGTCAGCACTGAGAAGCTGACAGCGGCTCTACGAAGCGCTGCCACATATGCGGTCACCGGTTCCCCCTCTTTCTGTACTCGCTGCCTCAGCTGATAGCGCTGGACGAACTTGGATGGTGCAGGGGCATAGTGTGCCCTTAGGGTTGTTTGGAGTGTATTCCAAGGAACCATTTGCACTGGGGTCGGCTCACACAACGACTCGGCCATTTCGAAGACATGGCTCAGACATGGCTCAGGAACAGGGCTCTTTTGCGATTTGCAGATAGCCCGTGCATGTCGCTGGCTTCGAGCGAGCACTCAAATCGAGTCATGTAGGACCCCCATTTTTCTCGGGCTGGATCAAACGGCGTAGGTGGAACTTACGCTGCCATGGCTGAAGTCTACGGTCCCAGTGGGCACCGTGTCTTATCGTTAGCTCTTTTTGATCCTCCTGTGTGCTATCCCACCTTCGTCACCAAATGAAGTGGCTGGGCAATAACGAGTAGCACAGGCAGGATAGTGACAACAGCTCTTTATTATATGGTGAGACTTCAGCAAAGGTATGCAGGCAGCAGCATTCTTTATATACAGTTGGCTGCTGGTCAGTAACCAATCAGAAACAACCCCTAGTTTGAAATTCCTGCTCAAAACAGTAACAACGTAACAGGTGTCACCAGCGAACGGAGGTCCAAGATCCAGCTGGAGGTGCTGGGGCGAAGCCCGCACACTTGACGGCTGAATCCTGTCCGGTTCCAGGGTGGGAACCGGGAGACACAGGAGTTCCGCCTATCCTGGAAGGTGGCGAAGCTCAACTGGGACTGCGCAGGTCAACCAGGACTACCAGACGCCCGGAGTACCTGCGTGATTACGTGACTCTTATTAACAATGATGGAGAGACTACTAACTAGGAGGGGAGGGGTGTTATGTCCTTATAAGGAGATCCACCGGGGATTGGCTAATCCACTGGTGGGAAATTCAAAATGCTGTCTCTGGGCGACGCGACTTGCCAGAGCGCTTAAAAGGAGAGCTCCGGCAGCGCAGCCGCCAGTCTAGTTTTGTACTAAAATGGGGTGGGGTTCCCCTCGTGGAGATGTGCCCACCAGGTTTCCTTGCATTCCATCAGCCGAGAGCTCAGGGTAGGGGTGGGGGAGTAGCGGTCATTATTAAGGAAGGTCTGGATCCGAGGGAGGCCACTGTACCTCAGATAGCCGGGTGTGAGTCCATCTTTGTGAGGTGGGGTCGTGGTGGGCAGATGGGTCTGTTAGTCACATACCTGGCTCCCTGCCACGTGGCAACAACCCTGCCCGAGCTTCTCAATGTTGTAGCCGAGGTGGCAATTGGTACCCCCAGGCTTATGGTCATGGGGGATTTCAATCTGCCATCTATCGGTGAAACATCTGAGATAGCTCGGGAGTTCATGGCTTCCATGATGGCCATGGACCTGACCCAGGTAATTCAGGGCCCGACTCACATTGGTGGACACACCCTGGATGTAGTTTTTGTCTCTGGTCAGTGGTTGAGTGGTCTTGACATTGGGGATATAGGCGTGGAACCCTTGTCATGGACTGACCACTTGCTCCTTCGACTCGACTTTCAGACCGCTGCACCTCACCACAGGGAGGCGGAACCGACTAGGTGGTTCCGCCCCAGGCACCTGATGGATCCTGATAGATTCCAGACGGAGCTTGGGCCATTTCCTGAGACACTGACACGCGACTCGGCTGAGGATCTGGTGGCCGCCTGGGATAGGGCGGCCGGCGGGGCCTTGGACCGCGTCGTGCCTTTGCAGCCTCTGACCCGGCGCCGAACTCACTTAGCTCCTTGGTTTACCGAGGAATTGAGGGAGATGAAGCGCCGGAAAAGACACCTGGAGAGCGGTTGGAGGGCCAGTCGCTCTGAATCTGACTTGACACTAGTAGGAGCTCATATTAAGACTTACATAGTGGCGATAAAAGCGGCGAAGTCTAATTATTTTGCCGCTCTTCTCACATCATCAGATAATTGCCCAGCCGCCCTGTTCAGGGTGACCCGCTCCCTCCTTCATTCGGGAGCGCGGGAGGATCCCTTGCAGGGACGAGCTGAGGACTTTGTTCAATATCTGGATGATAAAATAACTCAGATTCGGGAAGATTTGGCCGCTGACTGGGTTAGTTCAGACGAGGGGACTGAGGCAGGTCTTGAGAGTGTTATCTGGGCTGAGTTCGATCCTGTGGCTCCCGAGGACGTGGACAGGATTCTGGGAAGACTTAACGCAACCACATGTTTATTGGACCCATGTCCCTCCTGGTTGGTGCTGGCTTCCCGGGAGGTTACACAAGGCTGGCTCCAGGAGATTATTAACACTTCTTTGAGTGAGGGTGCCCTACCGGCCGCCTTGAAGGAGGCGGTGGTGAGGCCCCTCCTCAAGAAGCCCTCTCTGGATCCAGCTGTTTTTGCTAATTATCATCCAGTCTCCAACCTTCACTTTCTGGCGAAGGTTGTTGAGAGTGTGGTAGCGTGGCAGCTCCCCCAGTACCTGGATGAAGCTGTCTATTTAGACCCACTCCAGTCCAGCTTCAGGTCTGGATACAGCACCGAAACGGCATTGGTCGCGTTGGTGGATGATCTCTGGAGGGGGTACTCCTCTATCCTGGTGTTGTTAGACCTCTCAGCGGCTTTTGATACCATCGACCATGGTGTCATGTTGCGCCGGTTGGAGGGATTGGGGGTGGGGGGCACCGTTCTATGGTGGTTCTCCTCCTACCTCTCCGACCGGACTCAATCCATGTTGACAGGGGGGCAGAGGTCGACCCCGAGGCGCCTAGTGTGTGGGGTGCCACAAGGGTCGGTCCTCTCGCCCCTCCTGTTCAACATTTATGTAAAGCCGCTGGGCGAGATCATCTGTCGTTTTGGGGTGGAGTTTCATCAGTACGCTGATGATACTCAGCTGTACATCTTCACCCCAGACCACCCCAACGATGCCGTGGAAGTGATGTCCCAGTGCCTTGAAGCCGTGTGGGTCTGGATGGGGAGAAACAGGCTTCGACTCAACCCCTCCAAGACCGAGTGGCTGTGGCTGCCGGCGTCCTGATATAGCCAGCTGACACCATCACTGGTTATTGGGGGCGAATTATTGGCCCCCACGGAAAGGGTGCGCAACTTGGGTGTCCTCCTGGACCCACAGCTGTCTTTCGAGGATCATACGACAGCTGTGGCCAGGGGGGCTTTCTATCAGGTTCGCCTGATACGCCAGTTGCGGCCCTTTCTAGATCGGGACTCCCTACACACAGTCACTCAGGCGCTCGTCACGTCCCGCCTGGACTACTGTAATGCTCTCTACATGGGGCTCCCCTTGGGGTGCACCCGGAGGCTCCAACTGGTGCAAAATGCAGCCGTGCGGGGGATTATGGGAGCGACAGGGCGCTCCCACGTGACACCTCTCCTGCGTGAGCTGCATTGGCTGCCGGTGGTCTTCCGGGTGCATTTCAAGGTGTTGGTAATCACCTTTAAAGCGCTCTATGGCTTAGGACCAGGGTACTTACGGGACCACCTTCTGCCACCAATTGCCTCCCACCGGCTGGTTCGCTCCCACAGAGAGGGCCTCCTCAGGGTGCCGTCAGCCAGACAATGCCGGCTGGCAACCCCCAGGGGGAGAGCCTTCTCTGTGGCAGCTCCTACCCTCTGGAACGACCTTCCTCCAGAGTTAAGAACAATTTCTGACCTCCCGACTTTCCGGCGGGCTTTAAAAACATATTTTTTTCAGCTTGCCGGCTTAGCCTGATCCCTGCTAAATTTTTTAGAGTCTTTTAGAGTTTTATATCTATTTTAATATTAATCTTTTTTAATTATCAGCTAAATTTATATTTGTTTTTATAATATTTTAACTTTTGTGTACTGGTTTTTTATTTGGCTGTTCACCGCCCTGAGTCCGCAAGGAGAAGGGCGGTATATAAGTCTAAATAAATAAATAAATAAATAAATAAATAAAAGTGCTGAATGGACCAACGCTGGTTGCGTCTTCTTTTCTTGTGCCTGATCTAACAGGAAGCATTAAATGAAATTTTTGTATGTGAAATTGGTTTATACAAAAAGTCTGATTGCAGTACAAATGTGAATGTGTGTGTGTGTGTGTGTGATGTCCCGAAGCTCATAAGGAGTGATAAGGCAAAGTGATCCTGAGACCTGTGAATGCCTGTGTGTTGAGGATGTGGGAGATAAATTTGTGGAAAATGTCTGTGAGTTGTTGAGGCTAGAGAGAAATGCAGAGGGTTGTTTTGTTGAAAGGATGCTGAGAGGTGAAAGGAGGTGAGAATTCTATGTAGTTTAAACATTTTTTTCTCCCTGTATTTCCCCTCCCCCCCATCATTCTTTTACACAAGGACCCCCACCCTCCCTTGTAGGAGCGAGAGAAGCAGGAAAAAAAGGGGGGGCTGCGGGTTTGTCTTCTTTTAACCATTTTTTTTCTCTTTTTTTCAGCCTGAGAAAGGTGGGGTAAAGGGTGATATCTGATACCTGCCTTTGCAGTTTCACTGTTTTTGGCTCGGAATGCAATTTTGATTTTCTTTTTCCTTCTGGAAATTTTTGAGGTTTCAAATACTTACATACCCAATTATATTTCAGAGTATTGACTCAAAATACCTCATTTAGATTGTTTGTTTTATTTTTGAAGCTGTTTTTCTTACTCTTTTCTGTCTTTATGACTGCATGCATTTTGAATACTTAGCAGACAAGGTGCTCCATCCTATGGCACGTTTCTTTATTTATTTGTTTGCATGTTTGTTTGTTAGCAGCACAAGTTGCTGCCCTTTTAGGAATTGTTACAGTGATGAGTTAGAAATTACAATATGTACAGTAGAAAGGGAGAGTCAGTGGCATTTTTGTCTAAAATGTTAGATCCTGCCTGTTAAGGATTTCCAGTTTGTGTTCAAGCAGTAGCAGCTATGGCAGTGTTAGTGAAGGAAAGCAGAAAGTTGACTTTTGGAGGAGCCCTAGTGCCCCTCCTCCAGTGAGGGTGATCTTGATGAGAGTATGCTTGTTTTTGTTTGAATCCAGCTCAGTTTACAAGGAGATTTAGAAGGACGATCAGATATTGGTGCTGAGAAGGGGTTAATTTGTTTATAGACAGGAAAAGAAAGTGGTAGCAGGTAAGAGAAGACATTTAGGTAAGTTGGTTTGCACAGGCTTGTGAAATCAAGCTTTGAATTTCTTTGAAGCTTGAAGCACTACTTGGAAGCCAGGATGGCAGCGGCAGAAAGAACTGAGTGTTTAATGTTAGGTGAAAAGAACTAGTTAAGGAAAATGTGAGCAGTAGAAAGTGAGGAGACTTAGATATTTATTGGTGATAATGAGTCACTTGACTGGATGGGTTGAGGCTTATCCAGCCATGAGAGCCACTCAGCAGTAGTCACCAAAATTAACAGATAATACCTAAATATGGGCTAGTAGAAGCTATCGACAGCAACCAAGAGACTCATTTTACTGCAAAAGTGCTTCAATTAATAATGGAGGCAGTGGGAATGTCATGTTCCGTGGAATGCACAATCATTTCTGCTGTGAACCAAATCTTTACCCTTGCCTTGTCAAATGATGTTTGGATTACCACGTTTGGACAGAATGGGGGAAATTCCACAACATGAAACTAAAGACATGTTTGTAAAGAACTGTATACATGGCCTCTACTCTTCTTTATCTTACCTCAGAATTAAAAGACTCCTAGCTCAAACCCTAACTCTCGATTTTGCCGTTCATAAGTTCCAGCCTGGTGACTGGGTCCTGATAAAACCTGATGTGAGGACAAACTTAGCCAAGCCTGGGACAGGTCCTACGAAGTCCTGCTGACTACTGAAACAGCAGTCCAACCTAAGGACAAAGGGTGGACCACTACACCCGTGTAAAAGGACCAGTGGAAGAACTTAAAGAGTAGCAAGTGATTCCTGAAGAAGACCTGCTGAGAATAAACTTTTCCAAAAACTGGTGTGGTCATTGTGGTATGAATTGTTATGTATTTTCGATGATCAAGCCCAATAACTCCAATACAAGAAGAAATTATTTCAAAAGTGTTTATTCACATATTCATATGCTGTCTTTCTATTGCAGGAGCACACCTGGAATGGCGCTGGACTCCTGGACAATGACTTTTATACCTGAGGGGTGGAGTCAAGGTAAGGAGGGGTCAAGGGGAAGGGTCAGGTAGTGTAGAGAGCATTAACCCTTGTTATGCCATAGGGCATCACATTAGGCATTTACCTGTAACAAATCCCCCTCTAAATGCCTAATAGTTGATGGTGGATGTGTAGTATAGTGTACACCTAGTTTGGATGTTAGATAAGTATGTTGTTTGCTCTGTAGGGGTTTGGTTAGAATATCTGCGGTTTGTTCAACAGTCTCACAGTGTACTGCTTTAATGAATCCAATATTCGATAACTGACTAACATGTTTGTGTTTTATATTGATATGTCTCGACCTTTGGCCCACAGCTTCTGCCATGGATATATCTATTTCTGCTTTATTGTCTTCATGAATTATAATTGGATATTTTGGCTCAGTCCAAATACCAGAAATCAAGTCATCGAACCATGTCAAATTGTTGGCAGCCTTGGATAGGCAGATATACTCCGCTTCTGCTGTTGATGTAGCTACTAAGTTTTGTTTTCCAGTGTACCAGTGCACTGGGCAATTATTGATGAAGAATATATACCCAGAAGTACTTTTGCGGCTTTTTGTATCCCCTGCCCAGTCTGCATCTGCATAGCAAGTTAGGATTGGTTTATCAGAGTGTTCTGGTTCTAGGCATAAGAAAGTGTCTGCACTGTGCTTCAGGTATCTGAGGATGCGTTTGACCCCTTCCCAATGGTAGGTGGTTGGGTTACTGACATGCTGGGATAGGAGGTTGACTGGCAGAATAATGTCTGGCCTTGTCCAGTTAGCTATATACAACAGAGACCCTATAACAGATCTGTAAAGAGTATTGTCCTTGAATGGCTCAGTTTTGTCATACATGTTCTTTGGGAAGTCAGTTTGCATTGGAGTCTCACAGGTTTTGGCATCCATCATGTTACATTTATGTAAAAGTTCTAGTATTTTTTCTTTTTGAGAAATCCGGAACCCTTTTGTGGTTTTATTGATTTGAACCCCCAGGTATTTGTTTACCTTTCCCAATGTCTTTAAGGTAAAATGTTTACTCAGTCCATTGGCGAACTTGTCACATTTTAGTTTCTGCTGTCCAAAATACAATATGTCATCAACGTAGACGAGTACGTATTCAATTGATAAGCCTTCTCTCCTGGTAAAGAAGCAAAGGTCAGCGGAGGTGGGTGTGAACCCCATATCCTTGAGAATTTTTGCTAGGCATTCATACCATCTTTTACCTGATTGTTTTAAGCCATACAGGCTTTTGTTTAGTAACCAAGTGTCTCCCTTTTGTGTATTTTTACTAGGGGGTGCTTTGACAATAATTTCCTTGTCCAGCTCTGCATGTAGATAGGCTGTTTGTACATCAAACTGATATACCACAAGCCCTAAGATGGACGCCATTACCAAAGCACTCTTGACGCTTTCAGCCCTAACTATGGGGGAGTAAGTGTCAGTATAGTCATCAGGGTACTTTTGCGCAAAGCCCTGGCCACTAGTCTGGCTTTATACAGTGTTTTGTTGTCCTCTAGTTCTTTGATCTTGAAGATCCATTTTGTCCCAATGGGTGTTTTGTCGGATGGGGCCATGATGGGAGTATACACGTTTAATTCTCTTAGACTAGCCATTTCTCTCTCCATGGCTTGCTCCCATTTAGTCCTTTCTTCATGTGGTAGTTTAAGTACCTCCTCATATGAGTTGGGTGTTATTTTGTTTGTGTTTATGGATAGTATGTATTCTTCAAACCTTTTTGGTGTTCTATTCCTACTAGATCTAACGGGTCTGTCTGGCTGAGTCTCTGTGTTGTGCATATATCTTGCTTCCTTTTTTTGTGAGAGTGTCTATTTTTATTATGGGGTGATCTTCCTTCCACTCCCTGGTGTTTATCCCTTGGTGTTTGGATTTGCGTCCCTCGTGTACCTCATCTCCTACTGTGTTTTGCTTATCCTCATCTCTTTTACTGTGTGAGGTCTCCTGCCTGAGAGATATTTCATTTAGGTGTATTTTTGACCAATTAGTGTTTTCGTGGAATACTGCAGTTCTGGATATTATGAATCTGTTGTTCCTATCAATGAATCTATACCCCTTGGTTCCTGATTCATATCCCATGAATCTCAACCTTCTCGACACCTTGTCGCCCTTGCGCCTTAATTGTCTAGGTATATGTACATCAGCTGTGAGCCCAAATATGTATAAGTGTGCTACTTTTGGCTTTCTGTTGTACATTACCTCATAAGGGGTCTTACCTATTACACTGGACCATAACCTGTTCAGGATGTAGTTAGAATATGTGAGTGCTTCTGCCCAAAAAGACTGTCCTAACCCTGCATCTTCCAGTACGCACCTCATCATGGTTTGTAATGTACCGTGTTTTCTCTCTACCACTCCGTTCTGAAAAGCGGAAAAAGGCGAAGAGGATAAATGGATGATCCCATGCATCTTAAACCAGTTTGAGAAGTCCCTTGACAGGAACTCCGATCCTCTGTCTGTCATGATTTGTTTTATTTTTATGTTGTGCTATGTTTCTACCTGTTTGTGGAACTCTTTAAATTTCTGAAATACTTCATTTTTATGTTTAAGTGTATATACAAATCCATAACGACTGAAGTTGTCCACTATGGTCAAGAAGAACCTTTTTTTGTAATTTATGGAGGGTTTCATAGGTCCTATCAAGTCCATGTTTACCAGCTGAAATAGGGAGTTGGTGGTGCATGTGGCTTTTCTTGGTTTGGGTTTGGTTTTTAGTTTAGAACATTTGCACACGGAACACTCGAGGTAGTTTTTACAACCCTTTACATTTACACCGTCAGAACAATCAATTAGTTTTTGTATGACCGGAAAACTAGTGTGTCCTAGTTTCCTATGCAATAAATGGGCACAGTCATCGTGTATAGGCTTGCCAATTGATAGTTTCTCTTCGTGAGTGGATTTCTGAGTATGTACATCTTTTGTGGTATCGCCTGGTTTGTCTGTGTCTATTTCCTCAGGTCCATCCACCTCGCTTTCCCTGTTGTCTAGGTGAGTGTTAATGGTGGATTGACAATCTTCTTCGGGTTGTAGGTAAGGTAGTCCTCCACTAATGATGACCCTGCCTACATTTTTCTTGCCCTTGGTCATGTAAGCCTTTCCTCCCTTAAAAGTGGTTTCTATGCCCATATCCTTGCTTAACTTTAGTGCGGCTAGTATGTTGTGAGGAATTTTGGGTATGAGCAGTACCCCCTCTATTTTTCCTAATCCTGCAATGTGCGTGACTCCCTTCCCTGTCACTAGGACCTTATTCTGGTTTGCAACTTTTATTTGGTAATTTTCCTCTGTGAATGAAGTGAGCATATCCCTGTTGTAAGTGGTATGATTAGTGGCTCCAGAATCTATGAGCCATGTATCTTCCTATCTTATTTGCTTGTGTGTGTGTTTGTGGTCCCCAAGGCCGTACATTGATCCTGACTGGCTGTCCCTGGAATTGTCTCTGTGTTCTTTCCTGTTTCTTGGGTTGGGGGAGTCTCTACGCCTATACTTGTTGTCTGGGGAGTACCTATCTGGTAGCCTTGATCTTCGGTCCTGTCTGTCCCTGCGGTAGGAATGTTCTCTGTCTCTTGAATATCTAGGGCAGTCCCTCTTATAATGGTTCCTGGAACCACACAGGAAGCATTCTGGAGTGTTGTTGCTACTTGCTTGGAAATCTACTCTTTTTGTTGACCTGCTGTCTCTGCGACATGTGGAACGGTCCCTCCTTAAACTATCTTCAGCTATCAGTTTGTTAGTGAGGGTTTCTAATGTGAGGTGGTCTAAACTGAGACTGTCTAAATGAGTGATGAAATCATCCCAGCTGGGATCTAGAGAATGAATAATTACACTTTTCTTGCTCCCTTCCGATATAACCTCCCCTCTCTGAATCAGTTCGGCTCTGGTGGCATTCAAGTTCAATAGGTGTTCGCTGATGGAGGTGCCAGCCTTATGCTTGGCTGAGTGAAACTCCCTAGAGATTCTGGTTGTGGTGGCTACGCTCTTACTGTAGAATAAATTAAATGTTTTTTGCATAATTTCTGACACAGTTGAGTGATGACTGAGACTAGGATAGATGCCGGGTGAAATACTCACTAACAATATGTAGTATGCCCTATGGTGCAGGCAGTCCATCTCAAGTGTCCATGGTTTATCTGGGGGATCAGTGATCATGAACAACAGATTTTCCCTTAAGAAAGCAACCTGGAGCTGCTGATTCCACTCCAGGAGGTTAGTCCCATCTAGTCTTAGTTTTGTAAAATTAGCAGGTAAAGTCCCTGTGTTTAGTGTAAAGTTACTCACATTCTGTCGCTGTCCATGGTTTTGCTCATGAGGGAACTTGAAATAAGGCACAGGGATGCTTGTTGTAACTCTGTACTGACTTGTGTCTATGTTTCTTCCTTCTTTTCTTGTAGGTGGATTCTGTGCATGCTCGGGATTCATTTTCACCCAGCAGTTGCCAGAGAAGGAGCTTGTGGTCACGGCTCCTGGGTGCAGGCCCCAATCGATGGGACGACTCCCGGCCTCGGTCTTGAGTGGTCTCTGTTGGCTGAAGTCCCTCTGGAAAGTCGTCTGGATCGTCGGGTCTCTCCTTGGGTCACGCTGGAGGCTCGGATGTCCTGCAGCGGTCGGTCGGGCGTCCGGATGGGCCGATTCGTTGCGGAAGGCATAGGCCGCGGCCAGGCCGAAGTCCTTGTCGGTTGGATCGTCCAGGTGCCTCGGGATGGATCGCTGAGTCGGTAAGCGTTGAGCGACTTCCTTGGGTTCGAGTGTGGGCCTCGTAGGTAGTGTGTAGGGGTCCCTGGTGGGTGGTCGTGGATCAGCTAGTCCGGTCATGGTGATTTTGTATTTCGGGTTCGATCCCTTTAGGGGCCTTAGTGTCTTGGTTGTTTCTTTGAGACCCTCCGCAGTATCAGGATGTGGGCCCGGTAGAGTTATCTTTGTGCCGAAGGCCGCGGTTAGTACTTGTATGGCCTTGTCGATGTCTAGCTTGGTAGGCAAGCTAGATGGGCAGCTCTCCCACCTGTCTTCGTTTTCCTCGTAGTTTTCTTGGGTTTCTTGCGGGTAGGCCTCAGTTCCCGCCAAGAAATTCAAATCCCAGGGCCCGATTGGTTGCTGGTCAGCCATCTTGAGTGATGTCACTACCCAAGATGGCCGCCGCAAAAAAGGCGCAAATTCGGCCCCGACTTCTTCAGCGGGAATCGATTCAATATTTAAGTTTCCTACCGTGTCTTTCTCTTTGTGGGTCGGTTCTGCTTCGTCTCCTTCTGTCGCTGCTCCGCAGTCCTCGATCAGGTCTCGGAGATGTCAACTCTATTAGGTCCAGTAGTCTCTTTTTCAGGTTGCTTTCCTCGCTCGTTTCGATCGCGGTGTAGCTGGCTTTTTTGATTTTTTCTGGGATGCTTGGGCTGGAGATCTGCTCGATCTCGTCCGCCATCCCTCTTGGCATGGCTCCTGCAGGTGATAGTTGCACCACCATTCTTTTCGAGAATGCTCGGGTGTTTGGTCTCCCCTTTGCCTCGGGCAGTTTAGGGGTTCCTTGCATGCCTAGAGTTAAATGGGCTGAAAACCATTCTCTGCTACCATTCTGTTACGTATTTTCTTTTTTTTATTAACAAGTTTTTTATTTTTATAATCAAACATACAAACATATAGGTATATAAAGAATGCATAGTCAGTCATCAGAATGTAGCATCTAATACATCTTTTATATCTTCTTCTTTTTTTTGAAAGTTTTAAAAAGCTTGAAAAGGTTTTAAAAGTTTTTACACATATTTTCCCCCTCCTCCCCCCTCCTATCCCAACCCCCACCCCCCACCCCCGGACTTCCCAGAGGAAATACAGGGTATAGCATTTGACAAACAAAAAAAAAAAAACCCCACACGCTAACTGTCTATAGATTTATCTCCCTCTTGCACTTTAACTCGCCTTGTTCATATGTAGATATAACTGTTCTTGCTTGAAAGTAATTAGTCCCACTTCATTCTTGTCCATTCTTCAGCAATAAGCAGGTCTTCTTCCTTCCAGTATTACCTAATCAAAACCTAATAACAATTAACCATCGCATCTCCAACCCTTACATATATTAACACAGTAACAAGGGACTTCTGGTTGGTGATCCGCGGCAACATAGCACTGAGTGAGCGATCTCTGCGCCTCACCACTGCTAGTCACCATGTTTTGGGGATCCCTTCGGGGACATGAAGCCCGGAGAGCTTTGCAGACAAGAGAGAGAGCCAGGGGAGCGAAAGAGCGGGTGCGATCGCTTCTTCGCAAGACTGGGCGGCTCTGTTGACCTGACACAAGTGAGTCTGTTGAATAATGGTGGACCCAAAGTGGCGGTAACCAGCAACGAGATGGGAGATCAGAGATAGGTGATCAGAGGCTGCAGCGTCGAACAGGGATACCTTATCTTTCCGAGCTGGTGAGAGTGACATTGGAGGAAGGAGCTGGTGGAGTCGGGTGTGGAGGTCTCTGAGAGGAGAGAGCAAGCAGCGATCGGATTTGGAAGAGTGGATTGCAGATGAGAGTTAGCCCGACGAGCCAGCAGTGAGGTGGAAGGAAGCGATTGCTGCGAGGATTGGCGCAATAAAAGGCTTTACTTTGGTGGACGGAATGGAGAAGAGGAGGAGAGCTTTAAAGAACCTTAAAGAATCTGTACAGTGTCGCCTATTATTTTTGAGTGTAAAGTGTGTAGGCTGGAGAGAGAGTCGAGTGCCCTAGAAGAACAGGAAGTGCAGCCATTGACAGGAGATAACAGGACTGAGTGACATTTGGACAATCTAGCAGCAGGAGTACCATAGAGAGATCAGCGTTAGAACACTCAGCAGAGAAGACCTAGAAGACCAGGGAGGCTGAGATCTTCAGGTTGCCCAATTTTAAACTTTAAAGAATGTTACATCTTGGACTTTTGGAAAAAGAAGAAAAGAAGTTCTATTACCTGAAATTTGATGATATAGGCTACAAACTGAGATATATATATATACATAAGTATAAACATATTTTACCTGGTTTTCCGTTGAAATTCCTTGTGAGTAACAGATAGAGATATTAGAATATATTGTAACCACTAGTTAAGCAGTAAATTAATCAGTAAGCTTCCTTTGATTTATAATTTTGTGCTCATAGAATTTAGACCTATATTATAGCTATAAGTTATTTGTATATCTAATCTTATAGTATTTTATAGCATTTATAGTATTTATTAGAGAATATAGTATTTACTCATATTATTTTATCTTACTTTAAAGTATCTTATTTGCAATTGATTTGTATAATATAATCTGAAATTAGTTTAAAGATCCAATCTGAATATAGAATTAAGTCATAGATAATATTGGAGATATAAGAGAAGTTTATTATAGTGTTTTAAGGATCTATATAGAATATTTTAAGTATAAGAGGAAACTTTGACAAAATTAATATTTGTAGGAGGAAGGGGAACGTTTAGTAATTATTGGTAAATTCAATCAATATTTTCTTTCTAATTATTAATTAAGTAATTAAGTCAGATTAATAAACTAAATATAAATTTAATCAATGAATCAATTAACAAATTAATAAACTATCTATCAATTAAACCTCAATAATAGTATTCATTTTAAATCAATCTAAATTAAATTAATTAATCAATTAATTAACTATCCAAGTACCAACTAATTAACAGATCAATCCAATATTAGCTAAGTTTAAATAAAAATCTATATTATTAATATAAATTAAACCCTTGGGTATAGAGGGCAAGGGAGAAAGAAAAATTAGATTAAAAGCATCTGGAAATAATAGGGCTCCCGAACTAGACAGGGATAAAGGAAAGGTACCAAATTAGTGAATGAGAATCTGGAGGAATATTGAAAAAATTATTAACGAACAGAACCGAATTTTGAAAGAAATGACAAGCCTATCTACGACTATCTTGAAGACTGGGAAAAAAGCTCCTTCCAACCCCACAATATCTATGACATCTCCAACAATGCAGAAATCTACTGAAGGACTGGCGAAGACGGAAAAAGCTGGGTCATCACCATTTATGCAAAATATGCAATCCACACTGAACCTGATCCAAGAAACTATGATGTCAATGCAAGCAAAAATGTCAAACAACCATGCTGAATTGAAAACTGATATTCAAGCACTTGACCAGAAAATGGATGAGATTCAAATTTCGATTCACAACAATGAGTAGAGAATCCAACAGGCGGAAACCAGAATTGATTGCAATGAGAAGAAACTAGAAGCAGTGGATCAGAAATTGATGACACAAACAAAGGAACTCGAGGATTCAATAGTTCAGATGGAAATGGACAGAGCGTCTTTTTACTTGCGCTTTCAAAATGTTGTAGAAGAGAAGGAAGAGGACCTAGGACAGATGATGGCGGAATTAATCACGGATGTTTTGCAACAGGATAAGCAAGAAATAATCAAGGAACCTGATGATGTTTACAGAGTTCAGACGAACTATGTGCAGAGGAATAAGCTTCCAAGGGAGGTGCATATAAGGTTCGCGAGAAAGAAAGTTAAGGACATTTTGTATAATATAGCAAGAGATGAACCGATATTGTATAAAGGAAAGGAGATAACAATTTTAAAACAAGTTCCGAGAAGAGTACGGGAGATGAGGAAAGACTACAGATTCTTAGCAGTTCAGTTAAACAAAAGGAACATATTATTTCGATGGCTTCTGCCACAAGGCATGCTTATCACTTGGCAGGGGAGGAAAGTTAAAATCGATAATCTAAGCATGGCACAAGACTTTTTGGATCAGTTGAGAGGGACAGAGGAAGAAGAAAGTAGCAGGGAAGAATTGGAAGTGGCAGCGCCAGAGGAGGAAACCCTGTCCCAACAAGATATTAAAGAAGGAACCTCGGAGAAGAAAAAGACTGAAGAAAAGGAAGACAAAGAAACTAAAGAGAAAAAGACAAGACCACAAAGAGCCGTTCAAACATCCTCATACAAAAACTAAAACCCAATAGGAGCTTTAGGAATGCACGATTGGAAGCTAATATCATTAAATATTAATGGGCTAAACGATAAGAAAAAGAGGAAATTAACTCTCACTAAGCTGGTTAAACAAAATGTAGTTATAATATGTCTCCAAGAGGTGCACATAAAAAGAGAAGAAGCTAAATGTTTAGAATATAAAGAGTTTGGAACAACCTTTAGTGCATTAGCGGAAAAGAAAAAAAGGGGGGTGGTAATGTACGTAAAGAAAGGAATTGAGGCGGAGTTAAAGTATAACAATGCAAAGGGTAGAATCTTAATGACTGAGCTAAAAAGAGGGAAATCGAATGTCCTATTGGTAGGAGTGTATGCGCCAAATAAACAAGGGGAATTCTTTAAAAAATTACAGGAGCAATTAGGAAGAATGGAATACGATGAAATATGTATAATAGGGGATTTTAATGGAATAATTGATGTAGATAAAGATTATAAAAGTAATAATAAAAAACAAAACAAAAGGGCAATACTACCAAGAACATTTTTTGATTTAGTAGAAGAATTAGATCTGATAGATATGTGGTGGGCTACTCATCCTAACGACAAACAATATACATTCTATTCCAATTCACAGTTGTCATGGTCAAGAATTGACATGGCATGGGCTAGTAGGAATCTTGGCCCTGAAATTGATACGGTAGAAATTAGACCGAATGTGTGGGCAGACCACAACCCGTTAGAAATGAAGTGGATTGGCGCACAGAGGAAAAATTATCAGAGATGGAGGTTGAACATGAGATTATTGAAGGACATAAGATGCGTGGAAAAGCTTAAAGAAGAACTGAAGTTCTTCTTTAAAGAAAATGAAAATCAGGAAACTCCTCGAGTAGTAATCTGGGACACAATGAAGGCTTACCTTAGAGGGGTGGTGATATCATATAATGCGTATAAAAATAAAGAGAGGAAAAAGACTTTGGAAGAACATCGAGAACAGTTAGAGGCAGCGGAAAAAAAACTCCAAGATAATCCAGGGGACAAAGTAGCAAAAGAAAATTGGTTACTGTGGAGGCACAAATTGAATATTATTGATCAAGATGATTTGGCTTATGTGATTGGTTTGGAACAACAAAGACTGAAATTTTGAATATAGAAGGCCATGACTTGGACTTTGGTTGGTGTGAGAATCAAGAAGACCTCATCCATGAAATAAAAAACCTTTATTGAATAAATTGCATTTTCATCAAGGACTCATAAGCAGGTGTCTCCGGAGAGAGACCAGAATACTTATTCAAATTGTCCTTAATCCGCTCCAGAAACACTGAAGGCGTCTCATCACGCAGCTGTTCAATCTCAAAGGCTTTAGACAGGTTCTTCCCTTGAGGAACAGCTGTTTTAACCCCCTGAAGAATTATATGTTTCAAATCTTCCATCTCTCAGTTGGCATGCATACTTATTTTATGAAGATAAGCTGGATAATGTATTTAAAAGTCATATATTGAGACATGCTTTGATGAGAGTTTGGAAGAAGCACCAGTTTAAATTGGATTACAAAATACCTTTGTGGTTGGATCTTGGGCATATTATACGGAATATAAAGTCACTCGGGGGGATTTTATACAAAGAGATGCTTTTCAATGATGGGGGCAGTTGGAGTTTGAAACCTTTGAAAACTCTGTTGGAAGAAGGGAGGAATTTAACTTGGTTGCAGTATTCCCAACTTCAATTGAGATGGAGAGAAGATCAGAAAATTGGTTTAATGCTACATGAAGAAGATTTGGTGACACAGATAAAATGGAAAGGGCCGATGCATATCAAAAGGGTTTATAACTTACTGTTAGAAAGAGATTTGGAGAGTGAATTAGTTAAAGATTGTATGATAAAGTGGGCACAGAACTTTGCAGAACCAGTTATGTTGGAGACATGGGAAAAGATTTGGGTCCAGAATGTTAAATTTACTCAAGCACAGAATTTGCGGGAAAATTTTTATAAAATGTTTTATAGATGCCATTTGGATCCCAAAAAACTGTCATGTATGTATCCAAATGTTCAACCTAAATGTTGGAGGTGTGATTGTTTGGATGCTACATACTTTCATATTTGGTGGACCTGTAGAAAAGTGAAAGCATTTTGGATTAAACTTTGGTGGGTTATGCAGAATGTTTTGAAAAAGAAGCTTCAATTTTCTCCGCAATTGTTTTTGTTGGGTATAGTTAAGGATTGTTCACCGAGTGAAACGAGATTGATTTTATACATGATTACTGCAGCTAGGTTACTGATTGGACAATATTGGAAAAAAGATAGTGTACCTACTATAGAAGAATGGACACTGAAGATGGCTAATTTTGCGGAAATGGCAAAGATTTCTGCATATTTAAAAGACAGGACCCAAGAAGCTTTTGTTAGAGAGTGGAAGAAATGGGTAGATTATGTGCAGAACAAATATCAAACTAAGAAGTATCGATTAGTATTTGATTCATAATTCTTTTTTACCATAATCACTATACCACACTTGTTATAACAATAAGTAGAAAAGTTTTATGTTAAAAATATTTGAAATTATTAGTACAATATATATCTGAAAGAAGGATTTTACTCTATATATATTTACTATATTATTATCTAGAAAAAATTTAATGTTAAAAATAAGTTTAGGTATATGTTTTATTGTTAGGATACATCTCATAGAATAATTTTATATATATCTATTATACTGTTATCTAGAAAAATCTTAATGTTAAAAATGTTAAGTTTATATATATGATTTACGGTTAGCATATATTTGGTAGAATAATTTTACATATATCTATTATACTGTTATTTAGAAAAATTATAATGTTAAAAATACTTGATAAGTTTATATATATGATTCACGGTTAGCATATATTTGATAGAATAACTTTACTTTATCCAATGTTAAAATTTAAGATATGTTATCTGGATTTCACCTATATTTTTGTTTAATATTGATAGATATATAAGAATAATGTTTTATTAGTGAAGGAAGCCTAGGGAGGGGAGGGAGGGGAGGGAAGGGAAGGGAAGGGGGGTTGGGTGGGAGGAAGGGGGATTGGGTGGGAGGAAGGGGGGTTGGGTGGGAGGGAGGGGGGTTGGGTGGGAGGGAGGGGGGAAAATGGGGGGGGGGAATATGAAAAAAATTGTATTGTAAAACTCTTTCAATAAAAAAAAAGATGATTTGGCTTATAAAATAAAAAGAACTAGACAACATTATTTTGAGAACGCAAATAAGCCGGGAAGATGGTTATCATACAAACTCAAAAAAGAAAATGAAAAAGGGATAATACATGTATTAGAAGATGCTAATGGGAATTTGGTAAATAAGGAGGAGGATAAGTTAGAAATAGCAAGGAAATATTATGAAATGTTATATAAAGAGGAAGAGGTTTCAGAAGACAAAATAGAGAAATATCTGGCAGATGAAGGTCTTCCACAGATTACAGAAGAAAAAAGGGAGATGCTCAATAGAAAGATAACGGTTGAGGGACTAAGAATGGTCCTTTCTAAGCTTAAAAATAATAAATCGCCGGGCCCTGATGGACTCCCTGGAGAAATATATAAGACCCTAGGGGAATTTGTATTACCAAAATTGGTGGAAATTTTCAATGAGGCACTAGGGCGGTCAAAGATTCCTGATTCATGGAGGGAGGCCTATGTGACACTACTCCCGAAAGAAGGTGCAGATCCAAAACAAATTCAAAACTACAGACCAATTTCCCTCCTAAATACAGATTATAAATTGTTCATGAGTGTAATTGCAGAAAGATTAAAAAAAATATTAAATTCTTGGATACATAAGGACCAGAATGGATTTCTCCCAGGAAGACAAATCAAAGATAATTTGAGAATTGTGTTAGATATACTTGAGTATTATGAAGAACACCCCAACAGACAGATGGCCTTAGTATTTTTGGATGCCCAGAAGGCATTCGATAATTTAAATTGGAAGTTTATATTTATGGAAATTAAATTAATGGGATTTGGATCAAATTTTGAAAAAATGATAAAAGCCATTTATGATAACCAAAGAGCGAGCATTCTAATTAATGGAGACAGGACAAAATTATTCCAGATTAGGATGGGGGTACGTCAAGGATGCCCCCTATCACCTCTTCTATTTATTTTGGCCTTAGAAGTTTTGTTACGGAAAATAAGAAAGAATGAGGAAATTAAAGGATTAAAAATCAGGAAGGAAACATATAAAATACAAGCTTTTGCGGATGACGTGGCCTTGATATTAGAGGACCCATTGGAAACAGGCCCAAAAATGTTAGAGGAATTGGGTAGATATGGAGAGGTAGTGGGCTTTAAATTGAATAAGAACAAAACCAAAATATTAGCCAAAAATATAACTGAAGTACAGAAGAGAGAGATAGAAGAAAGATTAGGCCTACAGGTGGTTAAAAGAATAAAATATCTTGGAATTTGGATCACCGCAAGATGCTCATCTCTAAAGGAAGATAACTATATACCCTTACTGAATAAAATAAAACAAGACCTAGAAAGATGGGAGAAAATTCAATTGTCCCTGCTGGGCAAGATCGCCTCAATTAAGATGAGTATTCTACCTAAATTATTGTATCTGTTCCAGACGATCCCTATAAATTTAGATAATATTTTTTTTATAGAACTAAATAAAAATATTAGGAAATATGTGTGGAAGGGGAAAAAGCCGAGGATAGCTTTAAGAACCCTACAGGGAAAAAGAATTATAGGGGGATTTGGTCTCCTGGATTGGGAATTATACCATAAGGCAGCAAAATTGGTTTGGATAAAAGAATGGGCCACCCTCGAAAATCAAAGGATTTTAATCTTGGAGGGACATGATCTTCAGAGAGGGTGGCATTCATATTTATGGGATATAGAGAAGAACAAAAAGACTTATTTTTACAGACATAAAATTAGAGAGTCCCTGATGCAAACATGGTCCCAAATTAGGCAAAAATACTATACAAAAGTTCCAAATTGGCTGTCAACGATAGAGGCCTTGATCCACCCCAACAGACGGGGGATGGAAAGGGTTTGTAGATACAAAGAGATCTTAGATAGAGAAGGAGTCCTTAAATCAAATGAAGCATTGAAAGATATAGGAATAAATTTAGACTGGTGGACATAAACACAAATAAAGTCCAGATACCAGAAAGATAAAGAAAAATATGGTATTGATCTAGGACAAAATGGATTTGACAAGGTGATGATGGGAACAGGAAAGAAGATCCTCGCCAAAATATATGATTATCTATTGGAGGAGGATAGCACAGAGGACTTAATGAAAAAACAAATGAACGCTTGGGAAAAGAATTTCGGACATGAAATAAACCTAAATGAGTGGGAAGAGACATGGAATAAGAATTATAAACTAACAAGGGCAGTAACCTATAAAGAAAATCATTTTAAAATGCTGCACAGATGGCACTTAGCCCCCGCTAGATTAGCGAAGATATACCCAAATATACATCCTAACTGTTGGAAGTGTGGTCATGGACAGGGCGCCTTCTTTCACCTGTGGTGGACTTGCCCCCAAGCGAAAAAATATTGGAAAAAAATCTGGATTTGGGCACAGGAAATAATAGAGGAAGATATTGTTATGAAACCAGAACTATTTCTCCTGGGAATGGGAATGAGGGCGCTTGGAAAGGACAAGAGATATCTATTAACACACATTATAACAGCAGCCAGGTTGGCATTCGCACAACACTGGAAAGAGAAAGATCTGCCACCAGAAGATCATATAATTAAGAAAATATTGGATTGCGCAGAGATGTGCAAGTTAACATATGAAATTAATGATGAGGATAATTCAGTCTTCTATTCTGTCTGGGAAAGATGGTATAAATGGATAAACGAGAAAATGAAAAAGGGAATTTAAAAGGTGGTGATATGATAAGAGATTGTAACTAAGTGATTACTGTAAATATGTATAAACGCTGCTCCTTCGATGTAAACAGCATGGACAAAATTTTATACATTTTTTGTTTGAAACCAATAAAGTTTATTTTAAAAAACAACAACACAGTAACAAAATACTTCAGCTAATATCAAGTAAAATATATTGTAAAAAACCTTATGCTTTTCATCCTATGAACTTATATTAAACATAAACTTATTCATCTTATTCTCTACAAATCCACTACATAACATTAATGTGACTTAAAACAAAATATAGAAGTTTTAATAATATCCTTCTTGTAACCCTTGAATTTGTATTGAGAGATCTACACGGACCTTAATTTTAACATCCACAATATTTTCCTTTTAATCCATCAACTTTTATAGATTTTAAACAAAACACTGTTCAAAATGTACTTCCAAACACAAGTAAAAATTTAGCCAGTAGCCTATAACAATTCAAACATAACATTACTTAATATAACTTTCCAAAGTAAATCATGTCCCTAAATATAAGTAAATCATTCATTTTCACTCTAATATAACTTTTCAAAACAAAACAAATCATATCCCTAAGTACAGGTATAGTAATTCTTTTTCACCATTACTATCCTCTCCAACAAGAAGGATTATAATTCTTCCATCTCCATTTTTTCCTGGCTTTTTTACAAGCCTCCTTCTTTAGTCTTATTCCTCCATCATTTTTTATTTTTACAAACTTTTGAGTTTTCAGCTGGAATTTTTGAGCCTTGCAGTCTTGTGCACTTCGCAAAATAATTCCTTTTAATAAGCACACCTCTTTAACTAGAATTGAAAGTCCATTTTTGTAAAGAAATTGTAATGTTCCATTTCAAATCCTTCTTCTTATATTAAAAATCCTGACGCCTCCTGACACTTTTCCATTTGACTGCATCAGAACCTCTGGAAAGATCTCTCTCGATATCTCCTGGTTAGTCTCCTTCAAGCCTCTCAGCTTTCCATTCTTAATTTGAAGAACATCCAGTCCATTTTCCACAGGCACTTTGAACTGGGTTACTTCTTCCTCCTCTTCATTCAGCATCTCAATATTATTTGGCATCTGGGATACCAATACAGTGTCTCCCCTTGTATCTTTGTTACAAATTTGAGTAAAAATCTTCTCAAAACGCCCTTCCAATCTTTCCATTAACAAGGGGGTAAATGATTCTAGCATTTCTTCAAAGAGATCCATTGTCAGTATTTGTATATTTGCTGATGTGTGTAATAGTAAGCCTTCATCCCTTTCAGAAATCTTGACCACTGCTGTTTTTACTTGTTTAGCAGCCATTTCCAAAATACACTTTCCAGCAGCCTCACAACAAAATCAGTAAAATTCTTATTCTCAGTCTCTAACAGGTATTACCATTTATTAGTCAATAAATCCTATTTTCTTGAGCTGCAAACCTTAATTTCAACTTCATTCAGCAAGACCTTAAAATACTGACAGCTTTAACAACTTTAACGAGCGCTAACGAGCATTAACGATCACTTTCTTCTTTAGCTTTCATTTTCACTCCTTCTAGCAAATCAGCGCCATTTTGTTTCTTTTAAAAACTTTCTCTCGCCTCTGGAAGGAAGTAGTATTTATTGGAGTTAAAGTATAAGTAAAATACTTGCAGTAATTCTCCTGTTTTGCTCTGCCTGCTTTAAAATCCACTCCTTGGAATCAGTTGGTTCGCAGGGGTGGTCGCGACGCCTTGTTCTGTCATTGACAGAAACGTCCCGAATCTGGAGCTTCTTCAGGCACTTGGGGAGCTCTCACCCTCCACACCCCCAGGATTAATCCTAGGGGTTTTGGGGGAGCTCTACCCATGCCTGTCTGCTCGCTTTCCCCTCTTTGCCTGAAGGGAAAGTTCCGAGCCGCTAGAACAGCTGATTTTTGCTGTTCTGGCGGCTTTACAGATCACGGGGGTCGGAGCTCCCGAAAGAGCTGCTGCGGCGCTGGCGGTGCCACCAGAAGTCCATTTTGTTACATATTTTCGATGATCAAGCCCAATAACTCCAATACAAGAAGAAATTATTTCAAAAGTGTTTATTCACATATTCATATGCTGTCTTTCTATTGCAGGAGCACACCTGGAATGGCGCTGGACTCCTGGACAATGACTTTTATACCTGAGGGGTGGAGTCAAGGTAAGGAGGGGTCAAGGGGAAGGGTCAGGTAGTGTAAAGAGCATTAACCCTTGTTATGCCATAGGGCATCACATTAGGCATTTACCTGTAACTTGAATAGGTTTTGTTTGTGATTTTTCTTGTTGCAGGAGTAGCAAATTTTTGGTCCTTCCAGCCTATGTGGTGGCCTCTCTTATTCCACCTGAAGATCCCAACAGAAGCTGTGCAACTTCACTCTCCAGATTGTGTTGGTCCCGTGATTGTAACTGTATCACTGAATGTTGTTGTTATTCTTGTTGTAATTGTGAACTTATACACACCTGTGGGGAATAATGGGACACTGTGCTTGTGTAAATGTGCAAGGGATTGCTCCCCATAGAAACTCTATTCCTATGTATATATCTATCCTACACTGGAGAATTTAGGCGTTGAATCAGAGCAACCTGACTTGAACCCAGTAGTCCTAGGAGATAGTGATATCATGATCCCTGAAGATATAGAATGGATTGATTTAATGCAATGGTTCAATATTTGGGACTAATTTTCTTATGCATAGGACTAATATGAGGAGAATATAATGCAATGATAAGTGTGAAAAATCATATTATACGTAAGGGTGTTTTCTTTGCTTATTGTTACTTTTCAGTCTGGAATTAACTTGACACAGCCTAGTAACCCATTTGAAAATATAACTAGACTGAGTGGGTTATGGACGGATGTGGTAACTCTTAATTGGCATGCTCCAGATGGCTTATATTGGATAAATGGAAAATTTGCCTATGTGCAATTGCCTAGCCAATGGTATGAAGCATGTGTACTAGGAACTGTGAAATCTATTTTTCTTCTTTTTTCTACTGCCCATACAACAAGGTGGAAGACTGGGTGTACCTATTTATGTGGAAGTAGGCCACAGAAAGATGACTGGCCTCCAGAAATAATAGTTCAGGTATACAGACCAGCCACCTGGGCAGAAGATGGTACAGAATTCCCTTTATATGCTGAATAGAATTGTAAGGTTACAGCCAATTATTGCACTGATACCTAATACAACTGCTAGTGCTGTAAATTTCTTAGTTAAACAGCACTCTCTGTTGAAAACAGCACTCTCTGTTGAAAACAGCAATATCCCAGAATAGGCCTGCTTTACACTATTTGTTAGCAAAAGTAGGTGTGTGTGGAAAAATTAAACTCACAAATTTTGTTTGCAAAATTGATGATTGTTAACCCTCCTTCTTCTCCCTTGTCTCATTCTTTTAATCCAAAGAATAGTCACATCACCTATTTCTGGGATTGCAGTCATAGCATCCTCTGTGTCCACTCCTCGTAATATGCCTGCAAATATCATGATTCTTAAAATGGATCCCCACAATGGAAAGCATTCCATCGTTTAAATAAAAAGTGTGGAATGAAAGGGAAACAATAACTAGATTCTGTAACCATTAGGAACCTGTAATACATATATGCCTTTGTATCACACATATTACGTCTTTATGTTTGTATCTCCTGTAACAACCATATTGTTATTAGGCCTCTGTAATGTATCTGGTATTTGTCAAACATATGTCCCTGCCATTTGACCTAAACCCATATCAATCTTCTCCCTGTTTTTTCTTGTGCCATCTAACAGCATGGTACCTATCTCCAAGGGATAATTTACACCTCAGTCCTAATTTATGTTTGATCTGGATAAACTCCTGTCTTGCAAGAACCAGGGGGCCAAATGGCCAATTGAGTAAACAAAGGAATGCTCAAGGAAGTTTCTATTCCCCCTTGCAGGGCAACAAGGAATACACAAACCTAAATTAGGAGGCCAGAATTGGGTACTAAGCTGATGTCTCTGAGGGTATAAAAGGATGCCATACCTTCCCCAAGGTGTGGCTATCTCCTCACATGCATTGTATCTGTATGTTCTGGATAGTTCCACCCAGTATTTTGTTTTTGGCCATAAATAAAATCTGCTTTTTTTCAAGCCTCGTCTTGAGTCTCTCTCTTTGGCATTCTGGTGACTCAAGTGTATTATGGGACCTTACATTACCATTCTCAAAAGAGCCAGAGAACTCTGAAAGAACTAAGAATAAAGAAGAAATTGTTTATTGTTCTCCCCCCTCCCCCCTTTAAAAGGTATAGCCTGTCTAAATGGAAAGACTGTGAGGATGATGGATCTAACCCAGTAACTCACAAGACAAAAGTATATCTTCTGTTAATTCCTTTATTGCAGGCCTGAACTAATCCTAGGCCCATTCCGTTAATAACCACTGACCTTTGTCCTTCTCTTACAGGTATACATCTGGAACTACTGGATGGCCTTGTGTTGTGACCTTTTATACCCAAGGGGAGGAGTCAGAGGTAAGGTGGGGTTATGGGAGTGATGGGCTATGTGGTGGTATTAACCCTTGCAGAGCTGTAAGGGATTGGGGTTTAAATAAGTTAGACATTTTACGTGACAGAACTGTTATGGAATGAAAGACTGAAAAACATTCCTGGGCCAGCCAGATACAGTTTATTGCGCAGGTTCAGAGCCAGATTTGTACCTGAAATTCTGAACCCCTGAAAACTCTGATACAACTGCTTATATATGTTCCAAGACAAAGGGTTTGGTGAGCACATGCATTTTTCCATATATGGTTAACATACACTTGTTATATGATAATTGACACTTCCTAATTACTAAACCATTATTTTCTAGTTTATAAGATTATCTTTAGCTAGACAACCTTCCTTAGTTCTGTAATTACTAATACGGGAAATTTATTGCTGTCCTTAGGTAATAAGTAACTCTTCGTAACATACATGTCCTTGTGTCTTTGACAGTGAGGCCCCTCAGATGTTCTTCTAGGCCTCATCAGAAGATATATTACCAATAATGGGATTTAACTGATTTTTAATATAATCTCCAAACAAGCACATTTCTCCTTTATAATAATGTGAATAGAGAGGATCCTTTAACTGACCCTGTATGATTCCTACTTTATTCACATTAGAACCCCCTCTAAATGTCTAACTGATGGCGGGTACATAGCATTTATATACATATATATACATTATCATACAAAGATTACATGATTCAAATATAAACACATGTCTTTGACATGAGGTATGCATGTTGTTTATGAGGTAGGGGTTTGGTAAGTATGTCTGCTGTTTGCTCTTCTGTGTCACAGTGTATGGCCTTAATAAATCCGATTTCTGAGAATTGTCTAACATGCTTACACTTAATATCGATGTGTCTAGACCGTTGACCAACAGCATCTGCCTTTGATATTTCAATGGCTGCTTTATTATCCTCGTGGATGATTATTGGGTATGATGGTTCTGTCCATATGTCGTTAAGTAAGTAACCAGATCAGATTGTTTGCAGCCTTAGACAAGCAAACGAATTCTGCTTCGGTGGTGGAGGTGGCTACTAGCTTTTGTTTTCCTGTGTACCAATGTATTGGGCTGTTGTTGAGGAAAAATACGTATCCTGAGGTGCTTTTCCTACTTTTGATATCCTCCGTCCAATCAGCATCTGCATAACATGATAGCTTTGGTTTCGTGGATAAGTATGGTTCAAGGCATAGTTGTGCATTAATGCTATATTTTAAGTACCTGAGTAACCTTTTGATGGCCTCCCAATGGAAAGTTGTGGGTTTACTCACATGTCTGGACAGTAGGTTGATGGCTAAGGCAATGTCTGGTCTTGTCCAATTGGCTATATACAGTAGTGATCCTATGGTAGACCTGTATAATTTGTTATCAGGGAAAGGTTCTGCTTCATTGTACATATTTTTTAAGAAGTCTGGTTGCATGGGAGTTTCGCTGGGTTTTGCTTCTGACATATTACACTTTGCTAATAGTTCTGTGATTTTCTCCTTTTGTGAAAGTCGGAAACTTTTATCAGTTTTAGTCACTTGGACCCCTAAGTATTTGTCTATCCTCCCTAGCGACTTTAATGAAAAGTGATTACTTAATTCAGTGGTGAACTTGTCACATTTAGTTTTTTGCTTCCCTATGTATAATATATCGTCCACATAGACAAGTATACCTTCAAATGATTCTTTTTCTCTCTTTATAAAGAAGCATTTGTCTGCTGAAGTGGCAGTGAATCCCATAGAGTTGAGGGCCTTGGCCAGGCCGTCGTACCACCTCTTGCCTGACTGTTTGAGTCCATATAGGCTCTTGTGTAGGAGCCACGTGTTGTCTTCTCCTTCGTTATATCCTGGTGGGGCCTTGACATAAATTTCTTTGTCCAATTCTGCATGAAGATATGCAGTTTGTATATCAAACTGGAATGCCTCTAACCCTAGGATGGTGGCTATCACTAGGGCGCTCTTGACACTTTCAGCCCTGACCGTGGGCGAATAGGTGTCCGTATAGTCCTCTGGATACTTCTGGGCGAAGCCTTGTGCAACTAGTCTTGCTTTGTACAGTACTTTGTTGTCTTCCAGGGTCTTGATCCTGTATACCCACTTGGTCCTGATGGGTTTTTTATTTTCAGGTGTTCGGGCTGGTGAGTATACTTGCAGGTCTCTGAGGCTTTTCATTTCTCTTTCCATAGCTCGTCTCCATTTTTCTTTCTCTTCTTGTGGGAGGTTGAGTATCTGTTCATAGGAGTTGAGTGTTGTGTTGTTTGTTTGGATGGACATGACATAGTCCTCAAGTCTTTTAGGTATCCTGTTTCTACTTGCCCTGATTGGCCTATCAGGTGGTGAGTCCGTTTCATGCATGCATTTGGCTTCTTTGTCTGTGAGACTAACTAGATTCAAAGTGGGGTGCCCCTCCTTCCACTCTTCGGCTTTGAGTTCGCATTGTTTGGGTTTGTGTGTTTTGGTCTCTGTTGTTTTTTCAGTGGTCTGGTTCTCATCCCTTTGGTTGTGCGTGTGCATTTCCCCATCAGGAAAAATATCATTGGAGTGTAGTCTTGACCAATTAGAGTGTTCATGAAAGTCCACTGATCTTGACACGATAAACTTGTTCTCAGACCACTCAACAGTCCTGGTCGCCCAATGAATGACACTGCAGTCAGGTATGCTCCGTAGCAGGATCAAAGTTTATTTCGTGCTCCAGGCTGTCGCAGACATCGCTGAGTTCAACAGAGATAACATAAAGCTGGCATCGGTGGTTACTGCTTCCCACCCCCTTTTTAAAGTAACGTGCCACATCGTCTACCTATTAGCGATGCTTTTGGGTTTGCTCCTGGCGTTTTATATATATATGATGTCACCCGCCAAGGTCTAGCCTCTGCCCTATCCCGGCCGCAGTGTGACCATCCGCCTAAACCCTGCCTAACACCCCCCACCACCGTGAGTATCCCCTCCTTCCATAGCAGCGTCTTCGTTTCTTGCTGGTTGCCCCCTTTCCGCTCGTAACGTGCTTCTATGCTTTTTCCCCGTTCTGATATACAGCCGTTTTCCCCCCTGAAGTGTTGAGCCGGGTGGGTCTCGACAGGCGGCTCCCCCTACCAGGCCTCTTCCTAGAAGAGAGAAAGACACGGTTATACCCGGACATAGAGCTTTTCTACAACATTATACTTTCCCATTCCACCTTGGCTTCTGAGGATGTTTTCTATGAAATCTGCGTTGTAGCCGCTCGGCGTTCAGGTTGGTAACTGGTACCCAGGATGCATCTTATAGTGGATATCCCTTCCATTGGACAAGATAGTGTAGTGTCCCTCTGTGTACCTTTCAATCTAATATTTTCTCCACTTCATAGGAGTGTCCGTGTATTGGTCCGGGATATGTCAAGGGGTCTCGTAGCACCTCCACTGGTTTGAGAAGGCTACTGTGGAATACGGGATGGAGTTTGCCTAACAAAGGGGGAAGTTTTAACTCAACGGTTACGGAGTTTATTACCTTTGTGATCTCAAAGGGACCAAGATATTTCGGTCCCAGTTTTTTGCTAGGTATCTTGAGCTTTATGTATTTTGTCGATACATATACCCAATCGCCCACCCGGAAAGGTTTCTGTCCCGCTCTTTTCCTATTCGCGTAGGTTTTGTATTCTTCAGAGGCCTTGTGTAAGGCATCTTTGATCTTGGGCCATGCCTGCCCAATCCGAACGCCCCACTCTCTGGGCGTTACCTGGTCCTGCTGGATAACATCCAGTTCAGGGATGGCTGTAAACTCCTGTCCTGACACTACCTGAAAAGGGGTAAGTCCTGTACTGCGGTGTACTGTGTTGTTATATGCTACTTCCGCGAACGGTAAAAGGGTCGGCCAGTCGGTTTGCTGATATGAGACGTAACACCGTAAGTATCGTTCTACCATTGCATTAATCCTTTCGGCTGTGCCATTAGTGCTTGGATGATACGCTGAACTCAACCCTTGTGAGGACCCAATTAATGTTGTAAAGTCCCGCCAAAACCGTGCAGTAAATTGTGCTCCTCTGTCGGAGATGATTCGTTTAGGCAGTCCATGTATACAGTACATATGTTGTATAAATAAATGTGCTAACTTCTGCGCTGACGGTAACCCTTTACAAGCTACAAAATGTGCTTGTTTTGAGAATAGATCTACTACTGTCCATATCACCATGTACCCCTTACTATCAGGAAGGTCAACAATAAAATCCATCCCGATTTCTTCCCATGGTCTACTGGGCTCCGCTACTGTTTGTAACAGTCCTGGTGGTTTCCCGGTTCTTGCTTTTGCTGTCATGCATACTTTACAACTTTTTACATATTGTTCCACCTCCTTACGTAAACGAGGCCACCAAAACTGCCTACGTACTAGATGCAAAGTCTTCAGGAACCCAAAGTGACCGGCTGTCTTTGCATCATGACATCGGGCCAGGACCGCTCCCCGCAAGGGTTGCGGGATGTACAACTTTGACCCCATCCATGCTAAGCCATCTCTCAGAGTTACTGTTGTTCGGTGTTCAGGAATCCATGGATCCCGACTGACCTCTTCTCGCACAGTCTCTTTCCAGGTAGAGGGCGAGGTATTGGTGGCATACACGCAGGCTAAGTGTTGGGGTTTTGGTATGATGGCCTGGATTACGTTGTCTCGTTTACTATTAAACTGCGGCATCCATGACAACGCATCTGCTAGAAAGTTCCTCCCCCCTGGCACATACTTTAATCGGAAATTAAAGCGCTGGAAGTATTGCGCCCAGCGGACCTGCTTTGGTGATAGCTTTCGAGGGGTTTGGAGAGCTTCTAGATTCTTGTGGTCTGTCCACACTTCAAATGCGTTTGGGCTCCCTTCCAACAGATGACGCCATGTGACCAACGCCCATCGAAAGGCAAATGCCTCTTTTTCCCACACCGCCCATCCCCGCTCTGTGGGGTTTAATTTACGAGAGGTGTATGCACAGGGATGTAACTGGCCGTCCTGGTCTCGTTGCAATAACACCGCCCCAACCGCGACATCACTAGCGTCTGCCTGCACAATAAACGGTAGTGTTGGGTCTGGGTGTTTGAGCACCGGTTCCCGAGCAAACAATGACTTTAACAGCTCAAATGCTTGTTGGCATTCGGGGGTCCATTCCAACGGTTGACCGGGGCGTACTTTCCCTACCACATGTTTTGTTTTTAACAACTCGGTTAACGGGAGGGCCACCTGGGCAAATGCGGGGATAAACTGTCGGTAAAAGTTAGCGAATCCGAGAAAACTTTGCAGTTGCTTTCTGGTTTTTGGTGCTTGCCATTCCATGACGGCAGCAACTTTCTTTGGATCCATCTCTACCCCATCGCCCGATATGCGGTACCCTAGATAATCCAGGCGAGTTCAATGGAACTCGCATTTTGACAATTTCACGAACAATTTGGCGTGTAACAACTTGGTCAAAACCGTTCGTACCAACTGTATATGTTCGTCTAGCGTCTGTGAATAAATGAGGATGTCGTCCAAATAAATGAGCACCCCTCTGTATAGATGCTCATGTAAAACTTCATTTATGACCTGCATAAAGACAGCGGGTGCACCTTGCAGCCCGAACGGCATGACACGGAACTTAAAGCTACCCAGAGGGCAGTTAAAGGTTGTTTTCCACTCATCTCCCGCACGAATGTGTACTCTGTAATACGCCTCCCGTAAATCTAACTTCGTGAATATCCTACCAGTGGACAATGTGGCCAACAAGTCCTTCATCAATGGTAGCGGGTACAAATGTTCTACGCATACGGCATTCAAACCCCTGAAATCAACACACAAACGAAGTCCACCATCTTTCTTCTCCCTGAAAGGAACGGGTGCAGCTATGCGCGCTCGACTAGGTTGGATAAAGCCTCTGGCCAGGTTTTTATCGATATAGCATCTAAGCTCTTCCAATTCGGGTTTTGTCATCGCATACATGCGTGGTTTTGGAGGTTTCGCCCCCGGTATTAACTCTATTGCGCAATCGGTTGCTCGATGCGGGGGTAACACGTCACATTCTCCTTCAGCAAACACAGCTTCTAGATCTTTATACGCCACCGGATATTGCAACTGAGGGGAATCATGCTCACTGTTTTGGCCCCCTGCACAGGACTGTCCTTCCAGGGTGGATTTTTCGTTCTCTGGCCCTGGTTCGGGGCCAATTGTCAGTCGCACTTTACGGAATCCGCTCTCCCACCAGATCACAGGCTGCCATTTATCTAGCCACGCTAACCCTAAAATCAGGGGCTTGCCCATACGATCAACTATGATAAAGCGAATCTGTTCCATATGCTGTCCTATTTCCAACGACAGCAGTTCCGTAACCTGTGTGGCTGGCGATCCCCCCAGCAACGACCCATCCATCTGTTCAAAGCGGATAGGTGTTCGCAAAACATAGAGACGTAGACCCAGTTTCTCCACCACATCTCTGCGAGCTAAACACCGAGTACAACCCGAGTCCAACAATGCCCCATAACAGGCCTGAGCCCCTGTGTGTATGTTTCGCAGAGCGACGGGGATGATAAGCGGGTGTATGGGATCGCTTACCATGGGGTCCTCTGGAGCGCTTTCCTCGCTGCCCTCGGACCGCGGCTCGCTCCAATCTCCAGGACTCTGGGCCTCTGGTCCGATGGTTCTAGGCCCGCTGGCAGTTATGGCCGTGGCTTGTTTAACCCGTTCGATTGTGGAGCGCACTTTCTCCCGTGCCTTGGCCCCTGGTGACTGGCCAATGCCGGCTTTCTCTCAGACCGCTCAACAGTCCTGGTCGCCCAATGAATGACACTGCAGTCAGGTATGCTTTGTAGCAGGATCAAAGTTTATTTCGTGCTCCAGGCTGTCACAGACATCGCTGAGTTCAACAGAGATAACATAAAGCTGGCATCGGTGGTTACTACTTCCCACCCCCTTTTTAAAGTAACGCGCCGCAGTGTCTACCTATTAGCGATGCTTCCGGGTTTGTTCCTGGTGTTTTATATATATATGACGTCACCCGCCAAGGTCTAGCCTCCGCCCTAACCCGGCCGCAGTGTGACCGTCCGCCTAAACCCTGCCTAACACCCCTCACCACCGTGAGTATCCCCTCCTTCCATAGCAGCGTCTTCGTTTCTTGCTGGTTGCCCCCTTTCCGCTCATAACGTGCTTCTATGCTTTTTCCCCGTTCTGGTATACAGCCGTTTTCCCCCCTGAAGTGTCGAGCCGGTTGGGTCTCGACACTTGTTATTGCAGTCTATGAACCTGAAGCCCTTTGTTCCTGGTTCATACCCCATGAATCTTAGTCTTTTGGAGATCTTTTCTCCCTTTCTTCTCAGTTGTTTTGGGATATGAACGTCTGCTGGGACACCAAATACATGTAGGTGGGCTAAGTTGGGCTTCCTTTTATGCATTAGCTCATATGGGGTTTTATTAATTGAGCTGGACCATAATCTGTTCAACGTACAGTTTGAGTAATGCAGTGCTTCTGACCAGAATGATTGGCCCATCCCTGCATCCTCTAGGACACACCTCATCATTGTTTGGAGTATGCCATTTTTGCGTTCTACGCTTCCATTTTGAAAAGCAGAAAAAGGCGAAGAAGTGAAATGTAATATGCCTCGCTCTTTTAGCCAATTTGTAAAGTCCCTGGCCATGAACTCTGAACCCCGATCAGTCATTATCTGTTTGATCTTAGTGTCGTGTTGCAATTCCACTCTTTTGTAGAATTCTTTGAACCTTTGGAATGCTTCATTTTTATGTTTAAGTGAGTATACATAACCGTATCGACTGTAATTGTCCACGATGGTTAGAAAAAACCTTTCTCTATATCTAATGGATGGCTTCAGTGGCCCTGCCAGGTCCATGTGCACCAGTTGAAAGATAGAGTCAGTAGTCCGCCCTGATTTCTTTGGCCTTGCTTTGACCTTAATTTTTGAACACTTACAGACAGAACACTCTAGGTAATTCTCACAGTCCTTTACTTTTAAACCCTTGGTACATTCCAACACTTTCTTAACAATTGGAAAACTGATATGCCCTAGTCTTCTATGGAGGAGGTGAGCACAATTGTCATGGGTGGGTTTTCCTATGGATACCGTGCTGTTACCTAGTGACTTATAATTGATTGCCCCCGGTGTCTCTCCTGTTCCCTTGTTTACCTTTCTCTCTTTATTGGTGCTTACGCCTGTACTTCCCCCATCACTTTTGTTAGGTGTAAAGTAAGGTAGTCCATCGTGTATTGTTACCTCCCCAAGGTCTTTCCCTTTGTTGGATATATATGCCCTGCCTTCCTTGAACATTATTTCGGTGTCTGTGTCTTGTGTTAACTCGGTGGTGGCTAATACATTATATGGTATCTCTGGTACATACAACACCCCCTCTATTTTTCCTATCCCTGGGATATGCATGCTTCCCTTCCCTATTACTTTGGCACTGTTTTGGTTGGCCACTCTTATCTCAACATCTGTCTCTGCAAGGGAGATGAATAATTTTGAGTTGCATGTAGTGTGGTTAGTGGCTCCTGAGTCTAAGAGCCACATGTTCTCACTTATTTTTTGCCTGGAGCTTGGCTTCCCATATCTGAAACCGTACATGGACCCTGGGTTACTGTCTTGGGAACTGTCCCTATGTTCACTGTTTCGCCTGGGGTTGGGAGACCACCCACACCCTCATTCCCTAAAGGGCCTACGGTCTGGTGATTGTCTCCCTCTGCGATCATTGTATCCCCTGTCCTTATTGTTTCTGGGGCAATCCATTTTTAAATGGTTTCTAGAACTGCAAGAAAAACATTCTGGAGTACCCTTTGTCCTATCCTGGAACTCAACCCTCTTGGTGGGTCTGGGATCACTCCTAGATAGATGGCGGTCCCTTCTCAGGTTATCTTCTGCAATTAGACGATTGGTGAGTGTGTCTAGAGACAAGTGTTCTATACTAAGACTGTCTAGTTGTGTCACAAAGTTATCCCAGCTATTGTCTAATGAGTTTATGACAATGCTCATCATACTCTCCTCAGTGATTGCTTCCCCCCTTTGTAGTAATTCAGCCCTGGTGGCATTGAGCTTCAATAGATGCTCACTCATGGGAACCCCTGATCTGAGCCTGGCAGAATGAAATTCCCTGGATATCTTTGTAGTGGTGGCTCTACTTCTACTGTAAAATAGGCTATAAAGTTTTTGCATGACCTCATGTACCATCATGTGATTACCTATGCTTGGGTACAAAGTGGGTGAGATGCTAGTTAACAATATACAAAAAGCCTTGTGATGGATACGGTCAATCTTGTTAAGGATATTGTTGTTGTGTTAGCAACTAGCAGAGTATAGTGCACAGAAAAACGTTGCTGAGAGCAATGCAATAAGAGATACGTGCAAACTGGATTATCAAAAGTTTTCTTTATAGTGGAAAATAAACAATTTCGTAGTCTTCTAAACAGTCCAAGTCTTTACCAGTTAAATCCAAAAAGCTTCTTACCAAACAAACAGTAGTTGGTTCACCCTGACTCTGACTCTGGCTATGTTTATTGAACCACCTTTACCATCTTACCATCTATATCATCTGCCAGCACATTGAGACCAACTTTACCCGCTACGCTCTGTTCTAAGAGGTCCCAGCCTGGGTGTGGGCTTCGAGGGAGCCGACCTATTGCTGCTGCCACTGGACAGGATTACATCCATTAATGCCAGTTGCTGTGAGAGGGCAACTAGGTACTATCTCTCCGGGGGCAGCGGCCTGAGACTCCTCTTCACTGCCGTGAGAGGACAGTGAAGCCCGATGGACTTACTCACACCGGAAATGGGCGGACTCTTTCTCTTGGACCTTTGCTTTTAAGATGTTTTATGAATCCTTGGCCTTATTTATTCTCTCAGCTGAATTGCGATGTATTTATTAGCCAATCTCTTAGCACTGTAAGATTCCCCCCCCCTCGCAGGCCTGGCCCTCTTCGTTATCGAGGGCCTACCTTAATGACGGGCTTTGGGACCCCGAGAGGTGGCATGTGGCAAAGAGGAGGGTGAGGGGTTTTTTAACAAGGGGTTTTAAGCAATTTTTAGGGGGTTCCGGGGGGGAGAGGGTGGGGGTAGAAGTGGACCTGGGGGGGTCCTTGGAATGTCAGAGCGGCAGAGTGGGTTTGAGGGACATAACGGAGGGAGTCGGGGGAGGGGCTAGAAAAGGTGCTGGGGGAGGACAAGAAGGGCCATTCCATCTGTACAGTGGGTGGGAGAGGCAGATATGACGGGCGCAGGGGGCCATATCAGTTTCAGGGAGTGCGCACCCGCTATTTGCGAGCGGTAGCATGCTCTGGCCCCCGGAGCGCTTCCTGTAACCCTGGTTGCCCAGAGCCTCAGGGCCCGAGCCTTCGGCTGATGCTATGCAACGTCAGGTCTGCAGTAACTAAAGCCCCCCTCATTAACGACCTAATCCAGGAGGGAGGTGCAGACCTGGAGGGAATTACAGAAACTTGGTTGGGCCAGGAGGGGGGGTGCCCCTCGTCGAGATGTGCCCACCAGGTTTCCACGCATTTCATCAGCCGAGGGCTCAGTGGAGGGGCGGAGGGGTAGCGGTGATTATTAAGGAAGACCTTGATCCGAGGGAGGCCACTGTTCCTCAGGTTGCTGGCTGTGAGTCCCTCCTTATGAAGTGGGGTTGTGGGGTGCAGATGGGCTTGCTGATCACGTACCTGGCTCCCTGCCGCGTGGCAGCAGCCCTGCCTGAGTTGCTTGACGTAATAGCTGGGGTGGTGGTTGGTACCCCCAGACTTATGGTTATGGGGGATTTCAACCTGCCGTCCATCGGCAAAACGTCAGAGGCGGCTCAGGAGTTCATGGCTTCCATGACGGCCATGGACCTGACCCAGTTAGTTCATGGCCCCACCCACACGGGGGGACACACGCTAGACTTGGTTTTTACCTCTGGTCAGTGGCTGAATGATCTTGATTTAGGGGAACTAGTCATCAATCCCTTGTCATGGACAGATCATTCGCTCCTTCGTCTAGACTTCCATACCGCTTCCCTTCGTCGCAGGGAGACGGAACCGACTAGGTGGTTCCGTCCCAGGCGCCTGATGGACCCAGACAGGTTCCTGATGGAGCTTGGGCCTTTCCCAGAGACTCTGGCTCACGGCTCGACTGAAGAACTTGTAGCCGCCTGGGATAGGGCGGCTGCCGGGGCTTTGGACCGCGTCGTGCCTTTGCGGCCTCTGACCCAGTGCCGACCTCGATTAGCTCCTTGGTTTTCCAAGGAGCTGAGAGAGATGAAGTGCCGGAAAAGACGCCTAGAGAGCGATTGGAGGGCCAGTCGCACTGAATCTGACCGGACACTGGTAAGAGCTCATATTAAGACTTACCTAGTGGCAATAAGAGTGGCGAAACGTAATCATTTCTCCGCTCTTATTGCATCAGCAGATAATCGCCCAGCCACCCTGTTTAGGGTGACCCACTCCCTCCTACAGTTGGGAGTGCGGGAGGACCTCTTGCAGGGGAGAGCTGAGGAATTTGTGCAATATCTGCATGATAAAGTCGCTCAGATTCGGGACGGTCTGGACTCCAATTAGGTAGTTCCGGATGGGATGACGGGAGTGGATCTTGAGAATGTTATCTGGGATGAGTTTGACACTGTGACTCCCGAGGACGTGGACAGGATTCTAGGGAGGCTGAACGCTACCACATGTTTATTGGACCCGTGTCCCTCTTGGCTGGTACTGGCCTCCCGGGAGGTTACACGAGGCTGGCTCCAGGGCATTATTAATGCTTCTCTGAGTGAGGGTGTCTTCCTGGCCGCCTTGAAAGAGGCGGTGGTGAGGCCCCTCCTCAAGAAGCCTTCCCTGGACCCAGCTATATTAGGTAACTATCGTCCGGTCTCCAACCTTCGCTTCACAGCAAAGGTTGTTGAGAGTGTGGTGGCGCAACAGCTCCCTTGTTACCTGGATGAAGCTGTCTATCTGGATCCGTGCCAGTCGGGTTTCAGGGCAGGTTACAGCACGGAAACGGCATTGATCGCGTTGGTTGATGATCTCTGGAGGGCTCGGGACAGAGGATCTTCCTCGGTTCTGGTCCTTCTTGATCTCTCAGCGGCTTTTGATACCATCGATCATGGTATCATGCTGCGTCGGTTAGGGGGTTTGGGAGTGGGAGGCACCGTTATGCGGTGGTTCTCCTCCTTTCTTGCTGACCGTACGCAGTCTGTGTTGGCAGGGGGGCAGAGGTGGACCTTGAGACACCTCACTTGTGGGGTGCCACAGGGGTCTGTCCTCTTGCCCCTCCTGTTCAACATTTATGTGAAGCCGCTGGGTGAGATCATCCGTGGTTTTGGGGTGAAGTGTCAACTGTATGCTGATGACACACAGTTGTACATTTCTACCCCGGATCACCCCAATGATGCCCTTGCCGTGATGTCCCGCTGCCTGGAAGCCATATGGATCTGGATGGGGAGGAACAGGCTCGGACTCAATCCCTCCAAGACAGAGTGGCTGTGGCTGCCGGCGCCCCGATATAGCCAGTTGGTGCCATCACTGGCTATTGGGGATGAGATCTTGCCCCCTCAGAGAGGGCTCGCAACTTGGGCGTCCTCCTGGATGCACGGCTGTCTTTAGACGATCATATGACGGCTGTGGCCAGGGGGGCTTTTTATCAGGTCCGCCTGATTGCCCAGTTGCGTCCCTTTCTGGATCGGGACGCCCTACGCACAGTCACTCATGCTCTCGTCACTTCCCGTTTGGACTACTGTAATGCTCTCTACATGGGGCTCCCCTTGAGGAGCACCCGGAGACTTCAGCTGGTCCAGAATGAGGCCGCGCAAGTGGTTATGGGAGCGATTCGTCGCTCCCGGGAAACTCCCCTCTTGTGTGAGCTGCACTGGCTGCCGGTGGTCTTCCGGGTGCGTTTCAAGGTGTTAGTTACCATCTTCAAAGCGCTCCATGGCTTAGGACCGGGATATTTACAGGACCGTCTTCTGCCAATGAATACCTCCCACTGCCCGATACGCTCTCACAGAGAGGGCCTCCTCAGAGTGCCGTCTGTCAGACAATGCCGACGGGCGGCCCCCAGGGGGAGAGCATTCTCTGTGGGAGCCCCAGCCCTATGGAATGAACTACCCCCAGATATAAGAAAGATTATACCTCCGTGCCTTCCAACGAGCCCTGAAGACCCTACTATTTCATCAAGCCGGTCTGACTTAAATTTGTGTTAATTTTAAATAGGGGTTTTTAGGGGTTTTAAATTTTATGGCCAAATAGTTTAATTATTTTATTAGTTTTAATTTTTATACGTGATTGTTTTAATATGGCTGTAAACCGCCCTGAGTCCCCTCGGGGAGAAGGGCGGTATATAAATGCAATAAAACTAAACTAAACTAAACTAAACTCTGGTTCACAAACCCCGGATGGTAGCAGATCCACCCACACACGCACAATGGCAGCTTATCATCAACTGAATACATTACAGTACCTTTCTTAAATATGTTTACAACTAATTATAGCATGACTCAGCATTACAGCATGATGCAGCATTAACACTTAAAGTCACAGAACACATATATTGCCTGGACAATCTGTTAGGCTCAAATCATATCCTAACAAATCTCAAATGTCCAAGGTTTCTGGGGTGGTTTTGAAATTAGGAAAAGAATGTTTTCTTTCATAAATATTATTTGCAGTTGCTAACTCCATTCTAAAAGATTTCTCCCATCTACCTGGAGTTTTGGAAAGTTAATTGGCAATGTTCCAGAATTATTTGAATTATTACTTACTGGGGGCAGCTGTCCATGGTCCTGGATGTGAGTGAATTCACAATATGGTAATGGGATGCTTGAACTAATGTTAAAAAAACAGCCAGTCATTTTTTTTTCTTCTCTCCCTACAGGTGAAGACTGAGCATGCACGCGCTGGAAGTCGTTGGGTGAGGAGCTCACGGCCACGGCTCCTAGGCCTAGGCCCAGGCCTGCCAGGGAGAGGTTGGACTTACCCATGGTGCATCTGGACTGCATGCTTGGCATCTGAAGCTGCTGCTGGTTGGCTGGATCCCCGGCGGGCATCGGCAGAAGTCGTGGAGGCATTGCGGTCGTTGAACGAGGATCTCCGAAGTCCGGCTTTATTATTATTGTTGTTGTTGTTGTTGTTATTATTATTCAGAGTTACAGGTAACCATCCTCTGCTACCAATCTGTGAGGATGATGGATCTAACCCAGTAACTCACAAGACAAAAGTATATCTTCTATTAATTCCTTTATTGCAGGCCTGAACTAATCCTAGGCCCATTCAGTTAATAACCACTGACCTTTGTCCTTCTCTTAGGAGGACATTATAAAGGGAGGTTTAAGCCAGGTCCTTCTCTGGCCTGGCTTAAACCTCCCTTTATAATGGGTTTTATATTGGGTTTTAAATGTTTTTATAATTGGATTTTAATTATTTCAGCCTAATTGTTTAATTCATTTTAAATTTTTAACTTTTGTATTATTGTATTTTTAATTGGCTGTTCACCGCCCTGAGTCCCTTCGGGGAGTAGGGCGGTATATAAATTTGAATAAACTGAAACTGAAAACAGGTATACATCTGGAACTACTGGATGGCTTCGTTTTGTGACCTTTTATACTCAAGGGGAGGAGTCAGAGGTAAGGTGGGGTTATGGGAGTGATGGGCTATGTGGTGGTATTAACCCTTGCAGAGCTGTAAGGGATTGGGGTTTAAATAAGTTAGACATTTTACGTGACAAAGACTCCGTTAATTTGACTTGATTAATTTTATATGATTTCTGTTAAAAATTATTTTGTTGATGTGAGTCTATAATGATAGTGTGTAGAATTGAATGGGATTGAATTGATTGTGATGTTTGGCTGGCCAGCAAATTAAGTAAGCTTGGGCTTGAAGCTGTGGGAAACAGGCAGTGATTAGGGCCCAAATCACATCTGTGATTAAAACTACTTCCTGAGTTTTCCCACTGCTTGAAGAATGGGCTACAGATTGACCAAGGAAAGAAAAGGTGGAAGGAGCTGGATGGAGGATAAAATCCTCTAATAATAGTACACAAATGAATTTTAAAAATGGAGCTCATTGGCTTGTGAAAAAGCTCCCTGAAATAATTGTAATGATTGGTTTGCATGAAATGGGATGTTTGCATGTGAAATTGGTGTACACAAGCAGTTTGATTGCAGTGCAAATGTGAGTATGTTGAGGGTAAAAGTTGGTGTGAATGTACTTTGATTCCCTTTTGTATAAAGAAACAGTAAATTGCAAGGTGTTGTTGTTGTTGTTGTGAAGTAAGTAGTGTCTGAAGAAATATCCTTCTGAGTTCTGCTCCAAGTGGGGAAAAAGATACTGGAAACATGGAGACTGCTTGGAAAGATGGTTTAATGGTGGACAGGATCACATGGCTTGAGTTCCTGAACAGAAAAAAGGCAGATACAGCGAGTTTCCAGGTTTTTATGCTTTCTCTGGCTTTGAACTTCCTGGGGCCCAGAGAGAGTATCCTGATTGGTTGTCAGAATCCCAAGGGGTGGGGGTCTTAGCTAGCCTTGCTGGCTGATGTAATCTTCCCAGGTCACATGTGGTGAGATTCTGCTGCTATTGTGTTGCAGATGGGTCCTATTGTGTTGTGATGGTCCATTGACAAAGACTGAGTTTCTGCCTCTGGCCCATTAACAAAGGGTGGGGGGCAAGAAGGTGGGAGCTGCTTTAAAACATGCTTTCTCCATTTCTCATACAGGGAAACATAATATTCTGCCTTTTTAATATTTCCCAAAATATTTCATTCTTCTAGGAAAGGGGTGGGTGCTAACTTCCTACAGTAGAAATTTGTGGAAAATGTCTGTGAGTTGTTGAGGTTAGAGAGAAATGCAGTGTGTGTTGTTGAGAGAATGCTGAGTGGAGGGCGGAGTAAGGCTTTTCTGCTCATTTTAACTATTTTTTTTCCTTTCTCTTACCCCGCTCTTTCTGCTGAGACTCTCTGACAAAGGCGGAGCAAATGGGTGACCTGCTCGTGCAGCTTTGCCGGTCACTGTTTTGGTCTCTTTCATCTGCATATAAAAGCTATGCAGATATATTTTCTTTTCTGCTCTCAATACAATTTTGATTTTATTTTTTTTCTGGAAATTTTTGAGGTTTAAAATGCTTAATTAGACCTATATAAAAGAAATGATTTTGAAAGATTTTACTTACATTTGTAAATGTTTTAACCTACTCAATGAGAATTTACTTCCATCTGAATGGAATTTGAACCTGACTCACATTTTACTAAAGGCAGAGAATTGACACTAAAGTGTAGGAAGAAATATCCTTCTGGGTTCTGCTCCAAGTGGGGAAAAAGACACTGGAAACATGGAGACTGCTTGGAAAGATGGTTTAATGGTGGACAGGATCATATGGTTTGAGTTCCTGAACAGAAAAGGGACCGAGATACAGCGAGTCCCTGGTTTTTTATGCTTCCTCTGGCTTTGAACTTCCTGGGGCCCCGAAAGAGTATCCTGATTGATTGTCAGACTCCCAGGGGGTGGGGGTCTTAGCTAGCCTTGCTGGCTGATGTAATCTTCCCAGGTCACATGTGGTGAGTTTCTGTCCTAGATGGGTCCCATTGTGTTAGTGTCTGTTGCTATTGTGTTGCAGATGTCCTTTGACAAAGGATTGGGTTTCTGCCTCTGGCCCATTAACAAAGGGTGGGGGGCAGGAAGATGGGAGCTGCTTTGTCTTTAAAACATGTTTATCCATTTCTCAACCAGGGAAACATAATATTCTGCCTTTTTAATATTTCCCAAAATATTTCATTCTTCCAGGAAAGGAGTAGGTGCTAACTTCCTACAAAAGTTTGATCCAAATATATTTCAGAGTATTGATCCAAAATACCTCATTTAGATCATTTGTTTTATTTTTGAAGTTGTTCTTCTTACCTTCATTTTTTAAAAAAAGTCTTTATGTCTGTGTGTATTTTGAATGCTTAGGTGCCCCATCTTATGGCATTGTTTGTTTGTTAGCAGCACACGTTGTTGCCCTTATAGGAATTGTTACAAAGATGGGTTAGCAATTACAGTATATAGGAAGAGATAAAATACTTAGGACATTTGATTAATGAAAGCAATACAAAAATAATACTTGAAGGAGTTGAGGATTGGATCTTGAACATTATTGTGTTGGGGTAGTTGTATTATAGCCTAGGGTTAAACTTCATTTAATGGATGTTCCCTTGGGAGAAAGAGCTAATTTGTTTATAGATGGGTCCTCCCGAGTGGTAGAAGGGAAGTGAAAGGAATGGATATTCAATAGTAGAAGGGAGAGAGGAAATTTGGGTGGAAGCCAGAAAATTGCCTTTAAGTTGGTCTGCATAGACTTGTGAATTTTATGCCTTAAATCAAGCTTTGAATTCCTTTGAAGTTTGAGGCAATAATTTAGCTGACTTGGAAGCCAGGATGGCAGTGGTAGGAGGAATTGAATGTTTAATGGTATGAGAAGAAGGAGTTAGAGAAAGTAGGACCTGATGGAAGGCAGATGTTGAATAAGTTGAAGGCATTATGTGATTTGTTTTTGGAATCTTATGGATTTGTGGAAGGTACATGGTAGCAATGGTAAGGGAAGTGGTAAAACGAGGGAAATCTGAAACCCCAGCTATCATAGGGAACCTTTGGACGGGAAAGGAATGAAGGAATGTGGGGGTGGAACCAAAGGGGAAGGAGAAGAAGACTTGGTGGTACAGGCAAGGCAGTCAAGAAAGACTGCCTGACCCAAAGAAGGGAGGCGCAAGTGTATAATATGATGGCAGAAGATGAAAGTCAATACTAGTGGTGTCAGGGGAGATTCCTTTTTGGGTTCCATGGAGACCCCTTGATAAATTTAGTAGTGGGACCTAAGGAAGAGGAAGTGGTGTTTTTAATTGACACTGGGGCAGCGTGCTTGGATATCAGTATTAACTGCAGAGATGAGATTAAGCGGACAAAGCATTAGAGTACACTTAATTAGTGAAGGGAGTAGGAGAATCACTCCTGACAGAATAGAAGGGGTGGCATTTCAGCCTCTACCTAAAACCAAGCAAGAACTAAGGAAATTCTTAGGTTTGGTTGGATACTGCAGACTCTGGATTGATGGGTGTGCTGATCTTACCAAACCCTTGTATGTAAAGTTAATTGAATCTGAACCTTGGAATTTGAAATGGGAGGGACAAGAAAAAGGAAGCCTTGAAAATTTGAAGCTTTAACCAAGGCTCCTGTATTAAGTTTGCCAAATTGGGAAAAGCCATTCCATCTCTTTGTAAACACAGAGAATGGAATCGCACAAGGGGTGTTGGCTTAGGACCGGGCAGTGCAAAAGAAGCCTATGGCATTCTTGTCAAATAAGGGGATGGCCAGTATGTATTCAAGTAATTGCTGCTACCGCAATGCTGGTCCAAGAAAGTAGGAAATTGACCTTTGGGGGAGCCCTTATTGTGAGCACCCCATCTAAAATATGAAGCAATTTTAATGCAGCAGACAGATTTGAACTACAGATCACAATTTGAATCCAGCACAGTTCTTAGCCAACACCAGATTAATGGATTAGTATGGGTTAGAAGAACATTATTGTTCTGAAGGAATAAACTTACAAACTAAAATAAGACCTGATTTGGAGGAAAAACCCCTGGAGAAAGAAGATAAATGGGCATACTAAAGAGGTCCTGGAGGCAGGGGGTTTGCCTCAAAATTGATCTGCTCAAACCTGTGAATTGTATGCACTAAAGCAAACTCTATGCATCTTGGAAGGAAAAATTGGGACAATATACACAGATTCCAAGAATGTGTTTGGTGCATACATTTGGCAAAAGATGGGTGGAAAGAGGAATGATAAATAGCAAGGGAAAGGAATTGGTACATGAAACTCTGATAAAGGAAATAATGAATTCTTTACAAAAACCTAGAAAAATAGCAGTAATACAGGTGAATGCTCACCAAAAAGGGACATCATTTGAGCACGTAGGTAATCAGATTGCTGATGAGGAGGCAAAATTAGCTGCTCAAGTGGAAAGAATGGAGTTACAAATACCCATTGCTGAATCAACAGAGGAAATTCCTGTGTTCACTGAGAAAGAACAGAGAGTTACAACAAATAGGAGGGGGAGAAGGGAAAGCGGTTCTTCCCAGATGGGAGGCAAATAATAAGCAAACCAGTAGCACGAGAATAGAAAAACTACATGAAGGGAGTCATTGGGGAATTCAAGCTATTGTACATGTCAGGAATAAATGCCATCCCTGCCTCCCACACCCTACCTGAAATGACACCTCAGGGGTTAAACCACACACCTCAATCCTCCTCCCACTCCCATGAACCCCTCTTACCTGTAGCCACGCCCCTTGAGTGCATAAGCTTGACCCCGCGTGCTCCTCCAGTTGTTGTTCCTGCACCTGTAAAGGTAACCATACATCAATAAAGAATGATCTAACACAACCACCAGAGTGTCTTCGTAGTTATTGGGTCATCCATCGCTCCTCACTTCACAGTACATGAACTTTTGAAATGTTATGGTTGTATTGGAATATATCCTTCAGCAAAGTCAATTGTAGACAAATGTTTAATTTGTAAAAAGGTAAATAGACAAGCTGGTAGGAAACAACAGATTGGTGGAAGACCACCAGCTTTAAGGCCATTTCAATGTATTCAAGTGTATTGTATTCTTACACTTTTTCCATGGCAACAAATGCTTTACCTTTAACTTAATTCCTGCCTTTCCATTACTTTTAAGTTTTTCTCCTCAGTTCTTGTGCATGAAACTTCTGCGGAACTGAGATATCCCCCCCCATACTCACGAATCTTTGGGAGCGAAGTTCGCTGAGGTGCACCTGGGCTCGTCCGGCCGAGTAAGCATAGGAGGAATCACGTCGGGGTCACCAGATGTTGATTCGATGAACAAAGATGCGTAGGTAGGAACGATGGTTCATGGGAAGGCCCCTTGGTAGGAGGGCGCCTTGGTGGGAAGGCACCTTGGTGAAAGGTACCTTGGTGAAGGCACAAGGCACCCTGACTCCATCCAGAAGGCTCCCTTTTATTGTCATTTTACAACTGCATGGCAAAACATTTACTTGTTCTCATTGGCTAAAGAAAGCTCATGATTTTCACGTGGACCCCTCGTGTTCCCCTCATGTTTCCTGTAACAAACAATGCCTACGTGAGGGTCTTGCATATTTGAGATAAGGTTTAGGGTTTCTTCCAGACATCCTGTCTTACTGTCCTGATGAGATTAAGGCCATGTGTTGATATTGTTTACTCAGGACGGTTTGCCGATCTCTGAGATAAAACATTAACACCACATCTCCTCCTTTTTTATTTTTCATTGTTTAATATTTTGCAATCATACATAATTTCAGATTTAGAGGCCCGAATTCTTGGACAGAATATTGCTAAGAACCCATGTATACATTGTATGCAACAGCAACAACACATCAATATAGTGATTACAAATATAATGATGAATACTATTTGTCATATCCATCCAAAATCTGGGAGCCAAGACCATAACCACTCCCATGGGGATTGTGGAATAGTGGAACCAATTGGATTATCAGCAATTATGTTTTCCATGTATTCAATTGTGGTCAAAATATTTGCTTCATAACCAGTGATATATATATAACAATGTGAATGAATCAAAGCACATACACCACCCTTGGCTGCTAAAATAACATCTAAAGCATAACAATTTTATAAAACTACCTAACTAAAATAGGATAATTAACATCTTCATTTTGTAGCATTCCAGAGATCCAAAGATGTTGTTTCCATCCAATTTCATTAAAAGGAATAGCATGAATTAAAAGTCCTCCTTTGGCATGTGGGGGAATGTGCATGCAGATCCAGCAATCTGTCCTGTTTACTAAACAAGAGAAATTTTGCACATCCCATGGATAGGAATTTTGTTCCCAAAGTCCTTGCTCTGGAATTCCATCTTGCAAAGTCATTGTAGCCGCACAAGGAGAGAAAATACACATAAAAAGAATACACATTATAATGGTTATAGAATTAGCATTTAAACAAGCAAAAACTGCTACTAAAAAGTTCTCTGGTGTCTGTGGTATGTTCTTTTCTTGTAGCAATTTTCTAGATTGAGCAGAGAGGGCCTTAATCTGCCCCCAGGTCACTTGATGTTTCTGACAAGGTACTCGATCCCAGTCCTGCTGAGGGTTCTGCAGGCTGAGTGAGAAGTTTAGGCTCAGGTTTTTCAGTCTTTGGTGCCACACCATCCTTCCATGGTTTCACGCACCTAGCAAGGATCCATACTGGACCTGTAGAAGTAAGCACAGCAGCATCTCCCTGTCCCCATGTCAATAAGGGAACAGTTCCATGCCATTCAGGGTTAGGCAATAATCTATACATTACCTGTGGCTGGGGATGACTTATTCTACTTCAAAAATGATCATCTACTGGAGATGATAAAAAATTTATGATATTAAGATGATTCAGAGTAAACAGAACTTTATTCAACCATTCCTGTTTACCAGGGAGATCTATAGGAATATCCCTCCTTTTTGTTTTTATGTTTATCCAAAGCAGATTTTAATGTAAAATTTGCTCCAAAAAGATGTGTAATTTGCCATTTGTCACAAAATTCAGCAAAGGAGCAACTACAATATGCAAGGCCATTGTTTGTTTTTAAGGTAGAAGGTAGGCCTATGACAGCAAATGTTTGAATACAATGATTAACAACATGTGTAGTGACTTCTCCTTTCTGAGAAGTAGCTCAAATAAAATAAGAAAAAGTATCAATGTTTACATGAAGATATTTCCAAAGAGCAAAAGAAGGAACATGGGTAATATCTATTTCCCATAATTGATTAGAGGTGAGACCACGGGGATTAACGCCCGTGTCTCCTGAAGGGGATGCCCCAAAGCATTGGGGACAGGATGAAACAATTTGCTTTGCTTGCTTTAATGGAATGTGGCAAGCTTGTGCCAACCCTCTGGCATTTTGAGGAAAAAAGAGTGATTTAAAATTGGATCTGTAAACAAAGTAGGTTAAACATGAACAACAATATCATCATGACTGTTGCCTTCAGAAAGAGGCCTAGAAATGCTTCTGATCTCGCAGTAATTGCTGTAAAGTGAGAAATAAAGCCATAAGATTGGAGTCAATCCTGGGCGTGATATAAGCACCTAAAAATTACCGAGAGTCAGAGATCAGATTAAAAGCTGTTGAGAAAACAAATGTGGAAAGCTAAGATAACAACAGACAATTCTGAACGTTGAGAGGAAACTTTCCAGATGTCTTCATGAGGATCTTTATAAGCAAACACTCCATCAGAAAAACAAAGAGCTTGCGATAGTGGAGAAGGAAACAATGGATGAGTAGGAAAAGCGGAAATCATTAAGCAAATAAATCTAAAATCTTTAAGCAGATGATATGAAATACAGCCTACATAGTCAGTGGAAGCACACTGAAGAAATAAATTATTCCAAAAATAAAAATGAAAGTCAGATTTTGAAATAGAAAGAACAATATTTATTAAGTCAGTCACCTAAAATCAAGCCTGCAATTTCCTTCACCGACTTTGACCAAACATAATTCCAAGGAGTGTTCAGCTACCTATGTTTTTCTTGCCAAACTTTTCAGAGAACTGAACAGTATTTCTAATTTTAAATGCTTCTGACAAATCATTCATCTTCCAGACTCTCTTCAGCCTCCATTTTATTCTATAGCAGAGGGGCACTAATATAGCGCAGGAATACCATGTAACAGTGGGCACACCAACAATTCTTTTAGCAGCACTTCAAGACTGAATAATCTTTCCCCCTTTTTCTGCTTTCTGGAGTACTGAACTGGCAAAATGGGTGATTTACAATTTACTTCTTACAACTCTTGACACTCATCCAAAACTGAACCAAACTTCACTAACTCTGGAGTGTGATTCACAAAAAGCAACAAAACTTAACAAAAGAGTGGTAAAGAATAAGCACAAAAACAGATAAGCACAAAAGAATATTCAGACATATTTAGTATATAAAGGGTTTCTATCTATATCCTCCTTCAACCAAAGAACAAATCTGATCCCCTCTCTTCCCAATATCCATGTAAAACAGCCTCTGTACTATTTGTATCTATTAATAGTTTAGGGATAACAGAGCTGCAGTTCATTGTAATGCCATTCAAGATGGAACAATTAGACCAGAGCTTAAATAACCCAATGAAAAATCATTTACAGAGAGTTCCTCCAGACATGATTCATTGGAAGGGTTATTCTGAATTAAATGTATTCTTCCAATGTAGCATTCATGACATAAAAATCTTGGTTTTTTACTTTCTCAGAGAGTACAAATTTTGCTTTAGGTTGTTTATAGTCACTTTCACAAACTCCCAAGAAACTAGGGCCTCAGTTCCAAGTCTTGCATAGAAATAATGGTTTATATGGTGAATGCAAATATTCCTCCTCCAAAGAGCCCAGAGTGGCTTCAGAACAGCTCTTTAAATAAATCCTATCAAGTAATAGAAATACTATTAAAGTGTGCATTTTTGGAGGCTTATTTGCAGGGTGAATCTCTAGAAAAATCCTAAACTATTCGGGTAATTTTTTAAAGTATATTTATATTGATGGTTCTCTCACTCCCTTCTACTATTGTAACCCATCTCTGTAACAATTTCTAAAACAGCAACAACTTATGCTACTAACAAACAGACAATGCCATATGATGGAGCATCTAAGCATTCAAAATGCACACAGGCATAAAGGCATTTTTTTTAATGGAGGTAAGAACAGCTTCAAAAATAAAACAATTTAAATGAAGTATTTTGGATCAATGCTCTGAAATATATTTGGATCAAACTTTTAGTGTCTATCTCTGCCTTTCAAAATCATTTCTTTTATATAGGTTTAATTAAATATTTTAAACCTCAAAAATTTCCAGAAAAACAATAAAATCAAAATTGTATTCAGAGCAGAAAAGAAAACACCTCTGCACAGCCTCTACATGCAGATGAAAGAGACCAAAAGAGGCAAGGCTGCAGCAGCAAGCCCACTTCCCCCTCCTTTCTCAGACAAGCCAAGAGAAAGGAAAAAAAATGTTTAAAGCACGCAGACAAGCCTCACTACCCCCCTCTTTCACTCAGCATTTTTTTTTAACAGAACAACACGATCTCAGCCGCAACAACTCACAGACATTATCCACAAATTTCTGCTTACTTCACAACAGCAACAACAACAAAACCTTGCAACTTACTGTTTATATGAAAGGGAATCAAAGTACATTCACAACAACTTTTATCCTCAACACACTCACATTTGCCCTGCAATCAAACTGCTTGTGTACATCAATTTCACATGCAAAAATCCACTACATGCAAACCAATCATAATAATTTCAGGAAGCTTTTTCACAAGCCCACAAGTCCATTTTCTAAATAATTTTGTGTACTATTATTAGAGGATTTCCTCCTCCATCCAGCTCTTTCCACTTTTTCTTTCCTTGGACAATCTGTAGCTTCAAGCAGTGGGGAAACTCAGGAAGCAGTTTTAATCACAGATGTGATTTTGGGCCCTAACCACTGCCCGTTTCCCACAGCTTCAAGCCAAGATGTTTACTTAATTCACAGGCTGACCAGACATCTCACAATCAATTCAATCCCATTCAATTCTACACACTATCATTATAGATGCACATCAACAAAATAATTTTTAACAGGAATCACATCAAATTAATCAATTCAAATTATCTGAGTTCCCATTTAGACAGGCTTTACCTTTACCTGCTAAACCCCGGGTGGGAAAAACAGTAAACAATTTATTTATTTTTTTATTCTTAGCTCTTTCAGAGTTCTCTGGCTTTTTAAGAATGGTAATTTATCAGAATGTTTATAACACTGCAGTAGTTCTTTTTCTCTTACCACACATAAGATCACACACATTTTTTAAAACTTTTATTGCATAAGGTTTTCTTTCTCCCCTCTTTTTTAGATTTCATCAAACAGACCCTTAAAATTGGCTAACATGCATTGTAATGGTGTCCTGGGGACACTATTACGTCCACCCATCCTAAAAATACACTATGACTGATTCAATACACCAGACGATCACGGCTGTATTTGAGACCTGCGGCCGTTTAACCAACCCACACAATCCTAACAGGAGGTTTTAAGACGACGCTTCGCCTCCTGGGGGGGTGATCAGCCCCCACTTTTGTTCACCGCAAGGTCGGTGAGCTATCCCTTTTACTTATACTTGCCTGCTGGCTTTTGTTCCTTCCCGGTGGCCACCTGTGGAGAAGTATGGATCTGATCTGACCGGAGGATACTTGACTGGTCTGCTCGTCAGCGGCTTCACGGCACCCTCTCACCAAAAGATTTGTTTGTAGACTTCAAAGGAGTCTCGGCCAGCCGGGCTGTAAACTTTCTTTGGGAAGGTGTCGATTCCTTGCTGGAGCAGAGATCAGGCAGAACAAAACGTCTTTGTTTTTCAGTCCGTTCGTGGTTCGCCAGAAAATGTTGTAGAAAATGAAAGACTGGAAAACATTCCTGGGTCAGATAGATGCATTTATTTTGCGCAAAGGTTCAGTGCAGTATTGGTTCTCACAAATCTGAACAAAGAGCAGCTTTTCTTACACTGTTTTTATCTGTTTTCAAAACAGGGAGCGGTATTAGCTCTTCCGACTTCCATATATGGTTACATTATAAATACATCAAACTTACATTACACTTTACTAAACATCAAACCATTACATACTAGTAAATGAAATTATTTTGGCTACACAATTTTACTACTCCATTAGTTTACTAATTATTAAGCTATTACACTTTCCTTAAGTGCTTGTAGTTGCTGATGGGAAATTTACTGCTATCCTTGGGTCATAAGTGACTTTTTGTAACATACATATTTTTGTGTCTTTGACAGTGATGCCCATCAAATGTTTTCCATATGGCTTGTTCTTCCTTGGTAGCTAGCTGAGATTTCCTTATCAGAAGATATATTTACCAATAATGGCTTTTAGCTGATTTTTAATATAATCTCCAAGCCCTTTTCTTCCTTATAATAATGTGAATAGAGAGTGTCCTTTAACTGACCCTTTCTCCCTTATAATAAAAGTGAACAAAGAGTGTCTTGTAGAGTTCATGTAACTGATTCTGTATGATTCCTACTTTATTCACTTTTATTCCCATTTACCTTATTCCTATTATTATTTTATTCACTTTTATTTACTTTACTGTGGTAAAACATGCCAATGAAATCATTTTTGCTTGCTATTATGTAAAACACCACATGGTGTGGCAGAGAGTCACTTAAGAGAAAAAAGCCATTATCCAAAATCAGTTTATATTTAAAAAAAGAAAGAAGGTTCGAACCCCAAATATTAGTATGAATATCCAAAATTTAAGCTTGCAGAGCAAAAGAATTTACCAATTCTTGTAGAGAATTGAATCTCTCATATGCATCACAAAACTTCAGTGTCAAGGAACCCTTGAAAAGATTTCTTATTCAAATAGAGAATTAAGAAAGGAAGAAACAGGCTGAAGTAAAGTCACAGAAGTAAAGGTATAACCAAAGCCAGTATCCCCACGTGCTCCTGTGCCATAACATGGGATTTAATTGGGCAATAGAAGATTGATCAGGAATTTTTAGGAAGAGTTTCAGAATAATAACACCAAAATTCAAAAAAAATACCTTTCTTTATGAGAAGAAGATCGAGGTGAGGTAAGATCCATTAAACCAGAGAAAAGAAGGAATCAACTTAACTTCCAGAGGAGATTTCCTGAGTGATTAAATCAAGCCCAGCCTTATCTGCTGTGACTAGATAGGTAGGAAAAGAAGAGACTGGGGGAAGGGACATGGCTATGGAAAAGATACTCTTTTTAGCTCTGTCCCAAACAATATATTGTATTGAAGTCAAAATCATTAGAAGGACTTGCTTCCAATCTTCAGGAAACATATGAGATTTACTTTTTATTCCTTCCACCAAGCCTCTGGCAAAATCACCACATTTAAAACAATTGGCAGTAGGATGCTGCCTTTTTTGTATACGAACAGCTAAAAGATGCATTTTATAAGTTTCAGAATTCATATCCTGGCAGACTTGCAGCATATCAGACAAGGTATAATCATTTGTAGCTTTTAAAAATTGCAAAGTTTGCTTACAATCAGTGTTAGCATTTTGAGAAGGCAGTTTTTCCCAGTCTGCAATTGGCAAAATCAGAAATTCTGGAGAGGAAGGAGTTAAAAGAGGCAGTTTTTCTCCTTCTGCAATCTGTTGTCCTGTTAATTGACCCTGATGAGATTGACCAGATAATAATTCAGGCATGGAGGAATCCTTTTTACAGGATTTCACAAAGTTTTGAAAAGAAGACTGATCAGAGTTAGAAAGTTTAGCAATTTGACCTATGTCAATAGGAACTGAAAGAGACAAAGTCAGAGATTCTGGAGAAGAAGGAGGACAGAGAACCACATTAGAATAACTTGGAGGTGAAGAAGTTAAAAGAGACAGTTTATCAATTCCAAATTCTGCTCTGACCTCGCTTACTAGCTCCTGTGAAGAAGCAACTGATAATGGATCAGTCTGGGAGCTAATCTCCATTATCTTTAACATAGTATAGGTGGAACACAAACCTTTCTCTGTGATGCCAAGCGTAGTTGCAACCGGCAAAGTTAGCTGAGAATAGGGAGGGGGGAAAGCGGCCCCCTGATCAGAAGGCAGAGAGAGAGATAGCGACGGTGCCTTGAGTTTATTAGTCCCTATAACCTCTACTGCTTTCTTACACTTTTTCCATGGCAACAAATGCTTTACCTTTAACTTAATTCCTGCCTTTCCATTACTTTTAAGTTTTTTTCCTCAGTTCTTGTGCATGAAACTTCTGCGGAACTGAGATATCCCCCCCCATACTCACGAATCTTTGGGAGCGAAGTTCACTGAGGTGCACCTGGGCTCGTCCGGCCGAGTAAGCATAGGAGGAATCACGTCGGGGTCACCAGATGTTGATTCGATGAACAAAGATGCGTAGGTAGGAACGATGGTTCATGGGAAGGCCCCTTGGTAGGAGGGCGCCTTGGTGGGAAGGCACCTTGGTGAAAGGTACCTTGGTGAAGGCACAAGGCACCCTGACTCCATCCAGAAGGCTCCCTTTTATTGTCATTTTACAACTGCATGGCAAAACATTTACTTGTTCTCATTGGCTAAAGAAAGCTCATGATTTTCACATGGACCCCTCGTGTTCCCCTCATGTTTCCTGTAACAAACAATGCCTACGTGAGGGTCTTGCATATTTGAGATAAGGTTTAGGGTTTCTTCCAGACATCCTGTCTTACTGTCCTGATGAGATTAAGGCTATGTGTTCATATTGTTTACTCAGGACGGTTTGCCGATCTCTGAGATAAAACATTAACACCACAATAGTTATAGTTTATTAAATTTATATAACGCCCTTCTCCTAGTGGACTCAGGGCAGTGCACAGCCAGGAATAAAAACACTTCAATACAAAATTTAAAATTTGTAAAAGAATTAAACAATTTTTGGCTCAGAAAATGTAAAAACCAATAGGCAATTTAAAATTTAAAACCCATAGACAATTTAAAAGCTAAACGGGGGGGGGGGGTTTACGCCAGCCCAGCTTGACAAAATAAAAAAGTTTTTAGGGCACGGCGAAAAGCCCGGAGATCAGGTATCATACGGATCTCAGGGGGCAAATCGTTCCAGAGGGCTGGTGCTGCCACAGAGAATGCTCTCCCCCTGGGTGTCGCCAGCCGACATTGCCTGGCTGATGGCACCCTGAGGAGTCCCTCTCTGTGGGAGCGTACTGGCCGGTGGGAGGCTATCGGTGGCAGAAGGCGGTCCCGCAAGTACCCAGGCCCTATGCCATGGAGCGCTTTAAAGGTGGTAACCAACACCTTGAAGCGCACCCAGAAGACCACCGGAAGCCAATGCAGCTCACGCAGGAGAGGTGTCACATGGAAGCGCCCCCTTGCTCCCGTAATCCCCCGCGCGGCCGCATTCTGCACCAGTTGGAGCCTCCGGGTGCACCTCAAGGGGAGCCCCATGTAGAGAGCATTACAGTAGTCCAGGCGGGAAATGATGAGTGCCTGAGTGACTGTGCGTAAGGAGTCCCGATCCAGATAGGGACGCAACTGGCGTATCAGGCGAGCCTGATAAAAAGCCCCCCTGGCCATGGCCGTCGTATGCTCCTCTAAAGACAGCCGTGCATCCAGGAGGACGCCCAAGTTGCGAGCCCTATCCGTGGGGGCCAATGACTCACCCCCAATGGCCAGTGATAGTGTCAACTGGCCATATCGGGACGCCGGAAGCCACAGCCACTTGGTCTTGGAGGGGTTGAGTCGGAGCCTGTTGTTCCCCATCCAGATCCGCACGGGGTGGAGATGTACAGCTGAGTATCATCAGCGTACTGATGGAACTCCACCCCAAAGCCAGTCTTAGGACTGAGTGGTTGCCTATGCTGTTTCCCCAACTGAAGAGGACTACAACTGATCAGATTCCATTGCACGCTCTCCCAGATGTGTTGGTTTTGTAACTGTGCTTGTCGGTGCTGCTGTTGTTCTCATTATGTTGATTGTGTTCTGTGTACTGGGTGCAAGATAGAGTGCAACATTAAGATCATTGAAGAAATTGCCAAGAAATTACAGTAAAGAACTGTTTTGTGTGTGTGGGAAATGAATATGGGAGAACAGTGGCCATGGGAAGTTCAGGAATTAAGTCACAGTATAGTAGTTGATATGTGGAAAAATAAAACTCTAGAATTTACAAAAGGAAAGGAAGGGACGTGGGCCCTGACAATGAATTTGGCAAGAAAAGTGTGCTATGAGAGAAAGAAGAAAAAGAAGGGGGTTAAAAAGATAGCAATAGGAGACATGATTTGCTTAACTGTATGGAATAACAACAGTTGGTGGGGAGGAAGTACAACCTCGAAAGAGGAAGCATGAAGTAAAATAACGGAGATGGCTTATTTGAAGGATCCTGAAAGTGACATCCTGGACTGGGTAGCTCCGGAAGGTATGTATTGGATATGTGGAAAATATGCCTATGGATATCTACCCAAGGGGTGGTATGGATCTTGTATATTGGAAATAATTAAGCCAGTTTTTTTTTTCCTTCTTCCCATGAAGCAAAAACAACTGTTGGGACTGACTGTGCATAATAGTTTAGCAAATAATGTTAGAGCAAAAAGATCTGCATAACTGAGTGATATAAAAATTGGGCAGCTGATGGAATGTACTGGCTAAAGAGGGAGTTTTCTGTGGTAAATTTACAAATCACAGATAGGATGAGAAAAATAGCCAATACAAAAATGAAAAGGGATTTTGTATAATGAAGGATTTTTGGGGGGAATTTTTAATAATTGGAAGCAAGTCTTATTTATGGTAGGTATGGTTATGTTGGGATTAATCTGTTTACCATGTTTTATACCCCTTATAAAGAATGTGGTACAAAGCACTATTGAAGGTATGATAACTGTTACACAAAAAAAAAGAGAAACATATGATGATGATGATGTTGAATGATGTTAATGAATATACTGCTGCTATGAAATTTGAAAATGTTGAAGAAATTAGAGAAAGCTTAAGAGAATTCCAGAAGTAATGTTTTATTTTATGAAAAAGTGTAAAAAAATAGAACGGGTGGATTTGTAGGATATAAGGGAATTCAAAAATAAATAGTAATGAAAGGAATAGTAATAAATGAATAGAAACTTGTTATGCTGCTACAAAAGTGTTTTCTATTTAAGCATTTATTTGTTAAACATTTATATATACCTCTGTAAAAACATATGTATGAAATCAATTGTATCCTTCCTGCATTAAAATCTAAATATGACTGAATTTTACAATGTAGTTAGATTATATGCTTTGTGGAACTTTTCTCCCATGTCTATGGTGCATATGCTTGGAGAAGGACATGTGGGCATTATCTTGTTCTTTGGCATAGGAGAGGGGCCTGCTGAGGGTGCACAGAGACATTCCTTAAAACTGAGAGATGCTATGTAGATGTGTAATGGATACATAGGGAGAGGTAGGGGAGGTGCTGAAGAGAAAGTAATCTGAGAAAACAAAGAGATAATGTATTCCTTTGAGGCAACTTGGATTAGCTGAAACCCCGGAGGGCCTGTCCAATAAGTCCAAAGGAGGAGGGAAATGGGATGTCAGGATAGGGAACTATAAAATGTAATGCTTTTAAAAACTTTAGGTGTGGCTTCCTGGCTCAAACTCCTTGTTGCAGTCTCTGCTGGGATGCCACCCTATTTTGCAAAATTGATTTTATTATTTTCTTTTAATAAAGTCTCTGTTTTCATCGACCCATGCTTGTTGGTTGAATTCATTTCCAACAACCGGAGGGGAAGTGTTTTCACATGCTGCCTGCATCCCACAAATGGGGCTTTGCTTGTTTGCGCGGCCCAGTTTCTGGCATACCATCGCCCGGTGCCGGTCCACAGACCGCAGTTTGGGAACCCTTGCTCTATATGGCAGATCCAAGGTTCAAATCCACTTTTACCCCCATCCAGGCATTGCAACAGCCTGAGAGCCATTCACTTCTCAACAGAGGAAGCAGCTGACCTCAGTCCAGTAACACTGTAATGGACCAGTCTGGTCCCAGGCCCTTTGCTTGCTACTAAGACCTTACAGTCTCCATTGCAAAGATTTGATTTTACTTTGTTTCCAAGCCCAGACTAGGTGGCTGCACATATCTCAAAGAGATGTTGCCCCTTCAACTGAGATGTTGTTGCTTCGTTTTTAGTGTCTTTAAACCTGTTTTGACTCCTTTTTTTAAAGTTTTTTATTTTTTACAAACACATCAATGTGTGAACAGTGTGGCACCTGAGTGTCATACATTTTAATACAAATAAAATAGTATTAATCATATTTATTTCATTTAACAAGTTTATATAATCCTTGTAATAATACACATATTTTTATTTTTATTAAATTAAATGAATTAATTTTTCATTATTTAATCATTCAATATTTCAATGTGTCCTTTCTATGCCAATCACCCTGTTCTAAGTATACCTTTTAATACAAATAGAATATTATTAATCATATTTATTACTTTTAACAAGCTTATATAATTCTAATAGTACAAACATTTATGCTAAATTGAAATCTTCCATTATTTGCTTGTTCAATTCATAATCCTTCATTATTTAGTTATTCAATATTTCAATGTTATTTTTGTCAATCACCATATTCTGCATGTCATACATTTTAATACAAAGTATTTTTGATCATATTTGTTACATTTAGTAAATGTACACCTATTCATATTGAATTATCTTTCATTATTTAATCAATTTGAATCATCATTCAAATTCTAATTTCCCCTCTATTACTTATTATATAAAAATGTGTATTTTATTAATCCTCCTCTCTCTAGTTTCCATCCCTATTCCAACTTTGATTGTGTCACTACTGTATTTAAACATATTCCCTTTAACCATCATCTCTTACCCGATTTATTTATTTATTTATTTATTTATTTATTTATTTATGTGATTTATATGCCGCCATTCTCCCCGAGGACTCAGGGCGGCTTACAAAAACAATCATAATACAAATCACAATAAACACATTAAAATGCATTAAAATCCATAAAATCATTCGAAAAACTATATAACCCCACGATCGTAATATTCTTTAAACAGCCATGTCTTTAATCCCCGGCGAAAGGAGAGGAGGTCGGGGGCTGTCCTGAGGTCGGTGGGAAGACTATTCCAGAGGGTCGGAGCTCCAACAGAGAAAGCCCTCTCCCTGGGGGCCGCCAGCCGACATTGCTTGGCTGACGGCACCCGGAGGAGGCCCACTCTATGGGAGCGCACTGGACGGTAGGAGGAAGGCAGGAGGTGGTCCTGTAAGTACCCCGGGCCTAAGCCATGTAGGGCTTTATAGGTTAAAACCAGCACCTTGAAACGAACCCGGAGAACAACCGGTAGCCAGTGCAGCCCTCGCAAGAGAGGTGTAACACGGGAGTAACGAGAAGCCCCCATAACTACCCACGCGGCCGCATTCTGGACTAACTGGAGTCTCCAGATATGTTCCAAGGGCAGCCCCATGTAGAGGGCATTACAGTAATCCAACCGAGAAGTAACCAGGGCATGGGTGACCGTGGTGAGGGCATCTCGGTCCAAAAAAGGGCGCAACTGGCGTACAAGACGTACTTGCGCGAAGGCCCCCCTGGTTACGGCTGTCAGATGGTCATTCAACAATAGCCGAGAATCCAGGAGGACACCCAGATTGCAAACCCTATCGGATGGGGTGATAGTCTCCCCACCAATCACTGGAGATGGTATCTCAGGATCCCGAGATGCCGGCACCCACAGCCACTCCGTCTTGGAGGGGTTCAGTCTGAGCCTGTTCTTACCCATCCAAGCCCGCACCGCCTCCAAGCAGTGGGACATCACGGAAAGGGCATCCCCAGGGTGGCCCGGGGTAGAGATGTAAAGCTGGGTATCATCCGCATATTGGTGATACCTTACCCCGAAGCCACGAATGATCTCACCCAGTGGCTTCATATAGATGTTAAAGAGCAAGGGGGAGAGAACCGATCCCTGAGGCACCCCACAAGTGAGAGGCCTCTGGGAGGATCCCTGACCCCCCGCCAATACATACTGCGAGCGGCCCAAGAGGTAGGAGGAAAATCACTGCAACACAGTGCCTCCTATCCCCAACCCCCTGAGTCGCTGCAGTAGGATACCATGGTTGATGGTATCGAAAGCCGCCGAGAGGTCAAGAAGGACCAGAATGGAGGAACAACCCCCATCACGGGCCCGCCAGAGATCATTCACTAGGGTGACCAATGCCGTTTCCGTGCTGTGGCCGTGCCTGAAGCCAGATTGGTAAGGATCAAGGTAGTCCGTTTCCTCCAGGAAATGAGGGAATTGCTGTGCCACCACGGTCTCAACAACCTTCGCTAAAAAGCGAAGGTTGGAGACAGGACGATAGTTGTTAAGTGAGTCCGGATCCAGGTTAGGCTTCTTAAGGAGGGGTCGTACCACCGCCTCTTTTAACGAGGCGGGGACAAAACCCTCCCTCAACGAAGCGTTGACAACTGCCTGGATCCAGTCTCCAGTCACCTCTCTGGCTGCAGAAACGAGCCAGGAGGGACACGGGTCCAGAACACACGTGGAGGCCCCCAGCCGACCCATAATCCTGTTCACTTCATCCAACAAAACAGGCTCAAACTCCTCTCAGAAAATTTCACCAAGACTAGCCCCAGTCTCCTCAGTGGATTCTGTCCAGTCGGAGTCCAACTCGGTCCGGATCCGAGCGATTTTATCTTGCAGAAACTGAGCAAAATCCTCAGCACGACCCTGCAAGGGGTCCTCCCTCACTCCCTGGTTTAGAAGGGAGTGGGTTACCCTAAACAGGGCGGCTGGGCGGTTTTCTGCAGATGCAATAAGATTTAAAGCTTTAATTGTTCATTTCTTAGCTTGCCTCCCATATTCCTCTCTTGGATCTTTATTTCTGTCTGCTTCCACATGTTGGCTATTCATTGTAAACATTTCTCCCTTCTCTGCCCTTCTCCGTTGTCTAGCTTCCAAAATATCTACTCTTTCCCCTATCTCTTTCCCATAAGGATCCTTTTGGTTCTCCGGTTCCTTTTTTAATTCCCTTAGGATACTCTCCCCTTGGCTTGTGTCATCAATCCTTATTATTTTTGTTATTATCTCCTCCTTGTCATCTTGTTTCATTTGTTTTGTCTGTTCCATTTTTTCCATCTACTCTTTCAGTTAGTTTTCCTCTTCCTGGGCGTCTTGATCACTCATTGTCCTTTGTGTTATATTTCCCAGCATTCCATCCATGCTCTCTATTTGATTCATTATTTCCTTAAAATGCCTTGTCAGTGTCTCCCTTGTACTTTGGATTCCTGACGCCATCTCTTCCCAGGTTCCATTCCTTTCTCCTTGATGAAGCATCTTGTTAAATTTTATTGCGGCCCTCTTTTGTTCAATAGTCCAAAGACCATATATTAAAACCTATAGTCACTTCTCAAAAGAATTCAATATTCTTGGTTCTTGTATCCCAAAATTACTCAACCTGTTCCTCAGGATAGTCCCATACGTTTTCCAGAACCTCCTTATGTCCCTCTATAAATTCAGTCTTGTATTGTAATCTTCAGGGGTCATTTTAATGATAAAGTCTTTTGTATTATCACATTTAAATCCCAAATAATCACATAGTTCCAAGATTTTGGGAGTATGCTGTTCTTTCTTTCATTAGCAGCTGGTGCTCTTAGATTGTATTTCAATATTAACCAGTTTTCATTTTCCCACGATGTAAAAAATAATGTTGATTTTTAAGTAGATAATTCCAGCATTTCAAAATGCCTTTCCAGAGCCATGCCTATCCAGTTTGAAAGTCCAATTTTCTGTATTTCAGCATTTTTTCTGCCTTTTCCCCTTTAATTCTGCAATTTTAAACTTTTTTCAGAGTGCTAGATCGCTGCAACTTTAAAAATAGTTGTGCACCTCTCTTTTCCTGGACATTCTCTTGGGCTTAAAATTTTAATAAAAAGAACTCTTCTCACCCAGAAGAATTATTCTTGGCAGCCATCTTAGACTGCCTCTTCTCCACGTTGTGGCACAGAGGGGAAAAAAAGCCCCGGGGCTCAGCAGGAGAGTGTCAGCCTTTGCTTTTTTATTGCTTGCTTGCTCGGCTGCCATTGTAATGGCGGGAGGGAGGAGCTGTCTGGATGTCCTCTCTGGTCGGATGCAGTCTGTGTTGGAAGGGGACAGAGATCGACCCCGAGGCGCCTTGTTTGTGGGGTGCCGCAAGGGTCGGTCCTCTCGCCCCTTTTATTCAACATTTATGTGAAGCCGCTGGGGGAGATCATTTGTGGTTTTGGGGTGAAGTGCCATCAGTACGGTGACGATACTCAGGTGTACATCTCCACCCCAGACCACCCCAATGATGCCCTTGATGTGATGTCCCGATGTCTGGAGGCCATGCGGATCTGGATGGGGAACAACAGACTCAGACTCAACCCCTCCAAGATGGAGTGGCTATGGCTCCCACCGTCCCGGTATAGCCAGCTGGTTCCATCGCTGACTATTGGGGGTGAGACTTTGGCCCCCTCAGAGAGGGCTTTCAATCTGGGTGTCCTCCTGGATACACGGCTGTCCTTAGAAGAGCATATAACGGCTGTGGCCAGGGGGGCTTTCTATCAGGTTCGCCTGATTCACCAGTTGCGTCCCTTTCTGGACTGGGACACCCTGCACACGGTCACTCATGCCCTCATCACATCCCGTCTGGACTACTGTAATGCTCTCTACATGGGGCTCCCCTTGAAGAGCACTTGGAGGCTCCAACTGGTCCAGAATGCGGCCGCACGGGTGGTTATGGGAGTGACACGACACTCCCATGTGACACCTCTCCTGTGCGAGCTGCACTGGCTCCCGGTGGTCTTCCAGGTGCAATTCAAGGTGCTGGTTACCATCTTCAAAGCGTTCCATGGCTTAGGACCCGGATACCTACGGGATCACCTTCTGCCACCGATGGCCTTCCACTGACCAACACGCTCCCACAGAGAAGGACTCCTCAGGGTGCCATCGATCAAACAATGTTGACTGGTGACCCCCAGGGGGAGAGCCTTCTCTGTTGGGGCACCCGCCCTCTGGAATGAACTGCCCCTGGGGATACGTATGATTCCCAACCTGCGTACCTTTCATTGTGCCCTTAAGACTCTAGTCTTCCAACAGGCTGGACTGGCTTAATAAGAATTTGGACTGGGTGTTTTAATTTTTGGGTTTTAAACTGTGGGGCCAAAAGATTTAATTTGTTTTAAATTGTTTTTAAATTTTGTATTTCGTGTTGTTTTATTCTGGCTGTACACTGCCATGAGTCCTTCGGGAGAAGGGCGGTATAAAAATTTAATAAATAAATTGTCACTGCATTATTTTGTATTTGCCAGCTGAGCTTCCATTCTGAGCATTACAGTAGCCTTGCCAGAGAACGTTATCTCTAAGATAAGCCTGTCTTGTGATTTTCTGAAGCTGCTGCGCATGTCTACATTCTTTCTTTTCTAACTTCCTCTTTACTTTGTTTTGTCCATCTCTGAGATATCACTGCCAGTAAGAATGTAGTTAGCTAGGTTTTTTACTTTTGTAACAATAAAAATGTTTTTTAGGATAATACATTCGGGTTTTCTTTCTTTGTGGGTATACACCATGGAAAACAAGATCCAGTCACCTCTAATTAATCATAGTTTTCCCCAGGGGGGGAACGGATCTGATTCACGCTTCGACATAAATAAATAAATAATGTTGGGGGGGGGAAGTGAGCTGGTGGAGTAAATGAAGAAAGTTTTTCCTCAGCGTCTCTCCGCAGTTGGGAAGAGCACTGATAATCACTCAAGGTCAACCAGCGTGGCATACCAGGAGGATGGGGCCATCGGAAGCTGCACCCCACATGACCCCTGGGGGGGGATGTGGATTGGATAATCCTGACCAGACAATTGGGGGGAGGGTTTTAGGGATGCTTTCTATATGTGATTTTCGTGCCTAGTGTTGTGGCCCCATCCTCTGAGCCTATCCCTTTGGAGGAAGGAAGCTCTGAGCAGGAGGAAGAGGAGCCAGCCAGATCTCCCAGCCCCCCCCCCCTCTGGCACCGGCTCAGGTGCCAGCTGAAAGAGAGCCAAGTAGTGGGGAAACAGGTGTCTCAGATGAGAGTGAGGGAGAGACGTCATTCCTGGACGCACGCCAACGAAGGCGAGACAAAAGAGTATTGCAGCTGCGGCGTATGAGGAAATAGTCCTGAGTCACTGATTGGAGTCACGGGATCAGTGAGTCACTGGACCACACCCAGAAGCCTGTCTATATAAGACAGGCCAGTGAGTCACGAAGTTTGTGACGAACAAAGCTAAACAAACGGAGCAACCTCGTAGTCCTGGAAGCTAGATGAACGGCAAAGCTACGTAGGTGATTTTCTTGTTTGTGTAAACTAATAAAGTCCTTGGCAGACGGTGTGCATATCGCTGCCAAGGTTGAGATAAGAACTGCGGAGTGTGCCAAGTGATTCTTAACCCTCGGCTGGCTGTGTTTTTGTGGGTCTCTGAAGGGGGGGGACAGATCACCTATTACCTCAGACCTTGTTTTTCTTTGGTTGCATTCAGTTCATACTCAGTAAAAGTACCTTTCTCTATGAAAATGGAGTCAGGGTTTTCTTTCTTGAGTACTGAAAGGAGGCATACCTGACATTAAGCAAGGTCTGCAATTAACAGCCATCCCGGAAAATTACCATGGAGGCTGAGCAAAGAATGTCTGACCAAGACAGAGCCCAGGAGCATATGGGAGCTGCTGGTTCCGCGATCTCCCGGTCACACCCTGGCTGGGAGGCTTTTGAATGGATGGCTGATTTACAGCTGGAGGAAAAGCCGGAGAGAGCCAAATGGTCATTGGGCGTGGGGAGGTTACCGGAGCTGGAGAAGACCCCCCAAGGAATAACAACTACCAGACACCAAGGCGAAGATGCTGCCTGGCAGGAAGAGCAGAAAGAAAACCTTCTGATCACCCAGGCTTTGCAACTACTGAGAGAGGCTACTGAGAGTCGTAGAGCCCATGAAAGGTATGCATTGCTTGCCAGGGGGGAGGATGAACGCCCCGGGGTGAAACGGAGGTGGCTGCTTGTGTGGAAGAGAGAGCCCAAGCCTGGGAAGAGACAGCTCAGGCCTCTGGAACTCAAGCGGCTGCTGCGGTTCAGGCCCCCCTGCTGGGCAGGCCACAGAGGCGGAGCAAGCCCAAAATTCCCTTGCTATCAGTAAGATACGGGGGAGAGCCAAAAGGACTGGGATTCTTTTTAACCCAAGTGTGGAACCACCTGCAAGTCTGGGGGGAGGATTTCCCCTCAGATGCCGCACGTGTGAGGTGCGTTACCTAGCCCTGGAGGCGGTGGCAGCTGAGTGGATGGTGGGACTCCATAATGAAGATTCTCCTCTGATGAGAAATTATGACCAGTTCATAGCAGCCCTCAGGACGCATTTTGAGGACCTGTTAGCCGAGCAAAGGGTGAGAATTAGAATGAAATCCATACATCAGGGGTGGAGATCAGTGGCAGAGTACACCCAGGAATTCCGTGAGTTGGCACCCTACATGAGAAGGTGGTCAGAAGTGGCCCTGCTGGAGAGCTATAAAGATGGCCTAAATGAGGATGTCTCTGCTGATGTGGAGATCGACTTGGCCAGAGATCATTTCCATGGTGGGCGCACCTGGACCCTAACTCCGACCCTCGCAAAACCAAAACTGATTCTGACGAGGACCTCCTGGTAAGTCAGAACAGGGGACCCATGACCATCCCAGTAGAACTAAAGGTACCATCCACCGAGGCCCACGGGAAGATGCTAGCCCTTCTAGATTCGGGATGCACCAGATGTGTCATCAGCAATGAGATTGTGGAAAAGATGGGTCTAAGACTAAAAGCAATGAAAAGGCCCATCGCATTCTGTCAGCTAGACAGGTCAGTAGCTGGGGGCGGTGGGGGGCAGCCCATTTTGTAACCAAACCGATTGAGATGAGGATGGGGGATCATCTAGAAACTCTGAGCTTTATTGTGGCCCCTGGCATGGAATGACCCCTACTACTTGGGCTGCCCTGGCTCCAAAAATGGAACCCGGGCATAAATTGGAAGACGGGCGTGTTGCGCATCCGCTCTAATCAACCAGGGAAGAGAGAGGAGAACCCTTATTGCATGGCCAAAGTGGTGAGCAAGGGGGTGGCGACTGCGACGGAACACATTGTGGGGGAGGAAAAGATCCCAAAAGAGTATCGGGACCTCCGGAAGGTGTTTAGTGAGAAAGCGTCAGATGTGCTGCCTCCTCCCCCCCCCATCAGCCTACAGACTGTAGCATAGAAATCCTTCCTGGGGTAAAGCTTCCTAAACTAAAAATCTACCCCATGACCCCCCAGGAGTTGGGGGAACTACGAGACTTTATCAATAAAAAGCTAAAACGCAGCTTCATCCAACCGGCTAGGCCGCGTGTAGCCGCTCCGGTGCTTTTCTGGGAGAAGGATGTGTCTTACCGCCTGGTGGTCGACTGTCAGATCCTGAACACAATTTGCGTAGAAAACGTCTACCCACTGCCGCTCATGAAGGACATGGTAGCCCATATGGCCAAGGGAAAATTTTTTACTAAGCTGGACTTGCGGGAGGTGTATTATAGAGTTCGGATTAAGGAAGGTGATGAATGGAAAACTACTTTCAACTGCCCGTTGGGATTTTTCCAGTTTAGGGTGCTCCCTTTCGGACTGCAAGGAGCCCCTGCAGTGTTCATGGAACTGATCAACGAAGTACTGCACGAACACCTTTACAAGGGGGTGCTGGTCTACCTTGATGACATTCTTATTTACACCGAGACCATGGACGACCACGTAAAACTGGTGAGAGCCGTCCTGAAAAAACTTAGAGCTGCTGAGCTGTATGCTATGTCAGCCTTGGAAGCCATATTAAGCCGGAAGCTTCAATGCTGCCATCTCCTCATGTGTGGGAAAATAGGAGTGGGGAGTTAGGAGAGGGGAGTTAGTAGACATAATAACAGTTTTTCATATCGGTCAAGGTCAGGGCGGTCCAGCATCTGGAGGAGGAGTGGTCAAGGGCTGGGCCGAGGCGAAACCAACGGTGATTGGAGCATGTGACCGAAAGGGGAGGAAGGGTTAGTTTTGGGAGCTTTGTATTAGTGAAGGAAAGCCCGGGTTTTTCAGATTCGGGATTTCCCAGATGTGCCAGTTTACCTATTGCTAGTAAAGAGAACTTTGGAAAATGCCTGCTTCCGTGTCTTTACTGGGAGTTGGGGGTTTTCTGGAACCCTGACATTATCCCGAATCTCACTAAAAAAACCAAACAGCACCCCTCAAGGGGGCTGTCAGGGCTGCTGAGCCCCAGCATCTACCTAAACCCTGGGTGGTGCAAAGACTCAGCAAAGATGGAAGAAAAGGAGGGAGCTGTCGGGGGCCTGGGGGCTCAAGGAAGTACCAACCCCTTGCTTTCTTCCCCTGAAGAATTGGAACAGCCCATGAAGGATGCAGAGGAAGCCCTTCAGCTTGGGGCTCGGCCCAAGGCATCAGAATCCTGGAAGAGTTGCCAGTCCGACCCAACTTCAGGAGGAGATCTGAAGTTGCCAAGTAAAAGTGACTGGAGGATGAGAGCTGCTGTGTGCTCCAGTGACTCCTGGGACTGGGACAGGCCCCACCTCACGCGGAGCCAGTCCTTGTCTGGACTTTCTGAATGCTTTGAACGGATGAAAGTGGGGAGTTACGCACCCTCTTCAAAACCCTTTGAGGTGAGATGGTGGCTAGCACAACCGACTTTCACTTTCCCTAGCCCAGGACAAGGATGGGGGGGGGGGGTAGTGGAGCACAGGCCAGGAGCGAATTGGAAAGATCAATGCCCCATGGCCAGCCTGCAACAGTGGGATTCCAAAACCGCCCTTTTTGGGCCTCACACCAGCCTGCATTAGCATTACCTCCTGCGGAGAACATTCCACCTGGTTGGGCTTTTTACCCAGGCCAGGGATGGATCCAGTGCCAGTGGTATCTTGCACCGCCTGTCCTAAGCTCCCAGGGATCCTCCTATGCCTCAACGGTCCTGGCACCACAGGGGGGCCTAATCCAGCAGCCGGCTGCAATGCCCCCCCATCCAGTGCAGCAAGCGGCTCAACAGCCTGCTCCCCCCTCCAGCCCAGATACCTTCACACCAACCTGTTGGAATGCAACAACCAGGGGCACCACAGGGGGAACTAATCCAACAGCCGGCTGCGATGCTGCTCCCTCCAGCGCAGCAAGCGTCTCAACAGCCGCCGCCCCCAACCACCCACAGCCGAGTCCCCCCTCCCTGTGAGGCCAACACCACCCCGCTTCAGAGCAACTTTTGATGGAATGCCAGCCAAGCTAGCTTAGTTCCTCAGCAGGGTCTGGGCTCACGTTGATCAGTATGGTGACCAATACGAAGCAGAACGGGACTTGGTGTAAGCAATCTCAGATGGGATGAATGAGGGGGAGGCCTCTGAATGGATAGTCCAACTGCACGATGAGGGTGCTGTTGAACTTTATGATATCAAAGGCTTTATCACACTGCTACGGTCCCGCTTTGATGACCCAGACCACATAAACAAAAATGAAGCCACGCTAAAACTCATGAAGCAAGGTAATCGACCAATGAAAGACTTTGTATGGGACTTTAGGAGAGTCGCAGGCACTCTGAGCCATTGGCCTGATCGTATACTCCTACACTACTTCAAAGAAGCAATCGACCCAGAAGTCAGAAAAGCCTGTGGGATCCGGAGAGTATTTGAGCATCTCCATGACTATTATACCATGTCCATTGCTCTGGACAGAGAAGTACACGCCCCCCCCCCAGCCAAACACCATCTCAGCAGCCACCTCATAAGCCGTTAGTAAAAAAAGCCCATTTCAAAACCTGCATACCACACCCCTCCTCCACAAGGGGGGGGGTGATTAAATGCTATCACTGTGTGATCTGTCCCCCCCTTCAGAGACCCACAAAAACACAGCCAGTCGAGGGTTAAGAATCACTTGGCACACTCCACAGTTCTTATCTCAAACTTGGCAGCGATATGCACACCGTCTGCCAAGGCCTTTATTAATTTACACAAACAGAAAATCACCTACGTAGCTTTGCCGTTCATTTAGCTTCCAAGACTACGAGGTTGCTATGTTGTTTTGTTTGTTCATCACAAAAAATCCTGACCCACCATCCTGTGTTATATAGGCTGTAGGTGTGGTCCAGTGACTCATTGATCCTGTGACTCCAATCCAGTGACTCAGGTCTATTTCCTCATACGTCGCCGCAGCTGCAGTAATCTTTTCTCTCGCCTTCTTTGGCATGCGTCCAGGAATGACGTCTCTCCCTCACTCTCATCTGAGACACCTGTTTCCCCACTACTTGGCTCTCTTTCAGCTGGCACCTGAGACGGTGCCAGAGGGGGGGGGGGGCTGGGAGATCTGGCTGGCTCCTCTTCCTCCTGCTCAGAGCTTCCTTCCTCCAATGGAATAGGCTCAGCGGACGGGGCCACAACACTGTGGACAGACAGGACATCGACCTTCTGAGTGCTTGGCCCCTGCCCCAGTTCTACAACAATGACCCGCCACAGCTGCACAAGGGAGGAGGGCTCCAAAGAAAACCCCAGACACCAGCCGATTCACCAAACAAGCCGTGGAAATTCCCCTCCCCACTGAAGAGAGGGGCCACCCTCCAGCCACAGGAGCACCTCCTGAGGAGCCCAGCAGGGATGAAGACCCAATGGTGAGTGCCCCCACCTATTGAAAGGAAAAATCTTCACCAAGCTAGATCTAAGAGAAGCCTACTACTGAGTTTGCATAAAGGAGGGAGACGAGTGGAAGACCACTTTTAACTGCCCTTTGGTAGCTTCCAGTTCCAGGTCATGCCTTTTGGACTCCAGGGGGCCCCAGGGGTCTTCATGCAGCTGATCAATGAAGTTTTGCATGAGCACCTATATCGGGGTTCTTGTTTATCTCAATGACATTCTTATATTCAGCGAAAATATGGAAGACCACTTCAAATTGGTCAGGCAAGTGCTGAAAAAACTTCTAGCAGCCAAACTTTATGCGAAATTGTCCAAATGCGAGTTCCATAAGGAAGCCCTTGACTACTTGGGATACTGGGTGTTGAATAAGGGGATTGAAATGGACCCAGAGAAGGTGAGGGCAGTACTGGACTGGCAGCCCCCACGCACCCGTAAGCAACTCCAGAGTTTCCTAGGGTTTGCTAACTTTTACAGACAATTCATCCCTTCCTTCACTGAGGTTGAACTCCCTTTGACAGAACTGCTAAAGACCGGCCCGTCTCCCACCAAGCCAAAACCTAGCCAGCCTTTAGCTTGGACGATGGACTGCCAAGAATCTTTTGAATGATTAAAATGCCTATTTGCGGTGGAGCCAATCCTACAGCATCCTGACCCGAATAAGCCCTTTGTGGTTCAGGCTGACGCCAGTGATGTAGCAGTGGCAGCTGTTCTACTACAAAGGGACCCCCGTAACAATCTAATGCCATGTGCTTATGTATCACAGAAGTTGACTGACACGGAGCACAGATGGGCGGTATGGGAAAAAGAGGCGTTTGCGGTGTGATGGGCTCTCCTGTGCTGGAGACATTTCCTGGAGGGAGTGGAGGAGCCTTTTGAGGTTTGGACTGAGCACAAAAACCTCGAGGCACTGAAGACCCTGAGGAAGCTTTCTCCAAAGCAGGTTCGTTGGGCTCAATATTTCAAATGCTTTAACTTTAACCTGAAATATATCCCGGGGGGTAAGAACCTCCTGGCTGATGCTCTCTCCTGCAAACCCCAATTTGACAGCCGACGGGAAGAGATAGTTCACGTCATGATTTCAGAGTCTCAGCCAGCTGCCCAAGCCCACACCAGAGCGCAAATGTGCCAGGATTCCAACCTCCCTGAAGACAAGTTGACAGCAGAGCTAAAAGCGGCGCTTTCTAATGATTCCTGGTTCAAAGAGCACCAGGCAGACCTCACCCTAAGGGATGGGTTGGTGTGGAAGGGGAATAAACTTTACGTACCCCGCAGCCTATGGCTCTTGGTACTGAAGAGAAGTCATGATTCTCACCTGGGGGGCCACTTTAGGTATTTAAAAACCCTCCATTTGACTAGGAGGCAATTCTGGTGGCCAAAAATGAAAACTGAAGTGGAAGACTATGTGAGGAGCTGTGCCACCTGTGCCACCATGAAATACCAACCAGGGAAGCCCCCTGGCCTTCTCCAGACGGTGGCCAAACCCACCAAGCCCTGGGAGGAGATTGCAATGGACTTCACAGTTGAGCTCCCCGACAGTGGGGGCAACAAGTCATTTGGACTGTCATTGATTTATTCTCCAAGCAAGCCCACTTCATTGCCTGCAGCGGACTACCCTCGGCTAAAAAACTGGCAAAGCTGTTTGTGAAACACATCTACAGGCTACATGGAGTCCCAAAAAGAATAATATTGGACCGCGGGGTCTAGTTTACCGCTAAGTTCTGGAGGGAATTTCTACGATCCATTGGGTCATCCCAGGGGCTTAGCTCGGCTTTTCACCTGTCAACTAATGGATCGGCTGAAAAATTGAACTCAATGGTGGAGCAGTACATTAGATGTTATGTGAATTATCAACAGGAGAACTGGGCGGACTTACTACCATTCGCAGAAGTTGCATATAACAATGCAGTACACAGCAGTACTGGGTTGACCCCTTTTCAAATAACTATGGGCATGGATTTTGTGCCGATGCCTGAGTTGCCTAGAGAGCCACCCACCTCCATTTCTTTAACGGACTGGATGACATCATTGAAAAAGGGTTCTGAGAGAGGCTTCCGGTTGGCGTCTCCTTCGTTGCCGGACGGTCTTTTTATGACCGCCGGCCTCGCCGCGCATTGGAGCTGCCTCACAGCTGGCAGGCGGCTCGGAAAACCCGCTCTTTGAATGGAAGAGTGGGTTGAGCAAGTGGGGTGTGGTAGAGCCCCCTGATTTTGCCCCCAGGACTTGTTTTTTGTCTTGGGGAGGGCTCAGGGTGATGGCTCCCTATTCACCCCACAGAAGCTCCGCGCAGTGAGGGACCTCTGCTCGCAGCAGCAGAGCTAGACGAAGTGAGCAACGCCACTACAATGATTGAAACTTACAGCAAGCAAGTAATCTGGTGAAACTTGGATTTACTAAAAAGGAAAAAAAAGCAAGTATTGTTTTTTTATTAATTTTTAGGATAAAAGAGGCTTAAGAAAATGTTTTGGAAAATGGTGACTGGCTTTGCTTGGAAAATGCCTGAGAAAATGGAGAGTGGAAAGTGAAAGTGAGAGCTAAGCCCACGCTGAAGTACTTAAAAGAAACATTCTAGCAGGATTCTAAAAAGAAACAAAATTGATTTAAACAGATTTTTTTTGGTTTTTTTGGGAAAAGTTAAGTTTTTGTGAAGTATGACTCCTAAAAAAAAATCAAGGGGGGGCTCCCTTACTTGTCAGACAAAGGAAAAAGCAGAAAAGATTCAAATGCAGTTGCAGGGAACTGGAAATGAGGACTTAAAAGACTTTATAACCAGCTCCTTGGGAAGTGTTATTGAGAAGATAGAAAGCTCACAGAAGCATCTGGAAGAACTGGTACAGGGAAAATATGATAAACTGAATCAAATTATTACTAAAGTAGTTTCTGATCTCTCAAATGCGGTGTTGGAAATGGGGAAGAAAGTGGCTGAAATCAGTACAAAGCTTGATTCCAAGATGAAAGACACAGAAGAAAAATTTTCTGAAGCTGATGCCAAAAATCAAAAAATTGAAAATGATGTCATGATGCTTCAATTTAAAGCTATGGAATCTGCCTTAAGACTAAGAGGTATAAGAGAGAATAATAGAGAAAATCTAAGAACACTTTGTGCTAAGGCATTAGCGGCATTATTAAACTTGGAAGATGATCAAATTCTTGGTTGTATTGAAAAAGTCTATAGGGTGAACTCACGTGTAGCCAGACAAAGGAATCTGCCCAGAGATGTTGTTGTCTATTTTACTGATAGAAGATTGAGAAATGATATTTTGCAAAAGTCTTATTCTGCTATTCTGAAGGTAGAAGGTATACAAATTAGTGTTTATAAAGAGTTACCACCTAAGATTTTAAGATACAGAAAAGATTTTGGATTTCTGGTGAAGGAATTGAAGAGAAGTAAGATTCCATTTAGATGGGATGTACCAGTTGGTGTAATTTTGAGAGATCAAGATGTGAGATATTGTTTACATACTATTGAAAAAGCGGAACATTTTTATAATAATATTTTTAAGGGAGCCCCCATATCTTCATCCTCATCTATGTTGTTAACTATGGAAGAAGACATTAAGGATAAAGAGTCTGAAAGAGAGATTGAGGAACAATGTATGCAGATGGAATTAGAAAATCAAAATAACCAAAGTGTGTCAGAAGAAAAAGGAGCATCAGGTGGCTTTTCAGATGATTTTATTATGGACTTTCCAGACTTGAAAACAAAGCATCCCAGAGATTCAAGAGATGTGGTGCTGGACCTTGAACTGTTGAAGCAAGAATTGAAAGATAAACATATAATTCGAGATGAGAAACAAATATTATTAAAGAAGAAACAGCAGAGGCCCAGTACTCCACAAGTGGAAAAGGGGGATGATGGCAAGCAACAGAATGCAGAAGTTAAGGGAGGAAATAACCTGAAAACCACTGAAACTGCTGTGCAACGGAAATTGCGTCAATTGCTTGAGTCACTTCGTGAAACTTAAAGGATATTTATGAACAGATTGAATTCTCTACAGAAAGGATGGCAAATATTTTACTAACTGAAATAGTTTAAAAGACAATCATGGCCATACTTGATTTATATATGAAAATGGATTATAAATTTTTTGCAAAATTCATCCTGAGTTGGATTTGACATTTTGAGAAAGGTAAACAGATCACTGCAATATATGCAGAGGATCTGTGGTTACCCTATTATAACTTATTGGAATTAATCATCTAGATGGAGAAAATAAAGATGAAAACATCTTGGAACCTGAAGGAAGGAAATGGGAAGGTTGGCAGGATTTGAAAGAGTTTTAAAGGAACATCTGGGAATGCAGCTTGTAGTTTTTTATACAAGGTTTGGTAAATTGGGATGTGCTGCATTTGTTTTTCTTTTTAATTGATACAACAGGAGCCAGTTTGAATGATCTACCTAGAGGAATACAAAATACCTTTGTGGTTGGATTTTATAAATATAAAGTCACTTGGGGGGATTTATATATGAAGAGATGTTTGCTGCTGATGGGGGCATCTGAAATAAGAAGTTTATTAAAACTACGTTAGAGGATAGTGATTTAACTTCAATCAAGATGAAGAGAAGACAAAAATTTGGACTACTGAGATAGAAAATTATTTGAAATTGTTATATATTCTGAAAGAATATGAAGTTTATAAAAACTATGTTGGATTAAAAATTGTATTACTAAGATAGAAAATTTTTAGATATAATTGTTATATATGATATATTATATTTTATTAGCATACAACAAGGGGGATTGATTTAGGTAATAATTATGTTTTTTTTTGTTGAAAAAGACTCAAAATTGGTAGTTTGATATAGAAAATTATTTGATATGGATGTTATATATTAAATTTAGGGGGACCGATTTAGGTAATTAATATTAGATTAGAGAAATGTTGACATTTTGTAGCGGGGTTTAAATATGATAAGAGTAGTATTATTATTAGGTTTTTTTATTATACTATTAATAGTTTAAAAATAAGTTTATACACATGTTGTACTGTCAGCATATATTTGATAGAATAATTTTAAAAAATATTTGATATGTTTAAATTATTAGTATTGCATATAATTGAAAGAATGATCTTACTTTACATATATCTATTATATTGTTATTTAGAAAAATTTTAATGTTAAAAATATTTGATAAGTTTATATACATGTTTTATGGCTAGCATATATTTGATAGAATAATTTTACTCTATATAAAGAATTGTTAGTGTTTAATGTTAAAATTTAAGATATGTTATTTGGATTTCACCTATATTTTTGTTTAATATTGATAGATATATAAGAACAATATTTTTTTGTGAAGGAAGCCAAGGGAGGGGAGGGAAGGGTGGGTGGGTGGGAGGGGGGAAAAGGGGGGGGGGGAAATGATAAAATTGTATTGTAAAACTTTTTCAATAAAAAAAAAAGAAAAAGGGTTGGGAGAATACAAAAAAAGCTTTAGCGGAGTCAGCGGAAAAATATAAGGCTCAGGCCGACAAACATTGGGGTCTCCAACCACCTTTCCGAATAGGTGATAAGGTGTATTTGTCAACCAAGTACCTAAGATTGAGAGTGCCCAGCAAGAAGTTTGGACCCAAATTCATAGGTCCCTTTCCTATAGTGAAAGTGATTAACCCAGTGACTGTACAACTTAGGCTCCTGCGCATATTAGGGAAAATACACCCCGTTTTCCACAGCAACTTATTGAAACCGGTCAGAGAATCCACCCTTAGACCTTTGCCAGCTGCTCCGCCCCCTCCTTTAGTAATACAAGGAGAGACTCATTATGAGGTGAAAAGAATCTTGGACTCTAGACTCTACAGGGGCCGATTACAATATTTGGTGCACTGGAAAGGCTACCCTTTGACTGAAGCTACTTGGGTTAAGAGTTGGGACATGAAGGCTGGTGCGCTTGTGAAACAGTTTCATGACAAATTTCCTGACAAACTGAAAGGTCCTCCGGGGGGGGGGGGGTTAAGGGATTGGTGCTGAGTGTTAACCCCTTCTTTTGTGTTTTGTCTGGGTTTTTTTTTCCCAGGATGTGGTTCTTTCTGCATTGGGGGGACGCCTGTCAGCCTTGGAAGCCATATTAAGCCGGAAGCTTCAATGCTGCCATCTCCTCATGTGTGGGAAAATAGGAGTGGGGATTTAGGAGAGGGAAGTTAGTAGACATAATAACAGTTTTTCATATCGGTCAAGGTCAGGGCGGTCCAGCATCTGGAGGAGGAGTGGTCAAGGGCTGGGCCAAGGCGAAACCAACGGTGATTGGAGCATGTGACCAAAAGGGGAGGAGGGGTTGGTTTTGGGAGCTTTGTATTAGTGAAGGAAAGCCCGGGTTTTTCAGATTCAGGATTTCCCAGATGTGCCAGTTTACCTATTGCTAGTAAAGAGAACTTTGGAAAATGCCTGCTTCCGTGTCTTTACTGGGTGTCGGGGGTTTTCTGGAACGCTGACATGCTAAGCTATCAAAATGCAAATTCCACCAGACTAAAATTGACTATTTGGGGTACCGCATTTCATATAAGGGGATAGAAATGGATCCAGAAAAGGTTCCGGAAAAAAGGTTCAGAAAAGATCCAGGCTGTGTTGGAATGGGCTCCCCCACGCACCTGCAAACAACTACAAAGCTTCCTGGGTTTTGCTAACTTCTATCGACAGTTCATTCCCCTCGTTCGCAAAAATTGCCTTACCGATTACTAACCTTCTGAAAACAAAAAGAGAGGCGAGGCCAAAACCCTCCCAGCCTCTTGAGTGGACTATGGACTGTCAGGCGGCTTTTGAGAAACTGAAATGACTGTTTGCTGCTGAACCGGTCCTTAAACATCCTGACACTGAAGCCCTGTTTGTTGTTCAGGCCGACGCCAGCGATGTGGCCATCGGGGCGGTGTTACTCCAAGCAAATGCCAAGGGGAATTTGCAACCCTGTGCCTATACCTCTCGGAAATTATCCGAGTCCGAAAGGAGATGAGCCATCTGGGAGAAGGAAGCTTTTGCTGTTCGTTGGGCGCTGTTAACATGGAGACATTTCCTGGAAGGGGCGAAACACCCTTTTGCAGTGTGGACTGATCACAAAAACTTAGAGGCCTTAAAAACACCACTAAAACTGTCGCCTAAGCAAGTCCACTGGGCCCAACACTTTAACCAATTTAATTTCTCCCTGCGCTACCTTCCTGGAGGGAAGAACTTTATGGCAGATGCCCTCTCGAGACTGCCTCAATACAATAGCGTTCGAGAGGAAGTGATTCACCCAGTTATCCCCTCGAAACAGCTGGCAGCACCAGTGGTTACCAGAGCCCAGGCAAAAGTAGATCTAACCCTGTCCGGTGACTTGAGAAAACAGTTAAAAGAAGCACTAAAAACTGATGAGTGGTTTTTAGCCCACTCCAATGAGTGTACACTTCAGGAGGGTTTTGCCTGGGTGGGAGCCAAACTGTATGTCCCTGCTAGCCTGAGGGGGGCAGTATTACCATATGCCCATGATGCTAAAATTGCTGGGCATTTTGGCTTTGTGAAGACATTACACCTCGTTAAGCGACAATTCTGGTGGCCGGCGCTGAAAAAAGACATAGAAGCCTATATGGCGAGCTGCCCCATATTTGCTTCAGCAAAGAAGCCTCCTGGGAAACCACCTGGGTTACTTCAGAGTGTAGCCAGGCTGGGAGCACCATGGAAGGAGATCTCCATGGATTTTATTGTTGAGTCGCCCGAAAGTGGATGAAATACAGTCATTTGGGTGGTTACTGATTTGTTTTCTGAACAAGTGCACTTTATCCCATGTCCCAAAATCCCTTCGGCTAAAACTCTGGCTAAATTGTTTGTCCAACATGTGTACAGATTTGTTCTGCCCCAGCTTTGGATTCCCAGAGAATGTGACACACACCAAGCTTCGCAAACACTGTTTAATTCCAAACAAACCCCTTTCAAGAACGCAGGCTTCCCGTGCAAAGGGTCTTTATCAAAGTTATTAAGAACAAAGTCTGACAAAGGTTGGCAATCAGCCCAGAAAACCAGATATGAGAAGTCGCTCAGTCTCCAAGATACTCTGTAGTAATGAGATGTTGTTTCTAGCAAGAAAGCACTAGCTGCATGCGACTTAAATAGGCTAAGGGAGTGGCCAATTATCCTTAAGCCCTACTCTCGAGTAGACCTCCTCCTCCTGAGTAGCCACTCCTGCCTTTTGGCAGTCCTGCATGCCCGAGCATTGAGCAGAGGCTCCTCCACTTCGCTCTCTCCACTGGAAGGAGCCTCTAGAGGGTCTGAAGGCCCTGGCTGAGTCTCTGCCTCTGGCATCACATCCTCTTCAGCCTCCTTGCTGTCTGACGCGAGTGCCGGCTGCGCAGGTTGTTGGCGCGACACCACACCTGTTGCAGATAAAAACACACAACTGTGTATGTGTGTATATGTACAGATATGCAAGGGTTAACCTCCAAGCATACCCAATGTCCCTCCCATTGACTCCTCCTTACCTTTGCTCCGCCTCCAATGTATATATATTGATGTGCTGTGTTGTTGTCTTGTCTTCGCCTGATGTTTTTCCTGCAAGTAAGAGGAACAAATAAATATGTTTGAACAGTCTTAACTTGCGTCTTGATCATTGGGCCTATACCATGTAAAATAAGCAACATGTTGGTAGCAGAGGATGGTTGGAAGGCCCAACCAACCACAAGATGCAAGAAACACCAAATCTGAATGAAGAAATAAGAAGACCTATCACCAGATCCCTAAAAAGGAGAATGGCAGCTCAACTAACACCTACAGAAATCAATACAAAAGAAGGCAACAAAAAAGGTGAGCAGCTACACGACCTAAATGATTTATCAGACTTTGAAGAACAAAAAGCTGAATTTGAATACAAAACCACGGACACTAAAAAAGAAGACGATATAAAAAAGAGATGGATTAACCTAATAGAAAACACTCCGAGTGATGAAAATCTGCTTGCGAAACTCCGCAACCTTTTGGAAGACCACAAAGCAGCAACAGATGATGAAGAATCGGAATGCAGCCAAAAGAAAGAAAATAAGGTAGGAAAACAGAATACAGACTATTTTCCTACTGAAAAAGCCCGTGAAGATTTTGCGCCCTTTTCATGGTGGCCATCTTGTGCAGCAAGCCCACTAAAGATGGCCGACCAACAACTAATAGGATTCACAGATTCGAATCCTATGGCGGGAAGCGAAGCCTGCAATAAAAACACCTACCCGACACCAAATACAAATGAAAGACTTTCTAAAAATAAAACACCAAACATGCCTTCAGCACTAGAAATAGATAATGCCATGCAAGTGCTAACCATGGCATTCGGAACAAAACTCAAACTACCAACCAACTCAGAAAGCTCTGGTAGACCTAACTACAATCAGCACAATTCAAAGCCAACCTACCTAGAAAAAGATGAATGCGAGAGAAATTACAAACTGTCTCCTACAAAAAACCGTTACTCAACGCTCACGCCAGCCACACAAGAATCAATAAATAGAAGATATTACTCACCAACCAGAAGACAACGATGTGTGCAATCCGCCTATCCAGAAGACGACGATCGGGATCGGGACCCATGCTGCCGCCGCACTGAAGAGCTGAGCTGCCGGAACCTCCGAGGGGACTCCGTGAGCCGCCGGTACTGCGAGGACGCCACAGTGACGAGGACCACTTCCCAGGTGACCGTCGACTACCTGGGGCCTCCAAAGATCGAATTCGAGGAACAGCCGGCCGATTGGGGCCTTCCTCGAGGAGCTGCAGGCAAGAGATCCTCTCTCGGTGACTGCTGGAGAGAAATGAGCTCTGGGCATGCGCAGATCGCAGCTGAAAGAAAAGAAGAAATGAACATAGATACAAGTCAGTACAGATATACCTCTACCATACCAATGCCATATTGTGAGTTCACTAACGATTTAGACCATGGACAGCAACAGGCTGTAAGTAGCTTTTCACATCACTCAGGAACTTTACCTACAGATTACATCAAATTAAAATTAGATGGCACTAATTTACTAGAATGGAGCCAGCAGCTCCAAGTTATATATTTAAGAGAAAATATGTTATTTTTTATTAACAACCCCCCTAGTAAACCCTGGACTTTTAGAGTGGACTGTTTACATCATAAAGCTTATTATATTCTCATTGCCACCATATCACCTAGCATTTACCCCAGTCTGCAAAACAATCTAACTGTTTCTGAAATATTTCAAAAATTGTTTAATCTATTCTATAGCAAAAGTGTTGCCACTACAACCAGGATTTCCAGGGAGTTCCATTCTACTAAACTGAAAAGTGGAACATCCATGAGTGAACATATTTTGAAATTAAATGCAACCAGAGCTGATCTTATTCAAAGGGGGGAAAATATTTCAGAGTGTAGTATGAAAAGTATAATAATTAATTCATTGGATTCTAGTTGGGACAACTATATAACTCTCTTAGATAGCCTCAGCCTAGAACATATCACATTGGAAACGCTTACCAACAAACTTATAGCAGAAGATAATCTTAGAAAGGAACGTTCTATTGGTCATAGAAACCAATAGAAAGTAGAAACACCAAGAAGGTAGAATTTCAAGGTAGAGATAGATATGCTGCAGAATGTCACACATGTGGTTCAAAGAACCATTATAGAAGAGACTGACCCAAAAATATAAGAATCAGGGACCAATCACATTACAAGGATAGATCTGACAGAAAACAAAACCTCTCAGACAGGTATTCACCTGATTATAGATACAAACGTAGAGAATCTCCCAATCCAAGGGATAGAAAAGGCTACAGAGATAATTCCAGAGATAATAGGAATGGATCAATGTACGGATTGGGGGACAATAAGATCACACACACAGATTCAAGCAACACTTGGCTCATTGACTCTGGAGCCACAAATCATACTACTAATAACGAAGAAATACTCAGTAATTTCAATGAAAAAAACTACTGTGTCAAAGTAGCCAATCAAGACAAAGTGCTAGTGAAAGGGATAGGTAACACACATATAGAAGGTATAGGAAGAATAGAGGGGGTATTATATATTCCTGAGATCCCTCATAACATATTGGCTACACTCAGATTAAGTGAAGAAAAGGAAATAGAAATTACTTTTAAAAATGGGAAACTATATATGACTAAAAACAAAAGTAACATAGGTAAAATCATTACTAAGGGAGGACTAACTTATCTACAACCAGAAACCCATGAGTTAGCATGTGCAACCGTGCAATTAGAAAAACATAAGGATGAATTGAGGGATAACAACACAAATATCACAGCTTCCAATGAAAAATTATGTAATGGTAAACCAATACATGATGAGTGTACCCATTTACTCCATAGGAAACTGGGACATGCCAGCTTCCTGGTTATACAAAAAATGTTAGAATGTTCTGATGATGCAAAAGTAAAAAATTGTAAAAATTATTTGGAATGTTCTGTATGTAAATCTTCAAAAATCAGAAACAAGCCCAGACCAAGAAAAGCCACACATACCACACAATCAATATTTCAATTAGTGCACATGGATTTAGTTGGACCTATGAAACCATCAATTAAGTATAAAAAAAGATATTTCCTGACAATAGTTGATGACTTTAGCAGATACTGATTTGTGTACACACTCAATAATAAATATGAAGCATCCAAAAAATTCAAAGAATTTCACAAAAAAATAGAAACACAACACAATGTAAAAATCAAACAAATTATGACAGACAGGGGATCAGAATTTTTATCAAAGGAATTTTCAAATTGGCTTAAAATACAGGGAATATTACATTTCAAAACTTCACTGTTTTCACCTTTTCAAAATGGCGTCTTAGAAGGAGGAATGGTTTATTACAAACCATGATTAGATGTGTGCTTGATGATGCTGGTTTAGGACAAATTTTTTGGGCTGAAGCTCTCACTTATTCAAATTACACCATAAATAGATTGTGGTCAAGCGTGATTGGTAAAACATCATACGAGGCAATGTATAACAGAAAACCAAAAATTGGTCACTTACATATATTTGGTGTCACCGCTGATGTATATGTCCCAAAACAATTAAGACGCAAAGGTGAGAAAGTGTCAAAAAGGTTACGATTCATGGGATATGAATCAGGGACTAAAGGATATCGGTTTATAGATAAAAATAACAGATTTGTTATATCTAGGACAGCCATATTTCATGAACACGCTAATTGGTCCAAAATACACCTTAATGAAATCTTCCACAAAACAGAAAATACAACAGACACTCACAAAGAATGTAAGTCACTCACTATTAAACCCAAAGCAGAAAAAATTAAGAAACCAATACATCAAAAAGTAAACACTAATGAATGGAAAAGGGATCATCCAATCATACAAGTAGAATCTTTGACAGAAAAAGAAGCAAAATACATGCACGATGCAGATTCATACACTAATAGGCCAATTAGAATCAATAGAAACATAAAACCAAAAAAATTAGAAGACTATGTACTATCCATCAATGCCAATAAAATCACACCAAACACATACGAGGAAATATTAAAATTACCACAAAATGAGAGAGAACATTGGGAACAGGCAATGAAAAAAGAAATGGACAGTTTAAAAAAATTGAACGTATATACTCCTGCAAAAACACCAGCAGGAAAAACAACCATAGGTACCAGATGGATTTTTAAAATTAAGGAACTGGAGAATAACAAATTTCTATATAAAGCCAGATTAGTCGCTCAGGGATTCGCTCAAAGGTTTCCAGATGATTATGTAGATACGTATTCACCCACAGTTCGATCAGAAAGTGTTAAGAGCGCACTTGTAATTGCATCAATTCTAAATTTAGATGTATACCAGTTTGATGTTCAAACTGCGTATTTACATGCAAAGCTTGATAAAGAAATTTATGTGAGAGCACCCCCTGGGAAAGATATTCAAAAAGGAGAGACTTGGTTGTTAAATAAGAGTCTATATGGGTTGAGACAATCTGGAAAAAGATGGTACGAATGTTTGTCAAAATTACTTAAGGAAATGGGTTTCTCAGCCACTTCTGCAGACTTATGTTTCTTTGTCAGGAGAACTAGTAACTCCCCAGAGTATGTACTTATCTATGTGGTGACATTCTATATTTTGGACAACACAAACAAAGATGTGATGAGTTCGCAGAAAAATTAAATAAACACTTTACATTAAAGACCTTAGGAAAAGTAAATAAATACCTAGGAGTTCAGATTGACAAAACTAAAGGAGGGTTTAAATTGTCTCAAAAAGAAAAAATACTAGAATTACTGGAAAGATGTAACATGATGAATTCAAAACCGTGTGAATCTCCCATGCAGATTGATTTTACAAAAAACATGAACAACAAGGGTGATCCCTTCAAAGACAATACTTTATACAGATCTGTCATTGGATCATTATTATACATCTCAAATTGGACCAGACCAGATATTACTCTTGCTGTAAACCTTTTATCTAGACATGTAAGCAACCCAACTTATCATTGGGAAGGGATCAAAAGGGTTCTCAGACACTTAAAATTCAGTATTGATGCTTGTTTACATTTAGAACCTACTCATTCTGAAAAACCCATTTTGACAAGCTATGCTGATGCTGATTGGGCTGGAGAAGTAGATAAAGTACATCTGGATATGTTTTTCTTATAAATAATTGTCCTGTCCATTGGTATACTGGTAAGCAAAATTTAATCGCAACATCTACAGCTGAAGCTGAATATATTTGTTCATCTAAAGCAGCCAACAATCTAAATTGGTTTGATGATCTGTAATCTAACATTTGGGATGAGCCTATTTATCCCATAATAATTCATGAAGATAATAAGGCTGCCATAGATATCTCAACATCTGAAGCTATTGGTCAAAGATCGCACCATATAGATATAAAATATAAACATGTTAGGCAGCTATCTCATATGGGTTTTATTTTTTTTTTATTTTTTTTTATTGAAAAAGTTTTACATTACAGTTTATATTTAAAACCCCTTCCCCAACCCACCCCCCTACCCCCCCCCCACCCTATCCCCCCTATCCCTCCCCAATCCCCCCCTTGACTTCCGCTATTAAACAAACGTTGACTTTAACATATTTAACAATTTTTTAAGGTGAGATCCAACTAAAAAAAAAGAAACTATAACCTTATTTTATAACCAATTTTAACCTTAAATAATAAAAAAGTTTTTCTCTTAAACCAATATATAACAACATAAATCAAATATAAAAAAAAACTTAGCTCTTAACAATCCATTTAAAAAGGATCCAGCAAGATAATTTTAAGCATCATAAAATTTAAATTGGGTCTCATATGGGTTTTATTAAAGCAGTGCACTGCGAAACTAATGAACAAATTGCAGATATTTTAACTAAGCCTCTATCCATCAAACAACATGCTTATTTAACTTCAAGACTTAATGTATATATTCAGAGTTCTATGAATCAATAATAGTTGGGTATTTTAGAGGGGAATTTGTTGCAGATGAAAATACCCAACTGTGTATGTGTGTATATGTACAGATATGCAAGGGTTAACCTCCAAGCATACCCAATGTCCCTCCCATTGACTCCTCCTTACCTTTGCTCCGCCTCCAATGTATGTATATTGATGTGCTGTGTTGTTGTCTTGTCTTCGCCTAATGTTTTTCCTGCAAGTAAGAGGAACAATTAAATATGTTTGAACAGTCTTAACTTGAGTCTTGATCATTGGGCCTATACCATGGAAAATAAGCAACAACACCAGCCTCCTCGTCATCAGGATCAGCCACAATCCACGCAGGCCACTGGCGGGCCACAACAAGATTCCACGGAACATGACATTCCCACTGCCTCCATTATTAATTGAAGCACTTTTGCAGTAAACTGAGTCTCTTGGTTGCTGTCTATAGCTTCTACTAGCCCATATTTAGGTATTACAGTCAGGTCCAGAAATATTGGGACATCGACACAATTCTAACATCTTTGGCTCTATACACCACCACAATGGAGTTGGAATGAAACAAACACAATGTGCTTTAACTGCAGACTGTCATCTTTAATTTGAGGGTATGTACATCCAACTCAGGTGAACGGTGTAGGACTTACAGCAGTTTGCATATGTGCCTCCCACTTGTTAAGGGACCAAAGGTAATGGGACAGAATAATAATCATAAATCAAACTTTCCCTTCTTAATACTTGGTTGCAAATCCTTTGCAGTCAATCACAGCCTGAAGTCTGGAACGCATAGACATCACCAGACGCTGGGTTTCATCCCTGGTGATGCTCTGCCAGGCCTCTACTGCAACTGTCTTCAGTTCCTGCTTGTCCTTGGGGCATTTTCACTTCAGCTTTGTCTTCAGCAAGTGAAATGCATGCTCAATGGGATTCAGGTCAGGTGACTGACTTGGCCATTGCATAACATTCCACTTCTGTCCCTTCAAAAACTCTTTGGTTGCTTTTGCAGTATGCTTTGGGTCATTGTCCATCTGCACTGTGAAGCGCCGTCCAATGAGTTCTGCAGCATTTGGCTGAATGTGAGCAGATAATATTGCCCAAAACACTTCAGAATTCATCCTGCTGCTTTTGTCAGCAGTCACATCATCAATAAATATAAGAGAACCAGTTCCATTGGCAGCCATACATGCCCACGCCATGACACTACCACCACCATGCTACACTGATGAGGTGGTATGCTTAGGATCATGAGCAGTTCCTTTCCTTCTCCATACTCTTCTCTTCCCATCACTCTGGTACAAGTTGATCTTGGTCTCATCTGTCCATAGGATCTCATTCCAGAACTGTGAAGGCTTTGTTAGATGTTGTTTGGCAAACTCTAATCTGGGCTTCCTGTTTTTGAGGCTCACCAATGGTTTACATCTTGTGGTGAACCCTCTGTATTCACTCTGGTGAAGTCTTGATTGTTGACTTTAACACACATACACCTACCCCCTGGAGAGTGTTCTTGATCTGGCCAACTGTTGTGAAGGGTATTTTCTTCACCAGGGAAAGAATTCTTCGGTCATCCACCACAGTTGTTTTCTGTGATCTCCCAGGTCTTTTGGTGTTGCTGAGCTCACCGGTGCGTTCCTTCTTTTTGAGAATGTTCCAAACAGTTGTTTTGGCCACGCCTAATGTTCTTGCTAGCTCTCTGATGGGTTTGTCTTGTTTCTTCAGCCTAATGATGGCTTGCTTCACTGATAGTGACAGCTCTTTGGATCTCATCTTGAGAGTTGACAGCAAAAGATTCCAAATGCAAATAGCACACTTGAAATGAACTCTGGGCCTTTTATCTGCACATTGAAATTGGGGTAACGAGAAAATATCATACACCTGCCCATGGAATAGCTGAGAAGCCAATTGTCCCATTACTTTTGGTCCCTTAACAAGTGGGAGGCACATATGCAAACTGCTGTAAGTCCTACACTGTTCACCTGAGTTGGATGTACATACCCTCAAATTAAAGCTGACAGTCTGCAGTTAAAGCACATTGTGTTTGCTTCATTCCAACTTCATTGTGGTGGTGTATAGAGCCAAAGACGTTAGAATTGTGTCGATGTCCCAATATTTCTGGACCTGACTGTATATACAACAAATCACAACTAATCACAATAACAGCAAGCACGCTTATTAAAATTAAGGGATAGTGTACTTATGGCTATATATGTTGACTTCCCATTCCAAATCTTCAGCCATACGTAGAGGGTCAGCTTCTGGTGTGACACCAGTAAGGCCTCTTCTGCCCCATATGTGGCCTGTCCGTTGCCGGTAGGACAGTTATAGGGGGCGCATCTTCAAGTGTACTACTAGGGGTCGGGCCTAGTCCTGGTCTGCCTCCCAATATTCCTAAACTGCAGACTTAACTTGAGTCCAGTGAATCCAAGACTTGGATTCTAACATTTTTACTGCAAGTGGGAACGCATGACCACAGTATATGGGCCCTTCCACCTAGGCATTAAACTTTTTTTTTCTCTTTTTCCAGTGTTTTACCCATACAATCCTCCAAATCACAATTTAATCATTTCTACTTTCATCACAATATAAATTTAAAATATTTCAATCATTACAATTTCCCTAATTAAATTTAGAATTGTTCTAGCTGGCATCCAAGTTACAACTTAATCCTTTTTACTGTATTTATTTATTTATTTACTTACTTACTTACTTTATTTATTTATTTATTTAGGAAATATCAGGCATTATTTGGGACTAGATATTAGTCAAACAGCTAGAGGTTATAAAATATCTCAATCTAGCAAAATTAGCCAGATGTTGAAGCGTTATGGCATGGAGCTATGTAAGCCAGCCAAGACACCTATGGCACAGGATTTTAACCATGAAGATATCCAAAGCCCGAACTTTAGTAAGGAGATCTACCAGTCTCTTATAGGTAGTCTATCTTATATCAGCAATTGGTCGAGACCTGATATATCATTTGGAGTAAACCAATTAGCAAGGTATAATGCAGAGCCAACTGATAGGCATTGGCAGGCCGCAAAGCTTATACTAAGATATCTGAAAATGACAATGCATTATGCATTGTATCTAGAACCTAACCAAGATTTAGTAGTGAGCGCATATGCTGATGCTAGTTTCGCTACTGATGTGACCACTAGAAAGTCTACATTGGGTATAGCTATAATGTTTAGGCAATTGTTTGATTGGCTGGAAATCAATTTGTCAAAAACATATTAGTCTATCTACAATGGAGGCAGAATTTTCATGTCTATCACTGGTATGCACTGATCTGATATATTACAAACAATTAATGATGGATATTGGTTTAAAGATGGATTATACAATTGTAATACATGAGGACAACCAAGCTGCTATAAAAATGGCAACTAATTTAGCAGTTAAAACTAGATCCAAGTATACTGACATTCGGTATCTGAATGTTCGCCAAAGTATCCAAAGCAACATGGTTAAACTGGAATATTGCATGTCGGAAAACAATATTGCTGATAATTTTACCAAAGCTCAAGGTGCTGTCAAACATAAAGCATGTTGTGAAAGCTATGGATTAAGGATCTAAACTGTATATATTGTATCTAAACTGTATATATTAGCCTGTCCAAAGGGGAGCATGTTAGGATATGATTTCTTCCATTCCCACACGGAAGTTTCTTGGGTCCTGTCTTTTAGATATGCTGATATCTTTGCCATTTCTGCAAAGCTGGCCACCTTCAAGGTCCATTCTTCAATAGTGGGTAAAATATCCTTCTTCCAATATTGGCCAATCAATAACCTAGCTGCTGTTAATCATATATAATATCAACTTTGTTTCACTCAGTGAGAAATCCTTAACTATACTCAATAGAAATAACTGTGGAGAAAATTGAAGTTTCTTCTTCAGCACATTTTGCATAACCCACCAAATTTTAATCCAAAAAGCCTTTACTTTTCTGCACGTCCACCATATATGGAAATATGTAGCATCTAAACAATCACATCTCCAGCATTTTGGCTGAACATTAGAATACATACATGACAATTTCTTAGGATCTAAATGCCACCTATAAAACATTTTGTAAAAGTTTTCCCTCAAATTCTGTAACTGAGTAAATTTAACATTCTGGACCCATATCTTTTCCCATGTTTCCATCATAACCGGTTCTGCAAAATTTTGTGCCCATTTTATCATACATTCTTTAATCAATTTGTTTTCAGAATCTCTTTCCAGCAATATGTTATAAACCCTTTTAATATGCATTGGACCTTTCTCTTTTATCTGTCTCACCAATTCCTCTTCATACGTCATTAAACCAATTTTTTGATCTTCCCTCCATCTTGGTTGAAGTTGACTATACTGTAGCCAAGTTAAATTAATCCCTTCTTCCAACAGAGTATTAAATGTCTTTAGATTCCATCTGCCCCATCTTCAAAAAGTATCTCTTTATATAAGATCCCCGAGTGACTTTATATTCCGTATAATGTGACCAAGATCCAACCACAAAGGTATTTTGTAATCCAATTTAAACTGGTGCTTCTTCCATACTCTCATCAGAGAATTTCTAAGTATGTGGCTTTTAAATACTGTATCGACTTTATTTTCATAAAATAAATATGCATGCCAACCAAATTCCAAATCGTGACCTTCTATATTCAGTATCTCAGTCCTTGTCATTCCAAACCAATCACTCGCTTGTGTCAGCGCTGCTGCTTCATAATATAGTCGTAAGTTTGGAACTTTCAGGCCACCTCTTTCACGAACATCTTGCATAATTTTCAGTTTAACTCTTGGCTTTTTCTCATTCCAAATAAATTTGTTCACTCCTTTTTGCCAGTCTATCAAGTTTTTATCACTTTTAAGCACCGGAATCATTTGAAACAAAAATAAAAATCTAGGTAGAACGTTCATCTTAACTGCTGCTATTCTCCCAAGTAAAGATAGTTGCAGCTTTTTCCAAGTTTCCATATCGTTTTGCACCTTTTGCCACAACACTTCATAATTATTTTGAAAAAGTTTTATATTTGAGGCTGCAACTTGCACTCCTAGATATTTCACCTTTGCAACTATTTCAAAGCCTGCCAACCTTTCAAGATCCTTCTTTTGACCTTCTGACATGTTTTTAACTATCATCTTGGTTTTTTTCTTCTTTTTTTTTATTGAAAAAGTTTTACAATACAATTTTAATATCCCTTCCCCCCCAACCCCCCTCCCCAACAACCACCCCCTCCCCTCCCCCCTCCCCCTCCCCCTTCCCCCCCCCCAACTTCCACTATTAAACAATCATATATTACAATCAGCAACCAACAACTTTTTAGGTGAGATCTAGCTAACAATATAACAAATTTAAGCTTAAATAATACAAAAAATATTCTAAACTTATAAAATCTATTACCCCCCTAGCCAAATATATAACCACATGGATCATTTATAAAAACTCATAGAAAATTTCGCATACTAAATATAACACTTATCTTTAAAGAAAAATAATAAAATAATTTTGAGCATCTTAAGTTTTAGATTAAAATGTCATATAAATCCCAAAATTTACTCTTAATAATATTTCTTAATCAATCAAATATAAAAGTCAGCATTAAACAGGATAAGCAAAAAAGCATCAAATAAGATAACAAATTTAACCTTTTAAAGTAAAAAAAAATTTTTTTAAGCTATTTTTTTAAAAAATATAAAAATATATCAAATTCAAACAGTACATCATCATAAAAATATAAATTCAGTTATATAGTTAATAGACGTTATTATAACTCAAGTGCTACTTGAAACTTCTTACTTTGATATTTATTCTGCATGTATACTACCCATTTCTTCCACTCCTTAGTAAAAGCTTCATGGGTCCTATCTTTCAGGTATGCAGAAATCTTAGCCATTTCTGCAAAATTAGACATCTTCAATATCCATTCCTCTATAGTAGGTACACTATCCTTCTTCCAGTATTGTCCAATCAGTAATCTAGCTGCAGTGAGCATGTATAAAATTAATCTCGTTTCATCTTGGTTTTTTTTCTGATTCACTCTAAATCCTGATACCGAACCATATTCTTCTATAATGTCTTTCATCTGGATTATTGATTCCAATGGCCGTGTTAGGGTAACAACCAGATCGTCTGCAAATGCCCTCATTCTGTAATCCTTTTGCCTTATAGCTATTCCATTCAGAGTACTCGAGTCCCGTATTGAATTCAACAAGACTTCTAAAGTCAAGATAAACAACAGTGGAGATAATGGACAACCTTGTCTTGTTCCTTTTTGTATATTAAAATTTGTTGTTAAACTTCCATTAATAATAATTTGTGCTGTTTGCTCTTGGTAAATTGCTGAAACCGCCAGGACAAACTGATCTCCAAAGTTCATTTTTGTTAAAGTCTTTAATAAAAAGTTCCAATTGACACGATCAAAGGCCTTTTCCGCATCCAAAAACACCAGCACTGCAGGGATCTTTTTACTTTTCTCAAGATGTTCCAATAAATCTATGATTTGCCTCACATTATCCTTCATGTATCTGCCTTCTATAAATCCAGCTTGATCATGATGAATCACCTCTTGCATAACTGGCATTAATCTGTTGGCTAATACTTTTGCAAAAATTTTATAATCCGTATTCAGGAGAGATATTGGTCTAAAATTGTCCGGTTTTGTAGAACCTTCCTCTTTTGGTATCAATGAAATAAAAGCTGTCTTCCATGAAGGGGGTATTTTCCCCCCTTTTTGTATGCTACGAAATAAGTCTTGAAGGTGTTCAATCATCTCTGTTTGTAGAGTTTTATAATACACCGCTGTTAGACCATCCGTCCCTGGAGCTTTAGCTGCTTTCAGTTGTTTGATTGCAAAAATAATCTCCTCAGCTGTTATTAATTGATTCATTCTTTCCTTTTGCTCTCTAGAGATTTTTATGAGTCTATTTTCTTCTAAATATTTATCTATAAGCTCATTCTTTATATGGTCTTTAGCGTATAGTTTAGAATAATAATCTAAAAAAGCTTGTTTAATTATATTTTGCTGAAAAACTTCCTTCCCTCCATATTCAATGTTATCAGTGAGTCGAGAGCTCTGCTGTTTTCTCAATGTATAGGCCAGCCATCTGCCCGGTTTATTAGCATTACAAAACGTATTATGTTTTGCAAATTGTAAATTGGTTGCAGTTTGTTCCGCTATAAACATTTGAAATTGGTCTTTCAGAAGTTTTATAATTTCTTGTAACTTTTTATCCATCGGATTTTTTATAAGTAATTGTTCTTTTTTCTTTATTTCTGCTTCCATTTCTAATCTTTTCCTTTGTTGATTTAATTTATGTTTAGAATTCATATGAATCAGTACCCCTTGCATATACACCTTACTTGCATCCCAAACAATTTCAATAGGGGTTCCCTTATTCAAATTCATTTCGAAAAATTCTTTCATATGTTTTTTAAGTTCAATTGTGTTCTTTTCATATCTAAACAAGTTTTCATTTAATCTCCAGGATCTTCTCTCCTTCTTTCCCATTTCTATTTCTATCCATATCGGGCTATGATCAGTTAGAGTCCTCGGAAATATTTTTGTTTTCCTTGTCTTTAACAATAAGTCAGCTGTAACTAGAATAAAATCAATCCTAGAAAAAGATCTATGTCGATCTGAGAAAAATGTAAAGCCCAATTCTTTAGGGTTCTGCACTCTCCATACATCTTTCAATTCCAAATCTTCTTTCATATCAAAAAAAGTCTGTGGTAATCTAGCACATGATTTTGCTAAACTCTTTTTGTCTACTTTGACATCTATCACTCCGTTCCAATCTCCCATAATTAAAATAGATCTATAGTCCCATTGCAGTATTTTAGAGTATAATAGTTTATAAAAGTTTTCCTGTTGTTGATTAGGAGCATAAATTCCAATCACAAAAAATGGATCATTCTGTGTATATAATTCAATTGCTATATATCTTCCACCATCATCTGCTTCTATAATTTTAGCTGATAATCTTTTTTATATACATCACAACACCATTCTTTTTTTCTGGGTTTGAAGATATAAATTGTACACCTAATTTAGAATTCATCAAATATTTTTGATCCTGCATTCTGATGTGGGTTTCTTGCAAACAGATAACATCATTATTAAATTGTCTCAAATAGTGAAATATTTTCCTTCTTTTCTGTGGTGAATTCAAACCATTCACATTCCAAGATAGAAATTTAATTGTCATTTGAAGTCTCACGAAGCGTTGCAAGCATTTGCTGAAGTTTCTGCTCAAGAGTGGTAGTCTTCGGTCTAGCTCCTCCCATGGCTTCGGTTTTCTGTAGCTTACCATTAGCTCCATTCTTGTCTTGTGGTGGGATAGACCTCTGCTGCTGTTGCTTGTCAAAATTTTCTTATGGGTTGCTCAAGTTATATGCTTATCTTTAGGTTCCTGCAACAGTAGTTCAAGGTCCAATGCCACTTCTTTTGTGTTTCTGGGTAGCCCGTTTTTGGCCTCTGAGAACTCCAACAATGGTTCCTCCAAAGAGCCGCCTGTTGCTCCTTGACTTTCCTCCAATACTCGCTGAGTCACCATTGCCTCCATCTCCATCTGCTTCAACTGTTCCTCAGTCTCTTGTTCAAATTCCTTCTCTTTGTCACCCTCCTCTGAAGATGAACATGGAGATGCTGCACCAGTTTTAAAGACACTGAAATAAAAATGTTCTGCTTTTTCAACAGTATTTAGACGATATCTCTCACCTTGATATCTCAGTATTATTCCAACTGGGGCATCCCACCTAAAATGGGATCTGATGTTTCTTTAATTTAGTCACCAGGAATCAAAAATCCTTTCTATCTCTTAGCATCTTAGGCGGCAGTTCTTTAAAGACACCAACCTCTTTTACATCCACTTGAATAGTAGTAAGAAAGGACCTCTGCAGGATATCATTTCTCATTCTTCTGTCAGTAAAGTAAATCACCACATCTCTAGGCAAGTTCCTTTGCCTCGCCACCCGAGAGTTAACTCTGTAGACCTTGTCTATCTTACTAAAAATGTCTTCAGGATTTACCTTTAACATCACAGCAAGTGCATCAGCACAAACCACTCTTAGATCTTCTCTATTATTTTCCTTTATTCCTCTCAATCTTAAAGCAAACTCCATACATCTGAATTGCATCATTATCACTTCATTTTCAATTCTTTGAGTCTTGATGTCCACATTAAAAATTTTATCAACAGTCGCCCTCATTTTAGATTCAAATTCTGAACTAAGTTCACCCACTTTTTTTTCAATCTCAACCACAGCTTCTGAAAGACCAGTAACTACTGTAAGTATATCTTGCTTCATCTTATCATATTTTTCTTGAACCACCTCCTTAATTTCCTGTTTAGATTCTTCCATAGCTTCAGATTGGTTCCCTAGAGCCACAGCTATAAATTCTTTCAAATCTTTAAATCCAGTTTCCTGTGCTTGGCTCTGTGTCTGAGTCTCTGGCTGTTCTTTTGCTTGGTGAGTAGGGGAACCCCCCTGCTGCTTTAGGAGCTGGCTTAGTCTGTTTTGAGGCCATGCCTCTGCACAATCTTATTCTTTCTAAAAAGGAGGTCTTTCTCCTGTTTCCACCACCAAAACCTTTTAGAAATTTCCCCAGCTTTGTAAGATTGAAAAAATAGATTGAAAAAACACTCTAAAAGGACTTTTCTCTTTTCTTTTAACAAACGCTGTTACTTTAAGTACTTTGGATACTTTAGAGTGCGTTAGAATACACAGGCATTTCTACTTTCGTTTTCAGCTTTTTTTCTCCGCTGAAGCCGATCGCCATTTTGATTTAGTTTCACAACTTTCACTCCTTCTTCCTTCTTAAAATTATTGACAGGGCTAGCACAAGTACTTGCGTTTTTAAAGTCCCGGTTTCACCCTGCTTAATTTGAAGGCTTCCGCTGATTTTCAGCGCTGGCGTTAATCATGTCGTCTGGCTCTGCTTATGCAGAGTTGTCCCCGTAGTCCGGAGCCTCGGCGAGCTGGCTAGGGAGCCTCACCCTGCTTCCCCCCCAGAAGCAAAAAAGACAATCTGGGGGTTTCGCAGGTGGCTCTACCTTGTCTCGCCGGCTCTACTCACATTCCTGTAAAGAAGACAGAGTTTTCCAAGCCGCCTCTCAGCTGTTGAGGCAGCTCTAACGGGCGACGGGGCTGGTGGTCTTAAAGAGACTGTCTTGCGACGACGGAAGCGCCAACTGGAAGCCTCAGGGACAGATAACATTGTTGGATTTATTTAACTCTCCCACTGATGTGAATAGGAATTATAGCAAATAAGAAATAAGGTGAATAAAATAGGAATCATACAAAGTCAGATACATAGAATCAGTTACATGAACCCTAAATGACCCTCTCTATTCACATTATTATAAGGGAGAAATGTGCTTGGTTGGAAATTATATTAAGAATCAGTTAAAGCCCATTATTGGTAAATATATCTTTTGATGAGGCCTTGCTGTCACGGAAGGACAGCCATATGGAAAACATTTGAGGGGCATCACTGTCAAAGACACAAAGACATGTACGTTACAAAGAGTCACTTATTACCTAAGGACAGCAATAACTCTCCCGTATTAGTAATTACAGAACTAAGGAACGTTGTCTAGCTAAAGAGAATCTTATAAACTAGAAAATAATGGTTTGGTAATGGTTTAGTAATTAGGAAGTGTGTCAATTATCATATAACAAATGTATGTTAACCATATATGGAAAATGTATTAAAATAGAATAATGAAATTGGATATTAAAAAATTATATAAAACGGGGTCAGTCTAGATGATCTCTGAAGGGCCCCTTTCTTTAGTATTGGGTTCAAAAGGTAAAACCACAGAAATAACTAACCTTTCTCAGCTGTCAAGCTCAGGAAACATTATCACGAGAAAACGATCACACTTAGCCAAGCAGAGGCAACCACAGACCTAATGGCAGGAACCTAGATGAGGTTTGCAAGAACACCTGTGTTCCTCTTAAAGAGGGAATACACGTTAGTACGCTTGTAGGAATTAGTAGCAAGGGAAATGGGGGGGGGGTTGTTGCGATGGGCTGTCAGAAATGTAACCAATCATAAGATGTTAAAAGTATGTATTTAAGTTACTGCATCATAATCTTTCGGGATTCAGTGTTTTTGCTTTTTGTGTTGCACTGAATCTGCGCAATAAACCTCTCTGATCACCCACGGAAATCTTGTGAGTCTTCATTTCTATAACATACATGGCGACTACCACGAAGGGACTCACAGGAAGGAGCTGTTGACTCTCCTGGTGGACTTAGTCCGGCACAGCCCTCGCTGTGGTCTGGCTGATCTACCAGGCCGGCCAACCCTCCATTGAAGGGTTCGGTACATCTACAGCCACAGCGAGGTCCTAGTGCCTGTACTCAAAATCACGCCAAGGTTCCTCAGGGTGACAGACCGGTTGCTGAGTGGACGTCCAGGACCAAAAGACCTGCAGGCATGTATGGAATAGGACTGTACCCAATCTGTAGGATTGGAAGCGGGGAAGGAACATCCTCGACTGGACAGGTTGGCGTGCCTAAAGTCCAGATAGGTAGGAAACTGTGTGGGTTGGTTAAACGGTCACAGATCTCGAAGGTAGCCGTTGGAATAATCTGGTACCCCGAGTCAGCCGTAGTGCTTCCTTAGAATGGGTGGTAGTAGTAGCAAAAGAGGTGTCTCATGGACACCCCTGCAATGCATGCTAGACAACTTCAAAGTAGGATTCCTGAGAGATTATGGAGACCCCCAGTGTGACCCTGATACACTATGGACATTTTGCTGTAATAAGTGGTCTACCTTCGGCGTGAGGTAACCAGAGGAAGGGTCTTTGGACCCAGGGCTCATTTCAAGAGTCCACCAGAAAGTAACAGGGGATGGACATTGGGACCAGTATCCATATATTGACCAGTGGAAGATTAACATAAAAGAGAGACCACCTTGATTAATCAAATGTCAGGCAGAGTTTGCTAGAGTCTGTTTGATGAAATCTAAAAGAGAGGAGAGAAAGAAAACCTTATGCAATAAAAGCTGAACCGGTTCCTGTACCACCAAAAAGAGAGAACCTGATGAAACCTCAATCAAAGAAGAAAATAAAGAGAAGTGCCTCATGGTCTTCAGCAAGCTCTGAAGATTCTGTGTCAAACCATACTAGAAGTAAAACAAAGGCCTGGGGTGAAACTATTGCCCCTTCTAGAGAAATCATTGTACCAGGAATGAATGCCCAGGGACAGCCTCAAAATGTTCCTGCACTTCAATATGTCCCTTTGATAGATAGATAGCTTTTATTGCGGTCAGAGACCAAATTAAATACATATAAAAAGGGGGGGGGGTAGATTTTACAATTGTAAATAGATCATGCGACAATACACCATCTACTACCTCAGATACAATCTGTACTATCAAAACTAGTGATCCTCTGCCATAGGAATTACCGGTCTCTTCCCCCGTTTTTTTTCCGCCATGACTGCAGCAAAAATTTTTGCCACCTTTGAAGTTATGTTAGGGTCTGCATCCTGGAGTAGGAAATAAAGGCTGAACAGATCAGGTGATCCAGGGAATCTCTGGGAAATAGGGGAAATAAATCTTGATCTTATGTCTCGGTAGTGGGGACATACGAATGTAATGTGAAACAGAGATTCTGGGGATCGGCCATCACATGCACAATAGGAGGATTTTACTCCCCCCGAAAGCCTACTGTCGAGGACATTCGAGGGGATCACATTAAATCTTGCCTTCATAAATGCGAGCCTATGTTTGTAACGCAGAGAGGTAAGGTGGAGGGTGAGGCATGGGAACAATTCCAAGGGAAAATGGTGAGCATGTTCCCGATCCGTTTGCCAGATTTAGTTGTCTGTCAATGTCATCCAGCCGTTGAAAGATCAATGATTTGGCAGCATCAGGGCCTAAAGTAAAAGCTTCAATGGGGGAAATCCCGATCTTCAAAAGCTTTGTATGGATATTATGGGCCCAGGGACTATGAAAAGGGTCCCGCCATAGGCATTGGCCTAGGTAATATCCTGGGAGTCTGGTCCACAGGGACAACCAATATCCAATTGCACGTTTCCACATGATTGTAGCAAGTGAAGATATGCCCAATTCCAGCTGGATTGCGGCGTTACTTACACAGGGAGGGACTCCCATCAAACGGCGTAGGAACTGGTTGTGGATGGACTCAAGAGAGGAGATGTTGGATTGGACCCATAGGGGGGCGCCGTAGGTGATAGCCGCTATCACCTTTGCCCTATAGACTTTTATTGCTGAGGGGATATGATGGGCTCCCTCAGTATGAAAAAAATGCAGGAGGGCGTGGGTGGAAATCTTAGCCTTATTACAGAGAGATTCAACCTGCGCAGGCCACTTGGTATTAGATTGAAAGAGGATACCTAGGTATTGAAATCTGTGGACCTGTTCCACTGGGATGCCATCCAGGTTCTAGTGATAAATTTTCCTGCTTCTTGCAAATACCATGACTTGTTGAATTGGCAACAGCATTATGGGCCATTCTCAGAAAAACCTCAAGAAATCATTGATTTGATGGCTACCATAATAGAAAGTTGAGAAGCCCCACCATACAGTAAGATGATTCAGACATTGGGGCTGAACAAAAAAAGTTTATGCTGCAGTGTTATAAAGATTCTGATGATTTCCCATTCTTAAGAAGAACAAGAGATCTCTGAAAGATTAAGAATAGAGGAGAAAATTGTTACTGTTCTTCCCACCCGGGGTTTAGCAGGTAATAAAAAGAAAAGCCTGTCTAAATGGGAAGATTCAGATAATTAAATTGATTAAATTTGATATGATTTCTGTAAAAATAATAATAATAATTGTTAAGATCTGTGCATTCCCTAATTCAACTAAAATTTAAGGCAGGAATGACTAGTGTGTATGTCTAAAGTCTTTGTGTACCTTCAAAGTAACTGCAATTGCCTGATCTCTAAAGATATGAATTTTACTAGCTACAATGCTGATGTGTGGTTGCTGTTTTTCAAACGTGACCACAAGCTATCTACCCCCTCCTTTTTCTACTTCTGCAATGCTTTCCTCACCCACCAAGAGGGGAAGGGACCTCGTTCTCATGTCTTTAGCCCTGCACGGAAGACTCTGATCTGTAAAAGCTAGAGAGATTAAGGAAATCAACTTTTATTCAGTTATAAAGAATTATCAACAGTGGAAAAATGATTTTTTAAAAAAGGACACAAAATAAATATTGAAAATCTGAAAGATAATATGATTATGCAAGCTAAACAGATGATTTGCAAAATGAAATAAACAAGAAAAATTAGAAGCTATGCAATTCAAAAATGACATCTTAATTAATAATAATAATGATGATAATAAGAAGACATCAAACAAAAAGACTTGCTGAAATAAAAAGTAATCATAATTACCAAGAACTCCAAGAAAATTATACTTCTCTTTTAAAAGTAAAAATTGGACTTAGAAGAGAGCAAGGGCAAATTTTGCTCTCAAGCAAGAAAAAAAGGGAAGAAGAGAAAAAAATAGTTCTTGTGTTGGCTAGGAAGATTGCCTCTAATAAAAAGTCCCAAGACAGCATGTTGAATCTTCTTTGCAAAATTTGTGCATATGCTGTTTTAGACAAGTTGCTTCTCAAGCCTAGTGAGCTCAATCTGCATTGAAGAAAAACTACAGAAGCATTCTGTAAATAAAGAACGGAAGCCATAGGCCAGGCTGCAATAAATGAGAGGCCTGAAGACTGAAGGGGACCAGGGCTCAGTCAAGCCCCCCCTGAACCCTTGGTCTGAATGGAAATAGGAGGCAATAATGTAACCTTCTTAGCAGACACAGGGGCATCTAAACAAAGCTCCCTTTTCTAAAATATCCAAGGGGTTAATGGCTTCATAAATCATTGCCCCATGCTGAAAACCCTGAAATATCCCTTAAACAGAAGAAATATAGATATGCTTGCGTGTCCAGTTTCCCTCCTGGTCGTGATGGTGAGAAACATGACTTAAGAAGATCAAATCTCCAAATACCTGGCAGGAGTTGAAGTACAGGCAGAAAAGCTGTCCCCGCTACATTGCAATAAGCCAAAGGCAGAGACAGAGGGAAGGAAGTTGTTTGTCATTGGGAAATTAACCCTTAAGCAGCCAAAAAACCATTTACACCAGCCATGCGATTCAAGGAGTTTCAGAGACACAAGCATCAAGCTCTCCTCACTCAGAAACCACGAGTGATCCTGAAACAAACAAATGCTTTAACCCAGCCACTCTTTTGCAAACATCGGGTCATGCAATTGAAACAATATATGCAGACTTCCGGGTGGCGCCTCCGTCGTTGTCGGCGGTCTTTTATGACCGCCGGCCTCCCGGCGTGTAAAGAGCCGCCTTACAGCTGGTAGGCGGCTCGCAAAACCCGCTCTTCGATTGGAAGAGCGGGCAGAGCATCTGGGGGTGCGGTTGAGCCCCCTGAATCGCCCCAGGACTTTTTTTCTTGTCCGGGGGAAGGCTCAGGGTGATGGCTCCCTATTCACCCCCAGAGAGGCTCCGCGCCGAGAGGGATCTCCGCTTTAATTAGCGGAGTCAGACGTCGTGAGCAACACCACGACCGATGGAAAAACTAAGCAAGTTGAACAAGGAGTTTTTTAAAAAAAGGAAAAACGCAAGTATGGCTTTTATATTAATTTTCTAGAAGAAGAAAGAAAGAAAAAGAAAAAAGAGAGTGATCAGTGAAAGTGCTTGAAAATGGCGACTGGCTTTGCTCGGAGAAAATGGAGAGTGGAAAGTGAAAGAGGAGCCTAGCCAGCGCTGAGGTATTTTAAAAGAAATATTTTAGTAGGGAAAAGAAATAAAGAAATAAGGACTGATGTAAATGAAAAGAGAGAAAAGGAAGAACCTTTCTGTTTTTTTTGGAAAAAGAAAAGTTAAAATCCCCTTTTTTTTAGAAGTATGACTCCCAAACCAAAAGGAAGGGGGGGCTCCCTTACAACTCAGATAAAGGACAAAGCAATGGCTCATTTGCAGGGAACTGCAGATGAGGATTTAAAAGATTTTATAATAAGGTCTTTAGGGAGTGTTGATGAGAAGATAGAAAGTTCACAGAAGAATCTTGAGGATTTGGTTCAAGGAAAATATGACCAATTGAATCAAACTATTATTAAAGTAGTTTCGGATCTTTCAAGTGCTGTGGTGGAAATGGGGAGGAAAGTGACTGAAATTAGCAGTAAGTTTGACTCCCAGATGAAAGAAATACAAGAAAAATTTGCGGAAGCAGAGGCTAAAAATCAGAATATAGAGAAAGATGTCATCATGCTTCAAATTAAAGCTATGGAATCAGCAATTAGATTAAGAGGCATAAGAGAAAATAAGAGAGAAAATTTAAGAACAGTTTGTGCAAAGTCTTTTGCGGAATTATTAAAGTTAGAAGATGAGCTAATTCTTGGTTGTATGGAGAAAGTTTACAGAGTCAACTCACGTGTAGCTAAACAAAGGAATTTGCCTAGAGATGTCATTGTCTACTTTACTCATAGAGGTTTGAGAGATGATATTTTACAAAAATCTTACTCTGCCAGAGTGCAGGTAGAAGGTACACAAATTAGCATTTTTAAAGAGCTACCACCGAAGGTTTTAAAGGACAGAAAAGATTTTGGTTTTTTGGTCAAGGAATTGAAGAGAAGCAATATCCCATTTAGATGGGATTTACCAGTTGGAGTAACTTTCAGATACCATGGCATGAGACATTGTTTGAATACTATTGAAAAAGCGGAATATTTTTATAAAAATATTTTTAAGGGAGCCCTGGAATGTGTTAAGAATAAAAAACGTGAAAGAGAGTCTCCGAAATGTAAGCAGAAGGAAGAACCTCAAAGTGTGTTAGAAGAAAAAGGAGCACCAGGTGGTTGTCCAGAGGATTCTATTATGGATGTTCCAGATGAGAAAATTGAGCATCCCAGTGACCCTAGAGGGGGAGTACTGGACCTTGAACTGTTGGAGCAAGAATCAAAAAATAAAATTATAACTCGAGATGAGCAGCAGCAGAGGCCCAGTGCTCTTCAAGAGAAGTGGGGTGATGCCAATCAACAGGAAGTAGAAGTTAATGAGGAAACTCGACTGGAAACCACTGATGGGCAACATAAGGAGATTTATGAAATGACACAAGCTATTGCAGATAGGCTTCAAAACTGAGATGCATTATAAATTTTCAAAAGTTCATCCTGAGTTGGATTGATATTAGACTTATATATTAAAATGGATTATAAAAATTTTTCTACAAAGTTTATCCTGAATTGGACCTAACATCCTGAGAAAGGTAAACAGATTGCTGCAACACTAGCAGCGATCTGTGGTTACCCTATTATAGTTTTTTTTTTCCGGAATTTATTATCTAGAAGAAGAGAATAAAGATGAAAACATCTCGTAACCCAAAGGAAGGAATTGCAAAGGGTGACAGGATTTGAAAGAGCTTTAAAGGAACATCTGGGAATGCGGTTTGTAGTTTTTTTTTTCTTTAAGGTTTGAAACTTAGGAGGAGCTGCATTGGTTTTTTTTTTTCTTTTTTTTAGGTGGTACAGTATAAGCTAGTTTGAATGTTCTACCTAGAGGAGTACAGAATACCTTCGTGGTTGGATATTATTTACACAAAGTAACTCGGGGGGATTTTTTGTGTGGAGAGATTTTTTTTTGCTGATGGGGCAGCTGGAAGATGAAGCTTATTGGAACTGGATTTACGTTGGAAGAAAATATATTTAACTTCAATCAAGACGAAGAGAAGATTGAAACATGGATTATTGAGATAGAAATTTTTTTTGTTTGGATATAATTGTATAATTATAATTATATACGTATAATCATATATATTATATTTCATTAGAATAGAGATATGCTTTATGTTTTTGTTTTTTAGTTAAGGGGTGTAGTTGGGATAAAATTATTTGATATTGATATTGATGTGATATATTATATTTTATGATAAGGGGGATTGATTTGGGTATATGATTAGTAATGTTAATATTAATGGATTACAGAAAGGTATGATATTCTTTTTAACTGGGTTTGAATACTATAAGTATTTTATTGATTGATAATTGAATATTGATGGTTGGTTAATGAGGTAAATTTTATTATTACTAGTTTTTTTATTATGATATTGTTAACTTTAGAAAAATATTATTTATAGGTTTACTTGGTTTTTTTTCTTCTTTTTAATTTTTTTTTCAATTTTAAAATTTGAATACTTATTTTTTTTTTCCTTTTTGTTTTAAACTTTTTTAAAATCTGTAGCGGAAGTCAAGGGGGGGAGGGGAAAGGGATGGGGGTGGAGGGAGGTAGGGAGAGGGGGGGAGGGGGGTTTGGGGGGGAAATGAAAAAAAATTTGTATTGTAAAATTTTTTCAATTAAAAAAAAAAAAGAAACAATGTATGCAGGTCAACACAACAACCAGAGTGGAGCAGACCTTCCCAAGCATGACTGACCAACCTTACCTGGACTTTAAGAGAAAAAGCAGACAAAGGTGTGCCTTGAAAATCACCTTAAGTGAGTAAATGCATTACTACTAGTACTTTGATCTGTGTGATGTTCTCCACGTAAAGGAATTAGATTATTTCCTTTTGAAATACATGAAAATCATACAGGAGACCTAAGCTAGATAGGAAGTAAGTGGATGAATCAGATGGTGGGAGAATTAAATAAGCAAATACAAGAAATCCAACAATATTGTGTGTCCCTTAGCCCACCATTTTTGACTACCTCTAGTTATAATATTCAAATAGTAGTAAGAAATAAATGGAAAGGCTTCCGGTCGGCATCTCCGCTGTTGTCGGGTGGTTTTTTATGACCGCCGGCTTCGTTGTCTGTTTAGAGCCACCCCAACAGCTGTGAGGCGGCTCGGAAAGTCTGTTCTCCATACAGAAGGTCAGATAGAGCTGGCGGGATGGGGTAGAGCGCTCTGAGGAGCCCCCAGGATTGTTTTTTGTCCTGGGGAGGAATCAGGGAAAAAAGGCTCCCCTTTCAATTCGCCAGGGCTCCGGACATCAGAGGATCTCTGCTTCGCAGAGCAAGACGGCGTGAGCAACACCTACCAAAATAATAAAAATCTGCATTGGACGAAATAAGGTGAAATCCGGACTTTAAAGCCTCAAAACTGCAAGTATTTTATCTTTCTAAAAAAGGACTTAAACAGGAGAAAAGAGAAACAAAGTAATATAAAATGGTGACTAGCTTGAACGGAAGAAGGGAGAGTTGAAAGCGAAAGTGTGAAAGTCTGCCTGCTTGTTGCATTTAACTGGGATACTCATAACTTAAGAAGATAGATTTACTTTTGCTTCCACAAAACTGGGGAGGAAAGCTGGAAAAGGAGGAAAATCCTCTTTTTTGGAGAAGCTAAGATTCTGTGGAAGCATGACTTCGAAACAAAACCCGGGGGGGGGGGGTTCCCCTACCCATCAGACAAAGGAAAAATCAGAAAAGCCTCAAACGCAGTTTCAGGGAACTGGAAATGAGGATTTGAAAGAGTTATACTAAGGCTTTGGGAAGTGTTGTTGAAAAGACTGAAAGATCAATAGAAAGATCCCAGAAGGAAGTTAAGGAGCTGGTACAGGAAAAATATGACAAATTGAACCAAAACATCATTAAAGTAGTTTCTGGTCTTTCAGATGCCATGGTGGAAATTGAGAAAAAAGTGGGTGAACTTAGCTCAGAAGTTGAATCTAAGATGAGAGTAACAGAAGAAAAATTCTTCAAAGCTGATGTTAGAACTTAAAGAATTGAAAATGATGTGACAATGCTGCAGTTTAGAGCCATGGAGTTTGCTATAAGATTGAGAGGTATAAGAGAGAATACCAGAGAAGACTTAAGAACAGTCTGTGCGGAGGCATTAGCTGTACTGTTAAAGGTGGGAGCTGATCAAATCCTTAGCTGTATTGATAAAGCTTACAGAGTGAACTCACGCGTGGCCCGACAAAGGAATTTGCCTAGAGATGTGGTTGTTTACTTTACTGACAGAAGGTTGAGTAATGATATTTGGCAGAAGTCTTACCTAGCTAACATTCAGGTAGAAGGCAACCAGATTGGAGTCTACAAAGAGTTACCACCTAAGATGCTAAGAGACAGAAAGGATTTTGGATTTTTGGTGAATGAATTGAAAGGATATCAGATTCCATTTAGATGGGATGCCCCAGTTGGCATAATTTTGAGATATGAAGATGTGAGATACCGTTTAAATACTATTGAAAAAGCAGAACATTTTTACAACAACATTTTCAAAAGGGCTCCCACATCTCCACGTTCATCCACGTTGCTAATTGTAGAAGAAAGAATTAAAGATAAAGAATTTGAAAGAGAGACTGAGGAACAATGCAAGCAGATGGAATTAGAAACTCAAAGAGCAATAGAAGAAACTCAAGGAGCAGTAGGTGGTTTTTCAGATGATCTCCTCATGGACTTTCCAGAGCCTAAAATAAAGCACCCCAGAAGTACAAGAGAGGTGGCACCAGACCTTGAACTGTTGATGCAGGAACCGAAAGATAAACGTATAACTCGAGCTGAGAAGCAAATGTTAGAAAAGCAGAAACAGCAGAGGTCCAGTACACCATAAGAGGAAAAGGGGGACAATGGCAAACTACAGAAATCAGAAGCCATGGGAGGAGCTAGACCAAAGACTACTGCTCTGCAACAGAATCTTCGTCAAATGCTCGATTCGCTTCGTGAAACTTCAAATGACAGTTAAATTTTTATCCTGGAATGTGAACGGACTGAATTCCCCACAGAAAAGAAGGAAAATATTTCATTATTTGAGACAGTTTAAAAATGATGTTATTTGCTTGCAAGAAACTCATATTAGAAACCAGGATCAAAAATATTTGATAAACTCTAAATTAGGAACACATTTTCTATCTTCAAGTCCGGAAAAAAAGAATGGAGCAGTGTTGTATATCTCCAAAAGAATACCAGCTAAAATTGTTGAAACAGATAATAATGGAAGATATATTGCAATTGAAATAAACTTACAGAATGATCCATTGCTTTTGATTGGAATTTACGCCCCTAACCAACAGCAGGAAAATTTTTACAAATTAATAAATGCTAAAATATTACAATGGAATTACAAAGCTATTTTGATTATGGGAGACTGGAATGGGGTGATTGATACTAAAATTGATAAAAAGAGTTTGGCAAAATCAGGGGTTAAATTACCACAGACTTTCTTCACTATGAAAGAAGATTTGGAATTAAAAGATGTATGGAGAGTTCAGAACCCGAAGGAATTGGATTTTACTTTTTTTTCTGATCGTCATAGAACCTTTTCAAGGATTGACTTTATTTTGGTTACACCTGATTTACTTACTAAAACAATAAAGACCAAAATATTTCCTAGAACGTTAACGAATCATAGTCCGATATGGATAGAAATAGAATTGGAAAAGAAAGAGAGAAGATCTTGGAGATTGAATGAGAATTTGTTTAGATATGAAAAGAATATAACTGATCTTAAAAAACATGCGAAGGAATTTTTTCAAATGAATTTGAATAAGGGTACACCTATTGAAATTGTTTGGGACACAAGCAAGGCATATATGAGAGGTGTACTGATCTATATGAACTCTAAGCATAAGTTACTTCAACAAAGGAAAAGAACAGAATTGGAATTAGAGATAAAGAAAAAGGAACAACTACATATTAAAAATCCTCTAGATAATAAATTGCAAGAATCTATAAAACTTTTGAAAGACCAATTTCAAATGCTTATAGCAGAACAAGCAGCAACCAATTTACAATATGCAAAACATAATACATTTTGTAATGCTAATAAACCCGGTAGATGGTTGGCATATACATTGAGAGAACAGCGATGTTCTCGAATTATTGATACTATTGAATATGGAGGAAAACAAGTTTTTCAACAAAATTTAATAAAACAAGCATTTCTAGACTATTACTCTAAATTATACCATAAAGATAATATAAATAATAAGGCTATAGATGAGTATTTTGAAAGAACCAGAGTTACAAAAATTTCTAGTGCACAAAAAGAAAGAATGAATCAAGCAATAACTTCTGAAGAGATTATATTTGCAATTAAACAATTGAAAACAGCCAAAGCTCCTGGGACGGATGGTTTGACAGCAGTGTATTATAAAACTTTACAAACAGAATTGATTGAACATCTTAAGGATTTATTCTGCAGTATACAACAGGGGGGCAAAATACCCCCATCGTGGAAGACGGCCTTTATCTCACTGATACCTAAAGAGGATGGCTCAACAAAACCAGAAAACTTCAGACCAATATCTCTTCTGAACACGGATTATAAAATTTTTGCAAAAGTATTAGCCAACAGATTGATGCCAGTTATCCAAGAGGTGATTCATTATGATCAAGCTGGATTTATAGAGGGCAGATATATGAAGGATAATGTAAGGCAACTCATAGACTTATTGGAACATCTTGAGAAAAGTAAACAGATCCCTGCAGTGCTGGTGTTTTTGGATGTGGAAAAGGCCTTTGATCGGGTCAATTGGAATTTTCTACTAAAGACTTTGTCAAAAATGAACTTTGGGGATCAGTTTGTCCAGGCGATAACAGCAATTTATCAAGAGCAAACAGCGCAAATTATTATTAATGGGTGTTTAACAACAAATTTTAATATACAAAAGGGAACAAGACAAGGATGTCCGTTATCTCCATTGTTGTTTATTTTAACTTTAGAAGTCTTGTTGAACTCAATACGGGACTCAAATGTTTTGAAGGGAATAGTTATAAGGCAAAAGGACTACAGAATAAGAGCATTTGAAGATGATCTGGTGGTTACCCTAACACAGCCTTTGGAATCAATCATCCAGATGAAACATACTATAGAGGAATATGGTTTAGTCTCAGGATTTAGACTGAACCAGAAAAAAACAAAGATGATAGTTAAAAATATGTCGGAAGCCCAAAGGAAGGAACTGGAAAGGTTGGCAGGATTTGAAATAGTTTCAAAAGTGAAATATCTAGGAGTGCAGGTTGCAGCGTCAAATATAAAACTCTTTCAAAATAATTATGAAGTTTTGTGGCGAAAGGTGCAAAAAGATTTGGAAAATTGGAAAAAACTGCAACTATCTTTGCTTGGTAGAATAGCAGCAGTTAAGATGAACGTTCTACCTAGATTTCTGTTTTTGTTTCAAATGATTCCGGTGCTCAAAAGTGGCAAGAATTTGACTGAGTGGCAATCAGGGTTGAACAAATTTATTTGGAATGAGAGAAAGCCTAGAGTAAAACTGAAAATCATACAAGACGTGTGGGAAAGAGGTGGCCTTAAAGTTCCTAATTTACGATTATATTATGAAGCAGCTGTGTTGACACATGTGAGTGATTGGTTTGGAATAACAAAGACTGAAATTTTGAATATAGAAGGCCACGATTTGGAATTTGGTTGGCATGCATACTTACTTTATGAAAACAAAGTGGATAATGTTTTTAGAAGTCATATACTTAGAAATTCCTTGATGAGAGTTTGGAAGAAGCACCAGTTTAAATTGGATTACAAAATACCTTTGTGGTTGGATTTGGGGCATATTACACGGAATATAAAGTCACTCGGGGGGATTTTATATAAAGACATACTTTTTATTGATGGGGGCAGCTGGAATTTGAAGCCATTAAAAACTCTGTTGGAAGAAGGGATTAACTTAACATGGTTACAGTATAGTCAACTTCAGTCAAGATGGAGAGAAGATCAAAAAGTTGGTCTGATGCTGCATGAAGAAGATTTGGTGACGCAGATAAAACAGAAAGGGCCGATGCACATTAAAAGTGTTTACAATATATTGTTAGAAAGAGACTCTGAGAGTGAACTGGTTAAAGATTGTATGATAAAATGGGCACAAAACTTTGCCGAACCAGTTATGCTGGAAACATGGGAAAAGATATGGGTTCAGAATGTTAAATTTACTCAGGCTCAGAATTTGAGGGAAAACTTTTATAAAATGTTTTATAGGTGGCATTTAGATCCTAAGAAATTGTCATGCATGTACCCTAATGTTCAACCAAGATGTTGGAGATGTGACTGTTCAGATGCTACATATTATCATATATGGTGGACTTCTAGAAAAGTGAAAGCTTTTTGGATTAAACTCTGGTGGGTTATGCAGAATGTTTTGAAGAAGAAGCTTCAATTTTCTCCGCAATTGTTTTTATTGGGTATAGTTAAGGATTTCCCAACGAATGAAACAAGATTGGTATTATATATGATTACTGCAGCCAGGTTACTAATAGGGCAATATTGGAAGAAATATACTTTACCTACTATTGAAGAATGGACTTTGAAAATGGCTAGTTTTGCAAAAATGGCAAAGATCTCGGCCTATTTGAAAGATAGGTCTCAAGAAAGTTTTGCAAGGGACTGGAAGAAATGGATAGATTATGTGCAGAATAAATACCAAACAAAGAAATACCAATTAGCATTAAGCTGAAGAAGATTGGGTTGTTTAGAGGGCGTAACTGGAGGTAAATAAAAATCTGAATAGAGATTGATATATTGATATAGAATATTCTTTGATTTAGGTGACGTTATACATTATATTTTATTTTTATTATACAATATGGGGGACTGACATAGGTAAGTAATAATTATTATTAGATTAGAGAAATGTTTGATATCTTTTATTTTGATTTAACTATTATAATACCAGTTGAGAGAAATGTTTGATATGTTTTACTTTGAGATCTCCTTTTTTCTTAGTTTAATATCTGGATGTTAATTTTAGAAAAATTTTATTACTAATAGTTGGATTAGATATTCTATTTGGATTTCACCATATTTTTTTTTGTTTAAAATATGTAGACTGTATAAAATAATACTTTTTGTAAGGGAAGCCAAGGGGGGATGGGGGGGGGGGATATGAGGTTGGGGGCGGGGGGAGAAACAGGGGGGTAGAGAAAAATGAAAAATTTGTATTTGTAAAACTTTTTCAATTAAAAAAAAAGAAATAAATGGAAAAACATGATTGTAAAAATGAAATGAATAATAATTGGAGTATTTGTCTTTGTATTTTGAAATCTAGACAATGATAAGTTTTCCTTTTTTTAATCTTCTTTTAGAAAAAAAAATGAATAAGTATAAATTGTAACAATTGAAATACCTTAATGGTATATGGTGGTAAAAGTAAAAAGGATTAAGTTGTAACTTGGATGCCAGCTAGAACAATTCTAAATTTAATTAGGGAAATTGTAATTATTGAAATATTTTAAATTTATATTGTGATGAAAGTAGAAATGATTAAATTGTGATTTGGAGGATTGTATGGGTAAAAACACTGGAAAGAAAGAAAAAAAAAGTTTAATGCCTAGGTGGAAGGGCCCATATACTGTGGTCATGCGTTCCCACTTGCAGTAAAAATGTTAGAATCCAAGTCTTGGATTCACTGGACTCAAGTTAAGTCTGCAGTTTAGGAATACTGGGAGGCAGACCAGGACTAGGCCCGACCCCTAGTAGTACTAGTAGAAGATGCGCCCCCTATAACTGTCCTACCGGCAACGGACAGGCCACATACGGGGCAGAAGAGGCCTTACTGGTGTCACACCGGAAGCTGACCCTCTACGTACGGCTGAAGATTTGGAATGGGAGGTCAACATATATAGCCATAAGTACACTATCCCTTATTTTAATAAGCGTGCTTGCTGTTATTGTGATTAGTTGTGATTGCTGTATATAGTATGCTGGAATCACCTCTTCCTCAAAAAGACAGGTGCTGAATCTAAAATCATTGACTGTGACAGGGAGCAATACAAAACTCCTGTAAGTACTTATGTTTGAAGAAGCCTGGGAGTGGGGTCTCTGTGGTGTTGCTCTAGCTCTAAGAATGTGGATATTGTATTAACAAATAAGAGGTGGTTCTGTGAGATACCTAAGACTAATATTGTCTTTTCCAAGTCACATATAACCGTAACCTTCTTCCTGATGTGGTGATTTTGTAGATTAAGGAAATTGTGATTGGATAGGTTCTGTGTAGAGGACAATTATGAGTTTTCTGTGGCTTTGGCTATTATTGGCAAAGGGCCTAATGAGTAATAACACACTGAATAGTAGTTCCCAATGTTGTGAGAATACCCAAGTGACACCCTTGCCCTTGAGAAAGGATCTGGGGAAGTTGAGAACCCCAAAAGACAAGGCAAGAATGGGTCACAAGATGTGAACTCTTTGGAACAGGTCCACTCCCGCCAACGATGTATCATAAATAGGTGAGGTCAGTAACCTGGACCTAAGCCAACTCCAAGGCCTAAAATCCTGAGTTTGACAATACAGGGGGGAATAGAACAAAGGGAGAACAAAGGGAGAACAGGCCCCTGTAACAATTGAGAAAGGGGAACTACATGTTAAGAATATTGGAATTGAGTTAAAGCCTGGTTAATCAGTCTGACCCTATCCTAAGCCAAAAATGCTGGTTCTGTTTGTCTGCTGGTCCTTCATCTTACAATGATCTTTGGGTCAGGACCAGGGCCAAAATAGTCCTTGAGAAAGATATTAATGGTGAACCAAAGCAACAGTAACCAAATTGCAAGGAGACTTTTATAATGCATTCAAAAAGGCTGGGAATGAATTGTTTCCCCATTGTTAGCCCTATAGCTGTTAGTGTGGAAATCCTAGGGTCACCCTCCTCATGTGTAAAGTGACATCAGGAACCAGATATTCCTGTAGGATCCCTGATGGGAGATCAATGTCTATCAGAAATACACTTAAGCCTAGAATGACACTTATAGCTGTAAAAACTAACTAGTGGCATTCCTCCTTATGCTCCCTATTATTTCAACAAAAGGTCACTTTCTCAATACCACCACATGTCTCCATTAGAGCCAACACAGGCTTATGTGTCCTACTTCCTCTTGGCAATGCAAGCTCCCATCATGTTTTTGAAGGCACTATTCTCGGAGATAAGCAAAAGGACTCTACACTAAAAGTCCCATGCAGTCACTGGTGGCATGTTAGTGGCAGGGACTTTAGGGGTCTGGATTAATAATAATAAAAAAAACCCAATGGGCCCATGCATTTTCCATGAATATAGGTGTGTGTGTAGGGAAAAATAGAGTTTTCTTCTTATGTGAGAAAAATGTGTATTTGTGTTTACCTACAAACTGGACTGGAACATGTACATCTTTTCCCAAAATAGGTGGGGTTATCTGGGCCAGGCTGGATTAGACAGATGTTATTTCTGTTGTAATAGGCCTGACTTTTATTCTTTGTTCAGACAACTAACTATGAGAGCAATGAAAGAGATAAGAGTTGAGAAAAAAAAATGAGTTGATTTTGATGGAAAGCCTTATAGACTGTAAAATTGACCCTGATCTCTTTGATGAAGATGAAGTTTCTGATCCAGGAACATATGTAGAACTCTCAACTGGGTAATTAGAGAAAGTGCTTCAGAGAATAAGATTTGAAAATCATATGTATTACTTGTCTTTCCTTTGCATTACTATGTACCTTATCCTGAACTGATTATGTTATACAAAAATATTATATGCTTGCTTGCTTATTAAGAAGTGTAGAATGGTTACCTACTGAAAGCATGAGACAGATGGGAAGCAGTGGAAGTTTTTGGATGGAAAAACTTCGTAAAGAAAAGGGGGGAGTAAAATAGAATAATGAAATTGGATAAAAAAAATTGATATAAAACGGGGTCAGTCTAGATGATCTCTGAAGGGCCCCTTTCTTTAGTATTGGGTTCAAAAGGTAAAACCACAGAAATAACTAACCTTTCTCAGCTGTCAAGCTCAGGAAACATTATCAGGAGTAAAAGATCACACTTAGCCAAGCAGAGGCAACCACAGACCTAATGGCAGGATCTTAGATAAGGTTTGCAAGAACACCTGTGTTCCTCTTAAAGAGGGAATACACGTTAGTACGCTTGTAGGAATTAGTAGCAAGGGAAATGGGGGGGGGGGTTGTTGCGATGGGCTGTCAGAAATGTAACCAATCATAAGATGTTAAAAGTATGTATTTAAGTTACTGCATCATAATCTTTCGGGATTCAGTGTTTTTGCTTTTTGTGTTGCACTGAATCTGCGCAATAAACCTCTCTGATCACCCACGGAAATCTTGTGAGTCTTCATTTCTATAACAGTATGATCTCATGTTAACCATATATGGAAAATGCATGATCTCACCGAATCCTTTGTTTTGGAAACATATATAAACTGTATATCAGAGCTCTTTTCTTTGTTCAAAGTTTCAGGTACAAATTTGGCTTTGAACCTCCGGAAATAAACTGTCACTGGCTGACCTAGGAATGTTGTTTGGTCCCTTCATTCCATAACACCACCATCTAATTCATCCCGTTAATTCCTATCTAGCTTAGGTCTCCTGTATGATTTTCATGTATTTCAAAAGGAGATAATCTAATTCCTTTACATGGAGAACATCACACAGATCAAAGTACTAGTGGTAATGCATTTACTCACTTAAGGTGATTTTCAAGGCACACCTTTGTCTGCTTTTTCTCTTAAAGTCCAGGTAAGGTTGGTCAGTCATGCTTGGGAAGGTCTGCTCGACTCTGGTTGTTGTGTTGACCTGCATACGTTGTTTCAATTGCATGACCCGATGTTTGCAAAAGAGTAGCTGGGTTAAAGCATTTGTTTGTTTCAGGATCACTCGTGGTTTCTGAGTGAGGAGAGCTTGATGCTCGTGTCTCTAAAACTCCTTGAATTGCATGGCTGGTATAAATGGTTTTTGGCTGCCTAAGGGTTAATTTCCCAACAACAAACAACTTCCTTCCCTCTGTCTCTGCCTTTGGGCTTATTGCAATGTAGCGGGGACAGCTTTTCTGCCTGTACTTCAACTCCTGCCAGGTATTTGGGGATTTGACCTTCTTGAGTCATGTTTCTCACCATCACGACCAGGAGGGAAACTGGACACGCAGGCATATCTATATTTTTTCCATTTAAGTGATATTTCAGGGTTTTCAGCATGGGGCAACAATTTATGAAGCCATTAACCCCTTGGATATTTATTACATCATTAGAAATGGGTGCCAATGGCTTTCTAATTACAGATCTAGATGCCTCTGTATCTACTAAGAAGGTTACATTATTGCCTCCTATTTCCATTCAGACCAAGGGTTGGGGGTGGGGGTGGGGGGCTTGACTGAGCCCTGGTCCCCTTCAGTCTTCAGGCCTCTCATTTATTGCAGCCAGGCCTATGGCTTCCTTTCTTTACAGAATGCTTCTGTAGCTTTTCTTAAATGCAGATTGAGCTCACTAGGCTTGAGAAGCAACTTGTCTAAAACAGCATATGCACAAACCTTGCAAAGGTGATTCAACATGCTGTCTTGGGACGTTTTATTACAGGCAATCTTCTTAGCCAAAACAAGAACTATTTTTTCTCTTCCCTTTTTTTCTTGCTTGAGAGCAAAATTAATTTATTGTTTATAGGAAGGCAGGCAAGCATAGTGTTCCGAGGCTAGTCTGGGATTTAATGTTATTCTTGCCCTTGCTCTAAGTCCAATTTTTACTTTTAAAAGAAAAGTATAATTTTCTTGGAGTTCTTGGTAATTATGATTACTTTTTATTTCAGCAAGTCTTTTTGTTTGATGTCTTCTTCTTATCCTTATTATTATTAATGAGAGAATAATGGTTATTATTCCTGTAAAGGGCCTGAAGGATAGAACCAGAGTTACGCCATTTTGAGTGTTTCCTTTTACCTTGTATGAACTGGGTGAAGGGGTTATAATGATTTTTGTTGACTTTATTATAGTAGAGGAACTATGTATTATGTAGTTGTTTTGACGGAAATGAATGTTCTTATGTGTTCTGGGAAAATGCTGAATTAAGAATGTCTTAATGAGTTTGTTTTCAAGTTGAGTGTTCTAGGAAGGGGAAGTGCGTATTTGATATTTTGGGGTATCTTTGTTGGGAAGTTGGGGATTTTCCAGGGTGGAACTTGTATTACACATATATTATATAACTCTGTATATTATATAACTCTGTAACCAATTCTCTGGGGAGGTATCTTTTATGTAACTTGATGTATTTTCATGGGAGTATAAATATCAAGTAAGTGGAATGTGATTTTTGTCAAATTGTTTGATTGCAACCCATTCAATTTGACCCTTTGCAAAGCCTATTTTTTCTGTACACGTTTTTATTTCTCTGTTTTTACAATTTATTCAATAAAAATCTTTTTATTTTATGAACGAGATTGATTTTATTCTCACAATTAATTAAGCTGTCATTTTTGAATTGCATAGCTTCTAATTTTTCTTGTTCATTTCATTTTACAAATCATCTGTTTAGCTTGCATAATCATATTATCTTTAAGATTTTCAATATTTATTTTGTGTCCTTTTTTTTTAAAATTGTTTTTCCACTGTTGATAATTCTTTATAACTGAATAAAAGTTGATTTCCTTAATCTCTCTAGCTTTTACAGATCAGAGTCTTCCGTGCAGGGCTAAAGACATGAGAACGAGGTCCCTTCCCCTCTTGGTGGGTGAGGAAAGCATTGCAGAAGTAGAAAAAGGAGGGGGTAGATAGTTTGTGGTCAAGTTTGAAAAACAGCAACCACACATCAGCATTGTAGCTAGTAAAATTCATATCTCTAGAGATCAGGCAATTGCAGTTACTTTGAAGGTACACAAAGACTTTAGACATACACACTAGTCATTCCCACTGTAAATTTTAGTTGAATTACGGAATGCACAGATCTTAACAATTATTATTATTATTCTTTTTTACAGAAATCATATCAAATTTAATTAATTTAATTTATCTGAGTCTTCCCATTTAGACAGGCTTTTCTTTTTATTACCTGCTAAACCCCGGGTGGGAAGAACAGTAACAATTTTCTCCTCTATTCTTAGTTCTTTCAGAGATCTCTTGTTCTTCTTAAGAATGGTAAATCATCAGAATCTTTATAACACTGCAGCATAAAATTTTTTTGTTCAGCCCCAATGTCTGAATCATCTTACTGTATGGTGGGGCTTCTCAACTTTCTATTATGGTAGCCATCAAATCAATGATTTCTTGAGGTTTTTCTGAGAATGGCCCATAATGCTGTTGCCAATTCAACAAGTCAGTGGTTGTAAAAGGGACATATTGAAGTGCAGGAACATTTTGAGGCTGTCCCTGGGCATTCATTCCTGGTACAATGATTTCTCTAGAAGGGGCAATAGTTTCACCCCGGGCCTTTGTTTTACTTCTAGTATGGTTTGACACAGAATCTTCAGAGCTTGCTGAAGACCATGAGGCACTTCTCTTTATTTTCTTCTTTGATTGAGGTTTCATCAGGTTCTCTCTTTTTGGTGGTACAGGAACCGGTTCAGCTTTTATTGCATAAGGTTTTCTTTCTCTCCTCTCTTTTAAGTTTCATCAAACAGACTCTAGCAAACTCTGCCTGACATTTGATTAATCAAGGTGGTCTCTCTTTTATGTTAATCTTCCACTGATCAATATATGGATACTGGTCCCAATGTCCATCCCCTGTTACTTTCTGGTAGACTCTCGAAATGAGCCCTGGGTCCAAAGACCTTCCTCTGGCTACCTCACGCCAAAGGTAGACCACTTATTATGGCAAAATGTCCATAGTGTATCAGGGTCGCATTGGGGGTCTCCATAATCTCTCAGGAATCCTACTTTGAAGTTGTCTAGCATTGCAGGGGTGTCTGTGAGACACCTCTTTTGCTACTACTACCACCCATTCTAAGGAAGCACTACGGCCGACTCGGGGTACTGGATTTTTCCAACGGCTACATTCGAGATCTGCGACCGTTTAACCAACCCACACAGTTTCCTACCTATCTGGACTTTAGGCACGCTGACCTGTCCAGTCGAGGATGTTCCTTCCCCGCTTCCAATCCTACAGATTGGGTACAGTCCTATTCCATACTTGCCTGCAGGTCTTTTGGTCCTGGACATCCACTCAGCAACGGGTCTGTCACCCTGAGGATCCTTGGCCTGATTTTGAGTGCAGGCACTAGGAAGTTTTTCATTTTCAGCTATTAATTTGTCTAAGAACTTCTATCTCTCTTTGAGGTTATATACCAGAAGCATCATTTCTTTGGAGATAGTAATTGCTGTAGGTAATCTTTTAGTCTTGCTATTTCTAATTTAAGTTGATTCTGATTTTATTATTATCATTATCATTATTATTATTAAGCTGTCATTTTTGAATTGCATAGCTTCTAATTTTTCTTGTTCATTTCATTTTGCAAATCATCTGTTTAGCTTGCATAATCATATTATCTTTAAGATTTTTAATATTTATTTGGTATCCTATTTATAAATCATCTTTCTCTTTTGATAATTCTTCATAACTGAATAAAAGTTGATTTCTCAATCTCTCTAGTTCTGCTTTTAAAGATCAGAGTCTTCCATGCAGGGCTAAAGACATGAGAATGAGGTCCCCTCCCCTTTGTGGGTGAGGGAGGCATTGCAAAGTAGAAAAGGGAGGGGGTAGATAGTTTGTGGTCTAGTTTGAAAGAACAGCAACCACACATCAATATTGTATTTAGTGAACTTAAAACTTTTACTTATAAACTTTTACTTATAAACTCGAGTTTATCTTGAAGCATAGAGAAGAAGGAAAGTTGAATTTTGTTCTTCATCCATTTAGGCTGGCCAGACCAACCTGGGTGAGTAAATTTCCCATTAGCAACTACAAGCACTTAAGAAAGGTTGTCTAAGTTAAAATAATCTTATAAACTAAAAATAATGGTTTACTAATGGTTTAGTAATTAGGAAGTGTGTCAATTATCATATAAGAAATGTATGTTAACCATATATGGAAAATGCATGATCTCACCGAATCCTTTGTCTTGGAAACATATATAAACTGTATATCAGAGCTCTTTTCTTTGTTCAAAGTTTCAGGTACAAATTTGGCTTTGAACCTCCGGAAATAAACTGTCACTGGCTGACCTAGGAATGTTGTTTGGTCCCTTTAAAGTAGATGAAGCGGTATCTGCTAGATGACCACTGGATAACTTTCTATTCACTATATTCTAAAAGCAACTATATTCTGAAAGCAGGATATACATCCGGTTAGAAAATGTACAAGCTCAGCTTAAACTCCTTTGATACTCTAAGAGGCCCCCTAACTTGTCAGAAGAAAAGGAGCATCCTAATGAAATATAGTTAAAGGTGATTAGGCCAAAAATAACCACCTGGGCAGGAAGTCATTTATCACAGAATAATTGTTTGGCAAGGATGATGTAAAACTTCAGTAATAAGGAAATGTCAATGAAATATAATGGATGTATGTTAACCATATATGGAAAGTTGCTGTGTTAGCAGAATCCTTTGTTTGAAACAGTATAAAAACTGTGGTCTCAGAATTATCAGATTGTTCGGATTCGTAGGTACATAAACCTCTCTGAACCTATTGCGCAATAAACTCTCTCTGGCTGACCTAGGGATGTTGTTTGGTCACTTCATTCCATAACATTTATGGCACCCTGGCAGATGGGACAAAGGAACAAAGACCTTTGTATCTGCCCTGACGACTGCCCTGGTGAGAACGGCGCCTTCCCAAGCGAAACATCCATCGGCCAGCCACAAGGACTCCATTGAAGTCTAAGGAATCTTTCGGTGAGGAGGTGCCGTGAACCCACCAGCAAAGCAGACCAGTCAAGGACCCACAAAGGTCAGTCAGACACAGAGACCTCAACAAAAAGTCCAAGAGAGAAAGCAAGCCTGCAGGTAAGTATAAATCAGGGAATTTGAGTCTCTCTGTTAAGGGGTAACCCACCAATTAAGTGGTGGAAGAGGGGGCCTGATCACCCTCCTAGGAGACAAGGTGGCATCCTAAAGTCTTCAGTAATGAGTTAAAGTCTCATGTTAGGATTGTGTGAGCAGAGAACTTGATAAAAGTCAAAGTAAACAGAGTAAAAAGTGAGAAGTTAAAAAAATGTGTGGGATCTTATGTGTGGTAAGAGAAGGAAACTGCCGCAGTGTTGTAGGCATTCTGATAGATTACCATTCTTAAGGGGCTGGGAAGCTCTGAAAAAAACTAGGAATGGAGAGGAAATTGTTTATTGTTCTTCCCACCCGGGGTTTAGCAGGTAATAAAACAGTAAAACCTGTCTAAATGGGAAAACAATTTGAATTGATTAATTTGATGTGATTCCTGTTGAAAATTATTTTTGTTGATGTGCATCTATAATGATAGTGTGTAGAATTGAATAGGATTGAATTGATTGTGACATGTCTGGTCAGCCTGCAAATTAAGTGAACATCTTGACTTGGAGCTGTGGGAAACAGAGAGTAGTTGGGGCCCACAATCATAATTATGATTTAACTGCTCTCTGAGTTCCCCCACTCCTTTAAGAATAAGATATAGGCTGCCCAAGGAAATAAAATTAAAACAAAAAAACAAACAGATCTGGAAATGTTTGATGGTATGTGTGTGTGTATGTATGTAATCATTTCCAGACCTGCAAAGAAGGTGAGACCCTCTAGCACTAGTGCACAAAAATATTTAGAAAATGGAGCTTATTGGCTTGTGAAAAAGTTCCCTGAAATAATTGTAATGATTGGTTTGCATGAAATGGGATTTCTGCATGTAGACGTGGTGTACACAAGTAGTTTGATTGCAGCACAAATGTGAATGTGTGTGTGAGGTGTCCCAAAGCTCATAAGGAGTGATAAAGTGAAGTGATCTTGAGCCCTGCGAATGCCTGTGTGCTGTTAAATGAATGCTGAGAGGCGAAAGGAGATGAGAATTCTATGCAGTTTAAACATTTTTTTTCCTCTCCCTGTATTCCGGACCCCCCCCCCCCCTTCCTTTGAGAGAAGCAGGAAAAGGGTGGGCTGGGGGCTTTTGTTCTTTTCACCATTTTTCTCTCTCTGCTGAACCAGCCTGAGAAAGGCGGGGTAAAGGGTGATATCTGATACCTGCCTTTGTAGTTTCACTGTTTTTGACTCGGAATACAGTTTATTTATTTGTTCGTTTGTTAGCAGCATGAGTTGTTGTTCCTTTCGAAGAAGGAGCTAATTTGTTTATAGAGGGATATACAATAGTAGAAGGGAGTGAGGCTTCTACGCTTGTTTTTTAAAATTTTTTTCCTTTTCTCTTAATCTGTCTGAGAAGGGAGGGGCAAGTGGGGGATCAGCTGCAGTCTCTCTCTCTCCCTGTTCCATTTGCATATAAAAGCTTTTCTTTTCTGCTCTGAAAACAATTTTGATTTTATTTTTTCTGGTAATTTTTGAGGTTTAAAATATTTAATTAAACCTATATAAAAGAAATGATTTTGAAAGGTTTTCTGAATCTGACTTGCATTTTACTAAAAGCAGAGAGTGACACTAAAGTTTGATACAAATATGCTTCAGAGCATTGATCTAAAATACTTCATTTAAATTGTTTTACTTTTGAAGCTATTCTTCTTACAATAGTAGAAGGTTGGGAAGGAAAGGGAAGCCTTTCCCTTTGAGGATTTCTGAGGCGCAGAGCTTTCCCTTCTTGAATTCAAAACTCCCAGCTGGGAGATTGCTTCAAAATGGTTGGAGGTCGGCTGCTTGAGAGCAGAATTAGTTTATTGTTTATAGGAAGGGAGGCATGACAAATGCAAGCACATCGTTCCGAGGCTAGCCTGTTTGGACTGCAAGAGTAACCCTTTTTTATATCCTAAAACGTCTTTTGATTTTCTATGTGACCCTTTAAAGTCTTTTGAAATTCCTTTGATTTGTGTGTGTGATTGTTTTATGGTGTTGAGATCCTGTTTTTGTTTGTTATTGGGTTCCTCTGTCCTGGATCTGGCAAATACTCATGTGTTAAAACTTCTAATTACTTTGATTTGATTTCTTTTCCTTCTTGAGTTTTTTACTTTTCTTTCCTGTGTCCCATGTCTGCTTGGATGTTGCAGGCCCCTGTGGTTTTGCCTTTCCTTTGTTGTGGAAAATAAGGTGGCTTCAGCATCTTAATGGCCCATTGATGAAGGTGAGGGGCTGGAGCTCTGCCTGAGTTTCTGCTCATTTCTTTTGGGGAGTTTCACTGCTCTTTTGGTGTTGAGTTTCTTATATTTTCCAACAAAGGGAGAGAGGAAGTTTTAGTGTAATCCAGAAAGTTGTCTTTAAGTTGGTTTGCACAGACTTGTGCTGACTTGAAAGCCAGAAATGGAATGTTTAGTGAAGAAGGAGTTAGGGAAAGTAGAACCATTGGAGGGGAGAAGGATATGTGATTTGTTTCTGGATCATGGGGGACCTTCGGAAGGCGAAGGAAGAAAGTAATGTGTGGGTGGAGCCAAGTAATAATGGGTAGCAGTGGTTGTGATACAGGAAAGGAAAACGCAGTTAAAGGGTGCCCAATCCAAAGAACGGAAGCGTAACTGTACAATATGATGGCAGAAGCGTAAGTGTAGAGAAAGTGGTGTTGGGTGATTCCTTTTTGGATTACACAGAGAGCTCTTGATAAATTTAGTAGTAGGACCTAAAGAGGAAGTGGTGTTTTTTTTAATTGACTGAGATCAGATTAAGTGAACAAAGCATTAGAATACACTTAATTAAGTGAAGGGAGTAGGAAAATCACTCCTGATAGAATAGAAGAGGTGGCAACTCAACCTGATCTGTCCCCCCCCCTTCAGAGACCCACAAAAACACAGCCAGCCGAGGGTTAATAATCACTTGGCACACTCCGCAGTTCTTATCTCAACCTTGGCAGCGATATGCACACCGTCTGCCAAGGACTTTATTGGTTTACACAAACAAGAAAATCTCCTACGTAGCTTTGCCGTTCATCTAGCTTCCAAGACTACGAGGTTGCTCCGTTTGTTTAGCTTTGTTCGTCACGAACTTCGTGACCCACCGTACTGTCTTATATACATATGCTTCTGGGTGTGGTCCAGTGAGTCATTGATCCCGTGACTCCAATCCAATGACTCAGGATTTTCTCATACGTCGCAGCTGCAGTACCCTTTTCTCTCGCCTTCTTTGGCGTGCGTCCAGGAATGACGTCTCTCCCTCACTCTCATCTGAGACACCTGTTTCCCCACTACTTGGCTCTCTTTCAGCTGGCACCTGAGCCGGTGCCAGAGGGGGAGGGCTGGGAGATCTGGCTGGCTCCTCTTCCTCCTGCTCAGAGCTGCCTTCCTCCAAAGGGATAGGCTCAGAGGACGGGGCCACAACACAACCTCTACCTAAAATCAAGCAAGAACTAAGGAAATTCTGAGGTTTGGGTTGATGGGAATGCTGATCTTACCAAACCCCTGTATGCAAAATTAATTGAATCTGAACCTTGGAATTTGAAATGGGAGGGGCACGAAAGAGGAAGCTTTGAAAATTTGAATCAAGCTTTAACCAAGGCTCCTGTATTAAGTTTACCAAATTTGGAAAAACCATTCCATCTCTTTTAAACACAGAAAATGGAATTGCACAAGGGGTGCTCAGGACTGGACAGGACAAAAGAAACCCTGGCATTCCTGTCAAAAATAATGGACCCAGTAATAAGGGGATGGCCAGTATGTATTCAAGCAATTGTGTCTACTGCAATACTGGCCCAAGAAAGTATGAAATTGACCTTTGGGGAAGCCCTTATTGTGAGCACCCCATCTAAAATATGAAGCAATTTTAATGCAGCAGACAGACTTAATTTTAATTACAGATCACAATTTGAATCCAGCACAATTCTTAGCCAACACCAGATTATTGGATCAGTTTGGATTAAAACATTATTGTGTTGAAGTAATTGATTTACAAATAAAAATAAGACCTAATTTGGAGGAACACCCCCTGGAAAAAGAACAAGCAATTTTTATTATAAATGGACACACTAAAGAGATCCTGGAAGCAAGGGGTTTGCCTCAAAATTGGTCTGCTCAAACCTGTGAAGTGTATGCACTAAATCAAGCTCTATGCATCTTGGAAGGAAAAATAGACAGATTCCAAGCATGCATTTGGGATAATGCATACATTTGGTAAAATATGGGTGGAATCATTGGGGAATTCAAGCTATTGTAAATAAACTTTTAAAATGCTATGGTGATATTGGAATATATCCTTTAGCAAATTATAGACAAATGTTTACTTTGTAAAAAGGCGAATAAACAAGCTGTCAGGAAACATCAGATGGGTGGGAGATCACCAGCTTTAAGATCATTTCAATGTATTCAAGTGGATTTTACAGAATTATCAAGAGGGGGGAGAGTACAATTCTATTGGTCATAGTGGACCGCCTCACAGGGTGGGTTAATGCCTCCCCTGCAGTAATGCTACAGCAACAGAAGTGTCAAGGGTTTACTTAGACTCAACCTAGAAAGAATATTGGAATATCATCATATGAATTGTTGTTTGGAGTTGCTTTCACTCCTGGAAGCATATGCATTGATTCCCTAGAATCCAGAGACAAAGTATTGAAACAATATGTGTATAAACTGTCCAGATATTTTGAAGTTCTTAGGAAACCAGGACTATTAGCCCAGATGCCACTTTTGGAGTTTCCAGTCCACAACTTCCACCACGATGATTGGGTGTTGATCCGGAACTGGAAGGAAGTTAAACCCCAAGTGAAAGGGCCCGTGCCAGCCCCAAAGGAGTGGAAGGTGGAATCTCACCAAGGAAATCTATTGACATTGCTGATCCAAAGAAACCAATCGACTGGCGGGCAGTAACCAGTGGCAATAGCGTTCTTCATCACCTGGACTATGTTTGTATTTTTCTTTTTTTAGGACTAAGTAGTTGCCTATGCTGTTTTCCAACTGAAGAGGACTACAACTGATCAGATTCCATTACGCGTTCTCCCAGATGTGTTGGTTTTGTAATTGTGCCTTTTAAGACTTTAGAAAGAAGATCTTGGGTCCACTGGACGAGACTGAAGCCCACAGACCAGAGTGATCCAGTTACATACCAGGTGTCAAGAACTGACAAACCTTTGGTGCTGAAATTCAAGAAGAATACACCCTGCTGAGTCCTACCGGCAACGAACTCTCAATGCACAGTGGTGAACATCCGCCCTACTGAACCACTCTGGAAGCTGGTTCCCTGCACACGGCCGAAGATTCATAAGGACGACGACAGCCTTCACACTGTAGATATATATCTTATTCACTGTAATATAATACATTCTTACACATACTAATGTTAGAGGCAGGTTGGGTGTGGGTGTGGTTTCTGTGGGTAGTTGCTATCCTAGCCCTACTTTTACTCTTGTTTTACACATATAAGGAATGGTTTGGTGGAAAACCTAGGGGTTTTATTGCTACTGCTATTTCCCAATCATCACTACCACTGACCCTGTTCCTGACATAGTGAGTTTTACACCATAGGTGATTATGATTTGTTTATGGCTTTGGACATTGTTCGCAACAGAAATCTCACGTGCTAATATCATGAATTCCCTAAATAGAGACACTTTAGGTCAAGTACACTCCCGCCAAAAACGCATTGTCTATGCACGGGGTCGTTATTTAGACCTAGGCCAACTCCACGACCTAAGGTTGCGCTATTGACATTCCCAGCAGAGGGGGGAATAGATAAGGAAAATGGGCCCCTATAACAATTGCAAAAAGGAGATTACATCTCAAGGATCCTGGAATTAAGTCAAGACCTTGTTAATCAGTATAACCCTACCCTAGGTCAGAAATGCTGGTTATGTCTATCTGCTGACCCTGCATCTTATCATGCTGTTCCTGTCGAGCCACAACTCTGGGTTAGAACAAAAGCCTACAAATATCCTTGAAGGGGATAGTAGAAATAAAGCATCCGTCTCACCGATACAAGGAGATTTTTATGAGGCATTCAAAAGACTGGGTAAAAGCCACTTTCCTATTGCAGGCCCAATAGCTACAGGTATAGACCTCATAGGAACGCCTTCTCTGTGTGTAAAGAGACACCAGAAACTTGGTAGGCCTGTAGGGTCCCTGACAGAAGAACAATGTCAGTCAGAAATGTACTTTGGCCCTAAGATGAACTTCAGGGATATAAAATTAACAAAAGGTATTTTTCCCTCTGCCCACCACCTATTTCAACAAAAGGTTACTTTCTCAACACCACCAGAAATCAGCTTTAAGAAAGGAAAGTGGGGAGGATGGAATATATCCTTTGAAAGCTGTCCAAAACCATTTCAGCCTCCATGGTTTCCAGTCTGGTTAAACTTTAAGATCAAATCAGGTTTATGTATCCTTTTCCACCGGGAAATATTACCTCCCGATATCTTTTTGAAGGACCAGTCCTCAGAGATAAACAAAAGGACCCTTCACTAGAAGTCCCATTGCAACCACTGGCAGGAATGTATGTGGCAGGGACTTTGGGGGTCTGGACTAATGAAAACTACTGTAGGAAGGAGTGTTCTTTTTGTGTGGAAAGGATGTATATTTGTGTTTGCCAACAAACTGGACAGGAACATGTACATTTGTTCACCTTATTCTTAAAACAGGTGTTGTCACTGGAGAATATACTATCCCTGTTCCTCTCATGGGACACGTTCAGAAACGGGTGCCCATCATAATCCCACTATTAGCAATCATGGGAATCGGGACTGCAGTTGGAACAGGTGTAGGTGGTCTGACACACTCTGTAATACAGTTTCAGCAATTGTCAGAAGAGCTTCAAGAGAGCTTGAACCAGATTGCTGGGACTTTGGTAGAAGTCCAGGACCAGATAGATTTTTGGCAGCAGTTGTTCTACAAAACCACGTGCCATAGACCTCCTAACAGCAGAGAAAGGTGGTTTGTGTGTATTTCTGAGAGAAGATTGTTGTTTCTACATGAATAAATCAGCTGTGGATAGGGCTTCCAAGATAAGTCAGAGGTTATAAACAACTGACATGTGGTTTTCTTGGTTGCATGGATCCGGCAGGATAAAACAAATGTTATTAATATGTGCTGTGGCAGGTCTAGCTTTTATTTCTTGTATAAATCCTTTGCTTAAAGAACTATCAAAGAGAGCGGTAAAGGAACTGCAATCCGAAAAGGAGTTAGTTTTAATGGAAACTCTCATCGATCATCAGGTTAGCTCTAATGCCTTTGAAGAACATAAAAGATTCTGATACAGACCCATATGAGCAAATGGAACCTGTAGAAAGGTAGAGAGAATCTCCCCAAGAATCAAGAGAGTAAAGACAATCAAGAACTACCGATCCTTTATTTTATTAATTATATTTTGTTAGACCCTATATATGATAGATTCGTTTATTGGAACTTTGTATACTCAGAGGTTAAAGATGAAAGTTTATGTATTGAGAAATAAACTTCCAGAGGGGGGAATAAAGTAGATGAAGCAGTATCTGCTAGATGACCACTGGATAACTTTCTATTCACTATATTCTAAAAGCAACTATATTCTGAAAGCAGGATATACATCCGGTTAGAAAATGTACAAGCTCAGCTTAAACTCCTTTGATACTCTAAGAGGCCCCCTAACTTGTCAGAAGAAAAGGAGCATCCTAATGAAATATAGTTAAAGGTGATTAGGCCAAAAATAACCACCTGGGCGGGAAGTCATTTATCACAGAATAATTGTTTGGCAAGGATGATGTAAAACTTTAGTAATAAGGAAATGTCAATTAAATATAATGGATGTATGTTAACCATATATGGAAAGTTGCTGTGTTAGCAGAATCCTTTGTTTGAAACAGTATAAAAACTGTGGTCTCAGAATTATCAGATTGTTCGGATTCGTAGGTACATAAACCTCTCTGAACCTATTGTGCAATAAACTCTCTCTCTGGCTGACCTAGGGATGTTGTTTGGTCACTTCATTCCATAACACCTTCATTCCATAACATTTATGGCACCCTGGCAGATGGGACTAAGGAACAAAGACCTTTGTTCTGCCTGACAGTTGCTGCGGCAGGGACTGATGCCTCCCCAAGGAAAGTTCACTGGCTGGCCACAAAGACTCCATTGAAGTCTATGGAATCTTTCGGTGAGGAGGTGCCGTAAAACCCGCTGGAGAAGCAGACTAGTCAAGGATCCACAAGGTTCAGCCAGACACAGAGACCTCAACAAAAAGTCCAAGAGAGAAAGCAAGCCTGCAGGTAAGTATAAATCAGGGAGTTCGAGTCTCTCTGTTAAGGGGTACCCACCAATTTAGTGGTGGAAGAGGGGGCCTGATCACCTCCCTAGGAGACAAGGCGTCATCCTAAAGTCTCTAGTAAGGAGTTAAAGTCTCCTGTTAGGATTGTGTGGGTGGTTAAACCATTGCAGTTCTCATTGGTGACTTTGTTTCAGGCGCCGTGAGTCAACGGTAGTGTTGTTAGGATGGGTGGTCATAATAGTGTCCCCAGGACACCGTTACAATGCATGTTAGCCAATTTTAAGAGTCTGTTTGATGAAATCTAGAAGAGAGGGGAGAAAGAAAACCTTACTGCCAAAGATTTTAAACCAGGCTGATAGGGAGGAATTTCAACGACCCCCCCCCCCTCCGTATTCTACCCGAGCTACCCGAGTGAAACCAGTAGCTCAATCAGTAACTCCCCCTGCAATAAAAGTTGAACCGGTTCCTGTGCCACCAGTAGCAGAGAACCTGACGAAACCTAAGTCAAAAATAAAGATAAGAGTGCCTCAGGGTCTTCAGCGAGCTTTGAAGATTCTGTGTCAAACCATACTAGAAGTAAAACAAAGGTCTCTATACATTTACTATAAATTTTTGAGGTTTAAAATATTTAATTAAATCTATAAATCTATAGATCTATTAAATCTTAAATCTAAATCTATCTATGATTTTGAAAGATTTTCTAAATCTGACTTGCATTTTACTAAAGGCAAAGATTGACACTGTTGGAAGATATGAGAAACTCAATATCAAAAGAGCAGGGAAATTCCCCTAAAAGAAATGTAGGAAGTTAGCACCCACCCCTGTCCTAGAAGAATGAAATATTTTTAGGAAATATTAAAGGCAGAATATTATATTTTCCTGGATGAGAAATGGATAAGCATGTTTTGAAGCTGCTCCCATCTTCCTGCCCCCACCCTTTGTCAATGGGCCATTAAGACCTGGGCCAGTCTATTCTACATAACAAAGATCTATCTCCTTCAGGCAGAGCCATAGTAGGAATTGCCCAAAGATCCAGCAAGATAGGATTAGCCCTCTACACAATAGCAGTAGAAACTCACCACATGTGACCATCAGCCAGCAAGGCTAGCTAAGCCCCCCCCCCCCCCCGGGAGTCTGACAACCAATCAGGATACTCTTTCTGGGCCCCAGGAAGTTTAAAGCCAGAGAGAGCATAAAACCCGAAAACTCCCTGTATCCTTCCCTTTTCTGTTCAGGAACTCAAGCCATGTGATCCTGTCCACCATTAAACCATCTTTCCAAGCAGTCTCCATGTCTCCAGTGTCTTTGTCCCCACTTGGAGCAGAACCTACAAGGATGTTTCTTCCAACAGAAATAAGCAGAAACTCAGGCAGAGTTTCAGCCCCCACCCTTATCAATGGGCCATTAAGAAGCTGAAGTCATCTTATTTTCCCACAACAAAGGAAGGACAAAATTACAGGGGCCGGCAACATCCAAACAGATATGGGACACAGGAAAGAAAAACACTGAGGAAGGAAAGGAAATCAAGCCAAATTAATTAGAACTTTTTAACACATGAGAAAAGGAGAAAACACAGAAACAGCAAGCTGAATAATTATAGGGAACGAACAACTACATGGGGCTAGGAAAAACAGAGAGTGGACTTTAAAACAATTATTTATTTGCCAGATCCAGGACGGAGGAACACAATCACAAATATATAAAATGGGCGTTGGTACTTACCTGATACGCCCCTTCTGGTTCACTAGAGAACGCCGGTCACAGAAGGGTGGTCGCTTGGCCGGAAGTCACATGACCGAGTCTACCATATAAAAGAAAGCCCTGCCTCCTTAGACCCCAGTTGAGACGAGGGCGTAGGTAGACTGTCGTGTCTGGAAAATAAGAAGAAAAGTAAATCGACCCCAGGGACCCTCCCACAAACAGAGAATCAGCCCAGGGGAGCCGGCCAAAGGGAGGGGGTGACCGGTGTTCTCTAGTGAACCAGAAGGGGCGTATCAGGTAAGTACCAACGCCCATTCTCGGTCACGGAGAGAACGCCGGTCACAGAAGGGATATACCAAAGCCCTGGTACCTATAGGGAGGGAGAAGGCCGGCTCCTTCCGGTGTCCTGGGTGCAGACCCTCTGAAGGACTCTCCTCCCAAACGAGGTGTCAGCCGATGCATAGGCGTCCAGGCGGTAGTGCCTGACAAAGGGCGATGGCGAAGTCCAGGTAGCAGCACGACAAACCTCTTCAAGAGAAGCTTGAGTAGCCCAGGCAGCCAAAGTAGCAGCGCTTCTGGTAGAGTGAGCTGTGATGCCACGAGGAACAGGAAGGGATTGGACCTCATAGGCCAGGGAGATAGAAGCCCTGAGCCAGTGACCCAGAGTTGTGGAAGAGACCCTCAACCCCATTGACTGAGGTTGGAAGGAAACAAACAACGCCTCTGTTTGACGGAACGAAGAAGTCCTGGACACATAGACCCTGAGAGCTCGACGGACGTCAAGCGTGTGCCAGACCTTCTCCTGTGGATGACGAGGATGAGAGCAGAAATCGGGAAGAATTATTTCGTGAGCTCGATGAAAGGCAGAGTTGATCTTCGGAATGAAAGCTGGATCCAAACGGAGAACTACCCGATCAGAATGAATGGTGCATAGGTCCTGGTGCACCGATAGGGCAGCCAGCTCTGAGATCCTCCGGGCTGAAGTGATTGCGACAAGAAAGGCCACTTTAAAGGACAGAAACCTCAAGGAGACTTCACGGATTGGCTCGAAGGAAGGCTTAGTGAGAGCCAATAGGACCTTGTTGAGATCCCAAGTTGGAAACCGGTGAATGGTAGGAGGTCGTAAGTTGGTAGCACCTCTGAGGAAAGACCGGATGAGAGGGTGAGAAGAGAGAGTCTCTGTAGAGCCGCAAGTCAGGATGGAAGAGATGGCCACAAGCTGTCTCCTGAGGGTGTTGGGTGAAAGGCCCGATTTGAGACCGTCCTGGAGAAAACCTAGGATATGGAGAATGGAAGCAGAAGTGGGAGGGACCCCTTTGCGCCGACACCAAGCCGAGAAGGCCATCCAAGTAGCGTTGTAAATGCGGTTAGTAGACTCCCGATGAGAAGCTTGGATGGTGGAAATTATCTCGGAAGGGACGCTGGCCTTGGAGAGGAGGAACCGCTCAACCTCCAGGCGGTTAGCCGGAGCCACCGAGGATCTGGTTGTTCTAGATGGCCCTGCCGGAGAGAGAACTCGTTGAGCAGCAGCTGCCAGTGGGGGGCCATTGATAGGGCCACCAGATCCGCGAACCAAGGCTGTCGGGGCCAGAAAGGAGCCAGAAGAACCAATTCCGCCTCCTCTAGGAGCAGCTTCCTGATGACCCTGGCGATGAGAGGAAGAGGCGGGAAGGCATAAAGAAGAAGACCACGAGGCCACAGGCTGATCAAGGCATCCACGGCTCCCGCCCCCTGGGTAGGGAACCTCGAGAAGAACCTCGGAAGCTGGTGGTTGGATGCCGAAGCGAAGAGATCCACTGCTGGGAGGCCGAACTGAGCTGCAATCTCTTGAAACAGCTGAGGGTGGAGACTCCACTCTGTCTGGTCTACTGTGGCACGGCTGAGGGCATCTGCCTGAACATTGGAGGAGCCCGCTATGTGTGTTGCTTGAATGGAATTGAGATGTATCTCCGCCCACCTGAGAAGACGGGAAGCCTCCCGCATGAGGGCCTTGGAACGAGTCCCCCCTTGCCTGTTGACATGGGCTTTGGCAGCCACGTTGTCCGTGAGCACCAGGACATCCAGTCCCCTGAGATGGGAGGCGAACTTGCGAAGGGCCAGGAAGATAGCTCTGAGCTCCAGAATGTTGATGTGAAGACCTCTCTCTTGGAGAGACCACTGACCTTGAGTCAGGAGAGACCCCAGATGAGCTCCCCAGCCGAACAGACTTGCGTCCGTGGCAATGCTTATTCGCTGAGCTGGCTTGAAGAGGCAACCCTTTGACAATGCCGGGGAGACCCACCAGATTAGGGAGTGTAGGACTGCTGGAGGTAGGGAAACTCAAACTGTCGAGGTGCTTCTGCGTGACTGTTGAAATGGGAGCAGGAACCACTGAAGATCCCGGCTGTGGAGGCGAGACCAGGGGGTGATTCCAAAGGTTGAAACCATCTTGCCCAATAAGCGGGAAAGATCCAGGAGCGAAGAACGGGAAACCCTAATTTCCCCCGCCAATTGGGAAATACTATCCTGACGTTCATGTGAGAGGGTAACTAGGAGCTCACAGGAGTCAAGCACCGCCCCCAGGTGCTGAATACGAGGAGAAGGGACCAACCTGCTCTTGGCACGATTAACCAGAAAACCATGGGATTCCAACACCCTTAAGGTAACCTGAACATCTGACACACCCTGAGCTAAAGAACTTGCTAGGATAAGAATGTCGTCTAAATAAAACAAAATTCTAACAGGCAGGGTCCTCAAATGACCCAATAGAGCCGCCATGATCTTAGTAAAAACTCTAGGGGCCGAGGAAAGGCCAAAAGGAAGGGCTCTATACTGATGGTGCCTACCCCTGTAACAAAACCTAAGGAACCTGCGGTGCTCGGGATAGATGGGCACATGCAGGTAGGCCTCTGTCAGGTCAACTGAGGCCAAAAAGTCACCTTGACGGATGGAGAGCAAAATGGTCTGAAGGGATTCCATTTTGAACTTACGATAAACTAAGTACCTATTCAAGGATTTAAGATCCAGTATGGCCCTCCAGCCACATGAAGATTTAGGAACCAAAAATAAGCGGGAGTAAAAACCCCGGTGCCATTCAGGCTCAGGAACACTCTGAATGGCCCTAATATCTAGGAGGTGTTGAATAGCTTCCTCCATCAGAACCCTCTTGGTCCTGATCCGAGAAACCGGGCAGTTAACAAACAGAACTGGAGGTGGAGAGTAAAACTCTAAGGTCAACCCAAAACGAACTGTACGCCTGATCCAAGGATCAGCAGTTGAAAAATCCCAGCGGTCAGCAAAGAAGCTTAACCGACCCCCTATTAAGGAGTCTGGGACTAGACAGGAAGACCTAGCGGGACCTGCGGAAGGGCCTACCCCTGCCACCCCGGGGAGGTCTGCGGGAAGAAAAACGGGCTCCCTGTCTGACCTGGAAGTCCTGCTGGTGACCACCTCTGGGCTGAAAGGATTGTTGGGATCTGTGCTGGAATGAGCTCTCTGCACGAAAGGAATGGGCACGAAAGGAGCCCTGTTGCCTGAAGTCTGATCTCCGAGTTAACGAAGGCAGGATCTTGCGGTGGTCTCGCGTCTCAATGAGAAAGGGATCTAGGGAAGGGCCAAACAGCTTGTCACCTGAGAAGGGGGAAGAGGCGAGGCGCCACTTGTTCCGGACATCAGCTTGCCACTGCCTCAGCCAGAGAAGGTGACGTGAAGTAACTGCAGCACCAATGGCCTTAGCCGAAAACCTGGCAGCATTCAAAGTTGCATCAGCCATAGAGATTCCTCCGCAGGACCAGCAATAGGGGAAGGAGACGAAAGGGCCACCACTGGAGAGTCTACAGAGGGAACTTGTAAAATATTAGTAAAATCAGAAGCCATATTATAGAATCTCTTGTCCAGGCCGTTGGGAGCTGGACCTGAACAAGGAACAGACCATTGTCTGTGGACCACATCAGAGAAAAGCTTGGGAGCTGGAACTGTCTCAGTTCGAATTGCAGGCTCCTGGAAGAGTGAGGATGAAGCAGCAGACAGATGCGATGAAGAGACAGAAACTGAGGAATCCTGAGGAACTGATGGAGGACCACAGAGGCCAGTAACCAACTGGGCTTTATACAAAAGAGACCTGAACAATTGGGGCCTAAAGAGGCCAATAAAGGAGGGTTGGTCAGGTTCAAGACCCTCGTCCTCAGAGAGATCCTGATCCACGGGTATCTCACCTTCAGAAAGAGATTCCTCACTTGGATTAGCCAAGGATTCCTGTCTAGAGGTAGAAGCCATCGTAGTAGCAGGAGCATGAGTTCTGGCAGTGCAGCTTTGCTGGCTCACGTAGCTGGAAACCTCAGAAGCAGCCTTTTGTTGCAGGCCTTGTGCAATGCCTTGTCTAATGGAAGAAGAAATGAGATCTGCCAAGGCAGGGGTTATCACAAGAGGAGCATCAGAGCGTTGGTCAGAAGCAACAGGAGGTTCTTGCCTAGTAGAAGCCTGAGGAGACTGAGGCCTAGCAGATGGAAATACAGAAGAAGCATCACAAACCACAGTTTCCCCATGGATGGAAGGATCTGGAGAAAGATCCTGCTCACCTTGCAAGTTGGTAGCAGGCCCAGCCAAGGCAGAAACAAGGGGAGAGGCAACTTGTGCAGCACTCCTACTAGGAGAGGGATCTTTGTGGGCCTCAGAGGCAGCCCTTTGAAAAGCTTTTTCCATTGCCTTATGCCTTCTAGATTCATCTTTGGATGAAGCAGTAGATTTAGAGCTTTTGGAATGAGAGGGCCTATCAGCAACCCTTGCAGATTTAGGGGGCACAGAATCTCTGGAAGATCCCTCAAGGGAATCTTCAGGAAGGCCTCTCTTGCCTCTATTAAGGGCTCTGCTGCTCCGGTCCGCCATTTTGAATTTACAAAGAGAGGAAAACTCCTGGGGCAATACTTAAAGGCATAGACAACAATTTCTTCAAACTGAGTAGAATATAGCAATAGGTGATTCAGATAACTCACTGTGCTGGATCCTTGCAGAATCACTCCAGAAATTCAGGATGGTGAGGAGGGAGCAGAGAAATAGCCGCTAGCCTAATGGCTTTAATACGCGGCAGTTGGAAATGGCGTGAACTCACCCAGAGCCTTAACAAGCGATCCCAGGTGGAAATAGGCAAAGATACAGAGGAGACTTCCGGCGGGGATGTAGGATCGTGGCAACACGGAGAGAATCGCTCTCTTTCCAGTGTCAGGTTTCTAAGTCTTTTTGGTGCTGTTTCGGCAAAGACTGGTCCCGGAGAGACCAGCAATAAAGAGGGGAAACTTCGGAGGAGGCGGGGAGAGGTGCGATTCCCTGCTGTACCAAGAAGACCCTTTAATTCAGGCTTAGAAGAAACCAGCGGTGCGGTGTGTACAGCTGGCTCAGTGATCAGACGCTCCGATTGAGACCTTCGGGAGCAGAGGAGTGAGTACAGTGCGAGAATTTTGAGATCGAGCAGAAAGCAGGAAAGCTGATTTGGATTATTTTGGTGCAACCGTGAAAAGACCAGAGATAATTTTTCCGGAGGGGCAGCGAGTGAAAGGAAAGCTCAAAGTGTAAACGGGCGGCAAGCAAAGAGGTGAGCAAGGTGGAAGAGGACGGAACAGAGAGAAACGGAGGAGATTAAAAACATTTAAATAACTGAATAATAAAGGTGGAGAAAAAGCGGACTTAAATAAAAGGATCAAGAGGAAGATTGGACAATATTTGTAACCCCTCTTTAGCTGCTCCAATGGAAGGAAAGAGGTAGTTTGGCAAAAAAGAGAAGTGCTTATAGGTGACTGTGCAGTTTTAAGATCGCCATATTGAACTTGGAAAAGACTGGTAATACAAAAACGAACACTCTTTCTCCGTCTAAAACATAACAAGCAAGATCTACAGAACATTGTAAATATATAGATTGACTTTCTTCGTTTCCTGCTTTTTTTGTTTTTTGTCTTGTCTTTGTTATTTAGATATAAGAGTATTATTAATAGTACTTATCACAACTTATTAATTATAGTGATATTCTTCTTTTATCTACTTTTTCTACCTGTTTTCTAAATTTTACATAAACTCTTAAACCTTATGGCATAAGTAGAGATTTATAATTAATTATTGAGAAATAGTTAAATATTTTAGAAATAGTATTTTTTCTTTCTTTTTTGGACATTATATAACTTTACTAGTAATATTTACTATTAACCATTATAATTATTAAATATTGAACAATTAAGTACAAGATATCTTAGTATTAAGGATTAAGAACTGATTGATTAACTAATTTTTTTTCTTGAATATTTGAGTGCATTAACTATATATTTATATATTTTATCAAGCAACCTATAGAACTAATTAATTGATTAAGTGAGTGATTAATTAAGAACTTAATTGACAGTAGCCCCTTTTCCTTTTTTTTCCCTTTTTTTGAGAGGGAGATTAAAGAAAATTAGTAATTTGGAGGGGGGAAAATAGAAAATTGAACTATATTGGAGAAAAGGAAAGAAATAATTTACAAGGAACTTGGATGGTGAATTGGGAGAAAATTGACAAAATATTAGTGGAACAATACAGAATATTGAAAGAGATGACTAGCACCACTACAACAACCCTGAAGACAGGGAAGAAAATGACATCAATATTGATGGGAACATTGGCCTCCCCAGGGACACAGAAGACTTTGGAAGGAATGTTCGCAGCAGAGAAGCAGCCCACAACACCAAACATGCCAACAATGCAGGCTACGCTCATGACAATACAGGAAACTATGGTCAAAATGCAAGAATGTATGACCAGGAATCATGAGGAATCAAGAAAAGACATGGACGAAATAAAGAGAGAGGTTAAAAATGACATTCAGAAGATAGATGGGAAAATAGACTTGCTACAAGAAATCATTAAAAAGAACGATCAAAGGATAAAAGCAATAGAACAAAAAACTGAATTGACAGAAGAAAAGCTGGGAGCCCTGGATACAAAAATGATGGGACTCAATAAGGAAATGGAGAACACAGTGGCGCAATTGGAAATGGAAAAAGCGGCATTTTATTTGCGCTTTCAAAATGTGGTGGAGGACAGAGAAGAAGACTTAACAATGATAATGGCGGAGATGATAGCAATAGCCCTAGAAAGAGAAAGAGAGGAAATAATAAATGAATTAGATGAAGTATATCGGGTTCACACTAACTACGCTAGACACAACAGACTCCCACGAGAGGTACATATCAGATTTGTGAGAAGGAAGGTGAGGGATATAGTCTACAAGATAACAAAGGATGAACCCATGTCTTATAGGAATAAAGAGATAATTACTTTGAAACAAATTCCAAAAAGAATAAGAGACCTTCGCAAAGATTATTGGTTTTTGGCCACGTTGCTAAACAAAAAACACATACTCTTTAGATGGATAACGCCAGAAGGAATGCTGGTAACATGGCAGGGAAAGAAAATAAAAATAGATACCCAAAGTAAAGCAAGAGAACTATATGATCAAATGATGGGTACTGAGACAACAAATGGCAGCAGAGAAGAGGGAGGACGGAATACCAAAGGGAAACAGAGGCAAGAACGTGAAGGAACCCTACAACAAGGAGAAGGAGAAGATGAAGGAGAGATCCAGGAAGAAGAGGGAATGCAAACAAGGGGGAAAAAAGAGAACAGGAAGAAGCAAAGAAGAAACAACAAGAGAGTTAGTAAAAAATGGAACAAAGTCTAAAAATCTTATCGTTGAATGTGAATGGCCTCAATTCACCATCCAAAAGACACCAATTTTTTTAAAAAATTGTGAAACAAAAACCAGACATTGTGTGCCTCCAAGAGGTACACATAAAAAAACAAGATATAAAATATGCACAATACAAAAAATTAGGTAAATTATATTCATCATTGGCAGAAGAGAAAAAAAGAGGAGTGTTGGTGTACATCAAAGAAGGAATAGATAGTGAAGTAAGATATGTAGATCTGGAAGGTAGAATAGTGATGATAGAGTTAAAATTGGATTTTAAAAATATATTATTGGTAGTAGTATATGCCCCAAACAGTAGGCAATCAGAATTCTACAAAAAAGTACACCAGGAAATTATTGATCAAAAAATGGAAAATGTATGTTTAATTGGAGATCTTAATGCTATTTCTGATGTAAGAAAAGATTATAAAAGTAGCCGGAAAAATAAAAGTAAGAAAAACCTATTGCCCAAAACTTTTATGGATATGGTGGAAGAATTAAACATGACAGATAGTTGGAGATTTTACAACCCTGAAACTGAAGGCTTTACATATTATTTGAATCCACACAGGTCTTGGTCAAGGTTAGACATGGCATGGGTAACCAATGTGTTAATGATAGAAATAGAAAATGTACAAATATTACCAAATAACTGGGCAGATCACAACCCAATAATGATAACGTGGAAGGGGCAACAAAGGAAAAAGAATAGATGGACAATGAATACACAGGTTCTAAAAGAAAAAGAATATAAGAAATATATGGAAAAAGAGTTAGAATTCTTTTATAAGGAAAACACAAAACAACAAACATCCCTACAAAATTTATGGGACACAACCAAGGCATATATAAGAGGACTCACAATAGCTTACAATCTAAAACGGAAAAAAGAGAGAGAGAAAGAATATAATAAACTACAAGAAGAGGTACAAAATTGGGAAGGTAAATTACAAAGGAACCCAGGGGATGAACAAATAAGAATAAATTGGATAGCAGCAAAACATAAAATTAATATATTAGAACAAGAGAAATATGCAAGGTCATTAAAATATATAAGGCAAAATTATTTTGAAAATGCAAACAAGCCAGGGAGATGGATGGCATACAGGCTCCGGAAAGAAAGAGAAAAAAGAACAATTCAGAAAATACAGGATGAAGAGGGGAAGATTCAATATAGTTTAGAGAAGAAAAAAGAGATAATAGCCCAATACTATCAAAAACTTTATGAAAAAGAAATAGTAACAGAGGAGGAAATTGAACAATATTTAAAAGAGAAAGGATTGAAAATGTTAACGGAGGAAGAAAAGGACCTATTAAATAAGGAGATTGCCATAGGGGAATTAAGAGAAGCCCTGAAGAGACAAAAAAATAATAAAACCCCTGGGACGGATGGGTTGCCAATGGAGTTTTATAAAACATTTGATGAATCACTAACTGGAATTCTATTAGAGGTATACAATGAAGCTCTGATGGAGGCTAAGCTACCAAACACGTGGAAAGAAGCGTACATTTCCCTGATACCTAAAGAAGGAGCAGATACCACACTAATAAAAAACTATAGACCAATCTCTTTGTTGAATACCGATTATAAAATCTTTACGAGTATAATTGCTAATAGGATGAAAAAAGTAATACAGAATAAAATACACCAGGATCAAAATGGTATTTTGCCCTCCAGACAAATCCAAAACAATTTAAGAATAGTAATAGATGTTTTAGAATATTATGAGGTGCATCCAGAGAGACAGGTGGCACTGATCTTTCTGGATGCACAGAAAGCTTTCGACCAAGTAAATTGGACATTTATGATCCACCAAATTCAAAATATGAACTTTGGAGATAAATTTACAAAAATGATAGCATCAATATATCAGAATCAAAAGGCATGCATTCTGGTAAATGGGGATCAAACAAAAATTTTTGGAATAGATAAAGGAGTAAGACAGGGATGCCCATTATCGCCTTTACTGTTTATTTTAACCTTAGAAAACTTGTTAATTAGAATTAGGACAAATGAGGAAATATTAGAACTAAAGATTAAAAAAGAAGAATACAAGGTCCAAGCTTTTGCAGACGACCTTGTCTTCTTCGTAGAAAACCCAATAGAAACAACCCCAAAATTAATAGAAGAGATTGAGAAATTCGGAAAGGTAGCAGGATTAAAAATTAATAAAGAAAAGCCGAAAATGATGACGAAAAATATGACAGTTAAACAAGTAGATAAATTATCAAAAGACTCAGGATTACAGCCAACTAAAAAAGTAAAATACTTAGGGATAAATTTGACAGCCAAAACTGTGACAATAAAAGAAAATAATTATGAACCTTTAGTCCAGAAAATAAGGGAAGATTTAAATAAATGGGGGAAATTAAATTTAACTTTGTTGGGGAGAATAGCGGTGATAAAATCGAATATACTTCCAAGACTCCTTTATCTATTCCAAACGATTCCAATAAAATTAGATAAGAAATTCTTTACCAACCTGGATAAAATAACTACAAAATTTGTGTGGGAGGGGAAAAAATCAAGAATAAAATTAAAGATATTACAAGATGATAAAACGAGAGGTGGATTTGGGTTCCCGGCATGGGAAAAATATTATAAGGCGGCATGTTTATCATGGATCAAGGAATGGATAACCCTAGATAATCAAAGACTTTTGAATCTGGAAGGACATGATCTAATGAAGGGATGGCATGCCTTTATATGGAGCCCCGGAAATAAAACATACAAACATTTCAATAACCATACCATCAGAAAATCTTTAATAAATACATGGCAACAGATTAAATCTAAACACTATATGAAAATCCCTGGTTGGCTATCAACAATAGAAGCAATAACCTACCCTAATACATTAACAAAGCATAAAATTCTAAGATACAGAGAAATATTAGATGTACAGGGACAATTGAAATCAAGAGAAGAACTTTATGATCAAGGAATAATAATCGATTGGTGGCCCTATTCACAAATAAAGATAAGATATAGAAAAGACCAGGAGGAAGAAGGAATTGACATAAAACAAAATCAATTGGATAAATTACTAGAATCTAAAGAAGCGAAATTGATCTCAAAAATCTACAAATATTTATTGGAATACGATTTGGCAGAAGAATTGGTCAAAGGTCAGATGATAGCGTGGGCGAGGAATATAGGGCATAATATACAATTAGAGGAATGGGAAAGGGTATGGGAAAGCAATTATAAGATGACAAAATCAGTAGCCTACAAAGAAAATCATTATAAAATGTGGTATCGGTGGTATCTGGCTCCTGTAAGACTAGCCAAAATGTTTCCAAATGTAAATCCAACTTGTTGGAAATGTAAAAAAACACAGGGGACTTTTCATCATGTTTGGTGGCTCTGCCCAGTAGTTAAGAAATTTTGGAGCAAAATAAAAACATGGATAACAGAAATAACAAAATACGAAATTGAATTAGAACCTGAGGTTTTCCTATTAGGCATGATCAAAGGAAATATTAGAAAAGATATTAAGTATTTAATTTTACATATAATCACGGCGGCTAGGTTATCATTAGCGCAATTGTGGAAATGTGATCGCTTGCCAACAGAACAGGAAGTAATACAGAAAATATTTGCATGCGCAGAAATGGACAAATTAACTTTACAACTAAAAGATAAGGAGGACTCAGATTATTATATTATATGGAATAAATGGTACCAGTGGACAAAACAGAGGAAGAGGAAAAGTGAGTAAAGATGGAATCTAGAAGAAATTGATGCAATTAAAAACAGCACTGTCAGATGGATATAGTTGGAACAATGTATATATGTATATATGTATATGTATATAAAAAAAGATATAGAAATTAGTCAATATGTGAAGTTGAGTAATAGTACAAGTACATTTGTCTTTTGTGGTTTTTTTGTTTATCTTTCTTCTTTTGTTTGACTAATAAATTTGTGTATTTTAAATGTTTGTTTTTAAAGTCTTAATAAAGGTTTGTTTTTAAAATTAAAAAAAAAGAAATTGATACAGAGATGGGTTATGTGGTGTTTTTAATTGACAGAGATCAGATTAAGTGGACAAAGCATTATGTTAGATTTATACATAACACATTAGAATACACTTAATTAGTGAAGGGAGTAGGAAAATCACTCCTGATAAAATAGAAGGGGTGGCATCTCAACCTCTACCTAAAAACAAGCAAGAACTAAGGAAATTGTTAGGTTTGGTTGGACATTGCAGACTCTGGATTGATGGGTATGTTAATCTTACCAAACCCCTGTATGCAAAATTAATTGAATCTGAACCTTGGAGTTTGAAATGGGAGGGGCACGAAAGAGGAAGCTTTGAAAATTTGAAACAAGCTTTAACCAAGGCTCCTGTATTAAGTTTATCAAATTTGGAAAAGCCATTCCATCTCTTTGTAAACACAGAAAATGGAATTGCACAAGGGGTGTTGGCTCAGGACTGGGCAGGACAAAAGAAACCCGTGGCATTCCTGTCAAAAATAATGGACCCAGTAATAAGGGGATGGCCAGTATGTATTCAAGCAATTGCTGCTACCTAATACTGGTCCAAGAAAATAGGAAATTGACCTTTGGAGAAGCCCTTATTGTGAGCACCCCATCTAAAATATGAAGCAATTTTAATGCAGCAGACAGACTTGATTTTAACTACAGATCACAATTTGAATCCAGCACAGTTCTTAGCCAACACCAGATCAATGGACCTGTATGGATTAAAACATTATTGTGCTGAAGTAATTGATTTACAAATGAAAATAAGACCTGATTTGGAGGAACACCCCCTGGAGAAAGAAGCAATTTTTATGGTTCCTCTAGGGTGGAGGAGGGAGTACAGAAACACAGATATGCTATTGTAAATGGACACACTAAAGAGATCCTGGAAGCAGGGGGTTTGCCTCAAAATTGGTCTACTCAAACCTGTGAATTGTATGCACTAAATCAAGGTCTATCGATAGGGAGCCTGGATAGCTCAGCAGACTAATGCATTGTAATTTAACTCCAACTGTTGGCAATTAGTAAGTTCCAATCTCACCAGGCTCAAGGTTGACTCAGCCTTCCATCCTTTCTAAGGTAGGTAAATTGAGGACCCAGTTTGTGGGGGCAATAAGCTGACTTTGTACAATATACAAAAGTATGAAGGCTATTGCTTAACGCATTGTAACCCTGAGTCTCCGGAGAAGGGCGGCATATAAATCAATTTTTAAAAAAAGGGGGGGGGGGGCTCTATGCATTTTGGAAGGAAAAATAGGCAGATTCCAAGTATGCATTTGGGGATAGTGCATACGTTTGGCAAAATATGGGTGGAGTCATTGGGGAATTCAAGCTATTGTAGATGAACTTTTAAAATGCTATGGTTGCATTGGGACATATCCTTTAGCAAAGTAAATTACAGACAAATGTTTGATTTTGTCAAAGTGTTTTCAGGATTGCTGTGGCCACTTGATCAGCTACAAACTGTATGGACTTTGATCAAGCCATCTCCGGTCTGCAATTAACTGCAAGCCTTCCCCGCCCTAGTTAACTGCAGGTTAGCTTACCATATAAGCACGGACCTTTCTCATTGCTAGTCGGGCCTAGACATAGTTTTAGGCCTAAATGCAGACCCAGTGCTGAGGCACCTGGATGCAGACCTGGAAGAAAGGAGGAGAACTCTGCTGGGAAGCCCCGAAGCCTGCAGCGGAGAAGAAGCTGTGTTACTCCCACGTAGAGCCCTATAACTGATAACTGAAGATATCAAGGACTAAATCTGGAACTTTCTGCACAAACAGCTTATCTGCCCTGAGCTGTACCCATTCTCTATACCTACAGGACTGTTTGCTCACACCAAATTGTGACTCTATTTGTTCACTGTGTAGCTTTAAAGGTTTTTGAAGTCACACTTCTCGCCTGACTGTGAAAGTGTTAACTTTCAAGATGCTCTCTTTTTCAAGGTGCAGTGTTGAGAAAGCTTCCCTGGTACATACTGTTGAATCTTAACAAGGGGTATGAAGAAGGCTTGACAGGCGTATTTGTTCTTCAACCCCTTTCCAATTACATCTCTACCCTGTTTGAGTGTAACCTGAGCCAATGTTCAAAAATTCCTATCTTCCCCACAAGAGTGGAATACCACGGTGAAGTTGCAACCTGCTTAGTGAATGTATTAGTAACATTCCCTTGTAGAGTTGACATCTTATACGTATTGTTGATAGTTGTGCCCTTCTCAGATTCTTGGCTACTGCTGTTTAGAGTTTATGTGCATTCCTCAAAATCCTGACTCTTTGGATGAATCATTGTTTTAATTCACATCACCTTAGGGCTTAACTCTCCAGAAAAGAAAGTGTATTGTGCTTATTCAAATTAAAGCAAACCCAAGGAAGGATTTCTGAAACTCTTGAAGCAGAAGGGGGAAAAGGGAAAGATATTTCTCCTTACTGTGCAAAGATTAATTTATAAAGACCTTGGAGTCTCTGTGTTAGATAGTACAGTAATTGTCGAGCCCTGGCTGGGACTCGACACACTTGGGGGGAGGAGAGTGGGAGATGTTGCTACAGCTACTTGTAAAGAGGCTGGGAGGGTGGTGGGAGGCCAATCCGGGAGGCGAGAGGATAACCGGCATCGAGAGGCTATCAGCAAAGCAGCAGGAGGCCACCAACGACTGCGGAGAGGTCCCTGGCTCCCGGCATGGATTGGCAGATTGTGATGACGTTTCAAAGCGCCGAAGAGCTGCGGAAGGGTGGGAATTACAAAACACAACATTTTGATCTATACCCGAACAATGGAGGAGCACAGCTGTTTGGTTCGTCAAGTATTGGAAAAGTTACTAGCAGCCAAATTATTTGTGAAACTATCAAAATGCGAGTTTCACCAAACAAGATTGGATTGTCTGGGATATAGAATATCAGGGGAAGGAGTCGAAATGGATACCAGGAAAGTCCAGGCAGTGTTAGAATGGCAAGCCCCGAAGACTCGAAAACAGTTACAGAGCTTCCTCGGGTTTGCCAATTTCTATCGACAGTTCATTCCCTCCTTTGCTAAGGTGGCTTTGCCCTTGACGGACTTACTGCGGACCAAACTCGCGATAGCAAGACCAAGACCAGGGCAGCCGTTATGGTGGGCTACTGAATGTCAATGGGCTTTTGAGGAACTGAAGGGGCTTTTCACCCATGAGCCAAACACCCCGCTCCCAAACAAGCATTTGTAGTGCAGGCAGACGCCAGCGATGTGGCTGTAGGGGCCGTTCTCTTACAGAAAAACGCCCAAGGCCAATTGCAGCCCTGTGCATATGACACCAATGGAACGAGGGTGGGCAATCTGGGAGAAAGAAGCATTTGCCGTACGGTGGGCACTCCTGACTTGGCAACATCTTCTTGAGGGTGCTCCACACCCATTTGAGGTGTGGACGGATCATAAGAATCTAGAAGCCCTCCAAACACCAAGAAGGTTGTCCCCAAAACAGGTGAGGTGGGCGCAGTACTTCCAGTGATTCTCATTTCATCTAAAGTACGTTCCGGCTGGGAAAAACTTCCTAGCCGATGCCTTATCCCGGATGCCCCAATATAACAGCAAATGGAAAGAGGTAGCTGAAGCTCTCATACCACCTGGGCAGCCGGTGAACAGAATACAGCGGGTAACACGTCAGGCAACCTGTTCCAGGATGAATTAAGAACAGCATTGATAACTGATCCGTGGCTAGCTAGTAATCGAGATCTGATAAGTTTCAAGGAGGATTTGGCTTGGAAAACAAATTATATATCCCTAGCAGCCTACGGACTGCTATATTGAAACGCTGCCATGATGCCAAACCAGCTGGCCATTTCAGTTTTCTAAAGACATTACATCTAGTAAGAAGACAGTTTTGGTGGCCCCAGATGCAGGTGGAGATTGAGGAATATGTGAAGGGGTGTCCAACATGCACGGTGGCCAAACCAAGGACGGGACAGCCCCTCGGTCTATTACAACCAGTGGCTGATCCTCGGCGTCCATGGGATGAAATTGCTATGGAATTCATAGTCGACTTCCCAAGTAGCAACAGTTTTACGGTAATATGGACAGTGGTGGATTTGTTCTCGAAACAGGCTCATTTTGTGCCAGGCAAAGGGATACCATCTGCATGGCGACTAACAAGCCTGTTTCTCCAACACATCTACTGCCTTCACGGAGTGCCAAGACGTGTTGTATCTGACAAGGATGTGCACTTCACCACTAGATTTTGGAGGGAGTTTATGCATCTGATAGGGTCAACACAAGGGCTGAGTTCAGTATTCTATCCCAGCACCAACGGGGCGGTTGAACGAGCCAACGCTATGGTGGAACGTTACCTGCGGTGTTACGTGTCATACCAGCAAACTGACTGGTCAAACCTCCTACCGTTCACGGAGGTGGCGTACAATAACATGGTGCAATGCAGCACAGGCCAGTCCACTTTCCAGGTGGTGTATGGTATGGAACTCCCGGAGATCCCTGAACTAGAACAAAACCCTCAAACCACATAAACCCCAACAGGATGGGGGGATAAGATTTGCAGGGTGTAGCCTCAGGTGAAGGCAGCCTTACGGAAGGCTGAGGAGGAATATAAAGTCCAAGCAGACAAGAAGAGGGTGGATCATAAACCTTTCCAGGTGGGGGATCTGGTTTACCTCTCCACAAAATACCTGAAGCTCAGAATGCCAAGTAGAAAGCTGGGAAAGAAATACCTGGGACCATTCACAATAACCCGGGTGATCAATCCTGTAAGAGTTGCCCTAAAACTACCACCACTACTGGGGAAGATCCATCCTGTCTTCCACAGTAGCCTGTTGAAACCCGTAGCAGCAGAACGAAGCAGGGACCCCCTTAATCCACCAGGTCCAGTACATACGGACTACTATGAAATAGACAGAACACTGGATTCCAGAATGCATAGGGGCAAGGTCCAATATCTAGTGCAATGGAAGGTGTACCCATTCACCGATGCTACTTGGGTGGCAGCGCCAGACATCCACGCTGCACGGCTACTGAGGCGATTTCACCGTAAATATCCAAACAAGCCAGGGGGACCAAATAACATAACCGACAATACTAACCCGCCTGCTTTCTCCCTTACAGGTGGACCCCTGATAGAGGGGAGCCGCCTGTCAAGCCCTGGCTGGGACTCGACACACTTGTGGGGAGGAGAGTGGAAGGTGCTGCTACAGCTACCTGTATTGGAGGCTGGGATGGTGGTGGGAGGCCAATCCAGGAGGCGAGAGGATGACCAGCATTGAAAGGCTATCAGCAAAGCAGCAGGAGGCCACCAACGACTGTGGAGAGGTCCCCGGCTCCCGGCATGGATTGGCAGCTTGTGATGCGGTTTCAAAGCACCGGAGAGCCGCGGAAGGGCGGGAATTACAAAAGACCCAATGAACAGCTGATGGGGGGGTGGGGCTTTGAACGCCGGATGCTGGCTAACCATACCTAAGTGAATAAATAGTGCTGAGAGGCAGTTGCTCTCAGCGCTGACTTTGACCCAATTACTTGTCTTGTCCCGTCTGTTGGCTGTGTTCGGCAATTAAAGCTTTACAACTATCGCCATCTCCTGGTCTTTTATCTGAATCACACAGAACCATAACAGAAAGGCCGAGAGTAATCTTTACTGCCTGTACGTTTGTGTTTAACTATTTCTCATCTCAGACTGTAAGCAAGATACAGGTTCTTAGCAATGTTTGACAGGATGATCAGTGGTGGGTTGCTACTGGTTTGCACCGGATCAGGCAAACTGGTAGCGGTGGCGAGAGGCTCTGCCCACCTGCCCAGACGTTTGTGCGCATGCCCACAAACAAACCGGTAGCAACAGGATTTGGAACCCGCCCCTGAGGATGATAGCAAACAGCATTGTCTATCATACTGAAAAGTTCAAGCAACTCATGTCTTTTGCATGATGTACTGTACTGATATTGCAAGGTCTTAGAAAAAGACTACCATTAACAGAATTTCTTAAGATCCATCACATTGAACAGTCCTGTTAAACATCCTAACATAGTGGAACTCTTTCATTCTAAGTCAAGGTGGCCCACAGCCCATTTCAATTATAGTCTTTATCTCAAATTCCACAAGGGGACCAGCCCACGGGTCTCCTTTTCATAGACATCTGGGACCAACCCAATGGGTGAAGGCACCATCTTGACAGTGTTCTTGCCAAACAGCTTGCGTTCATATTCAATGAGCTGTCTCCAGAAACCTGTGTTGGGCCTTACAACCGGTCGCCTGCTCTTCACCCACTCGTGAGCATCCAAGAGGCTCAACCGATGATATTTCATTAGGTAAGCAATACAGAGGGAGGCAGACCGACTGACACCTGCCACGCAGTGGACTAAAGTTCTTCCATTCTTCTTCCCTGTCTGGTGTATCCTATCAGCCACGGAGTCAAAGTACAAAGACAGTGGAGCATGGGGGAGGTCCGGAACAGGCACCTTCACATAGTCAATATCTGGCCAGTTGGCATTGGGGATTTCCATGGTAGCATTTACTACACAGGTCACTGCCCGGGCGTACACCATGTGTCTATTTGACGCAGCGTTGCCAGAGCAGAGATAGAGACAAGGAGAGATTTGAGCAATGCCTCCTAAGACCGACAATGTGTTCCCAGCAGCAGGAGATGGCTTTGCCACTGAAGTGGGTGGAGAACGGCGAAAGAACCCATGGTTCCGGAAATTCATGGTGGATGGTTCAGCATACATAACAGCTAAGGGGTGGGGGGAGGTGGGGTGGGGGGAGAGAGAGTGAGAGAAAAGAAGCAGTCTTAAGAATTGGTACACTTTAACAATTTAAGGTTAATATTCTGATTTCTCATGTCTTAAACTTGACCTGCTCCACAAATGCAAAGGTTTAACTCTCTTTTTTATTCTTACAAACTGTTTTGCTGTTGTTTTTCGTAAGAGAGGAGCATGAGACCTGCAGAGAAGCGGGATGAGGTAGGAGAGAGAATTAGAAACAGATTTTGCAGCAAACAAAACCAATGGATGAATCAGCTGCAGTCAGCAAACGATATGTTGAAGCAAGACAAAACTGGCAATGGAACAGAAGGAACGGAGGGAGAAGGAACAGGCAGGAATACGTACACAAAGGCCTGAAATAAGGGTGGTCAACCCAAACATCAGCAAGTTCTACTTCTCCGCAAAGCTAAATAGTTCCCCATATCCTACCTCAGTCATTCCTCTGGAGCTCTCCAGAAACTGCTGACATCCAGAGGGGGACCCCTGCTTCTTAGGCTAGACAGGGAGGGGAGGGGGAGGAAGGAACTGGAAACTATGATGCTGCAGGAATAATGTGCAGGAGGGGGGATGATGGAGATGATGGGAAAATGGAGGAATGGGGGAGGGAGAAGACAGCCTCTTAAAGGGGCAGTGGACTCTCTACTATCCCTAGGATTCACCCCAGCCTGGACTGTTAATGTGCATTTTTCAACCACCTCTCTCACCCCTCCCTCTTTCACCACCATAGCCATGGGCTCAAAAATCAGGGTGGAGAAAGTTCTGATGCTAAATTGTGACTCATATTCCCTCAAGATTGGTGCAAAGGGAGAGAGGCAGTTTTGGCACCAGAGGTTCTCCTCACCTTTTACCAGGAGAAGAAAAGTCCAGTTTGCATTCACTGTTCCCCATAGGTTTTGCTTCCCTACCCCAGTTGTTGACTAAGGATCTAAACTAAAAAAAACCACCTTCCTTTCCTAAAAGAAAGATTGGGATTTCTACTGCTATCTGGTGTGCTGGTGGGATATAGGTGATGTCTCTGAATGTCCCAAGGTCTTTCAGGATAGGATTGCAGATTTAAGAATATGGTGCTATTTAGAGTTCTTTATATAAGAATAGGATATAGTGCAGCAAGCCAATCTGTCCTCCCATTTACCCTGAAACTTGTATCTTGTACCATAACCCCACAGCCCAAATTCTGAAAAAAATAGTCTCCCCTTTTCAATTCAGGTATGCTTGCATTTGGAGTAGAATAAGGGTGACCAAATAAATATGCTGCTTCTAAAATGTCCACTTTCAATTTTACTTACGTTGTTTTCCCTATCTAGTTTTCCCCCCTAGTTTCATCTGCAGAGACTCTTGGGGTATTCTGATTTCAGCTGCCAGCTACCTTATTCCTTCATTTTCCATTTCCATCAAAACCTCCCGGTTTCAAACATTCTTCCCCACAGATACATCTATGATGCTGAATCGTCTAGTTTTCAAACTTTAAAAGACCATACTCACTTGTATATACATACTTGATTTTAACCCCTGAATTATACACAACTTCCCCTACATATAGCTATCCCTGCAATGTTGGGCAAATGATAAACATTATAAGACATAAATTAAATTTAAGCTCACCCAATGTCAACTGCCCATCTCTTTCAGCTTTGTGCTCAAGATGCCAGTTTGAGAACACAACCTCACCTCAACAGATTCTTGCCAAAATCCATCTTCTTTGTTTACCAAAAGTTTTTGAGCAGTCATTCCAACTCCATTTTGACTTTTGCCGGGTCACAAGTCCCCTTCCATCCTTCTCAAAGGACACCAATCTTTGTATCTGGCTTCAGTTCTGGGCTCCCTTTAATAGCCCTTAAATAATGCTTCATCTCCAGTTCTCCTTCCTTCAGAACTCATCTACTCAAAATTTAGCTGAATTGTGTTACTGTCATGGTCTCTAACAGCAACTGAGCAATTCTCTGCTCATATTTTGTACAGTACATTGCCACAAGTCCTGTAAAGGCATGGTAGCTACTATAGTTGGGTCACAATTTTAAAACAAGTTGATCTGCTCCCCACCTCAGCTAATCACAACATATTTGTTAAATTTATATGATGTGTATATGATTATATGACTATATGCACCCCTCTTCTTAGCCCCTCTCTGCATTTGGGGGCAGCTCACTCTCTCACACACACCCCAATTCCTTCATTGGATGTTCTTCAGTCTCAAAGGCCATCCCACTCCCAAATATTCAATTCCTCATCCCTCCTCTTATCCCCTTCTCCTCCCCAAGGCCCCACCTTAGAAATAATTATTTCTGAATTTACAAAAACAGCAATGCCAACTCCAGTTAATCCTCAATGCCCAGTTTTGTGGGAGAAAGATGAAAAACATTACCAGTCAAGTGCTGTTTTTCAACTGAGTCTTTCAGGATAGTTCCAACTCTTCTCTGCCAAGGAATCTGCTCTCTCCCTTGGGGAAGAAGGCTGAGGATTTCTCCGTTTCCAGGTGGGTTTGCCTTTTCTGCCTCCTCTCCTTCCAAATAGCCCACTCTGTATAAGCAGCGTCTGTACAATTTACATTAATCAATACAATAAATCTCTTTTCTTCTGTCCCCCTGGTCCAGCTCCTCTCCTTCCCGCAGGATTTCTCCAGCTCTGGCGTTTCCTTCCGTGACTCCCCACACCCCACAAAGCCTGGCCTATATACCACCCCTGCTGCCCCACTCCTCGGCTGGATCACTCGAGCGTTGGAGGCAACAAAAAGGTTGCCATGGCGACGGGATGCGGAGAAGGCTGCTGTCGTCAGCGCCCGTGACACAAACCAGAGCTGGCGGAGGAGGAGGAGGCGGCGGCGGCGGCGGCGGAGGTGACCGCGCAGGCGGGACTGAAAAACTCCCACGGATTTCCCCCTCCCTCCTCGGCTTCCGGCCCAGATTCTCCGCCTTTCCCGGCCGCAAAAAAGGGAGGGTGAGCTGTTTTGTGCGACATATGGTAGTATAGACTCATTGGGGGGCTTTCCCCAGACCGCAATCCTGCTGCAGCTCTCTTCCGCAAGCATCCTCTGGCAGGATGGACAACACTGAATTGATCCTCAGCTTTGCAGCGCCAACCACGTTTTAGGCCAGCACATTGTGCGAATTCCCCAAAGTAAAAAAATCACGATTCGCCCCCGCCCCCGCCCCCGCCCCGGGAGCAAGTTGTCTGAATGTAGTTTCTGTGTGACCTCCTTTGGGGGCACCTCACAAACACACACAGAGAGACAGCTTCTTTTTTGCTCCCCTGCCCTGGTAAGGCAGGACGTAAAATGAAATTGGATATAAGAGTGAAATAATACGGGGTCAGCCTGCATATCTCTGAAGGGTCCTTTTGACTTGAGAAAGTTGCAGAGTTCAAGAAGTCAAACCGCAGGCAAAGAGACAGTTGCTGGGTTCAAAAAGTCAAACTACAAGTATTAGCTAACTTCCTGGTACTATGTTAAAATGCAGAACTAACCCACCTGGAGTTTCCTGCCTAAAGTGATAGGGGAGGGGGGGACTAGCTAAAGAGGCTGATCTAAGATACTTCCTGTTTTTGTTAGTATATAGATACCTATCATAAACAGAATCCTTGTTCAGATGTTAGGATTTATATTATGCTATCTGAACCTTTTGGCCAAAATAAAGCTTTTTCTGATTTTGAAATTCATCTCTTTATTTTTCCACGACACTGGTAGTGATTACACACCCACCCCTCCCTTCTTGATCCCAGATATCTCACACCATGAAGGTGTAAGTTAACTGTTATGTCCTTATAAGGACATCCGCCTGGGATTGGCTGAAGATCCTTTTCGGCGGGAGTTTTGAATCCCTGTCAGTGGGCGGTGCGTCTGCCGGAGCAAATATAAGGAGAGCTCCGGCAGCGCACAGGCAGTTCAGTTCTCGTTATTAAACGTTGTTTCTTGAACTCAGCTGGTCACTCTTCTTTCCTGCGCCGATCTAACACTGGCGACGAAGGACTAGAGAAGAATCCCCGCGTGGCACGATCGCCTTTATGAGCTGAAGTCACTCGACGCGGCCTGAAGAATGGCAACGCCGCAAGCGCCGTTCGCCTCGTTGGCTCCCTTCAACCCCAGCCGGGAGAAATGGAGCTCCTATATGATTCGGTTCCGCCAATTCCTCCGGGGAAACGGCTACACCAACATCGACGACGAGAGGAAGAGGGCTCTTTTCCTCGCCCACTGCGGCACCGACGTCCTAGAGCTTGCCGTCAACCTCGTCGCACCCAGAGACATTGAAGTCATGTCCTGGGTGGATCTGCAGGCTGCCCTGCAAGACCACTATGCACCAACGGGCACCCCCATTTCCAACCGCTTCACTTTCCGCCAGAGGAACCAGATGGAAGGCGAATCCCTCAAAGACTTTGTTGCGGCATTGCGACAAATCGCAGCAAACTGCGAATTTGAAAACGTTGACAATGCTTTGCGAGACGGGATCGTCTTCGGAATGAGGGATGCCAACCTCCAGAAAAAGTTCCTGAGTAGGAAAAGACTGTCCCTGAAGGACGTTCTCGAGGAGGCCACGGCTGCTGAAACTTCTGAGACCGCCGCCGCTGCTATGCGCCAGTCCCGGGGGATCCATAAGATCCACAAGCCGTCATCTGAATCGTCCGATGACTCGGCCACACAAACCGACTCGGAGGGGGAGTCGTCCGTTTTAAAAGTTTCCCGCCCATCTAGGCGGGAAATTCAAAAAGATGGCCGCCGCGCCGCTCAATGCGGCAGTTGCAAGGGACTCCATCCGCGCCAATCCTGCCGCTGGCGTGATGCAACCTGCAGACGCTGTCTTAAGAAGGGGCACATCGCCGAGGCATGCAGAGCCTCTGATCCGGTTCCGGAATCGATTAAGCCCCGCACTCAAGAAAATCGCCGCGATTCCCAGAGGTCATCCAAACGGTCCTCAAACCAGCAGAACCGCGACGACCGCATTGACTCCCAGGGCGGCGCAGTCCACCAAACAACAATCGGACTCACCAGCAACAACAGTGCCACAAAATTCCATGTGACACTGTTGGCAGAAGGCTTGCCGTGCACGATGGAAGTCGATTCCGGCTCCGTCTACTCAATTATTGACTGGCACCAGATAAAACAGCTGAAGCCGGCACTTCGCAAGCGCCACCTTCAACCCCTTCACTCCAAGTTGGTGGATTTTGGCGGGAATCCCATCGGCGTCCTCGGGAGAACCAACCTCCAGATCGCCTTCAAGCAGTTCCAAGGCCAGCTTCCAATTACTGTCGTGGAGCACAGCCGTCCGACCCTGCTTGGCGTGGAGTGGTTTCAGCCGTTGGGGCTTTCTATTGGAGGCATCCACCAGATTAGCTCAGGCGAACTCGACGCACTCATCGGAGAGTTCCAAGAAGTCTTCGATGGTAAGTTAGGGACCTTTACAGGGAAACCCATTTCCTTCAATCTGGACAAGGGGGTTACCCCTATTCGGCTCAAGCCCCGCCGGGTTCCATTTGCCTTGAGGGCTAAAGTAGACGCTCAGCTAGATAAGCTGATAGCCCAAGGCATCCTGGAACCCATCGATCATGCTTCATGGGAGACTCCCATTGTGACCCCCATGAAGCAGGATGGATCTGTGCGCATCTGCGCCGACTACAAAGTGACCATCAATAAGGCGTTACCGCAGAGCGCATACCCTGTGCCGGTGGTGCAACACTTGCTGCACTCACTAGGCAAGGGCCAAATTTTTGCCAAACTGGACCTGGCCCAGGCTTACCAGCAACTGCCAGTTGATCGGGAAACGGCGGAGGCTCAAACAATTGTCACCCATAGAGGCGCGTTTAAGTGCAACCGCCTCCAGTTTGGGGTCAGTGCAGCCCCAGGTATTTTCCAATCTATGATGGAACGCCTTCTCCAAGGCGTTCCAGGGGTGGTGCCTTATTTCGATGATGTACTGATCTCTGGAGAGTCTAAGGCCCAACTCTTTGACCGACTGAGACTCGTTTTACGACGGTTTCAGGAGAAGGGCCTGAGAGTACGGAGAGATAAGTGCATCATCGGGGTACAGGAAGTCGAGTTCCTGGGCTACCTCATTGATAGTTCTGGCATCCACCCCACCAAATCAAAAGTTAAAGCTATCCATGAAGCTCCCAGCCCCAAAAACAAAGCGGAGCTTCAGGCTTTCCTTGGATTGCTTAACTTCTACGCAATGTTCCTCCAGCAGAAAGCCACAGTTGCTGAGCCGCTCCACCGCTTGCTGGCAAAGGCGGCTCCCTGGAGGTGGGGACGCGAGGAAGAGTCTGCATTTAGAGCCGTGAAGGAGCTTCTGACCTCCGACAGCGTGCTCATTCAATATAATGAGACACTGCCCATCAGACTGACCTGCGATGCTTCACCCTACGGCGTCGGCGCTGTCCTCAGCCACGAACTGCCTACCGGCTGTACAGCCCCCATTGCCTATTTCTCTAAGACGATGTCCACTACGGAACGCAACTATAGCCAATTGGACAAAGAGGCATTGGCTATTGTTGCAGGGGTGAAGCGCTTCCACGAATACCTCTATGGCCGGCGGTTCACCATCGTCACCGATCACAAGCCGCTGTTGGGCCTGCTCGCCGGCGACAAGCAGACACCAGCCTTCATGTCCCCACGTATGACGCGCTGGGCCATCTTTCTCGCCGGCTACTCCTACAGCCTCGTCCATCAACCCGGCAAAGCCATCGCGAACGCCGACGCGCTCAGCAGATGCCCATCCGCCGATGCCGTGGAGGATCCAGCTCCCACGCTCGAACTGCTGCACATTGACAACGACAGCAACTGTCCAGTAACATCTGCCGACGTCGCAACGCACACGAGGGCTGACCCCATCCTTCGCCAAGTCCAGTCTTGGGTATTAAGAGGCTGGCCGGCCCAAATTGACAGCGACGATTTCCGGCCCTTCAGCCGCAAACAAGAGGAGCTGTCCACCATGCGCGGCTGTTTGCTATGGGGAGACAGGGTGCTGATTCCCGGCTCGTTGCAAAAACGGACTCTTGCCGCTCTGCATAAAGGACACCCGGGCATTGTCCGGATGAAAGCACTGGCACGGAGCTACGTCTGGTGGCCAACCCTGGACAAAGACATTGAACATTGGGTCGCCAGGTGTAGCCCGTGCCAAGAAGTCAGACCTGCACCCCCTCAGTCTGACCCGACGCCTTGGGAAACCCCCAGCTCCCCTTGGTCGCGCATTCACATAGACTTTGCTGGCCCCATCCATGGGCACCATCTCCTCATCGTGGTGGATGCCTACTCCAAATGGCTGGAAGTCGTCCCCATGGCATCAACCACGACGGAAGCCACGATCCGAGCTCTCCGGCGCCTGTTCGCCACCCATGGACTCCCTGACGTCTTAGTCTCGGACAACGGACCTCAACTTACGTCCGTGCCCATGGAGACTTTTCTCGCAGGGCTGGGCATCCGCCATGCCCTCTCTGCCCCTTACAGACCGGCCGGGAATGGACAGGCTGAGCGGATGGTGAGGCTCACGAAGGAGTCGCTCGCCAAGATGGGACCTGGGGACTGGCAGGAGCGCATTGACACATTCCTGCTGACACAGCACATCACACCCCACTCTGCCACCCGGAAATGCCCTGCCGAATTGTTAATGGGCAGGCGACTCCGGTCACCCCTGGACAGACTGCACCCGCAATATACATCAGAGGTTCCCGCATCTGCCAGCCGTCAACTTCGCCTGTTTTCCATCGGCGATGCCGTGTTCGCTTTAAACTTCCACGGCTCGCCTAAATGGCTTAAAGCTACAGTACACAGCACAACCGGTCCCAAATCCTACCGCGTTGAGCTGGAAGATGGACAGATCGTGAGACGTCATCTCGACCAGCTCCGCAAAAGGTGGAGGGAAGTGGGTGAAAACCATCCAGACGAGGTAGGCCTAAACCACCCCGACGAGGTAGGCCTAAAACACCCCAACGAGGTAGGCCTAAACCACCCCGACGAGGTAGGCCCAAACCACCCCTGTGCGGTAGGCCCAAACCTCCCCGACGGAGCAGGCCAAAACCACCCTGGTGAGGTAGGACTACCCCACCCAGACGAGGGAGGCCGCCAACAAGCGGGAACAACAAGCACCTTTGCGCCGAACTTAACACCTAACCCAAAGAGCCAAGAGCAAGTAGACCGGGGACAACCCAGCAGGGGAAGCCAACAGCAACCCCGCGAAGTGGGCAACCGGCAACCTAGAGACGGGGACCTCCAGCCAACTTATCAGGAGGCCCTACAACAACCCACCGACCGCGCAGAAGACCAACCCTGCGAGGAAGGCCACCACCACCCCAGCAGGGTAGGCCAACACCAACCCGGCATGGGCGAACAACCCAGCGTGTCGTCAAGCGCGAAACCACCACCCGCCGACCAGCCGTGCAGAGAGGGCCTACACCACCCCTGCAAGGTAGGCCTACGCCACCCCGACAGAGTCGAACCGCCACCCAGGTCATCCGCCTGTCACCCCGGGAGTAAGCCGGATTCAACCAGGGGACCCCCGGGGTTAGCCAAACCACCTCCACCGAATTCGCACCCTGACCCAGACCGACGCGACCCGAGCCCAGCAGGGAACCGAGGGGAACCCAGGGACCTACCGAGGCTCAGGAGTTCCGGACCGGTCAACCGCAGAGAGCCGCACCGGCGAGCGCAGGATCCGTGCAGGAACGAGGGAGACCAGCATCCACAGCAGGCGGAGATCCGAGACCCGGCCGGAGGTTCGGGAACTGAGCCCGCGTCCTCTACGGCCAGATCCAGCCCGGCACCAGGGCAGGAGCCCCGAGCAGAGCAGACACCTTCCGTCCATAAGGGTGCCCATCTGAACTCTGAACTGCGCAGGTCTACGCGGGCACGTAGACGTCCTGTTTACCTCAGTGATTATTTCCCTGATAGACTGACTAAGAACTAGGGGGGAGGAGTGTTATGTCCTTATAAGGACATCCGCCTGGGATTGGCTGAAGATCCTTTTCGGCGGGAGTTTTGAATCCCTGTCAGTGGGCGGTGCGTCTGCCGGAGCAAATATAAGGAGAGCTCCGGCAGCGCACAGGCAGTTCAGTTCTCGTTATTAAACGTTGTTTCTTGAACTCAGCTGGTCACTCTTCTTTCCTGCGCCGATCTAACATTAACAGTTATTGTTATGGAATGAAGGGACCAAACAACATTCCTGGGTCAGCCAGAGAGAATTTATTTCCGGAGGTTCAAAGCCAAATTTGTACCTGAAACTTTGAACAAAGAAAACAGCTCTGATAGACAGTTTATATATGTTTCCAAGACAAAGGATTCGGTGAGATCATGCATTTTCCATATATGGTTAACATGAGCTCATACATTTTCTATATATGGTTAACATACACTTGTTATATGATAATTGACATTTCCTAATTACTAAACCATTAGTAAACCATTATTTTTGGTTTATAAGATTATCTTAGTTTAGACAACCTTCCTTAAGTGCTTGTAGTTGCTAATGGGAAATTTACTGCTATCCTTGGGTCATAAGTAACATACTTGTCTTTGTGTCTTTGACAGTGATGCCCCTCAAATGTTTTCCATATGGCTTGTCCTTCCTTGACAGCTAGCTGAGCTAGGCCTCATCAGAAGATATATTTACCAATGAAGTGGCTGGGCAATAACGAGCAGCACAGGCAGGATAGTGACAACAGCTCTTTATTACATGGTGAGACTTCAGCAAAGGTATGCAGGCAGCAGCACTCTTTATATACACTTTGGCTGCTGGTCATTAACCAATCAGAAACAACCCCTAGTTTGAAATTCCCGCTCAAAACAGTAACAACATAACACCCCTCCCCTCCCAGAATGCATTTTATCACAATTATTTACATATTTACAAATGTAGTCGTGCAGGTGACCTCGGCATGTCTTAGTCCTAGTCGACCTGCTCAGTTCAGTTGCAGGCGGGGTGTTGAGCCGGTCAGAGGGACCTCCCATCTCTCCTGGCTCCGCCAATGGAACCTCCGGGAACCTTTTGGAGGTGTGACTTTCCTCGGCTGGGAGGAGTGGCTCGCTGGGGCAGCGCTGGAACTCTGGCTTGCCAGATAAGTATTCCGGCTCACTCGGGGTTGAGGTAGCTGTATTGGAAGGACTTTGGAAGTTAGGGGCTGGTTTGTACTCAAAGTCTGAATTTTCACCGACTAGTCTTTTTCTTAACTGGTCGATGTGATGCCTCCAAATTCTACCTTGGCCAATATCGATCGTATACAATTTTGGCCCTGACATCCCTGTTACAATGCCCTCAACCCATAAGGGACCGGTAGCATAATTTCTCGCATAGACCGTTGTACCAATTGGGAAATGCCTGAGACCTTCCTCTTCCCCCTTGAAAGTATCAGCCGAATAATTAGGATGCAACTGGTCAAGGACACATCTGAGTTTGCGGCCCATCAAGAGTTCGGCCGGACTGTGGCCAGTGGCCATGCAGGGAATGGCGTGTTGCACAGCCAGGACTTGGTCTATCTTGGCCTGCCAGTCGCCAGAATCTAATCGGGACAAAGCCTCCTTGGTGGTCCAAATGAATCGTTCAGCCTGACCATTCGAGGCCGGATGGAAAGGGGCCGATAGGGCATGCCGAATGCCCAATTCGGCAAGGTAGCTTTCGAATTGGACTGAGGTGAATTGTGGCCCGTTGTCCGAAAGTAACATGACGGGCAGACCGTGCGTGGCAAAGAGGCGGCGGAGGACTCTAATGACCGCCTCTGAAGTGGTCGATGGCATGAGAAAAACCTCCAACCACTTGGATAATGCATCTACCACTATGAAGAAAGACTGGCCGTGGAACGGCCCGGCGAAATCTATATGGCGTCGTCCCCATGGGCCCTTAGGTTTCTCCCATTCCCTAGCAGGGGCGACCGGGGGATCTGGACGGGACTCCTGGCAGGGTCTGCACTTCCCCACCCACTCAGCAATGTCTTGGTCTAAATGTGGCCACCACACATAGCTTTGGGCAAGACCCTTCATTCTAACCATACCCGGGTGACCCACATACAACATCTCTAGCACTCTATGTCTTAGACTTTCAGGTACAACAACACGATCTCCCCACAGTAAACAACCCCCCAACATAGATAATTCGTTGCGTTTAGTACAAAACGGTTTGAATGCAACAGAGTCAGTTTGTGTAGGCCAGCCTCGCAGAACCCAGCCCATCAGAGTTCGGATAGTAGCGTCTCGTTTAGAAGCCTTGGCCACCTTGGCCGAAGATAGAGGCCCTGGTGGCACAGCGTCCAGCAAAAGGATCGGGGCCTCAGGAGTCGGGTTGTCTAAAACTTCAGGCAGAGGGCATCTGCTAAGGGCGTCTGCATGGCCCATGGCTTTTCCGGGTCGGTGAATTAGTTTGTAAGAGTATGCGGCCCAAAAAATTGACCACCTAGTCATTCGTGGAGAAAGTACGGCAGGGGTGGGCCTGTCACCGGCAAGGAGGCCTAGTAACAGTTGGTGGTCAGTAACTAAGTCAAATGATCGGCCAAACAGGTACTCATGGAATTTTTTTACACCGGCAATAGCAGCTAAGGCTTCCCTGTCAAGTTGGCTATAGTTGCGCTCTGCACATGACAGAGTCCGGGAGTAGTACGCAATGGGCGCCTCTAGGCCATTTGGTAGTCTATGGCTGAGCACGGCGCCGACGCCAAACAGAGAGGCGTCACAAACCAAGACCAACGGCAGTTCAGAGCTATATTGAATTAGAAAACTGTCCTCGGAGAGGAGTTTCTTAACAGCGTTAAATGCTGCCGCTTCTGCTTTGCCCCAAACCCACGGGGTGTTCTTGCCTAAGAGTCTATGAAGTGGCTCGGCTACCGTTGCCTTGTCTTTTAAAAACATGGTGTAGAAGTTAAGAAGGCCTAGGAAGGCCTGCAGCTCGGTCTTGGTTTTGGGTGTGGGAGTGCTCTTGATGGTTCTCACCTTGCTTTCGGTGGGGTGGATCCCCGATCCGTCAATCTTATACCCTAAAAACTCAACTGAGGGAACCCCAATTTTGCATTTTGACCTCTTGAGTTTTAGGCCGGCCTCATGGAACCTCGACAGGGTTAACCTGATTCTTTCTGCCAGTTGCTTTTCGTTTTGGCCACTAATTAGCATGTCGTCAAAATACGGGACGACTCCGGGGAGGCCTTGTAAAAGGCGCTCCATTGTGCTTTGAAACAATCCCGGGGCGATGCTGACCCCAAATTGCAACAGAGTGCATTTAAAAGCCCCTCTGTGTGTCACAATAGTTTGCGCTTCTGCCGTGGTGTCGTCTACCTGCTGATAAGCTTGCGCAAGGTCTAATTTGGTGAATATTTTCCCTGGGCCAAGGGAATGCAGTAGGTGGTGAACTACTGGGACAGGATATGCGCTTTGCTGCAACGCCTTGTTGATAGAACATTTGTAATCGGCGCAGATCCTGATAGATCCATCTGCCTTAATCGGGGTCACTATTGGGGTTTCCCATTTAGCATGGTCTACCGGTACTAAAATGCCCTGGCTAATTAGCTTATCTAATTTGGCATCGATCTTGGGTTTTAAAGCGAAGGGGACTCTCCTTGCCTTAAGCCTAATTGGGGCTACCACTGGGTCCAAATTAAAAGAAATCGGGGTCCCCACGTACTTGCCAAGGCTGTCCTCGAACACGTCTCGGAACTCGTGCAGGAATTGTTCTTTGAGTGACGCTCCGCTGAGGCTGTGGACCCCTGTAAGGCCCATGCCAAGGGCCCAGAACCAGGGTAGACCCAGAAGGCTAGGTAGCGGATCTCTAATGATGGTTAGCGGTAGTCTCTCCTGGAAGTCGTCATAGGAGATGGTGAAGGTGTCGACGCCTTTCACTGGAACTCGGTTCCCCTGGTAGTCTAGCAGGCGGACTCGTTGTCTCGATAGCTGGCTCTTTCTGTAGTTCGGAAGCAGGGACCTTAACATAGCCCACGACATGATGGAGAGTGCAGATCCGGTGTCGATCTCCATGCTGCAGGGTTGTCCGTTGATCTTGATGGTCGTGAAATTTTTTCTTCGATTGACGTGCTGGCTTGGCCGACTCTTGTGCTGTAAGTTTGAATCTCGCGCCGCTTTATGGCGGCCTTGTTCTGGATTGGTCGTTTTGAAGGCAGCAGCGGCTCTGATTGGTTGCCTTGGTCACGTGGTTTAGAAGAACGCGGAAGCTGCGCTCGGCATACTCGGGCTAAGTGACCTCTCTTCTCGCAGCGCCTGCAAATGGCATTGCGATATTTGCAGGCTTGTCTTTCGTGTTGGCCGCAGCAACTCAGGCAGCTCTCCCGGCGGCGGCTGGGCTCGCCTTTTCTTTTTTCGGTTCAGAAGATGTCTTCGTCTGATTTTTCTTCCGAGCTTGTTCGAGCCTCCTCGCGGTGAACTGGAACCGCTTTACGACCACTTTTCTCAGGCTGAGGACACTGTAAAGCCTCCGACACCTTTTTTGAAGCCTCGTGTGCCCTGGCCTCGTCCAGGGCACCAGCAAGAATCAACCCAGGCTTCGCGAGCAGCCGCCTCTGAAGTCGGGTGTCTCGAACGCCGCATATTAACTGTTCCAGCAGCGCATCGTCCAGGTCGCGGTAGTCACAATGTGTCACGGCTGTTCGAAGCGCTGCCACATATGCGGTTACCGGTTCCCCCTCTTTCTGCACTCGCTGCTGCAGCTGATAGCGCTGGACGAACTTGGACGGTGCAGGGGTGTAGTGTGCCCTTAGGTTTGCTTGGAGTGTGTCCCAAGGAACCGTTTGCACTGGGGTCGGCTCACACAACGACTCGGCCATTTCGAATACATCCTGCCCACAGTGGCTCAGGAACAGGGCTCGTTTGCGGTTCGCAGATAGCCCTTGCATGTCGCTGGCTTCGAGCGAGCATTCAAAACAAATCATGTAGGAGCCCCATTTTTCTCGGGCTGTATCAAACGGCGTAGGCGGAACGTATGCGGCCATGGCTGAAGTCTATGGTCCCGGTGGGCACCGTGTTTATCGTTAGCTCTTTTTGATCCTCCTGTGTGCTATCCCACCTTAGTCGACAAATGAAGTGGCTGGGCAATAACGAGCAGCACAGGCAGGATAGTGACAACAGCTCTTTATTACATGGTGAGACTTCAGCAAAGGTATGCAGGCAGCAGCACTCTTTATATACACTTTGGCTGCTGGTCATTAACCAATCAGAAACAACCCCTAGTTTGAAATTCCCGCTCAAAACAGTAACAACATAACAACCAATAATGGGTTTTAGCTGATTTTTAATATAATCTCCAAGCCCTTTTCTTCCTCATAATAATGTGAATAGAGAGTGTCTTTTAACTGACCCTTTCTCCCTTATAATAAAAGTGAATAAAGATTGTCTTTTAGGGTTCATGTAACTGATTCTGTATGATTCCTACTTTATTCACTTTTATTCCCATTTACCTTATTCCCATTATTATTTTATTCACTTTTATTTACTTTATTCCCCCCTTTGAAAGTTTTTCTATGCAGAAACTTTCACCATTCCTTACATGTTCAACTCTTTAGTAAATATCATTCCATTCTTTTGGATAAACAAAGCTAACATATAATATCTAACAAAATATGACTAATCTAGGCAAGAGATAGGTATTTCTTGATCTTCATTCTCTTTATCTTTGGAGGTACTCCCTCCATTCTTTCCCAGACTCCATTTCTACATATGTGTCTGTTTCAGAAACTTTTTCTTCAAGAAAGCGCTCTGTCAAAATGAACGCCTTCTCATTCTGTATCTCTTTCACTGCTCTGATTGATAGCTGTTTCAGCACAGGGATTGCACAAGGAATAAAAGCTAGGCCTGCCACAGCCATATCAACAAGAATAACATTTTTTTAATCCAGCCGGATCCAGGCAACCAAGAAAACCACATGTCCGTTGTTTGTAACCTCTGACCTATCTTGGATGCCCTACCTGCAATTCCTTGGCAATTCCTCTGACCACACCTGATTTATTCATATAGAAGCAACAATCTTCTCCCACAAATACACACACACCTACTCTCTCTGCGGTTAGGAGGTCTAAGGCACATTGATTTTGTAGGACCACTGATGCCAATGAATCTATCTGGTCTTCGACTTCTACTAGGGTTCCAGCAATTTGTTTCAGGCTTTCTTGGAATTCCTCTGATAATTGCCGAAATTGTATTACTGAGTGTGTCATTCCACCTACACCTGTTCCAACTGCAGTTCCTATTCCCATGATTACTAATAGTGGGACTAGGGTTGGTATCTGTTTCTGAACATGTCCCATGAGAGGAACAGGGATGGTATGTTCTCCACTAACAACACCTATTTTAGGAAAAAGGTGTACTCATGTGCATGTTCCAGTCCAATTTGTTGGCAAACATAAATACACATCGTTTCCGCAGAAGAAAACTCCCTTTTCCCCTACGCACACGCCTATGTTCATGGGGAAAGCATGGGTCCGATGGTTCTTTTCATTAGTCCAGACCCCCAAAGTCCCTGCCACAAACATTCCAGACAGTGGCTGTAATGGAACTTCTAGTGACGGGTCCTTTTGCTTATCTCTGAGGATTGGACCTTCAAAAAGATACCAGGAGGTAGTATTCCCAGGGGGAAAGAAGACACAGAAACCTGTGCTGGACCCAATGGAGAGCCAGATAGGGAAGCAAGGGGGCTGGAATAGACTGGGGCCCCTTTCCTTGGATATATTCCAGGACTCCTCCAATCCTCCCCATCTTGCGATGATGGCAGTTGGTGGTAGTGAGAAAGTGACCTTATGGTGAAATGAGTGGTGTGCAGAAGGAAAAAGATCTTTGGTTAGTTTTACATCCTTAAGGTTCATTCTAGGACCAAGGTACACTTCTGATGGACATTGTTCTTTTGTCAGGGATCCTACAGGCCTACCATGTTTCTGATGTCTCTTTATACACAGAGAAGGTGACCCTATGATTTAACAAGGTTTCGACCCAATTTCAGTATCCCTGATATGCAATCTCTTTTCAATTGTTGTAGGGGTCCGTTCTCTCTTTGTTCTTGTATTCCCCCCTTTATTGGGATTGTCAAACTCTTAACCTTAGGTCTAGGGGTTGGTTTAGGACTAAGGTACCCAGTCCACCTTCTGATGCCACGTTGTTGGCGGGAGTGGACTTGACCCAAAGTGTCCCCATTCAGTGTCCTGATGCTGCTAGTTCCCCTGGGATTCTTGACATCTTCAAATCCTTCCGCAGGGACAAGGGGGATTTCTTGGACACTGACGCAACATTGGGAATTATTGTTCAAGATAGTATCACTCACTAGACCTTTAGCTAATAGTACCCAAAGCCATAAATAAATCATAATGACCTAATTCCTACACCCACAAGGCCTGCAAGACCCATAGTTTACAAATTCACTACGTCAGGAAGAGGGTTAGGGGCATGTGTAACTTGGGGTAGGGCAATATCAATGTAAAACAATACCAACAGAAGGGCTAAAGTAGCTGTTGCCCAGAGTCCCCACACCCAATCTTCCTCAAGCATAAGTGTCTTTAAAAATTGCTCACTGGATTTTATCACAGTTAATGGGTTTTACATTAAAAATTACAGTTAAGATGATGAAATTCACTATACCTAAAATTACTAAGCTTAGACTAGATATGCTAACATTCCTTAATACTTGGCCATATTTCTAATACATCTTACAAAAGGAATATTGTTTTTCTCTGTTCCAAGCTTCAGCCATGCGCGGGGAACCAGCTTCTGGGGTGGTTCAGCAAGGCTGACGATCACCACCATGCGTTGAGCGTCCATTGCTGGTAGGACTCAGCAGGGTGTATTCTTCTTGAACTTAAGCACCAATGGTTTGTCAGTTTTTGTTACCTGGTATGTGACTGGGTCACTCTGGTCTGCGGGCTTCAGTCTCCTCCAGTGGATCCAAGATCTTCCTTCTAAGGTCTTAAAAACACAATTACAAAAGCAACACATCTGGGAGAGCGCGCAATGGAATCTGATCAGTTGTAGTCCTTTTCAGTTAGGGAAACAGCATAGGCAACCACTCAGTCCTAAGAAAGAAAAATACAAAAATAGTCCAGATGATGAAGAACGCTATTCCCACTGGTTACTGCCCACCAGTCCTTTGGGTTCTTTGGATTGCCAACTTCAGTGGATCTCCTTGGTGAGATTCCACCTTCCACTCCTTTGGGGCTGGCACGGGCCCTTTCACTTGGGGTTTGACTTCCTTCCAGCTCCGGATCAACACCCAATCATCGTGGTGGAATTTGAGGACTGGAAACTCCAAAGGTGGTGTTTGGGCTAATAGTCCTTGTTTCCTAAGAACTTTAAAATATCTGGACAGTTTATACACATATTGTTTCACTACTTTGTCTCTGGTTTCCAGGGAATCAATGCATGTGCTTTCTGGAGTGAAAACTACTCCAAACAACAATTCATATGATGATATTCCAATATTCTTTCTAGGTTGGGTCTAACTAAACTCTTGACACTTCTGTTGCTGTAGCATTATTGCAGGGAAAAGCTTCAACCCACCCTGTGAGGTGGTCCACTATGACCAATAACTATTTTACTCTCCCCACTTTTGGTAATTCTGTAAAACCCACTTGAATACATTGAAACGGTCTTAAAGCTGGTGGTCTCCCACCCATCTGTTGTTTCCTGACAGCTTGTTTATTCACCTTTTTGCAAATCAAACATTTATAATTAACTTTGCTAAAGGATATATCCCAATACAACCATAGCATTTTAAAAGTTCATTTACAATAGCTTGAATTCCCCAATGACTCCACCCATATTTTTCCAAATGTATGCACTATCCCCAAATGCATACTTTGAATCTGCCTATTTTTCCTTCCAAGATGCATAGAGCCTTTTTTTTAAAAAAAAATTGATTTATATGCCGCCCTTCCCCGGAGACTCAGGGTTACAATGCATTAAGCAATAGCCTTCCCACTTCCGCACATTCATACAAAGTCAGCTTATTGCCCCCACAAACTGGGTCCTCAATTCACCCACCCCAGAAAGGATGGAAGGCCGAGTCAACCCTGAGCCCGGCAAGACTCGAACCCACTAATTACAGACAGCTGGAGTTAAATTACAATACGAGCTATCCAGGCTCCCTATCAATAGAGCTTGATTTTGTGCATACAATTCACAGGTTTGAGCAGACCAATTTCGAGGCAAACCCCTTGCTTCCAGGATCTCTTTAGTGTGTCCCTTTATAATAGCATATCCGTTTTTCCGTACTCCCTCCTCCACCCTAGAGGAACCATCTATAAAAATTGCTTCTCCTTTCTCCTTCTCGTTCCTCCAAATCAGGTTTTATTTTTGTTTGTAAATGAATTACTTTAGCACCATAATGTTTTCATCCATACTGATCCATTGATTTGGTGTTGGCTAAGAACTGTGCTGGATTCAAATTGTGATCTGTAGTTAAAATCAAGTCTGTCTGCTGCATTTAAATTGCTTCATATTTTAGATGGGGTGCTCACAATAAGGGCTTCCCCAAAGGTCAATTTCCTACTTTCTTGGACTAATATTGGGTAGCAGCAATTGCTTGAATACATACTGGCCATCTCCTTATTACTGGGTCCATTATTTTTGACAGGAATGCCACAGGTTTCTTTTGTCCTGCCCAGTCCTGAGCCAACATCCCTCGTGCAATTCCGTTTTCTGTGTTTTCAAAGATTAGGTCCCACTACTAAATTTATAATTCAAAACCAAGTATTTGGCCTCATTTTGAGATATTGACAATTCTAACCTTTAAAAGATTAATGAGAAGTACTATCAGAAAAATACCAGAAATGGAACCATTGTTAGAAATGTATCATCCCACTGTATTAAAACATCCATATGAAGATTTGATTTAAAAACAAGTTAGTATTCAAATAGTTGTTACAGCCACATGTTTTCCAGGCTGCAAACAGAATTCCATTTGGGAATAACTATAGTTCACATCATAATGCCCAAAGACATCACAGAATGAAATATTGTGGCAGGGTAGGGACAAGCAATTGCTTAGAAAAGACAACAGCTTCCAAATTCTGGAGCTTAGTCTCAATCTCTTTAAACCTAAAATCAAGCCTGCAATTTCCTTCACCGACTTTGACCCAACATAATTCCAAGGAGTGTTCAGCTACCTATGTTTTTCTTGCCAAACTTTTCAGGGAACTGAACAGTATTTCTAATTTTAAATGCTTCTGACAAATCATTCATCTTCCAGACTCTCTTCAGCCTCCATTTTATCCTACACCAGAGGGGCACAAATATAGCGCAGGAACACCATGTAACAGTGGGCACACCAACAATTCTTTTAGCAGCACTTCAAGACTGAATAATCTTCCCCCCTTTTCTGCTTTCTGGAGTACTGAACTGGCAAAATGGGTGATTTACAATTTACTTCTTACAACTCTTGACACTTATCCAAAACTGAACCAAACTTCACTAACTCTGGAGTATGATTCACAAAAAGCAAACAAAACTTAACAAAAGAGTGGTAAAGAATAAGCACAAAAACAGATAAGCACAAAAGAATATTCAGAAATATTTGGTACATAAAGGATATCTATCTATATCCTCCTTCAAACAAAGAACAAATCTGATCCCCTCTCTTCCCAATATCCATGTAAAACAGGCACTGTACTATTTATATCTATTAATAGTTCAGGGATAACACAGCTGCAGTTCATTGTAATGCCATTCAAGATGGAACAATTAGACCAGAGCTTAAATAATCCAATGCAAAATCATTTACAGAGAGTTCCTCCAGACATGATTCATTGGAAGGGTTATTCTGAATTAAATTTATTCTTCCAATGTAGCATTCTTGACATAAAAATCTGGGTTTTTACTTTCTCAGAGAGTACAAGTTTTGCTTTAGGTTATTTATAGTCACTTTCACAAACTCCCAAGAAACTAGGGCCTCAGTTCCAAGTCTTGCATAGAAATAATGGTTTATATGGTGAATGCAAATATTCCTCCTCCAAAGAGCCCAGAGTGGCTTCAGAACAGCTCTTTAAATAAATCCTATCAAGTAATAGAAATAGTATTAAAGTGTGCATTTTTGGAGGCTTATTTGCAGGGTGAATCTCTAGAAAAATCCTAAACTATTCGGGTAATTTTTAAAAGTATATTTATATTGATGGTTCTCTCACTCCCTTCTACTATTGTAACCCATCTCTGTAACAATTTCTAAAACGGCAACAACTTATGCTACTATCAAACAGACAATGCCATATGATGCAGCATCTAAGCATTCAAAATGCACACAGGCATAAAGGCATTTTTTTTAATGGAGGTAAGAACAGCTTCAAAAATAAAACAATTTAAATGAAGTATTTTGGATCAATGCTCTGAAATATATTTGGATCAAACTTTTAGTGTCTATCTCTGCCTTTCAAAATCATTTCTTTTATATAGGTTTAATTAAATATTTTAAACCTCAAAAATTTCCAGAAAAACAATAAAATCAAAATTGTATTCAGAGCAGAAAAGAAAACACCTCTGTACAGCCTCTACATGCAGATGAAAGAGACCAAAGGAGGCAAGGCTGCACCAGCAAGCCCACTTCCCCCTCCTTTCTCAGACAAGCCAAGAGAAAGGGAAAAAAAATGTTTAAAGCACGCAGACAAGCCTCACTACCCCCCCTTTCACTCAGCATTTTTTTTAACAGAAAAACACGATCTCATTTTTCTCCAGCCGCAACAACTCACAGACATTATCCACAAATTTCTGCTTACTTCACAACAGCAACAACAGCAAAACCTTGCAACTTACTGTTTATATGAAAGGGAATTAAAGTACATTCGCACCAACTTTTACCCTCAACACACTCACATTTGCCCTGCAATCAAACTGCTTGTGTACACCAATTTCACATGCAAAAATCCCACTTCATGCAAACCAATCATTATAATCATTTCAGGGAGCTTTTTCACAAGCCCATGAGCTCCATTTTCTAAATAATTTTGTGTACTATTATTAGAGGATTTCCTCCTCCATCCAGCTCTTTCCACTTTTTCTTTCCTTGGTCAATCTGTAGCTTCAAGCAGTGGGGAAACTCATGAAGCAGTTTTAATCACAGATGTGATTTTGGGCCCTAACCACTGCCTGTTTCCCACAGCTTCAAGCCAAGATGTTTACTTAATTCACAGGCTGACCAGACATCTCACAATCAATTCAATCCCATTCAATTCTACACACTATCATTATAGATGCACATCAACAAAATAATTTTTAACAGGAATCACATCAAATTAATCAATTCAAATTATCTGAGTTCCCATTTAGACAGGCTTTACCTTTACCTGCTAAACCCCGGGTGGGAAGAACAGTAAACAATTTATTCTTTATTCTTAGTTCTTTTAGCCTTCTCTGGCTTTTTAAGAATGGTAATTTATCAGAATGTTTATAACACTGCAGTAGTTCTTTTTCTCTTACCACACATAAGATCACACACTTTTTGTTAAACTTTTATTGCATAATAAAAATTTTGCACAGTATCTGCACGATAAAGTCGCTCAGATTCGGGAAGGCTTAGACTCTGACTGGGTAGGTTCCGGCGAGGTGACTGAGGCTGGTCTTGAGAACGTTATCTGGGATGAGTTCGATCCTGTGACTTCTGAGGACGTGGACAGGACTTTGAGGAGACTAAACGCAACCACATGTTTATTGGACCCGTGTCCTTCCTGGCTGGTACTGGCCACTCGGGAAGTTACACAAGGCTGGCTCCAGAGGATTATAAATGCTTCTTTGAGCGAGGGTTTCTTGCCTGCCGCCTTGAAAGAGGCGGTGGTGAGGCCCCTCCTCAAGAAGCCTTCTCTGGCCCCGGCTGTTTTGGCAAATTTTCGTCCTGTCTCCAACCTTCGCTTTATTGCGAAGGTTGTTGAGAGTGTGGTTGCGTGACAGCTCCCACAGTACCTGGATGAAACCATCTATCTAGATCCGTGCCAGTCCGGTTTCAGACCTGGGTACAGCACGGAGACAGCATTGGTCGCATTGGTGGATGATCTCTGGAGGGCTCGGGACAGGGGTTGTTCCTCTGTCCTGGTCCTGTTAGATCTCTCGGCGGCTTTTGATACCATCGACCATGGTATCATGCTGCGTCGGTTTGGGGGTTTGGGGGTGGGAGGCACCGTGCTGCAGTGGTTCTCCTCCTATCTCTCCGACCGATCGCAGTCTGTTTTGGCAGGGGGGCAGAGGTCGACCTCAAGGCGCCTCATTTGCGGGGTGCCACAAGGGTCGGTCCTCTCGCCGCTCCTGTTCAACATTTATGTGAAGCCGCTGGGTGAGATCATCCGTGGTTTTGGGGTGAGTTGCCAACTGTACGCTGATGATACTCAGCTGTACATCTCCACCCCTGACCACCCCAATGATGCCCTCGAAGTAATGTCCCAGTGCCTTGAAGCTGTGCGGGTCTGGATGGGGAGGAACAGGCTTCGTCTCAACCCTTCCAAGACCGAGTGGCTGTGGATGCCGGCGTCCCGGTATAGCCAGCTGGTGCCATCGCTGGCTATTGGGAGTGATTCATTGGCCCCCACAGAGGGGGCTCGCAACTTGGGTGTCCTCCTGGATTCACGGCTGTCCTTGGAAGGGCATATCGCAGCCGTGGCCAGGGGGCCTTTTATCAGGTTCGCCTGATGCGCCAGTTGCGCCCCTTTCTGGATCGGGACTCCATGTGCACGGTCACTCATGCACTCGTCACGTCTCGCCTGGACTACTGTAACGCTTTCTACATGGGGCTCCCCTTAGGGTGCACCCGGAGGCTCCAACTGGTCCAGAATGCGGCCGCGCGGGTGATTATGGGAGCGACAGGGCGCTCCCACGTGACACCTCTCCTGCGCGAGCTGCACTGGCTTCCGGTGGTCTTCCGGGTGCGCTTCAAGGTGTTAGTTTTGACCTTTAAAGTGCTCCATGGCATAGGACCGGGGTATTTGCGGGACCGCCTGCTGCTACCGATAACCTCCCACCGGCCAGTACGCTCACACAGAGAGGGCCTCCTCAGGGTGCCATCAGCCAAGCAATGTCGGCTGGCGGCCCCCAGGGGGAGAGCCTTCTCTGTGGGGGCACCCGCCCTATGGAACGAGCTGCCTCCTGAAATTTGTTTGATCCCGGACCTCCACGCTTTCCGAAAGGCCCTTAAGACTTATTTATTCCAACAAGCCGGCCTTGCTTGATTGATTTTAATGGGGTTTTTAAATTTTTGGTATTATTAATTTGTGGGGTTTTAAATTGGGTATTTTAACTGGGTTTGAGACTTTTATTTTGGAACGCTGACGATTTAATCTAATTTTAAATTTTTTAATATTTGTATTATATGTGTTTTAATTTGGCTGTTCACCGCCCTGAGTCCCCCTCCCGGGGAGAAGGGCGGTATATAAATTGAAATAAATAAATAAATAAAATAAATAAGGTTTTCTTTCTCCCCCCTCTTTTAGATTCCATCAAATAGACCCTTAAAATTGGCTAACATGCATTGTAACGGTGTCCTGGGGACACTATTACGACTGTTAGGATATGATTTGAGCCTAACAGATTGTCCAGGCAATATATGTGTTCTGTGACTTTAAGTTTTAATGCTGCATCATGCTGTAATGCTGAGTCATGCTATAATTAGTTGTAATTTAACAACGTATTTAAGAAAGGTACTATAATGTATTCAGTTGATGATAAGCTGCCATTGTGCTATCATCAGATCTGCTACCATCCGGGGTTTGTGAACCAGAGTGAACCAACTACTGTTTGTTTGGTAAGAAGCTTTTTGGATTTAACCGGTAAAGACTTGGACTGTTTAGAAGACTACGAGATTGTTTATTTTCCACTATAAAGAAAACTTTTGATAACACCAGTTTGCACGTATCTCATATCTCATTGCTCTCAGCAACGTTTCTCTGTGCACTATACTCTGCTAGTTGCTAACAACAATATCATTAACGACGACCACCCATCCTAACAACACTACCGTTGATTCACGGCGCCTGAAAATTCAAAGGTCACCAATGAGAACTACAACGGTTTAACCACCCACACAATACTTAATTCCTTACCAGAGACTTTAGGGTGACGCCTTGTCTCTTTGGGGGGTGATCAGGCCCCCTCTTTAACAGAGAGACTCGAACTCCCTGACTTATACTTACCTGCTCCCGAGGAGAGACTCAAACTCTCTAACTTATACTTGTCCTTTCCTCTTGGACTTTTGTTGAGATCTCTGTGTCTGACCGGCCTTTGAGGATCCTTGACTAGTCTGCTCTCCAGTGGGTTTTACGGCATTTCCTCACCGAAAGATTCCGTAGACTTCAAGGGAGTCTTTGTGGCCGGCCAGTGAACTTTCCTTGGGGAGGTGTCAGTTCCCACTGGGGCAGCCCGTCAGGCAGAACAAAGGTCTTTGATCTGATTTGATTTTATTAGATTTATATACCGCCCTTCTCCTTGCGGACTCAGGGTGGTGAACAGCCAGAATTTAAAAAACAAAGTACACAAAAGTTAAGATTTAAAATAACAAATATGAAATTGGCTAATAATTAAAACAGTTCAATTTAAAATTAATATCAAAAATTAAAAGTTCTAAAAAATTTAACAGGGATCAGGCCAGGCCGGCAAGCTGAAAGAAATGTGTTTTTAAAGCCCGACGGAAAGTCCGGAGGTCAGGGATCGTTCTCAACTCTGGAGGAAGATCGTTCCAGAGGATGGGAGCTACCACAGAGAAGGCTCTCCCCCTGGGGGTCGCCAGCTGACATTGTCTGGCTGATGGCACCCTGAGGAGGCCCTCTCTGTGGGAGCGAACCGGCCGGTGGGAGGCAATCGGTGGCAGAAGGCGGTCCCGTAAGTACCCTGGTCCTAAGCCATGGAGCGCTTTAAAGGTGATTACCAACACCTTGAAACGCACCCGGTAGTCCACCAGTAGCCAATGCAGCTCTCGGAGGAGAGGTGTCACATGGGAGCGCCCTGTCGCTCCCATAATCCCCCACGCGGCTGCATTCTGCACCAGTTGGAGCCTTCGGGTGCACCCCAAGGGGAGCCCCATGTAGAGAGCATTGCAATAGTCCAGGCGAGAAGTGACGAGGGCCTAAATTATTTACTTTATTATGAGTTAACTGTTAAGGCACCGGATTGCAGCCCTTGGAGATAAAGTGAATAAAAGTGAATAAAATAATAATGGGAATAAGGTAAATGGGAATAAAAGTGAATAAAGTAGGAATCATACAGAGTCAGTTACATGAACCCTAAAAGACACTCTTTATTCACTTTTATTATAAGGGAGAAAGGGTCAGTTAAAGGACACTCTCTATTCACATTATTATAAAGGAGAAAAGTGCTTGGAGATTACATTAAAAATCAGCTAAAACCCATTATTGGTAAATATATCTTCTGATGAGGCCTAGCTCAGCTAGCTGTCAAGGAAGGACAAGCCATATGGAAAACATTTGAGGGGCATCACTGTCAAAGACACAAAGACAAGTATGTTACAAAGAGTCACTTATGACCCAAGGACAACAGTAAATTTCCCATTAGCAACTACAAGCACTTAAGGAAGGTTGTCTAAACTAAGATAATCTTATAAACTAAAAATAATGGTTTACTAATGGTTTAGTAATTAGGAAATGTCAATTATCATATAACAAGTGTATGTTAACCATATATAGAAAATGTATGAGCTCATGTTAACCATATCTGGAAAATGCATGATCTCACCGAATCCTTTGTCTTGGAAACATATATAAACTGTCTATCAGAGCTGTTTTCTTTGTTCAAAGTTTCAGGTACAAATTTGGCTTTGAACCTCTGGAAATAAACTCTCTCTGGCTGACCCAGGAATGTTGTTTGGTCCCTTCATTCCATAACATTTATGGCACCCTGGCAGATGGGACTAAGGAACAAAGACCTTTGTTCTGCCTGACAAGCTGCCACAGTGGGAACCGACGCCTCCTCAAGGAAAGTTCACTGGCTGGCCACAAAGACTCCATTGAAGTCTATGGAATCTTTTGGTGAGGAGATGCCATAAAACCCACTGGAGAAGCAGGCTAGTCAAGGATCCTCAAAGGTCAGCCAGACACAGAGATCTCAACAAAAGTCCAAGAGGGAAGGACACCTGCAGGTAAGTATAAGTCAGGGAGTTCGAGTCTCTTTGTTAAGGGGTACCCACCAATTTCGTGGTGGAAGAGGGGGCCTGATCACCCCCCTAGGAGACAAGGCGTCGTCCTAAAGTCTCTGGTAAGGAATTAAGTATTGTGTTGGTTGTTAAACCGTTGTAGTTCTCATTGGTGACCTTTGAATTTTCAGGCGCCATGAATCAACGGTAGTGTTGTTAGTATGGGTGGTCATAATAGTGTCCCCAGGACACCGTTACAATGCATGTTAGCCAATTTTAAGGGTCTGTTTGATGAAATCTAAAAGGGGGGAGAAAGAAAACCTTATGCAATCTAATTTTTTAAAAAATGTGTGTGATCTTATGTGTGGTAAGAGAAAAAGAACTACTGCAGTGTTATAAACATTCTGATAAATTACCATTCTTAAAAAGGCAGAGAACTCTGCCGGTGCTTAAAAATGATAAACATCTGACTAAGTGGCAAAAAGGAGTGAACAAGTTTGTTTGGAATGATAAAAAACCAAGAGTTAAACTGAAAATTATGCAAGATGTTCGTGAAAGGGGTGGCCTTAAACTTCCAAATCTACAATTGTATTATGAAGCAGCAGCATTGACACAGGCGAGTGACTGGTTTGGAACGACAAGGTCTGAAATATTGAATATAGAAGGCCACGTTTTGGAACTTGGTTGGCATGCGTACTTATTTTATGAAAATAAAGTTGATAAAGTATTTAAGAGTCATATACTCAGAAACTCTTTGATGAGAGTATGGAAGAAGCACCAGTTTAATTTGGATTACAAAATACCTTTGTGGTTGGATCTTGGTCATATCATACGGAATATAAATATTAAGTCACTCGGGGGGATTTTATATAAAGAGATACCTTTTAATGATGGGGCAGTTTGCAATTAAAGTCATTAAACACTCTGTTGGAAGAAGGGATTAATCTAACTTGGCTACAGTATAACCAACTTCAATCAAGATGGAGGGAAGATCAAAAAATTGGTTTAATGACGTATGAAGAGGAATTGGTGAGACAGATAAAAGAGAAAGGTCCAATGCATATTAAGAGGGTTTATAACATATTGCTGGAAAGAGATTCTGAAAACGAATTGGTTAAAGACTGTATGATAAAATGGGCACAAAATTTTGCAGAACCGGTTATGATGGAAACATGGGAAAAGATATGGGTCCAGAATGTTAAATTTACTCAGTCACAGAACTTGAGGGAAAATTTTTATAAAATGTTTTATAGGTGGCATTTAGATCCTAAGAAATTGTCATGCATGTATCCTAATGTTCAGCCAAAATGTTGGAGATGTGATTGTTTAGATGCTACATATTACCATATATGGTGGACTTGTAGGAAAGTGAAGGCTTTTTGGATCAAAATTTGGTGGGTTATGCAAAATGTTTTGAAGAAGAAACTTCAATTTTCTCCACAACTGTTTTTATTGGGCATAGTTAAGGACTTTTCATTGAATGAAACGAAACTGATATTATATATGATTACAGCAGCTAGGTTATTGATTGGTCAATATTGGAAAAAAGATATTTTACCTACTATGGAAGAATGGACTTTGAAGGTGGCCAGTTTTGCAGAAATGGCAAAGATATCAGCATATTTAAAAGACTGGACTCAAGAAATTTTTGTGTGGGAATGGAAGAAATGGATAGACTATGTGCAGAATAAATACCAAACAAAGAAGTATCAGATAGCTTTTAGCTGAATGTTATGTAAAAATTTATAGTATATACAGGGTGCAGAGTAGTTGGGGGGAATTATGATATGATTTGGATGTCACTTTTTAATATTTGGGATATATTATGTGTAGAATAAATATTAATTAAGGATGTAACAGATAGCTGTTACTTGGATGTTATGTAGAAATTTTTAGCATTGACAGGGGGTAAAATAGCTGGGGGAATTGTATGACATGATATGATTTGGATTTCACCTTTTAATATTGGGGGAGCTAAAAATGAATTGTAATTTTTAAAGTTATAAGGGAAGTCAAGGGTGGGGAGGGATGGGTTAGGGAGGGTTAGGGAGGGGAAGTGGGGGAAAAGGGGAAAAAAATTGTATTTGTAAAACTTTTTCAATAAAAAAAAAAGCCAGAGAACTCTGAAAGAACTAAGAATAAAGAATAAATTGTTTACTGTTCTTCCCACCCGGGGTTCAGCAGGTAAAGGTAAAGCCTGTCTAAATGGGAACTCAGATAATTTGAATTGATTAATTTGATGTGATTCCTATTAAAAATTATTTTGTTGATGTGCATCTATAATGATAGTGTGTAGAATTGATTGGGATTGAATTGATTGTGAGATGTCTGGTCAGCCTGTGAATTAAGTAAACATCTTGGCTTGAAGCTGTGGGAAACGGGCAGTGGTTAGGGCCCAAAATCACATCTGTGATTAAAACTGCTTCCTGAGTTTCCCCGCTGCTTGAAGCTACAGATTGACCAAGGAAAGAAAAAGTGGAAAGAGCTGGATGGAGGAGGAAATCCTCTAATAATAGTACACAAAATTATTTAGAAAATGGAGCTCATGGGCTTGTGAAAAAGCTCCCTGAAATGATTATAATGATTGGTTTGCATGAAGTGGGATTTTTGCATGTGAAATTGGTGTACACAAGCAGTTTGATTGCAGGGCAAATGTGAGTGTGTTGAGGGTAAAAGTTGGTGCGAATGTACTTTGATTCCCTTTCATATAAAGAAACAGTAAGCGGCTAGAGAGAAATGAGATAGTGTTGTTCTGTTAAAAAAAATGCTGAGTGAAAGGGGGGGGGTAGTGAGGCTTGTCTGCGTGCTTTAAACATTGTTTTTTCCTTTCTCTTGGCCTGTCTGAGAAAGGAGGGGGAAGTGGGCTTGCTGCTGCAGCCTTGCCTCCTTTGGTCTCTTTCATCTGCATGTAGAGGCTGTGCAGAGGTGTTTTCTTTTCTGCTCTGAATACAAGTTTGATTTTATTTTTTTCTGGAAATTTTTGAGGTTTAAAATATTTAATTATTTTAAATTTCAATAAAAAAAATATTTAATTAAACCTATATAAAAGAAATGATTTTGAAAGATTTTCTGAATCTGACTTGCATTTTACTAAAGGCAGAGATTGATACTAAAAGTTTGATCCAAATATATTTCAGAGCATTGATCCAAAATACTTCATTTAAATTGTTTTATTTTTGAAGCTGTTCTTCTTACCTCCATTTAAAAAAAATGCCTTTATGCCTGTGTGCATTTTGAATGCTTAGGTACTCCATCATATGGCATTGTCTGTTTGATAGTAGCATAAGTTGTTGCCATTTTAGAAATTGTTACAGAGATGGGTTACAATAGTAGAAGGGAGTGAGAGAACCATCAATATAAATATACTTTTAAAAATTACCCGAATAGTTTAGGATTTTTCTAGAGATTCACCCTGCAAATAAGCCTCCAAAAATGCACACTTTAATACTATTTCTATTACTTGATAGGATTTATTTAAAGAGCTGTTCTGAAGCCACTCTGGGCTCTTTGGAGGAGGAATATTTGCATTCACCATATAAACCATTATTTCTATGCAAGACTTGGAACTGAGGCCCTAGTTTCTTGGGAGTTTGTGAAAGTGACTATAAATAACCTAAAGCAAAACTTGTACTCTCTGAGAAAGTAAAAACCCAGATTTTTATGTCAAGAATGCTACATTGGAAGAATAAATTTAATTCAGAATAACCCTTCCAATGAATCATGTCTGGAGGAGCTCTCTGTAAATGATTTTGCATTGGATTATTTAAACTCTGGTCTAATTGTTCCATCTTGAATGGCATTACAATGAACTGCAGCTGTGTTATCCCTGAACTATTAATAGATATAAATAGTACAGTGCCTGTTTTACATGGATATTGGAAAGGGAGTGTGAAGAGTGATCGATGGAGGACCCAATAACTACGAAGACACCTTAAGGTTCAATCAGTACATCCTTTATTTACAGATGTTTCTCTTTACAGGTTTCTGCATCAACAACGAGGAGCGTCGTGGGACAAGCTTAAGTACCCTGGAGGAGGGGCTACAGGTAAGGAGTGTTCATGGGAAGGGGAGGGAACCAGATGTGCATGACTTAACCCCTGTGATGCCAGATTAGGGGAAACATGCTGGGCAGGTAGGGCATTTATACCTGACAAATCCCCCTCTAAATGCCTAACCTGCGAGCGAGTATCTTGTGGTAGTTGTATGCTATTGAGGTGGACGCACAGTTTGGATGTAAGGTAAGCATGTTGCCTAGATTGAAGTGGCTTAGTGAGTATGTCAGCTGTTTGCTCTTTGGTATCACAATGTATGGCGCTTATGAATCCTACCTTAGAGAGTTGCCTTATGTGTTTGTGCTTTATGTCAATGTGTCGGGACCTCTGACCCACTGCATCTGCCATTGATATCTCTATGGTGGCCTTGTTGTCTTCATAGATAGTTATGGGGTACACGGGTTCAGCCCAGATGCTGGAGAGTAGGTCGTCGAACCACGTTAGATTTTTGGCAGCTTTGGATAGACATATATATTCTGCCTCGGTGGTTGACGTGGCCACAAGGTTCTGTTTGCCCATGTACCAATGTACGGGACTATCGTTTAAGAAGATGTACCCTGATGTGCTCTGTCTACATGGGTTGGTGTCTTTGTTTGTGTCTACATCGGTGTTGGTATTAACGCTGGGAGTGTCTTTGTCTCCTGTGTGTAGGTAGGGTAACCCCCCTTTGACTGTCACCTTCCCCACGTTCTTACCACCCTTGTTCATGAATATCTCCCCATCCTTGAGTAAGACTTCTATCCCCTGCTCCTTGCTAAGTTTCAGTGCTGCTAAGATGTTATGTGGTATCTCAGGGACCAGCAACACCCCCTCTACCTTTCCTATCCCTGGGAGGGTTACTTATCCTCTCCCTGTTTCTTGTACCTCACTTTGGTTGGCTACCTTAATTAGGAAATTTTCTTCCTTGAATGAGGAAAGCAGTCTCTTGTTGCAAGTGGTGTGGTTGGTGGCTCCAGAATCAATGAGCCACATGGTGTTCTCCTTGTCTAGTCTTAGGGTTTGTGTGTATCCTCCTATCCCATAAGTTGAGCCTGTCCTGCTGTCTCTGGAGCTATCCCTGTTCCCCCTCCGATCCCTGGGGGTGGGTGAGTCCCTACGTCTGTGTCTATTCTCTGGTGAATATCTGTCAGGATACCTGTGCCTGTGTTCGCGCCTGTCCCTCTCTTTAAAGTTTCTGGGCCAGTCTCGCCTATAGTGTCCTTTGGACCCGCAGGTGTAGCATTCAGTGGGTTCTTGTGGCCTATCCTGGAAGGCTACCCTTTTTGTGTGTCTATGTTCCCTGCGTGTATGTTGGCGATCTTTCCTCATGTTGTCCTCTGCTATTAGCCTGTTGGAGAGCCCTTCTATGGATATGTGAACTAGACTGAGGGTGTCTAGGTGTGTGATGAACGTGTCCCAGGAAGGGTCTAGTGAATTGATTATAACGCTTTTCATAGTTTGATCTGACACAACCTCCCCCCTTAGGTGTAGTTCTGCCCTGGTGGCGTTCAGTTCTAGGAGGTGTTCCCCCATGGAGACCCCTGGCTTCATCCTTGCAGAGTAAAAGTCCTTAGAAATCTTACTTGTAGTGGCTACGCTCTCGCTGTAAAAGAACCTGAGCGTTTTTTGTGCTATTTCTGACACTGTCAAGTGATGCTCAATGCTGTGGTATATTGATGGTGAAATGCTGGAAATTATTATGCAAAATGCTTTGTGGTGTAAGCAATCCTGCTCAAAAGTCCAGGGCCTCTCTGGGGGGTTGGTTACAAACATCAATACGTTTTCCTTTGAAAATACTACCTGGAGTTGTTGGTACCACTCCAGCAAATTAGACCCATCCATTTTTAGTTTAGGAAAGTAATTAGTTAAATTCCCTGCATTATTGTTGTTATTACTTACAGCAGGAGTCTGTCCATGGTGCTGGGTGTTTGGAAAGTCACAGTAGGGCATGGGTATGCTTTTAGATAATTCAAAAGTCCCTCCTTGCATTTTTTTTCTCTTTTTGTATCCAAAGGCGGTTCTGCGCATGTGCAAAAATCACTTCGGCCATGGATTCGTCGGAGAAGGTCCTTGCTGCTGCTGCTCCGGCTGAAAGGCCTCTCCTGGTCGTGCAGGCCCCCGTCTCAGTTCCTTGTGTCCAGCGGCGGTCCGGCGGGGTCATTCTCTCTTCTGGACGAAGGTCGTCTCCTCCCGGACGTGCTTGAGGCAGCGGCGGCAGCAGCGGTGAGTGCTGGCTCCAGTCTCGGTGGTCCGGTGTTCTCGGTCTTGGCGGAGGGTGGTGCTTGGGTATCGGGGGGCGCAGTGACCTCAGTGGTCCTCCAGCGATGTCCGCGTCCCTCGATTGGTAGTAGGGGAGCCCTCTTCCTCTGCCTCTCACCCCCTTGTATTCTTCGGGGGGTTTCTTCATTATTTTCATCTTGGGCCCGAAGGCGGCGGTGAGGATTTTTATTGCCTCCTCCACCTGCTGCTCTGTTGGGGGAAGCCCCTGGGCCCGATTCTTCTTCCCCTTCCCCGAATTCACCCCCTCTATTTTGGTTTTGGGGGTCTTGCATTTTTGCCGCCGGCCATTTTGAATACTCGTCCTTGATTGGTTGGCAGTCGGCCATTGTTGCGGGCCACGTGTTTAAAGATGGCCACCATTCAAAGCTAAGTGCGGCATTTTTTCTTTCGATTTCAGGAGTGCGCTTGGCTGGCGATGGTTTCCTTACCGGGCGGTCGTCCTCCAGCTCCGTCGTGCGGCCTTGGTTGCCTCTGATTGCTTCTCGGCTTCCAATGAGCTCGCTGATGCCGGCTACGAGGTCTTCATCAGCTGCGGACGATCCCAGCAAGCTCAGTAAGTTGTGTCTGAGCTTGCTGATGCCTGTGTGATTGGTTTCTCCCTCACCTTGGTTCTCGAACCCCGGCTCATCGTCCGATGAGTTGGTTTCGGGGTCGGTTGCTTCTCTGTCCCTTTCTGGCGATCCGGTTGGGAGGTTGTTGCCATGCGCGTAGTGTAGTTCTTCCATCTTTCTCGTCTCTGATCTCGTGAGTGGCTTCCTTTTTTCTCCAGTGGGATATCGCTTTCCAGGCATGTCTTCTGTTCACTGGGTCACAAAACCATCCTCTGCTACCATTTTGTGAAGAGTGATCGATGGAGGACCCAATAACTACGAAGACACCTTAAGGTTCAATCAGTACATCCTTTATTTACAGATGTTTCTCTTTACAGGTTTCTGCATCAACAATGAGGAGCGTCATGGGACAAGCTTAAGTACCCTGGAGGAGGGGCTACAGGTAAGGAGTGTTCATGGGAAGGGGAGGGAACCAGATGTGCATGACTTAACCCCTGTGATGCCAGATTAGGGGAAACATGCTGGGCAGGTACGGCATTTATACCTGACAGGGAGGGGATCAGATTTGTTCTTTGGTTGAAGGAGGCTATAGATAGAAATCCTTTATGTACCAAATATGTCTGAATATTCTTTGGTGCTTATCTGTTTTTGTGCTTATTCTTTACCACTCTTTTGTTAAGTTTTGTTTAAAACCAGTGTTTTTTCTAGGAATATTTTTCTTTCTTTTTTATTAAAAAGTTTTATAACAATACAAAATAAAAAACATTCCCTCCCTCCCAACACCCCCCCTCCTCCTCCCTCCCCCTCCCCTCCCCAACCTCCCAGAGTAAAATACAGGGTATTAAAAAGAAAAAAAAATCATCTACATTAATCTATCAAACTTCCAATTTACAAACCACCCTCTGTAATCTTAACTCCAGTATAATTAACAATACATTTCTATGATTCTTCTTCATTCATACACAATTTGATGTCTTCTTATTTGATACTTATTCCGAATGTAGTCAATCCATTTCCTCCACTCCAAAATGTATTTTTCCTGCGTATGGTCTTTCAAATATGCCGAGATTTTTGCCATTTCAGCTAAGTTCATTACTTTTAAAGTCCATTCTTCTACAGTGGGTAAAGAGTCTTTCTTCCAATATTGCGCAACCAACAATCTAGCTGCTGTTATTAAATTTAAAAGCAATTTCATCTCTACTACTGTACAATCATTTGTAATACCCAATAAAAACAATTGTGGTGTGAATTTCAACCTCCTTTTCAAGATATTCTGCATTACCCACCAAATCTTTATCCAAAATGCTTTAATCTTCTAACAAGTCCACCATATATGAAAATACATTACATCTTGACAATCACACCGCCAACATTTGGCTTGTACATTAGAATACATACATGACAACTTTTTTGGATCTAAATGCCATCTATAAAACATCTTATAAAAATTTTCTCTTAAATTTTGTGCTTGAGTAAATTTAACATTTCTAACCCAAATCTTTTCCCATGTTTCCATCATTATTGGTTCCTGGAAGTTTCTAGCCCATTTAATCATACAATCTTTAACCAACTCTGTTTCTGAATCTATCTCTAGTAATACATTATATAACCTTTTAATATGCACAGTACTCTGATCTCTAATTTGTTTTACCAGGTTTTCTTCATTTTCCATAAAACCAATTTTTTGATCCTCCCTCCACCTTGCTTGAAGTTGACCATATTGAAACCAAGTATAAATTACCCCTTCTTCCTTCAAGACCTCTAACGGCTTAAGTTGTAGTTTACCCACTTCATTAAATAAAAGTTCTTTATACGTAATCACCTCCATCTTTTGTTCTGTGCTTATATTTTCTATTGCATGTCTAGGGTTTGCCCAGATAGGTATCTTGTAATCTAATTTATATTGGTATTTCTTCCAAACTCTCAACAGAGCATTTCTTAGCATATGATTTTTAAAAACTTTATCTACTTTCTTTTCATACAGTAAATAGGCATGCCATCCATACAATAAATCATATCCTTCTACATTTAAAATTCTTTCCTCAGTTAAATTAAACCAATCACTAATCTGTACTAACACAGATGCTTCATAGTACAATCTTAAGTTTGGCATTTTCAAACCACCTCTCTCCTGAACATCCTGTATAATTTTTAATTTAACTCTAGGTTTTTTACCTGACCATATAAAAGTATTAACTCCTTTCTGCCATTCCCTCAGATTTTCGTCTTTCTTCAACACCGGTATCATTTGAAACAAAAATAAAAATTTAGGTAATACATTCATTTTTATTGCTGCTATTCTTCCTAACAGAGATAATTGTAATTTTTTCCAGTTTTCCATTTCTTTCTGCACTTTTTGCCATAAAACCTCATAATTATTTATTTATTTATTTTATTGAAAAAGTTTTACAATACAAAAATTTTTCCCCCTTTTTCACCCCTCCCCCACCCCCGCCTTCCCATCCCCCCCAACCTCCCCCCAACCACACCCCTTCCCCCCCCGTCCCACCCCTGACTTCCGCTACACATTTTTAAAAGAAGAACGGCAAGAATTTATAACAAAGACTAAAACAAAAAATATTATGTATTCAATTCTAAATTTGGAGGAAGAGAAAGGAAAGAGAGAAAAGAATTAAGAAAATGAAAAAAAAGCCCATAAATATAAATATTTATCTAAAATTAACAATATTGTAGTAAGAAAAACACCAGAAAAAATAACCATTAGAATATTTAAACCAATTTAAAAACAAAAAAAAGAAAAGGAAACATTACTAACATTACTAATCATATGCCATACTCGAACCCCCAAAAATAATATAACCTACATATTCATATCAAATATTATCAAATAGTTTGATCCCAACTACTCCCCTTAATTCAAAAACACAACCCCCCCAGAAAAAAACATAAAACATACAATATAATATAATTATGCATATATTATTATAATTTTCCATAGCCCGAATTTCAATCTTCTCTTCATCTTGATTGAAGTTAAATATTCTTTCTTCACGTATATCCAATTCCAATAAACTTCATCTTCTATCTGCCCCATCAATAAAATAAAGCATTCCACATAAACCCCCCGTGTGACTTTATATAGATAGTATCCAACCACGAAGATATTCACTCCTCTAGGTAGAATCATTCAAACTAACTTATTCTATTTCAACAAGAAGAAACCCAATGCAGCTCCGCCAAGCCTTGAGAAAAAAAAAACAAAAAAAGAGAAAATCCTAGAAACTGCATTCCCAGATGTTCTTTTAAAGCTCTTTCAAATCCTGCCGCCCTTTGTTGTTCGCTCCTTCTGGTTGTGAGATGTTTTCATTTCCATTCTTTTCTCCTAGATGGTAAATTCCAAGAAAAAACTATAATAGGGTAATCACAGATCGCTGCTACTATTGCAGCAATCTGTTAAACTTGCTCAAGATGTTAAATCCAATTCAAGATAATAAAATTTTTATAAGTTTCCAATTCAAGATGAAGTCTTTATAATCCATAAATCCAACTCAGTATAAACTTTGAGAATTTTATAACCTTTTTCCAAAATTTTCAATACTTTCTGATAACAGCTGTAACTGCTTAAGGACTTCACGACACTCAATAGTATATACCACTTGAGTTTCCTCATTAAGTTCTATTTCCTGCTGTTCGACATCACCACCCATTTCTTGAGGAGCGTTGGACCTCTGCTGCTGTTCATCTCGAATTATAATATTTTTTAGATCTTGCTCCAGCAGTTCAAGGTCCGGTGCTCCTACTCTAGGTTCACTGGTATGTTCAATTTTTCCATCTGAAAGGTCCATAATAAAATCCTCTGAGGAACCGGGTTGTACTCCTTGTGCTTTTATCATTCTTTGATTCATTCTTTGAGTCTCTTCCTTCTGTTTACCTTTTGCAAACTCTCGTTCTTGTTTCTTATTCTTAACATATTCCGAGGCTCCCTTAAAGATATTTTTATAAAAATGTTCCGCTTTTCCAATAGTATTCAGACAATATCTCACACCATAATATCTAAAAGTTATGCCAGCTGGTAAGTCCCATCTAAATGGGATATTACTTCTCTTCAGTTCCTTAGTCAAAAAAGCAAATTCTTTTCTATCCTTTAAAACCTTCGATGGCAACTCTTTAAAGATATTAATTTGTACGCCTTCTACTTGCACTCTGGCAGAGTAGGACTTGTGTAAGATATCATCTCTCAATCTTTTATCCGTAAAGTAAACAACAACATCTCTAGGCAAATTCCTTTGTTTGGCAACTCGTGAGTTGACTCTGTAAACTTTCTCTATGCAGCCAAGAATTATCTCATCTTCTAACTCTAGTAATTCAGCAAAAATCTTTGCAGAAATTGCTCTTAAGTTTTCTCTCTGATTTTCTCTAACACCTCTTAATCTGATTGCTGATTCCATAGTTTTAATTTGAAGCATAATGATATCATTCTGTATTTTCTGATTCCGAACCTCAGCTTCCACAAACTTTTCTTGTATTTCTTGTATTTGAGAATCAAATTTACTATTGATCTCAGTCACTTTCTCCTCCATTTCAACCACCACACTTGAAAGATCTGAAATTACTTTAATAATAGTTTGACTTAATTGGTCATACTTTCCAGAAACCAGCTCCTCAAGATTCTTCTGTGAGTTTTTTATTTTGTCAACAACGCTCGGTAAAGAAGTTGTTATGAGATCTTTTAAGTCCCCCTCTGCCAATCCATACAAATGAATCATTTCAGCTTTATCCTTCAGCTGGCTCATGGGGGAGCCCCCCCTTCCTTTAATCATCTTTACTTTACTTTCAAAACACTGCTTTCGCTTTCCACTCTCATTTTTTTTAAAAAATCTATTTAGCTCAGCCTTGGTTCCTTTAAGTGCTTTTCCCATAGCAAAATATTTATTTATTTAAAATATTTATTTCAAAATTTTTCAGGACTAGGCTCCATTTCCATCTGCTCTGACTTTTCTTCAAATAAAGCCAGTCGCCATCTTAAAGGACTTTCTTAAAAACTTTCACTTCTCCTTCCCCCTTCCTCTCCCTCCTCCTCCAAAAAATCAATAAAAAATCAGTAAAAAAATCCATACTTGCTTTAATTTGTTTTCTTTCTCTTTCAGCTTGCTCAATTAGCACTTCAATCGTGGTGTTGCTCCCAGCGTCTGGCTCCGCTAATTAGCGGAGGACTCTCTCGGCGCGGAGCATACTCTGGGGGTAGAGAGGGAGCCATCCCTCTGAGCCTTCCCCAGGACAAAGGAAAAATTCCTGGGGCGACTCAGGGGCTCAACCTCACCCCCAGAAGCTCTCCCTGCTCCTCCCGCTGAGGAGCAGGTTTTTCGAGCCGCCTGCCTGCTGCACGGCGGCTCTAACGCGCCAAGAAGCCGGCGGGCATGGAAAAGCCCGCCGCCAACAAGGAAGGCGCCACCGGAAGACTCAACCTCATAATTATTTTTAAATAACTTCGTATTTGATCCAGCAACAGTCACACCCAAATATTTAACCTTTTTAACTATTTCAAATCCCGCTATTTTTTCTAGTTCTTCTCTTTGATCAACAGACATATTTTTAGTCATTATCTTAGTTTTATATTGATTTATTTTAAATCCAGAGACTTTACCATATTGTTCTATCATTTCCAACATATATGTAACTGTAGCTATAGGTTGAGTTAGTGTAACAACTAAATCATCCGCAAACGCTCTTAATCTATAATCTTGCTGTCTAATCACTATTCCTTTAAGTTCTTCAGATTCACGTATCTTTTTCAACAAGATTTCCAAAGATAAAACAAACAGCAATGGAGATAATGGGCAACCCTGCCGTGTTCCCTTCTCTATCTTAAAATGATCCGTTAAACTTCCATTAATAATTATTTGTGCAGATTGCTCTCGATATATTGCTTTGATTGAACTCATGAATTGCTCACCAAATTGCATTCCGGTGGCGTTTCCGTCGTCTCCGGACAGTTCTTTTATGGCCGCCGGCTTCGTCGTGCGTTAGAGCCGCCTTGCAGCTGGCAGGCGGCTCGGAAAATCCCCTCTTCAGCTCGGAAGGGAGGATAGAGCCAGTGGGAGCAGGTAGAGCCCCCTGAATTGCCCCCAGGGTCCTTTTTTTGTCCTGGGGAGCACTCAGGGTGAAGGCTCCCTCTCCAACCCACTGAAGCTCCGCGCGGCGAGGGACCTCTGTTAAACGGCAGAGCGAGACGACGAGAGCAACTCCACCATTAATATCGGAACTTTGTTGCAAGTAAAGAATTTGGTGAGATCTGGATCTGCTCTAAGAAGCTTAAAAGCAAGTACTAGTTCCTTTTTTAAAAAAAATCCTCAGTTTAAGAGTCTCTGCGTGAAAGTGTGTGAGAAAATGGCGACTGGCTAAAACGGAGGAAGTAAAGTGAAAGTTGGAAAGTGAAAGTGACAGTTAAGCTTGCCTGGCAGTAACTGAAAGAAATACTCTGGCAAGACTTTAAAGCAGAAATAAAATCTATTTAACTCCCTTCCTTGCAAAACTGGGGAGAAAAAATTGGATTAAGAGGAAAAGGAGGAAAATTTTCTTTTTTTCAGAGGCTAAGACTGTGTACAGGCATGGCTTCAAAAAAAGCAGGGGGAGAATCCCCCACGCATCAGACAAAAGAAAAGCCAGTTAAGCCACAACCACAGACTCAGACTCAAATCCAAGAAAGTGGAAATGAGGATTTGAGGATTTGAAAGCCTTTATAGCTAAGTCTTTGGGAGGTGTTGTTGATAAAATGGATAAGATGGAGGAAAAGATGGAGAAAAATCAAAAGGAAATGAAGGAGTGGGTTAAAGAAAAAAGTGATAAGTTGAATCAGAATGTAACTAAAGCAGTAACTGCTCTCACAGATGCACTGATGGTGGTGGAGAAAAAAGTGGATGAACTAAATATAGAAGTTGAATCCAATAAGAAAGATGCAGAAGAGAAATTTTTTAAAGCTGATGTCAGAAACCAGAGATTGGAAGATGAAATCACAATGATGCAGTTTCGGGCTATGGAGTTTGCTTTAAGATTGAGGGGAATAAGGGAAAACAACAGAGAAGATTTGAGAGCAGTTTGTGTAGATGTACTGGCTAAGATTCTAAAGACTGAACCTGAGCTAATTTGTAGCAGAATTGATAAGATCTACAGGGTTAACTCTCGTGTGGCGAGACAAAGGAATTTGCCTAGAGATGTTGTGATTTATTTTACTGATAGAAGACTGAGAAATGAAATTTTGCAAAAATCTTTTCTCACCACTGCTCAACTTGATGGTAATCAAATTGGTGTTTTTAAAGAGTTACCACCTAAAATGTTAAGGGACCGGAAGGATTATGGATTTTTGGTGAATGAATTGAAAAGGCGTCAGATCCCATTTAGATGGGATGCTCCAGTTGGCATAATTTTGAGACATGAGGATGTAAGATATCGTATAAATACTGTGGAAAAAGCAGAGCATTTTTATCACAATGTTCTTAAAAGAGCCTCAACATCACCATGTTCATCTACATTGTTAACTGTAGAAGGAGTTGTTAAAGATAAAGATTTTGAAGGAGGGATTGAAGAATTGTCTAGACAAGAAGAATTACACGCAATTCAAACTCAAAGAGCAATAGAAGAGCTTTCAGGAGCAGTAGGTGGTTTTTCAGAGGATTTCTTTGCAGATCTCCCAGAGCCTAAAATAAAGCACCCCAGAAGTACAAGAGAGGTGGATCTGGACCTTGAACTGTTGGCGCAAGAACCGAAAGATCAACGCATAACTCGTGCAGCAGAGAAGCAAAGATTAGAGAAGCAAAAACAGCAGAGGTCCACGGTACCACAAGAAGAGAAGGGGGCAAATGGGAAAATACAGAAATCAGAAGCAGTGGGAGGAGCGAGACCAAAGACCTCTGCTATTGAACAGGGTCTTCGGCAAATGCTCGATTCGCTTCATGAATTCTCAGATGACAGTTAGATTTCTATCATGGAATGTGAATGGATTGAATTCTCCACAGAAAAGAAGGAAAATATTTCATTATTTGAAGCAGTATAAAAACGATGTTGTTTGTTTGCAAGAAACTCATATTAGAACTCAGGATCAAAAATATTTGATAAACTCTAAATTAGGTTCACATTTTATATCCTCTAGTTCTGGGAAAAAGAATGGATTAGCTTTGTATATTTCTAAAAGATTACCAGCTAAATTTATAGAATCGGATGATGACGGAAGATATATTGTAACTGAAATAAATATACAGAATGTCCCTTTGCTTTTGATTGGAATTTATGCCCCAAATCAACAGCAGGAAACCTTTTATAAATTATTATATGCTAAAATATTGCAATGGAATTATAAGTCAATTTTGATTATGGGAGATTGGAATGGTGTGATTGACACAACTCTAGATAGGAAGACATCGGCTAAAATGGGGATTAAACTACCACAGACGTTCTTTGCGATGAAAGAAGATTTAGAATTGAAGGATGTATGGAGAGTTCAATACCCAAAGGAATTGGACTTTACATTTTTTTCAGATAGACATAAATCCTTCTCTAGGATTGATTTTATGCTGGTTACATCTGATTTACTTACTAAAATGATTAAGACTAAGATATTTCCCAGAACTTTAACAGATCATAGCCCGATATGGATGGAAATGGAATTTGGCAAGAAGGAGAGAAGATCTTGGAGAATGAATGAGAACTTGTTTAGATATGAGAAGAATATATTTGAACTCAAAAAACATGTCAAGGAATTTTTTCAACTGAATTTGAACAAGGGTACACCTATCGAAGTTGTTTGGGATGCAAGTAAGGCATATATGAGAGGTGTACTAATTTATATGAACTCTAAGCATAGGTCAACTCAACAAAAGATAAGAATAGAATTGGAGTCAGAAATAAAGGAAAAAGAACAATTGCATATAAAGAATCCGACCGATGAGAAATTACAGGAAACTATAAAACTTTTGAAGGACCAATTTCAAATGCTCATGGCTGAAGAAACGGCAACTAATTTGCAATTTGCAAAACATAATACTTTTTGTAATGCTAATAAGCCTGGTAGATGGTTGGCCTACACTTTGAGAAAACAACGAAGTTCTCGTATAATTGATACTATTGAATATAAAGGTAAACAAGTTTTTCAACAAAGTTTAATACAACAAGCTTTTTTGGATTATTATTCCAACTTATATCACAAAGATAATATAGAGAATGAGCTTATTGACAAATATTTAGAGAAGAGGAGAGTTACTAAAATCTCAAGAGAACAAAAGGAAAGAATGAATCAAGTTATAACTTCTGAAGAGATCTCATTTGCTATAAAACAACTGAAAATAGCCAAAGCTCCTGGGACGGATGGCTTGACAGCAGTATATTATAAAACACTACAATCAGAATTGGTTGAACATCTTAAGGACTTATTCTGTAGTATACAGCAGGGGGGCAAAATACCCCCATCATGGAAGACGGCCTTCATTTCACTGATACCAAAGGAGGATGGTTCTTTAAAACCAGAAAATTTTAGACCAATATCTCTCTTGAATACGGATTATAAAATTTTTGCAAAAGTATTAGCCAACAGATTGATGCCAGTTATCCAAGAGGTGATTCATCACGATCAAGCTGGTTTTATAGAGGGCAGATATATGAAAGATAATGTGAGGCAACTCATAGATTTATTGGAATATCTTGAGAAAAATAAACAGATCTCTGCAGCGCTGGTGTTTTTGGATGCGGAAAAGGCCTTTGATCGAGTCAACTGGGATTTTCTAAAAAAGACTTTGTTTAAAATGGACTTTGGGGATCAGTTTATACATGCGATCTCAGCAATCTACCAAGAACAGACAGCACAAATTGTTATTAATGGGAGTTTAACCACCAATTTTCATATACAAAAAGGAACTAGACAAGGTTGTCCGTTATCCCCACTGTTGTTTATTTTAACCTTAGAAGTTTTATTGAATTCCTTACGGGACTCAAATAATTTGAACGGAATGGTTATAAGGCAAAAGGACTACAGAACAAAAGCATTTGCAGATGATCTGGTTGTTACCCTAACACGACCTTTGGAATCAATCATTCAGATGAAAAATACTATAGAGGAATATGGTTTGGTCTCAGGTTTTAGACTAAACCAGAAAAAGACTAAGATGATAGTAAAAAACATGCTGGAACCACAAAAGAGTGAACTAGAAAGGTTGGCAGGTTTTGAAATAGTTACAAAGGTGAAATATCTAGGAGTCCAGGTTGCAGCTTCTAATATAAAAGTTTTTCAAAATAATTATGAGGTTTTGTGGCATAAGATTCAAAAAGATTTTGAAATTTGGAAGAAACTGCAACTATCTTTACTTGGCAGAATAGCAGCAGTTAAGATGAATGTTCTACCTAGATTTCTGTTTTTGTTTCAAATGATTCCGGTGCTTAAAAGTGATAAAATTTTGGCTGAATGGCAATCAGGTCTAAATAAATTATTTGGAATGAGAAAAAGCCAAGAGTTAAATTTAAAATAATGCAAGATGTTCGTGAAAGAGGTGGCCTTAAAGTTCCAAACTTACGTTTGTATTATGAAGCTGCAGTGTTGACGCAAGTGGGTGACTGGTTTGGAACAACAAAAACTGAAATTTTGAATATAGAAGGCCATGATTTGGACTTTGGTTGGGATGCATACTTATTCCACGAAGACAAGTTGGACAACGTATTTAAAAGTCATATATTGAGATATGCTTTGATAAGAGTTTGCAAGAAGCACCAGCTTAAATTGGATTACAAAATACCTTTGTGGTTGGATCTTGGGCAAATCATGCGGAATATAAAGTCACTCGGGGGGATTTTATACAAAGAGATGCTTTTTAATGATGGGGGCAGATGGAGTTTGAAACCTTTGAAAACTCTGTTGGAAGAAGGGAGGAATTTAACATGGTTGCAGTATTCTCAACTTCAATCAAGATGGAGAGAAGATCAGAAAATTGGTTTAATGTTACATGAAGAAGATTTGGTGACTCAGATAAAACGGAAAGGGCCGATGCACATCAAGAGGGTGTATAATTTACTGTTAGAGATTCAGAGAGCGAATTAGTTAAAGATTGTATGATAAAGTGGGCACAAAATTTTGCAGAACCAGTTATGTTGTAAACATGGGAAAAGATATGGGTCCAGAATGTTAAATTTACTCAAGCACAGAAATTTTAGGAAAATTTAGGAAAAAATATAATGTTAAAAATACCTGATAAGTATATATATATGACTTATGTTTAGCATATATTTGATGTATTAACTTTACCTTATTCAATGTTAAAATTTATGATATGTTATCTGGATTTCACCTATATTTTTTGTTTAATATTGATTGATATATAAGACTAATCTTTTATTAGTAAAGGAAGCCTAGGGAGGGAAGGGAGGGAAGGGAAGGGAAGGGAAGGGGGGGTGGATGGGAGGGGGGAAAAGGGGGGGGAGGGGAAAATTGTATTGTAAAACTTTTTCAATTAAAAAAAAATAATCATTTGTACGGATTGCTCTCGATATATTGCTTTGATTGAACTCATTAATTGCTCACCAAATTGCATTTTGTCTATTACTTTAAACAAAAATTGCCAATTCAATCGATCAAAAGCTTTCTCAGCATACAGAAAGAAAAAAGCAGCAGAAATCTGATTGTTTTTCTCCAAATATTCCACCAGGTTTATTATTTGTCTCAAATTATATTTCATATATCTCCCTTTTATAAACCCTGATTGATCATTATGAATTATTTGTTGCATAATTGGCATTAATCTATTTGCTAATCTTATAATCTTATAATCAGTATTCAAAAGTGAAATTGGTCTAAAGTTTTCAGGCTTAACACAGTTCTGATCTTCTTTAGGAATCAATGAAATAAAAGGTGTCCTCCATGAAGGTGGGGTTACTCCCCCTGATTGAATCTTATTAAATAAAATCCTTTGAGATATGCCTTGATAAGAGTTTGGAAGAAGCACCAGCTTAAATTGGATTATAAAATAGCTTTGTGGTTGGATCTTGGGCAGATTATGCCGAATATAAAGTCACTCGGGGGGATTTTATACAAAGAGATGCTTTTTAATGATGGGGGCAGATGGAGTTTGAAACCTTTGAAAATTCTGTTGGAAGAAGGGACGAATTTAACTTGGTTGCAGTACCTTCAACTTCAAGTGAGATGGAGAGAAGATCAGAAAATTGGACTAATGCTATATGAAGAAGATTTGGTGACTCAGATAAAATGTAAAGGGCCAATGCATATTAAGCAGGTGTATAATTTACTGTTAGAAAGAGATTCAGAGGGTGAATTAGTTAAAGATTGTATGATAAAGTGGGCACAAAATTTTGCAGAACCAGTAATGTTGGAAACATGGGAAAAGATCTGGGTCCAGAATGTTAAATTTACACAAGCACAGAACCTGAGGGAAAATTTCTATAAAATGTTTTATAGATGGCATTTAGATCCCAAGAAATTGTCATGTATGTATCCAAATGTTCAACCCAAATGTTGGAGGTGTGATTGTTTGGATGCTACATATTTTCATATTTGGTGGACCTTTAGAAAAGTGAAAGCATTTTGGATTAAACTCTGGTGGGTTATGCAGAACGTTTTGAAAAAGAAGCTTCAATTTTCTCCGCAATTGTTTTTGTTGGGTATAGTTAAGGATTGCTCACCGAGTGAAACGAGATTGATTTTATATATGATCACCGCAGCTAGACTATTGATTGGTCAATACTGGAAAAAGGATAGTGTACCTACCATAGAGGAATGGATATTGAAGATGGCTAAGATTGCAGAAATGGCTAAGATTTCTGCATACCTAAAAGACAGGACCCATGAAGCCTTTGTTAGGGAGTGGAAGAAATGGGTAGAGTATGTGCGGAATAAATATCAAATTAAGAAGTTTCAACTAGTACTTGATTCATAATTATTTTTATTATAATTATTTTATTAAATATTTGAATTTATATTGTTATTATGTTACATATTTATACTTACTATAGTAATATTTAGATAAATTATAATGTTAAAAATAAGTTTATATACCTGATAGATAGACTAGCTTTATCTTATCTAATGTTAAAAATTTATGATGTATTATCTGGATTTTATATTTTTTTTATATAACATTATTTAGACTGAATATTTGGAATTATATTTAATGTTATATATATATATACTATACTATTATCTAGAAAAATTATGATGTTCAAAATTAGTTTTCATATATTTGTTATACTGCTGTAAGTGTTTATAAATGAATTATGGTTATTATATATTTGAATTAAGGGGGTAAAAGAGGGTGTTAGAAGTTTAGATTAGTTCTTTATTACTTAATGTTAAATTTATAATATTTTATCTGGCTCTCACCTATTTTTCTGTTTGATGTGGATTGATATACATGACTGATGTTTGATTAGCAAAGGAAGTCAGGGGGGGAGGGGGGGAGGGAAAGGAAGGGAAAGAGAGGGGGTGGTAGTTGGGTGGGGGGATTGGTGGGGGGAAAGGGGGCTAAAAATTGTATTGTAAAACTTTTTTAATAAAAAAAATAAGAACTTAGGTAATACATTCATTTTAATTGCTGCTATTCTACCTAATAAAGATAATTGTAACTTTTTCCAGTTCTCCATTTCTTTCTGCACTTTTCGCCATAAGACTTCATAGTTATTTTTAAATAGCTTTGTATTTGATCCAGCAACAATCACACCCAAATATTTAACTTTTTTAACTATTTCAAATCCCGATATTTGTTGTAGTTCTTCCCTTTGATCAGAAGACATATTTTTAGTCATTATCTTAGTCTTGTGTTGATTTATTTTGAATCCCGAGACTTTACCATATTGTTCTATCATTTCCAACATATATGAAACTGTACCTATAGGTTGCGTTAATGTAACAACTAAGTCATCCGCAAACGCTCTCAATCTGTAGTCTTGCTGTCGGATCACTATTCCTTTAAGTTCCTTAGATTCACGTATCTTTTTCAACAAATTTTCCAGAGATAAAACAAACAGTAAGGGAGATAATGGACAACCCTGCCGTGTTCCCTTCTCTATCTTAAAACAATCCGTTAAACTTCCATTAATAATTATTTGTGCAGTTTGTTCTCGATACATTGCTTTAATTGAACTCATAAATTGCTCCCCAAATTGCATTTTATCTATTACTTTAAACAAAAATTCAATTCAATCTGTCAAAAGCTTTCTCTGCATCCAAAAAGAAAAAAGCTGCAGAAATCTGATTGTTTTTCTCCAAATATTCTACCAGATTTATTATTTGTCTCAAATTGTATTTCATATATCTCCCTTTTATAAACCCTGATTGATCATTATGAATTATTTGTTGCATAATTGGCATTAATCTATTTGCCAATACTTTAGCAAAAATCTTATAATCAGTATTTAAAAGTGAAATAGGTCTAAAATTTTCAGGTTTAACACACTTTTGATCTTCTTTAGGAATCAATGATATAAAAGCTGTCCTCCATGAAGGTGGGGTTACTCCCCCAGATTGAATCTTATTAAAAAGCATCCTAAGCGGTTCTACCATTTCCATCTGCAAATTCTTATAATAAGTAGCTGTCAATCCATCCGTTCCCGCTGTTTTACCTACTTTTAACTGCTTAATTGCTAAAATAATCTCTTCAGAATTAATTGGTTGATTCAAACCTTCCCTTTGCTCCAGAGTTAATTCCTGAATATCAACCTCTCTAAGATATCTATCAATATCTGTACCTTGTATCAAGTCTCCTGCATATAATTTCGTGTAATATTCTAGAAAGTCTTTTTTAATCAAGTTTTGTTGATAAACGTCTTTACCTTTATATTCCATCTTACTAATAATACGTGATCTTTGCTTTTTCCTTAACACATAAGCTAACCATCTACCTGGTTTATTAGCATTGCAAAATGTATTATGTTTAGCATATTGCAAGGTAGTTGCAACTTGATCAGCCATTAACATATTAAATTGCTGTCTTAATATACTTATTGCTTCTTTTACTCTTTTATCTCCTGGATTATCAATTAACATTTGTTCCTTCTTCTTTATTTCTTCCTCAATATCTTTCCGTTTCTTTATCTGCTTTTGTCTATGTTTGTTATTCATATATATCAACACTCCCCTCATATAAGCCTTACTTGCATCCCAAACCATTTCCATAGAGGTACCTTTATACATATTATTAACAAAAAACTCCTTCATATGTTTTTTAAGTTCATTCACATTTTCTTCATATCTAAATAAATTTTCACTTAATCTCCAAGACCTCCTTTCTCTTTTCTCCTGTTCTAATTCCAACCAAACTGGACTATGGTCAGCTAAAATCCTTGGGAATATCTTGACTTTCTTCACCCTAGAAAGAAAATCACTTGTTAGCAATATAAAATCAATCCTAGAAAAAGATTGATGTCTATCAGAGAAAAAAGTAAAATCTTTTTCATCTGGATTCCGTTCTCTCCAAACATCCCTTAATTCTAAATCATCCATAATTTCAAAAAAGGGTTTGGGTAGTTTGGCACGCGAAGCAACTTTAGACGTGGTCTTCTTATCCTTAGAAATATCAATTACTCCATTCCAATCACCCATTAAAATAATTGATTTATAATCCCATTTAGATATTTTGGTATGTAAAAGTTTATAAAAATTTTCTTGTTGCTGGTTCGGTGCATAAATCCCAATCAAAAGCATTATTCCATTTTGAGTCCTTAATTCAATTGCTATATATCTTCTTTGGTCATCTGCCTCTATTAAATTTGCTGTCAAATTCTTTTTTATGTATACCACTATTCCATTCCTTTTTTCCGGAGACGATGCCACAAAGTGAATCCCTAATTTTGAGTTAATTAAGTATTTCTGGTCTGTTGATCTAATATGTGTCTCTTGTAAGCATACAATGTCATTATTAAATTGTTTCAAATAATGATATATTTTCTTTCTTTTTTGTGGTGAATTCAAACCATTGACATTCCAAGACAGAAATTTAACTGGCATTTTTGCCCGACTGAAGCCTATAGAGCATATCCTGAAGATCTTCTTTCACCTTTATCTTCGGTCTTGCCCCCCCCCCCCCCCCACAGCTTCTGATTTTGTATCCAAGTGTTGTTGTTGTTGTTTAAAAGTTGATCTTGTCACACGTTGTTCTGGTTTTGGTCTCAGCTCCTCCAATTTTGACAGGTCAGGTGACACTCCTTCCAGTTGACTTAAAGGAAAGGGAAGTGATGCTAGTTCCAATTGATTCTGGTCATCTTGCTTCTTAGGTTCTCCAGCCACCGCCTCAACATATGTTAAAGACTGTTGCTTTCCTTTTTCTGCTTTTTTATTATCCTCAGGGGGGTGTCCAGCTTTCAATACACTACGATAAAATTCTCTTGCTTTCCCAACGTTATTCAGTCGATATCTTTCTCCAGCATAGTCCACTATTATGCCTGTTGGTACATCCCATCTGTACACTATTTGCTGTCTTCTCAGCTCATCCACTAAAAAACCAAAATTCTTCCTATCTCTCAGCATCTTGGGAGGAATCTCTTTCAACACCTTAATTTCCTGTCCAGACACCTGTACTTTGTTGTTATAAGAAGCTTGCAATACATCATTTCTAATTCTTCTGTCAGTAAAATAGATCACCACATCTCTTGGCAAGTTTTTATTTCTTGCAATCCATGAGTTAACTCTGTAGACTTTATCCATCTGGCCAATTATTTCATCCTTTTTCAGCCCAACCACTGAGGCAATCACTTCACCACATTTCTCTCTTAGATTCTCCCGACCATTCTCTTTCAGTCCTCTCAGTCTCAGGGCAAACTCCATTGATCTGTATTGCATCATAATGACATCACTCTCCAACCTTTCAGGTTTGGTCTGGAGTTCTCCCATTTTAACCTCCAAATCTTGGGTAACCTCACTAATTTCTTCCACTCTTTCATCAAGCTGCACAAGATGTTTGGACAAACCAGAAACAGCCAGCACAATATCTTCTCTTATTTCATCATGCTTCTTTTCAACAATCTCTCTAATTTCTTTTAAGTCTTTTAAGTCCTCCTCAAATTTCCCCAGTCTCTCTTCTATTTTAGCTGTTTGGGCACTCGCAATTTGTTTTATAAACTCTTTAAGTTCATTCATAGAGTCCTCTTTACTTGGTATCTCCACCGGAAGTTGAGCCTTTTGTGTCACAATAGAAACTATAGGAGAAGCTCCTCCTGTTTTAGCTGTTGCTGGCTTGGTCTGTTTAGATGCCATTTTAGTTTCCAAAAAACTTTTCTCCTCTTCACCCCACTTTGCAATTACTTAGTCTTAAATATCACCAAATCCAGTCTAAATTATTTTAAGCTGCTGCTTTCAATGTCTTTCCCAAGTTATTTCTTTCTGGCAGCTTGCTTTATCTTTGAAAATAGAAAAAAAAATCTTTTTCAGTACTCACTTTCACTTCTCAGCACAGTCAGGAAACTCTTAATTAGGCACTTCCTCTTTCAATTGAGCTCATTCAATGCAAAGTACACAGGAGTTAAGCTTTGTAATTTTGTTGCAAGCTCTCCTTATTTCACTCCGTCTGCTGCAGAAATCATTCAAGCTGTCAGTTTGCTTGCAGAGCTGGTCGCAACATCTAATGCTGCTTTCGCAGCAGCGCTTTGAATCCGGAGATCGTTTCCCTGGGGAGCCCACCTTTTGAGCCCCTGGATTTAATCCCAGGGGCTTTTTTGGCGGCTCTACCTGCCAGAAACTTCTCTGCCCCCTTTCTTTTCCCGAAGAGGGGTCTGCAAAACCTCCAGACAGCTGTTTTTCGCTGTTGGGGGCGGTTTTACGAAAAACGAAGCCGGCGACCTAAAATGAGGTCGTCAGCGATGTCCGTGGCGCCAACCGGAAGTCCCCTTAAAGAGCATATCTTGAAGATCTTCCTTCACCTTTATCTTTGGTCTTGCCCCCCCCCCCCCACTGGTTCTGTTTTTTGCATCAGGTGTTGTTGTTGTTGTTTGAAAGTTGACCTTGTCACGTGTTGTTCTCGTTGTTCTCTCGGTTCCTCCAACTTTGATAAATCAGGTGCCATTCCTTCCAGTTGACTTAAGGGAAAAGGGAGAGAGGCTAGGTCCAATTGGGTCTGATCATCTTGCTTCTTAGGTTCTTCAGCCACCGCCTCTGCATATGTTTGCACCTGCTGTTTTCCTTTTTCAGTTCCTTTTTTATTCCCCTCAGGTGGGTGTCCAACTTTTAGTACATTGTAGTACAATTCTCTTGCTTTCCAAACATTGTTCAAACGGTATCTTTCTCCACCATAATTCACTATTATGCCTGTTGGTACATCCCACCTGTACATTATTTGTTGTCTTCTCAACTCATCCACCAAAAAGCCAAAGTCCTTTCTATCTATCAACATTTTGGGAGGAATCTCTTTCAGTATCTTAATATCCTGTCCAGACACCTGTACCTTGTTGTTATAGGAAGCTTGCAACACATCATTTCTAATTCTTCTGTCAATAAAGTAAATCACCACATCTCTTGGCAGGTTTTTGTTTTTTGCAATCCATGAATTAACTCTGTAGACTTTATCCATCTGGCCAATTATTTCATCCTTTTTCAGCCCAACCACTGAGGCAATCACTTCACCACATTTCTCTCTTAGATTCTCCCGACCATTCTCTTTCAGTCCTCTCAGTCTCAGGGCAAACTCCATTGATCTGTATTGCATCATAATGACATCACTCTCCAACCTTTCAGGTTTGGTCTGGAGTTCTCCCATTTTAACCTCCAAATCTTGGGTAACCTCACTAATTTCTTCCACTCTTTCATCAAGCTGCACAAGATGTTTGGACAAACCAGAAACAGCCAGCACAATATCTTCTCTTATTTCATCATGCTTCTTTTCAACAATCTCTCTAATTTCTTTTATTTCATCCTCAAATTTCCCTAATTTCTCTTCTATTTTTCCCTCTATCATCGCTGTTTGGGTACTCATAGCTTGTTTTATAAAATCTTTAAGTTCTTTCGTGAAATCCTCCTTATTTTGTATCTCAAACGGAAGTTGAGCCTTTTGTGTCACAGTGGAGACTATAGGAGAACCTCCTCCTGTTTTAGATGCTGCTGGTTTGGTCTGCTTAGAAGCCATTTTAATTTCTTTGTTTCAAAAAAATCTTTTCTCCTCTTCACCCCACTTTGCAAATATAGTCTCAAAAGTCACTAAAACCAGCTCTAAACAGTTTTAAACTGCTGCTTTTAATGTGAAAATAATCTTCCTCCCCAAGTTCTTTCTTTCTAGCAGCTTGTTTTCATTTTAAAAGCAAAAAAGATCTCAGCAAACTTTTTCAGTACTCACTTCCCCTTCTCAGCACAGCCAGGATACTCTTGATTGAACACTTCCAATTTCAATTGACTTCATTTGCAACAAAGTAATCAGGAGTTAAGCTTTGAAATCTTGTTGCAAGTACTCCTGCTTTCACTCCGACTGCTCTTGTAATCATTAAAACTGTCAGATTGTTTGCAGAGCTGGTCGCGGCATCTAAGGCTGCATTTGCAGCAGCGCTCCAAGTCCGGAGTTCGTTTCCCTGGGGAGCCCACTTTCCAGCCCCTGGAATTAATCCAGGGGCTTTTTTGGTGGCTCTACCTGTCGGAAACTGCTCTGCCCCCCTTCTTCTCCCGAAGAGGGGTCTGCAAAACCGCCGGATAGCTGTTTTTCGCTGTCAGGGCGGCTTGACGGAATCTCGGAGCCGGCGATCTCAAAAAGATCATCAGCGATGCCCGCGGCGCCAGCGGAAGTCCCTAGGAATATTTTTTTCTTAAGTGACTGACTGCAGTCCCTCATCTAAGATGATAATCCTTGGATGCTCTTAATTTGAATGGTTTTTTTCTCCCTTTTATTAGAGTTGACTCTTAATCAGCTCAAGAACTATACTCAGCTTTTTGTGAATCATACTCCAGAGTTAGTGAAGTTTGGTTCAGTTTTGGATAAGTGTCAAGAGTTGTAAGAAGTAAATTGTAAATCACCCATTTTGCCAGTTCAGTACTCCAGAAAGCAGAAAAGGGGGGAAGATTATTCAGACTTGAAGTGCTGCTAAAAGAATTGTTGGTGTGCCCACTGTTACATGGTGTTCCTGCGCTATATTTGTGCCCCTCTGGTGTAGGATAAAATGGAGGCTGAAGAGAGTCTGGAAGATGAATGATTTGTCAGAAGCATTTAAAATTAGAAATACTGTTCAGTTCCCTGAAAAGTTTGGCAAGAAAAACATAGGTAGCTGAACACTCCTTGGAATTATGTTGGGTCAAAGTCGGTGAAGGAAATTGCAGGCTTGATTTTAGGTTTAAAGAGATTGAGACTAAGCTCCAGAATTTGGAAGCTGTTGTCTTTTCTAAGCAATTGCTTGTCCCTACCCTGCCACAATATTTCATTCTGTGATGTCTTTGGGCATTATGATGTGAACTATAGTTATTCCCAAATGGAATTCTGTTTGCAGCCTGGAAAACATGTGGCTGTAACAACTATTTGAATACTAACTTGTTTTTAAATCAAATCTTCATATGGATGTTTTAATACAGTGGGATGATACATTTCTAACAATGGTTCCATTTCTGGTATTTTTCTGATAGTACTTCTCATTAATCTTTTAAAGGTTAGAATTGTCAATATCTCAAAATGAGGCCAAATACTTGGTTTTGAATTATAAATTTAGTAGTGGGACCTAATCTTTGAAAACACAGAAAACGGAATTGCACGAGGGATGTTGGCTCAGGACTGGGCAGGACAAAAGAAACCTGTGGCATTCCTGTCAAAAATAATGGACCCAGTAATAAGGAGATGGCCAGTATGTATTCAAGCAATTGCTGCTACCCAATATTAGTCCAAGAAAGTAGGAAATTGACCTTTGGGGAAGCCCTTATTGTGAGCACCCCATCTAAAATATGAAGCAATTTAAATGCAGCAGACAGACTTGATTTTAACTACAGATCACAATTTGAATCCAGCACAGTTCTTAGCCAACACCAAATCAATGGATCAGTATGGATGAAAACATTATGGTGCTAAAGTAATTCATTTACAAACAAAAATAAAACCTGATTTGGAGGAACGAGAAGGAGAAAGGAGAAGCAATTTTTATAGATGGTTCCTCTAGGGTGGAGGAGGGAGTACGGAAAAACGGATATGCTATTATAAAGGGACACACTAAAGAGATCCTGGAAGCAAGGGGTTTGCCTCGAAATTGGTCTGCTCAAACCTGTGAATTGTATGCACAAAATCAAGCTCTATTGATAGGGAGCCTGGATAGCTCGTATTGTAATTTAACTCCAGCTGTCTGTAATTAGTGGGTTCGAGTCTTGCCGGGCTCAGGGTTGACTCGGCCTTCCATCCTTTCTGGGGTGGGTGAATTGAGGACCCAGTTTGTGGGGGCAATAAGCTGACTTTGTATGAATGTGCGGAAGTGGGAAGGCTATTGCTTAATGCATTGTAACCCTGAGTCTCCGGGGAAGGGCGGCATATAAATCAATTTTTTTTTTAAAAAAAGGCTCTATGCATCTTGGAAGGAAAAATAGGCAGATTCAAAGTATGCATTTGGGGATAGTGCATACATTTGGAAAAATATGGGTGGAGTCATTGGGGAATTCAAGCTATTGTAAATGAACTTTTAAAATGCTATGGTTGTATTGGGATATATCCTTTAGCAAAGTTAATTATAAATGTTTGATTTGCAAAAAGGTGAATAAACAAGCTGTCAGGAAACAACAGATGGGTGGGAGACCACCAGCTTTAAGACCGTTTCAATGTATTCAAGTGGGTTTTACAGAATTACCAAAAGTGGGGAGAGTAAAATAGTTATTGGTCATAGTGGACCACCTCACAGGGTGGGTTGAAGCTTTTCCCTGCAATAATGCTACAGCAACAGAAGTGTCAAGAGTTTAGTTAGACCCAACCTAGAAAGAATATTGGAATATCATCATATGAATTGTTGTTTGGAGTAGCTTTCACTCCAGAAAGCACATGCATTGATTCCCTGGAAACCAGAGACAAAGTATTGAAACAATATGTGTATAAACTGTCCAGATATTTTAAAGTTCTTAGGAAACCAGGACTATTAGCCCAAACACCACCTTTGGAGTTTCCAGTCCACAAATTCCACCACGAAGATTGGGTGTTGATCCAGAGCTGGAAGGAAGTCAAACCCCAAGTGAAAGGGCCCATGCCAGCCCCAAAGGAGTGGAAGGTGGAATCTCACCAAGGAGATCCACTGAAGTTGGCAATCCAAAGAACCCAAAGGACTGGTGGGCAGTAACCAGCGGGAATAGCGTTCTTCATCATCTGGATTATTTTTGTATTTTTCTTTCTTAGGACTGAGTGGTTGCCTATGCTGTTTCCCCAACTGAAGAGGACTACAACTGATCAGATTCCATTGTGCGCTCTCCCAGATGTGTTGCTTTTGTAATTGTGTTTTTAAGACCTTAGAAGGAAGATCTTGGATCCACTGGACGACACTGAAGCCCACAAACCAGAGTGACCCAGTCACATACCAGGTAACAAAAAATGACAAACCATTGGTGCTGAAGTTCAGGAAGAATACACCCTGTTGAATCCTACCGGCAACGGACTCAACGCATGGTGGTGATTGTCAGCCTTGCTGAACCACCCCAGAAGCTGGTTCCCTGCGCACGGCTGAAGCTTGGAACAGAGAAAAACAATATTCCTTTTGTAAGATGTATTAGAAATATGGCCAAGTATTAAGGAATGTTAGCATATCTAGTCTAAGCTTAGTAATTTTAGGCATAGTGAATTTCATCATCTTAACTGTAATTTGTAATGTAAAACCCATTAACTGTGATAGAATCCAGTGAGCAATTTTTAAAGACACTTATGCTTGAGGAAGATTGGGTGTGGGGACTCTGGGCAACAGCTACTTTAGCCCTTCTGATGGTATTGTTTTACACTGATATTGCCCTATCCCAAGTTACACATGCCCCTAACCCTCTTCCTGACATAGTGAATTTGTAAACTATGGGTCTTGCAGGCCTTGTGGGTGTAGGAATTAGGTCATTATGATTTATTTATGGCTTTGGGTACTATTAGCTAAAGGTCTAGTGAGTGATACTATCTTGAACAGTAGTTCCCAATGTTGCGTCAGTGTCCAAGAAATCCCCCTTGTCCCTGCAGAAGGATTTGAAGATGTCAAGAATCCCAGGGGAACTAGCAGCATCAGGACACTGAATGGGGACACTTTGGGTCAAGTCCACTCCCGTCAACAACGTGGCATCAGAAGGTGGAGTGGGTACCTTAGTCCTAAACCAACCCCTAGACCTAACGTTAAGAATTTGACAATCCCAGTAAAGGGGGGAATACAAGAACAAAGAGAGAACGGTCTCAGACCTTGCAACGCTCCCAGGAACTCCAAATAAACCTCGCTGCAGTCAGAAGACGATTACTCAGGTTAGGCTTTATTTCGTTCTCTCTGGTAGCTGCGGAAAATGCTGAGTTCCAGGTATGGATCACACAAAGTCAGCGTTGGGCATTTTCCCCCATCCGCCCCCTTAAATAGCCACACTAAACGCCCCTCTAATCAGCAGCGCTGCAGGCCAAGTAACCCTGATTCATTCGGTTGCGTATTCAATTGGGGAAAATTATAACTCCCTAATGCGTTCGCCTGCAACGTGTCTGCCCGCCTAAACGTTACACCCCCCCGCCACCATTAGTGAATTCCTTCTTCCCAGGTCAGTAGTTATTCCTCCGTTCACTTCATCCTCCCAGGTTGGATTTCTTTACTGCTCTGGGTTTTTTCCTCGCCCTGGAGTGTCGAGCAGAGGTGCTCTCGACAGGCGGCTCCCCCTACCAGGTGTCCTCCTGGAAAATATAAGCGTGAAAGGTTAACCCGGGTTTGTCCCACTACGCACTCCCCCCGGCTTGAAGGGATGTCTCCTATGGTACTGTTGAAGCAACCGATCGGCGGAGACGTTCTCGACTGGGGTCCATGACGCCTCCTCTAAAGGATACCCTTTCCACCGTATCAAATAAAAAAGCCTCCCCCTTCTTAACTTGGAATCTAATATGTCCTCAATCTCGTATAGGTTATCGGTTAGGGGTCTGGGTCGGGTGGAAGATTCTCGGGTCTCTTCTACTACCTTAAGTAAACTACAATGAAATACCGGATGGATTTTTCCTAAGAAGGGCAGGAGTTTGAGTTTGACAGTCACTGGGTTTATTACCTTTACAATTTCAAACGGCCCCAAGAATTTGGGTCCCGACTTCTTACTGGGGAGTTTTAGTTTAATATATTTTGTTGACACATACACCTGATCCCCTACATGGAAGGGTTTGTGGTCTTGTCGTTTCTTATTGGCCTGTACTTTATACTCTTCAGCCGCTTTTTGTAATGCCTCCTTGATTCTTGGCCAGGTTTTCCCTATTCGTAGACTCCACTCTTTCGGGGATACAGTGGTTGTGTCGTTATCATCGAGTTCAGGGATAGCCTTGAATTCCTTACCATGAACTATCTGGAAAGGGGTAGCGCCGGTGCTACGATGAACAGCATTGTTATATGCGATTTCGGCAAAAGGGATCAGATCCGACCAATCGGATTGTTGATCTGATACATAACATCTCAGGTATTTCTCCACCATGGAGTTAGCTCTCTCTGCAGCACCGTTGGTACTCGGGTGGAAAGCAGAGCTCAATGCCTGAGACGACCCTATCTGGGTGATGAATTCCTGCCAAAAACGAGCGGTGAACTGTACTCCTCTATCAGAGATGATCCGGCTAGGAACTCCATGCAAACGATATATATGCTTTATGAACATACGTGCCAGTTTCTTAGCAGATGGTAGGCCTCGACATGGTATGAAATGAGCCTGCTTCGAAAATAGGTCGATCACTGTCCATATAACCGTATAACCTCTACTGTCAGGGAGATCGACTATGAAATCCATTCCTATGTCCTCCCACGGTCTCTTCGGCTCAGCAACCGTTTGTAATAAACCGGGTGGTTTGCCGATTCTTGCCTTCATCATGGCACATATTTTACAACTTTTGGTATACTGTTCCACCTCCCTCCTCAAACGCGGCCACCAGAATTGTTGCCTGACTAAGTGCAACGTTTTCAAAAACCCAAAATGGCCTGCTGGTTTTGCATCATGGCACCGTTCCAATACTGCTATTCGGAAGGACCTAGGAATGTACATTTTTGCGGCCATCCACGCTAAGCCATCTCTAAGGGTCACTGAGGTTCTATGCTCCTTTACCCATGGATCTCGACTGACTTCCCGTCGAACCTTTTCCTTCCATGATGATTCCACGGGATGACACCCAAGCCGAGCCGCCTGTTGGGGGTTTGGCATAATCGCCTGGACCACCTCCTCTCTTTTGCTGTTAAATTGCGGCATCCGGGATAATGCATCGGCTAGGAAATTTTTCCCTCCAGGGACGTACTTCAGATCAAAATGGAAATGGCGAAAATACTGAGCCCACCGCACTTGTTTTGGAGATAACCTCCTTGGAGTTTGAAGAGCTTCTAAATTTTTGTGGTCTGTCCAAACTCCAAACTTTTTAGGGGCCCCCTCGAGTAAATGTCGCCAGGTAAGAAGTGCCCACCTGACAGCAAACGCCTCCTTCTCCCACACTGCCCAACCGCGCTCTGTGGGTGTTAACTTTCTCGAGGTATAAGCACAAGGATGTAATTGCCCATCAGTTGCTCGCTGTAATAGCACGGCACCTACAGCGACGTCACTCGCATCCGCCTGTACAATAAATTGGAGATCTGGATCGGGGTGTTTGAGTATCGGTTCCTGAGAGAACAACTCTTAATTGTTCAAATGAGCGTTGACACTCGGGCGTCCAATCCAACGGATGCTTGGGTCTTACCGGGCCCCTCATGTGTCTCATCTTTAACAAATCCGTTAAGGGACGGGTCACATGAGCGAACGAAGGAATAAAGTGGCGATAAAAATTAGCAAACCCCAAAAAGCTTTTTAGTTGCTTTCTTGTACGAGGAGCTTGCCACTCCATAACTGCTGTGACCTTTTTTGGATCCATCTCCACGCCGGCTCCAGAAATACGATACCCCAAGTAATCCAACGTGTTGCAATGGAATTCACATTTGGACAACTTAACAAACAATTTTGCCTTCAGCAACTTCTCTAATACAGTCCATACCAGCTTTATGTGCTCGTCCATATTCTCGGAATAAATCAATATGTCGTCCAGGTAAACCAAAACCCCTCGATATAAATGTTCATGCAGTACCTCATTAATGACCTGCATGAATACGGCGGCTGCTCCCTGTAACCCAAAAGGCATCACACAAAACTTAAAGCTGCCTAGAGGACAATTAAATGTAGTTTTCCACTCATCTTCAGGACGTATTCTAACCCAGTAATAGGCTTTCCTCAGATCTAGTTTCGTAAATATTTTTCCCGTTGACAAAGTGGCCAGTAGATCTTTCATGAGAGGTAAGGGGTATAGATGTTCTACACACACTGCATTCAGACCCCGGAAATCCACACATAAACGAAGACTGCCATCTTTCTTCTCTCTAAACAATACGGGAGCCGCCATGTGTGAACGGCTAGGCTGGATGAAACCGCGGGCTAGATTTTTATCTATGTAACGCCTGAGTTCTTCCAATTCTGGTTTAGACATCGCATACATGCGTGGTTTGGGGAAGGTTGCTCCAGGTACTAACTCTATGGCACAGTCGGTGGCCCTGTGGGGAGGTAGGACTTCGCATTCTTCCTCTGCGAACACAGCTGCAAGGTCTTGATACACACCGAGAAAACCAGTCGGCGGGTGGGCCCGGTTTCACATATCGTTTCCCCACATTGTTGACTTTGTACAAAATGGACAGGGTCGGGACCGACTCGTAAACGTAATTTACAAAAGCCATCCTCCCACCAAATGACAGGCTGCCATTTGTCCAACCATACTAACCCTAATATCAATGGTTCAATGATATGATCGACAACTATAAAACGCAGCTGTTCTTTATGTTCTCCTACCCGCAACTCCACCAGTTCTGTCACATAATGGGCTGGAGACCCTCCCAGCAAAGACCCATCTATTTGCTCGAACCGAATGGGGGACTTCAAAAGGCTGAGCTGGAGCCCTAGCTCATCCACTACGTCTTTACACATCAGACACCAGGTACATCCCGAATCGATTAACGCCCCATGATGTGCTTGTTTGGCCGTCCTTACATTTTGCAACACCGCAGGTATGATAAAAGGCCGCACTGGAGTGCTGTCATCACTTTCATCCACCTGTGGAGTGGATTCCCCCTCAGATTTCTTCTTTCCCAGCATCTGAGCACGATGATGGCTGGAGGGTGTGGGAGTGGGCGGCTTAGAGCAATCTGCTGCTGAACGGGCCTTCTCATTGGACTTGACCCCGGGTGACAATGCTCTAGGAGACTGTACTGGGAAAGGCGGTATGATGCACTCAGCTGCTCTATGCCCTAACTGATTACACCGAAAGCATCAGAAAGGAGTCCCCCTTCCCCCACCGGGTGTCGGTGCCTTAATGCCTGACTGACCTACTGAACCACTTTCCTTCTGGCCCACCTGCTGTGCAGTAGTCACCCGTGGCGGTAAGGTCATCCTTGGTCTGAACTCCCTCAACCCCACTTCCAGTTCTATCGCCGCTCTAAACCACTCAGTCAAAATCGGTGGTAAAGCCCTATAAACACAGGCCTGTCTTATCTCTCTATCCAGCCCGAAGCGGAACTGGTATATTAAGAGCCACTCAGGCCAAGAGCGCAGTCGACCGGATAGTGTACGAAACTCCTTAACGTACTCCTTTACAGGTCTACCTCTTTGTCTAAGAGCCAAAAGATCCCTCTCAGCCACCTGGCTTCTCGAGTTGTCTTCAAAGCGGACCCGTAGCGCTTCCAGGAACAAACCGACATCAGCCAATTCCTTTGCATGGTCGCTATGTAAATCTGCGACCCAATTCGCTGCCTCCCCCTGCAAAACTGCAGTAATGGCAATAACCATCGCCCATTGAGATGGGTACATACGCCCATACAATTCCAGATGGCTCAATATCTGACTTAGAAAAATGGATACCCTGTCTGCACTGCCGTCGAACGAAGCCTGTATGGGGGGTGGTCCCCACTGTTGGTATTGTTGTGGGCCGCCAATCCCCGGTGACCACAAGGGGGGGATACCCCGCTCCCCTCCCCCCAAACATGTCTCTATCATCCACTCGACTCTGCTCAGCATGACCCCTTGTACCTCCCTGACCACTGCCTCGTTGGCCCACCTGACGTGGAGGATCCCGTTGTTCTCCTGCTGAATATGTTCTGCCCCCTTGTGGACTAGGATCTGTCACTCTACCCTGCTTCCTGATCTTATCTGGCCTGAACTTAGGACTCGCCAAACGGAACCGTGGTTCAGCTCCCTGTCTGCCTTGCCACAGGCTACCACCATCCCCTCCTTCCACCCAGGGCTGCCATGAAACAGCGTCACAAAAACTGCTCTCTCTAAACTTCTCCCTAAGCACCTCTAAAGTTGAGGCCCCAAGACCGCCAGATGAATAAGTCCACTCCCCTTCGTCGTCTTCTATCCATTTCCGCTCTCTCCAGCCTTGGAACGGACCCTCAGGGCGATATGGAGTCTGTGATTTCTTGGCCCCTTTCAACGCCGGGCTAAGCCACCACTCCCCTGAAGCACATTTCTCCTCGGCTGTAACGGCTGGGCTCTTCTCCCCCACCTCGTCTCCACGTGGGGCTTTCCTTTCCTTCTGTCAGACCACCGGCGGCTCTGCATCCTTATTTCCCTCCAACAACTCCAAAACAGCTGTTGTCTCCTCAGCCGCTGCGCCCCCTGTGCTGTCCCCTGCTCCATTGGGCGACTCCCCCACCGCTCCTTCAGCCATCCCACAATGAGAAGGGAAAGGGGGGCAGGAACAACTGTAAAGGTGGAACGCTGACTTTCTCTCAGACCTTGCAACGCTCCCAGGAACTCCAAATAAACCTCGCTGCAGTCAGAAGACGATTACTCAGGTTAGGCTTTATTTCGTTCTCTCTGGTAGCTGCGGAAAATGCTGAGTTCCAGGTATGGATCACACAAAGTCAGCGTTGGGCGTTTTCCCCCATCCGCCCCCTTAAATAGCCACACTAAACGCCCCTCCAATCAGCAGCGCTGCAGGCCAAGTAACCCTGATTCATTCGGTTGCATATTCAATTGGAGAAAATTATAACTCCCTAACGCGTCCGCCTGCAACGTGTCCGCCCGCCTAAACGCTACACACCCCCGCCACCATTAGTGAATTCCTTCTTCCCAGGTCAGTAGTTATTTCTCCGTTCACTTCATCCTCCCAGGTTGGATTTCTTTACTGCTCTGGGTTTTTTCCTCGCCCTGGAGTGTCGAGCAGAGGTGCTCTCGACAAACGGACCCCTACAACAATTGAAAAGAGGAGATTGCATATCAGGGATACTGGAATCTGGTCGAAACCTTGTTAAATCATAGGGTCACCTTCTCTGTGTATAAAGAGACATCAGAAACCTGGTAGGCCTGTAGGATCCCTGACAAAAGAGCAATGTCCATCAGAAGTGTACCTTGGTCCTAGAATGAACCTTAAGGATGTAAAACTAACCAAAGATCTTTTTCCTTCTGCACACCACTCATTTCACCATAAGGTCACTTTCTCACTACCACCAACTGCCATCATCGCAAGATGGGGAGGATCGGAGGAGTCCTGGAATATATCCAAGGAAAGGGGCCCCAGTCTATTCCAGCCCCCTCACTTCCCTATCTGGCTCTCCATTAGGTCCAGCACAGGTTTCTGTGTCTTCTTTCCCCCTGGGAATACTACCTCCCGGTATCTTTTTGAAGGTCCAATCCTCAGAGATAAGCAAAAGGACCCGTCACTAGAAGTTCCATTACAGCCGCTGTCTGGAATGTTTGTGGCAGGGACTTTGGGGGTCTGGACTAATGAAAAGAACCATCGGACCCATGCTTTCTCCATGAACATAGGCGTGTGCGTAGGGGAAAAGGGAGTTTTCTTCTTCTGCTGAAACGATGCGTATTTATGTTTGCCAACAAATTGGACTGGAACATGCACACTAGTACACCTTTTTCCTAAAATAGGTGTTGTTAGTGGAGAACATACCATCCCTGTTCCTCCTATCCGCAAAGAGTGTAGGTGTGTGTGTGTATTTGTGGGAGAAGATTGTTGCTTCTATATGAATAAATCAGGTGTGGTCAGAGGAATTGCCAAGGAATTGCAGGTAGGGCATCCAAGATAGGTCAGAGGTTACAAACAACGGACATGTGGTTTTCTTGGTTGCCTGGATCCGGCTGGATTAAACAAATGTTATTCTTGTTGATATGGCTGTGGCAGGCCTAGCTTTTATTCCTTGTGCAATCCCTGTGCTGAAACAGCTATCAATCAGAGCAGTGAAAGAGATACAGAATGAGAAGGCGTTCGTTTTGACAGAGCGCTTTCTTGAAGAAAACGTTTCTGAAACAGACACATATGTAGAAATGGAGTCTGGGAAAGAATGGAGGGAGTACCTTCAAAGATAAAGAGAATGAAGATCAAGAAATAGCTATCTCTTGCCTAGATTAGTCATATTTTGTTAGATATTATATGTTAGCTTTGTTTATCCAAAAGAATGGAATGATATTTACTAAAGAGTTGAACATGTAAGGAATGGTGAAAGTTTCTGCATAGAAAAACTTTCAAAGGGGGGAATAAAGTGAACAAAATAATAATGGGAATAAAAGTGAATAAAGTAGGAATCATACAGAGTCAGTTACATGAACCCTAAAAGACACTCTTTATTCACTTTTATTATAAGGGAGAAAGGGTCAGTTAAAGGACACTCTCTATTCACATTATTATAAGGGAGAAAAGTGCTTGGAGATTATATTAAAAATCAGCTAAAACCCATTATTGGTAAATATATCTTCTGATGAGGCCTAGCTCAGCTAGCTGTCAAGGAAGGACAAGCCATATGGAAAACATTTGAGGGGCATCACTGTCAAAGACACAAAGACATGTATGTTACAAAGAGTCACTTATGACCCAAGGACGGCAGTAAATTTCCCATTAGCAACTACAAGCACTTAAGGAAGGTTGTCTAAGCTAAGATAATCTTATAAACTAAAAATAATGGTTTACTAATGGTTTAGTAATTAGGAAATGTCAATTATCATATAACAAGTGTATGCTAACCATATATAGAAAATGTATGAGCTCATGTTAACCATATCTGGAAAATGCATGATCTCACCGAATCCTTTGTCTTGGAAACATATAAACTGTCTATCAGAGCTGTTTTCTTTGTTCAAAGTTTCAGGTACAAATTTGGCTTTGAAGCTCCGGAAATAAACTCTCTCTGGCTGACCCAGGAATGTTGTTTGGTCCCTTCATTCCATAACAGAGCAGTGTTTTTCAGCCTTGGCAACTTGAAGATGTATGGGCTTCAACTCCCGGAATCCTTGACTGGGGAATTCTGGGATTTAAAATCTACAAATCTGCAAGTTGCCAAGCTGAAAAACACTGCCCTGTGGGATGGTGAACCAATCTAACACCAACATGATCCAAGAGGCCCTTCCCAACTCAATGCTTTCCAGCTGAGTTGGATTTCAGCTCCAATAATTCCCAGCTCATATGCAATGGGAGTGAAAAGCTAGCAGGTCTAGAATGTACGACTCGAAATGGAAGCTGGTTCTGGATAAATGGATATTATGCAGTGATGGGATTCAAATAATTTAACAACCGGTTCTCTGCCCTAATGGACAGCTGGGTAGGTGTGGCTGGGTGGTCATGTGACTGGGTGGGCGTGGCCAACTCAACGTCACCATGCTCGGACCTGCCTCCTGGCTGCTCGCCTCAAAGGCCTCAACAAGATACAATTTCCCTCTATATTTACTACTACTGAACATCACTTAACAACGGTGGCAAGGAAAATAAAAGAACGGAGCAAAACTCACTTAAATGTTGCTTAGCAATGGAAATTTTGGCTCAGTTGTGGCCATAAGTCGAGGACTACCCCTAATGAGAATGTAGGATAAGGAGTCTACTTTACTCACCCATTTGGGGTGACTTTTAAGAAACATTTCAAGACATGAAAAATTTTGGGCGCAGGTCGTGGTGGTGTCGCCGAAGTGGGTCTGCTGCTCTCCTCGGTTGGTGGGGCAGCCGCACTTGGCCGAGGACCACCAGAGGGAGGCGGGGAATCTGAACGAGGGCGGCAGTCCTGGCGAGAAGGCCCTTTGGTCACTTCTCACACGAGACGGGATGCTAAAAAGCCTCTGCGGTCTCGTGTGGTGCTACCCGGCTGCCTCGGGAGCGAGGGGGAATAAAGAGGCTGTCAGCCCCAGCCCTGCGACGGTACTTGGGGCCGCCATTCATGTGGGGATCGTTGTTCCGCTGCTGCACGCTTTCTCTGACAACCCTTCCTGTGTGCCTGCTGGGTTGTCAGCCCTGAGGCATGCCTCTCACTTCAACTCCCCAGCCGCATGCTAGATGACTTCAGGGGCATGCACTGAAGCAGTTTCTCACCATCCATCACTTTAAGGAAAGATGGAGCAGTGCGGAACTGGAGCGGCTTGTGATGGATTGGGGAGGGAGAGGGAGGATACGGGTTAATTGGGTAATTGAGTGATTGCACTGGGGTGGAGCTGTATGCTGCTTAAAGGGTGATGGGGAGCATGGAGCATCAGCTCTAACAAAGTTTCCTTTCTGTAACACTTTAAGGTGGTCAGTTAAAACCGATATCAGGATAAACAAACTTGGTTTCTGCTTTTGCATGCTGAGGGTTTTTTCCCATACTTTACGGAACCTGATAGATTGTTGGAGCTCACTTCAAACAGCGATGGCTGAGGGAACTATTCCAGGTCTGGAAGCAGCAGACCTGGAGGAATCTGTTGTAGAAACAGAGGTAACTGTGGTGGGCGTGCCAGAGGATGGGGCAGAGGCTATGATGGTTGTGCGACCAAAGGAACAGCCAGCTGTGGCCCAGGGGCTGTTGGAGGCATCAGAGAGGCTACCTGAAGGGGTTGCTGGGACATGGTGGTTGGGCTCTCTGGAGCATTGCGACCCCTGGGTCTCGACTGCTGCAGGTCCTGACCTGACACCATCAGGCACACATTTTTCCCAATGGAGGGAGAGGAGAATCTTGGAGGAGGACAACTGGAGCTACTCCACAGCTGTGGGTAGCCAAGCCATTGAGGTCCTGCAAGAAATGTATGGGGCTGCTGGGTTTCGGGGTCTGGGGCCAAGTGGTGGTTGGCATGTTACCTCTTCTGCACCCCAACTTTCGCCTTGACCACACTAACTGGGAGAGAGAGGTGTCCGGTCCCCTGGTGGTGTCCAGCACATTGGGCCTTGACCTCAGCGGGCCTTGACCTCAGTTGGCCTTGACCTTAGCAGTCCGTAGGCCAACCATGGAACAGGCACGAGTTGGCAGGGAAGGTCGTGGTTTAGGTGGGGAGGGCCTTAGGGGCTATGGAGACCATCAGACGTATCAACCAGTGGCGGGACTGGGACCAGCTCCGTAAGTACTGGGCCACTGGGACCCACTGGCTATTAGAGTGACCTTCAATGGAGAGTCAGGGAGGGTGGCTTTGTTTATTGGCCAGGTTTTGAATCACATGGATAGGTATTGTTAGGATATGGTGTGAACCTAGCAGGTTGTCCAGGCAATATATGTGTTCTGTGACTTGTAAGTTTTAATGCTGCATCATTGTAATGCTGAGTCATGCTGTAATTAGTTGTAAACGTATTTAAGAAAGGTACTGTAATGTATTCAGTTGATGATATGCTACCATTGTGTGAGGAGTTGCTATCATTGTTGCTATCATCGTTGGGTGGATCTGCTACCATCATGGTTTGTGAACCAGAGTGAGCTTGTTATTCTAACCAAATACTGTTTGTGTGGTAAGACAGGTATGGACACCTTTATACCTCCCAGTGGGACCATGTGATGGCAGTAACAACTGCAATGGAGGATGAGGCTGCAGAGTGGGTGGCCAGCCTCTATGGAGAGTGTGCGGTGGAACTGGGGGGCCTGGGCCTTTTCCTGGGCACTCTGCAAGAACGTTTCGAGGATGAGACTGTAGCACTTCTAAAGTGAATAAAAGTGAATAAAATAATAATAGGAATAAGGTAAATGGGAATAAAAGTGAATAAAGTAGGAATCATACAGAGTCAGTTACATGATCCCTAAATGACCCTCTCTATTCACATTATTATAAGGGAGAAATGTGCTTGGTTGGAAATTATATTAAGAATCAGTTTAAAGTGGGAGCTGGATAACTTTCTATTCACTATATTCTAAAAGCAACTATATTCTGAACGCAGGAAATACATCCGGTTAGAAAGTACAAAGTCAGCTTAAAATCCTTTGATATTCTGAGAGGCCCCTTTAGACTTGTCAGAAGATAGGAATGAAATATGGTTAAAAGGCTAGTAAGACCAAGGATACCAGCTGGACGGGAAATCATTTATCACAGAATAATTATTTGGCAAGGATAATGTAAAACTGTAGTAATAAGGAGATGTCAATTAAAAATAACAAATGTATGTTAACCATATATGGAAATTTGCTGTGTTAGCAGAATCCTTTGTTTGAAACAGTATAAAATTCGTCATACAATCATGGACTCTTTACTCAAAGCTAATCTAGCTTCTGAGTCTTTACACAAATAAACTCTCTCTGGCTGACCTAGGGATGTTGCTTGGTCACTTCATTCCATAACAAGTTAAAGCCCATTATTGGTAAATATATCTTCTGATGAGGCCTAGCTGTCACGGAAGGACAAGCCTTGTTATTTTTGCTGTTGTGAAATAAGTAGAAAGTTGTGGAAAATGTCTGTGAGCTGTTGAGAGAAATGCAGAGTGTTGTTCTGTTAAAAGAATGCTGAGTGAAGGGGGCGGGAGTGAGGCTTGTCTGCTTGCTTTAAACATTTTTTTCCTTGCTCTTGGCCTGTCTGAGAAGGGAGGGGGAAGTGGGTGATCGACTTGTGCAGCCTTGCCTCTCGCTGTTTCGTTCTCTTTCATCTGCATATAAAAGCTATGCAGATATATTTTCTTTTTGGCTCTGAATATAATTTTGATTTTATTTTTTCTGGAAATTTTTGAGGTTTAAAATATTTAATTAAACCTATATAAAAGAAATGATTTTGAAAGATTTTCTGAATCTGACTTGAATTTTACTAAAGGCAGAGATTGACACTGTTGGAAGATATGAGAAACTCAATATTAAAAGAGCAGGGAAATTCCCCTAAAAGAAATAAGCAGAAACTCAGGCAGAGTTTCAGCCCCCACCCTTATCAATGGGCCATTAAGAAGCTGAAGTCATCTTATTTTCCCACAACAAAGGAAGGACAAAATTACAGGGGCCGGCAACATCCAAACAGATATGGGACACAGGAAAGAAAAACAAACACCCAAGAAGGAAAGGAAATCAAGCCAAATTAATTAGAATTTTTAACACATGAGAAAAGGAGAAAACACAGAAATAGCAAGCTGAATAATTATAGGGAATGAACAGCTACAAAGGGCTAGGAAAAACAGAGAGTGGACTATAAAACAATTATTTATTTGCCAGATCCAGGACGGAGGAACACAATCACAAACAGAAACAGGATCTCAACACCATAAAACGATCACACATACAAATCAAAGGATTCACACGCCAAATCAAAAGAATTTCAAAAAGACATTAAAGGGTCACATAGAAAATCAAGAGACGTTTTAGGATATAAAAGAGGGTTGCTCTTACAGTTCAAACAGGCTAGCCTCGGGACCACTGTGCTTGCATTTGTTTCTTGCCTGCCTTCCTAAAAACAATAAACTGATTCTACTCTCAAGCAGCTGACCTCCAATCATTTCGAAGTAATCTCCCAGCCAGGAGTTTTGAATTCAAGAAGGGAAAGCTCTGCCTTCCAGCAATCCTTAAAGGGAAAGGCTTCTTTTTCCTTCCAACAATACTAAAGCTTGATCCAAATATATTTCAGAGCATTGATCCAAAATACTTCATTTAAATTGTTTGTTTTATTTTTGATGCTGTTCTTCTTACCGCCATTTTTAAAAAAATGTTTTTATGTCTGTGCATTTTGAATGCTTGGTTGCTCCATCATATGGCATTGTCTGTTTGTTAGCAGCATAAGTTGTTGCCCTTTAGAAATTGTTACAGAGATGGGTTACAATAGTAGAAGGGAGAGAGGAAGTTTTAGTGGAAGCCAGAAAGTTGCCTTTAAATTGGTTTGCACCGACTTGTGCTGACTTGGAAGCCAGGATGGCAGTGATAGGAGGAATTGAATGTTTAGTGTTATAAGAAGGAGTTAGAGGATCATAGGGAACCTTCGGACAGGGAAGGAAGAAAGGACTGCGAGGGTGGAACCAAGTGATAATGGGTAGAAGTGGTGGTGATACAGGCAGGGAAGACAGAGTTAAAGATTGCCCGATCCAAAGAAGGGAGGTGTAAGTGTACATTATGATGGCAGAAGATGAAAGTCAGTACTAGTGGTGTTGGGTGAGTCCTTTTTGGGTTCCACAGAGAGCCCTTGATAAATTTAGTAGTGGGACCTAAGGAAGAGGAAGTGGTGTTTTTAATTGACAGAGATCAGATTAAGTGAACAAAGCATTAGAATACACTTAATTAGTGAAGGGAGTAGGAAAATCACTCCTGATAAAATAGAAGGGGTGGCATCTCAACCTCTACCTAAAAACAAGCAAGAACTAAGGAAATTCTTAGGTTTGGTTGGACATTGCAGACTCTGGATTGATGGGTATGTTAATCTTACCAAACCCCTGTATGCAAAATTAATTGAATCTGAACCTTGGAGTTTGAAATGGGAGGGGCACGAAAGAGGAAGCTTTGAAAATTTGAAACAAGCTTTAACCAAGGCTCCTGTATTAAGTTTATCAAATTTGGAAAAGCCATTCCATCTCTTTGTAAACACAGAAAATGGAATTGCACAAGGGGTGTTGGCTCAGGACTGGGCAGGACAAAAGAAACCCGTGGCATCCCTGTCAAAAATAATGGACCCATTTTCCTTTCCTGGATACTGAAGGAAGCATACTGTTAAGGATATTGTTGCTGTGTTTACAGCTAGCAGAGTAAAGTGCACAGAGAAACGTTGCTGAGAGCAATGAGATATGAGACACGTGCAAACTGGTGTTATCAAAAGTTTTCTTTATAGTGGAAAATAAACAATCTCGTAGTCTTCTAAACAGTCCAAGTCTTTACCGGTTAAATCCAAAAACCTTCTTACCAAACAAACAGTAGTTGGTTCACAAACCCCGGATGGTAGCAGATACACACACACACACACACACACACACACACACACACACACACACACACACACACACACACACACGTGATGATAGCAGCTTATCATCCACTGAATACCTTACAGTACCTTTCTTAAATACGTTGCTAAATTACACCTAATTATAGTATGACTCAGCATTACAGCATGATGCAGCATTAAAACTTAAAGTCACAGAACATATATATTGCCTGGACAACTGTTAGGCCCAAATCATATCCTAACACATACTTGACATTAAGCAGGATTCTCATCCTCAGCCATCCCGGACAACACCGAGGGGGCTGAAATTCACAGAATGTCTGATCAAGAAAGTGATTTAGATCAGATGGGGGCATATGGCTCAGCAATGACTTCATGCCAGCTGGGGGAAGAGGCCACGGTGTGGATGGAGAATTTACAGCGGAGAGAGGAGCCAGACGAAGCCCGATGGTCGAAGGGAGTAGGAAGGTTGCCAGACCTGGGGAGGACCCCCCACGGAGTAACCAGCTCCAGACCCCGAAAAGGGGAGGCAGTGTGGCTGCAAGAGCAAAAGGAAAGCCTCATGATGGCACAAGCACTACAACTCATCCACGATGTTGGAGAAAGCCGAAAAAACCGTGAGTTTTATGCAACCCCTGCAGGGAAGGGAAGGGAATACTCCAAAGTAAATCCAGAGGAAGGGGCTTGTGGGGGAGAGGAAGAGGGAGCTGGCGAAGACACATCCGAGGCTTCAGGTGGCCAAGCGAGGGATGCAGCAGTCCAGGGACCCCCAGCCTTGCAGGCCCCACCCCGCAGATGCAAGAAACTGAAAATTCCCCCCCTGCCTGGAAAATATGGAGGAGACCCGAAAATCCTGGGGCTTTTCTTAACCCAAGTGTGGAATCACATGCAAGACTGAGGGGAGGACTACCTATCAGATGCAGCACGAGTGAGGTGTGTCACTAGCGCCTTAGAGGGAGTGGCAGCTGAATGGATGGTGGTCCTCCACAATAACAATTCCCCCCTGCTGTGTAATTACAACCTGTTCATGGCAGCTCTTAGGCGGTTTGAGGATCACCTAGCTGAGCAGAAGGCGAGACTCCAAATGAAGGGTAGCGGAATACACCCAAGAGTTTCAGGAGCTGGCACCATACATGACAGGGTGGTCAGAAATGGCTCTGCTGGAGAGTTTCAAAGACGGGCTGAATGAGGAAATCTACAAAGACTGTAGAGCACGGGGGGTCCCCGAAGATTTGCACAGTTGGTACATAGTAGCTGAGGACGCAGAAATCGAGATAGCCCGAAGTCGACTCCGAAGAGGGCGTGCTGGGGAGCCTTCATTGTCCTACTACCGCAAGGAAGCCCCAAAGATGGCCAGAGGGAGGGCAGAGTCCAAACCCAAGCCGAAACCCTTCCCGTGTTTCAAGTGTGGCATGGAAGGTCACTAGGCTGCTGAGTGTTCCTCCAAGCCAGTGCCAAAACCTACCAGCAGAGGGCCGAAGAAGACGGACAAAGCATCCACAAAAGTCCGTGAAACCGCGCTGGAAGGGGAAGTCGTTGAGTTCGCTCCCCGGGCCAAGGGTGAGTTGGGAACTCCGACCAACGCGGATGACAGCGAGACCGACTCTGACTCCGATGATCTGGTGAGTCACACTGAGGGCCCCATGCGCATCCCCGTAGAATTAAGGGTGCCGTCCACAGGGGCCCACGCAGATGCCAGCCTTATTAGACTCTGGGTGCACCAGATGCATTATCAGCCCAAAAGTAGTAGAGGAGATGGGCCTGAGACTGAAAGCATTGAAAAGGCCTATTGCGTTTTGTCAGCTAGATGGATCGATGGCAGGGGGGGGCAACCAATTTTGTAACCGAACCCATTGAAATGAAATTAGGGGACCACGTAGAGACTCTCAGTTTTATTGTGGCCCCTAGCATGGAACGACCCCTTATACTTGGCCTGCCCTGGTTACGTAAATGGAACCCGCGAGTTAATTGGAAAATGGGGTTTTGCTCATTCGTTCTAGGAACCCACCACTAGAGAGGGAAGAACCCCCCCTTGAGGGCAGAGAGGAGCACAAAGAAGCAGAGATGTCAATAGACCACATTGAAGGGGAGGAGAAAATTCCGAAGGAGTATTGGGATCTCCGTGAAGTCTTTAGTGAGAAGGCCTCGGATGTGCTACCGCCACCCCAGGGCTACGGACTGTACCATTGAGATACTCCCTGCAGTAAAGCTCCCTAAGCCAAAAATTTACCCAATGACCCCCATGAGCTGGGGGAATTACGAAATTTCATTGACAAAAACCTAGAACGGGGTTTCATCCAACCAGCTAGGCCACGGGTGGCTGCGCCAGTTCTGTTCTGGGAAAAGAAAGATGGTTCCTTTCGTCTAGTAGTTGATTATAGGAATTTAAATGCTATTTGCATGGAAAATGTCTACCCCCTACCCCTCATGAAGGACATGTTAGCCCACCTAGGGAAGGGAAAAGTTTTCACCAAACTGGACTTATGGGAAGCTTACTACAGAGTGCGAATTAAGGAGAGGGATGAATGGAAAACTGCGTTTAACTGCCCGCTGGGATGTTTCCAGTTCCGAGTACTCCCTTTTGGACTACAAGGAGCTCCTGCGGTATTCATGCAATTGATCAACGAAGTTTTGCATGAACATTTGTACAAGGGGGTGCTGATTTATTTGGATGGCATTCTCATCTACTCTGAGAACATGGCCGACCACGAGAAATTAGTGCACACCGTCCTGAAAAAACTCAGGGCTGCTGAACTGTATGCAAAACTTTCTAAGTGCGAATTCCACCAAAGCAAAATTGACTATCTTGGATATCGCATCTCCCACGAGGGAATAGAAATGGACCCGGGGAAGGTTCGGGCGGTATTGGAATGGACTGCACCACGCACCCGCAAGCAATTACAAAGTTTCTTGCGGTTTACTAACTTTTATCGACAGTTCATCCCCTCGTTCGCCAAAATCACACTGCCAATAACTAATCTCCTGAAAACAAAAGGTGAAGTAAAACCAAAACCCTCCAGAGCTCTTCAATGGACTATGGACTGCCAGGCAGCATTCGAAAAGTTGAAATGGCTGTTTGCTGCCGAACCAGTCCTCAAACACCCAGACATGGATGAACCTTTTGTAGTACAGGCAGATGCCAGTGACGTAGCAGTAGGAACCATACTTCTGCAAAAGAATGCAGATGGAAAATTACAGCCCTGTGCCTACACATCCCGAAAACTGTCAGAAACTGAAAGGAGATGGGCCATATGGGAGAAAGAAGATTTTGCTGTACGCTAGGCACTTCTAACTTGGAGACAATTTCTCGAGGGAGCTAAGCATCCTTTTGAAGTATGGACTGATCATAAAAACCTCGAGGCTTTAAAAACCCCATGTAAGTTGTTGCCAAAACAAGTTCGCTGGGCCCAACACTTCAACCATTTTAATTTCACCTTGCGCTACCTCCCTGGTGGGAAGAACTTCATGGCAGAGCTCTGTCCAGATTGCCTCAATACAACAGCACCAGGGAGGAGGTTGTTCATCCAATCGTCCCTTCAAACCAACTGGTGGCACCAGTGACTACCAGAACACAGTCGAAGAGTGACCCAAGCCTCTCAGGCGATTTGCTCCAGAAATTACAAGAGACTTGGAAAACTGACGAGTGGTTCCAAGCCCACTCAAATGAATGCACACTTCGTGATGGACTAGCTTGGATTGGAGCTAAATTATATGTTCCAGCCAGCCTAAGAGTAACAGTTCTGCAGCACGCTCATGACTCCAAAGTGGCGGGGCACTTTGGATTTGTCAAAACCTTACATCTTGTCAAAAGACAGTTCTGGTGGCCTGCACTCAAAAAGGACACAGAGGCATATGTAGCGAGCTGTCCAGTGTGTGCCTCAGCTAAGAGACCTCCGGGGAAGTCACCTGGTCTACTCCAAAGTGTAGCCAGACCCACTGCCCCTTGGAAGGAAATATCCATGGATTTTATTGTAGACCTTCCAGATAGTGGGGGGTGCGCAGTTATATGGGTAGTGACTGATTTGTTTTCCAAACAAGTGCATTTTATCCCATGTCCTAAGATCCCATCAGCAAAAACCCTTGCTAAAATGTTTATTCAACATGTGTATAGATTACATGGGGCCCTGAAACGTATAATTTCAGACAGGGGAGTACAATTCACCTCCAACTTTTGGAAAGAGTTCCTGATGCTGGTAGGCTCCGCCCAGGGTTAAGCTCCGCCCATCACCCCCAGACCAATGGGGCCTGTGAAAGAACCAATTCCGTGTTAGAACAGTACCTGAGGTGTTATATAAATTACCAGCAAGATAACTGGGTAGATTTACTGCCATTTGCAGAGGTGGCATATAATAATTCCATACATAGCAGCACAGGGTTTACTCCGTTCAAGGTGGCTTCTGGCCAGGAGTTTGTGCCAATCCCAGAGCTACCTCAAGATAACCCACAGAATCCTTCTTTGATTGAGTGGATCGAACAGTTACGAGGGACTTGGGCAGTATCCCGAAAAGCTTTAGATGACGCTCACCAAGCTCATAAAACCCAAGCCGACAAAAGGAGGTGCCCTGCACATATTTATAAAGTGGGGGACATGGTTTAGCTTTCTACCAAATATTTGCAAACTCCTCAAAAATCGAAAAAGCTTGGGCCCAAGTATGTGGGCCCTTTCCCCATTACTCGGATCATTAACCCAGTAACAGTTGAATTAGATTTACCAAAGAATTTGCGACGAATTCATCCAGTGTTTCATGTTAGCTTACTGAAACTGAAACATTCATCCCCTCTATGTCCAGCCAAAGAACCTCCTCCCGTTCCCATACTCATTGAAGGGGAACAACATTTTGAAGTTAAGGAAATTTTGGACTCTAGAAAACATCACGGTAAAGTGCACTGGTGGCCTGGAAGCACTTCCCGTTATCACAAGCTGAATGGGTGAATAAACGTGATGTTCAGGCACCTAAAAAAGTGCAGTTGTTTCACACCAAATACCCTGATAAACCTTAAGTAGTGATGGTTTTTAATTGTTGTGATATTACCTCTTTTTCTCTCTGTTTCAGGACTAGAGGTCATCTCTTCTGAAGGGGGGGCCGAATGTCAGCCTCCGCTTTTCTCTGCTTTGGCTGTCATAGTAATCGGGGGGGGGGTAGGTAGCTGGGCTATGGATGAGCCCAGGAAACGAAACCGATTCTTAAGCTGTTATCAGGCCAACGGCCATCGCATTCCTGGATGATGACACGGCCAGATGTGTGCTCCCACCTGACCTCTGGAAGACCTTTGGATTGGATGATTTACGGTGGACAATGGGAGGGGATGCTTTCTATCTGTAACTTTCATGCTTTTTGCCTCAGAATCCTGCTTTCCATGGTTGCGTTCACTTTATATCTAGTAAAAGTACCATACTTTATTTTAAAATGAAGTCCGGGTTTTCCTTTCCTGGATACTGAAGGAAGCATACTTGACAAAAACTTTTTATAAAAAAACCCACATCCTGACAAAAAGGGATGACCTTGCATGGAAGGGGACGAAGCTCTACGTCCTGGAATCCCTACGCACCCTGATCCTCCAGAGGAGCCATGACGTTAAACTGGCAGGCCACTTCGGATTCCTAAAGACTTTACACTTAGCACAGAGGCAGTTCTGGTGGCCCAGCATAAAGAAAGACGTGGACAGTTATGTGAAAAGTTGCACCATCTGCACCACAATGAAGAAACGACCAGGAAAACCCCTTGGACTGCTACAATCAGTAGCAGAGCCAACAAGACCATGGGAGGAAATTGCAATGGACTTTATAGTGGAGTTGCCGAAAAGTGGGGGAAACACGGTGATCTGGACTGTAATAGATCTATTTTCCAAACAGGCACACTTCATACTCTTCAGCGGACTACCCTCAGCCCACCAGTTGGCCAACCTTTTCCTGAAACACATCTACCGCCTGCATGGAGTACCAAGAAGAATTATCTCTGACAGAGGGGTCCAGTTCACAGCTAAATTCTGGAGGGAGTTCCTACGGTCCATTGGGTCATCCCAGGGCCTTAGCTCAGCTTTTCATCCATGCACCAATGGGGGGTGGGGGATCAGAGAGGCTGAATGCCATGGTAGAGCAGTACCTGAGGTGCTACGTGAACTATCAGCAGTCCAATTGGGCGGACCTCCTGTCTTTCGCTGAGGTCGTGTATAACAATGCTGTTCACAGTAGCATGGGGCTAACCCCATTCAAGGTAGTGAGTGGCATGGACTTCGTCCCAATGCCTGAGTACCCAAGGGATCCTCCCTCCTCAGTCAGCTTGACCGATTGGATGGCGACACTGAAAGCAACCTGGGAAAATGTCAAGAAAGCACTAGCTAAAGCAGCACAAACCTATAAGAAACAGGCAGACAAACACCGAGCTCCACAATGGCCATTTCAATTGGGGGAGAAAGTTTACCTCTCCACAAAATATTTGAGGTTAAAACTCCCTAGCAAGAAACTGGGACCAAAGTTTATGGGACCATTCCCCATAGTAAAGATAATCAACCCAGTCACAGTGCAATTGAAATTGCCCCAACTGCTAGGGAAGATACACCCGATATTTCATAGTAGCCTCTTAAAACCCGTGGTCGGATGAACCCTGAGGCCACTACCCCGTGAGCCCCCGGACTCCGTGGTTATAGGGGGCCAGACCCATTATGAGGTGCAGCAAATCCTCAATTTGAGGTGGCACAGGAGACAACTCCAATATTTAATCAAGTGGAAGGGTTATCCCTTATCAGAGGCATCTTGGGTAAAGAGTTGAAACATCCAGGCTGATCACCTTATAGCCAAATTTCACGTGGAAAATCCAAACAAGCCAGGTGGGGGGTCGCATCCCTACATTCTACATCTGTACTCAAATTGTTTTGTTTTGCGCAGGTCGCCCTCGGGAAGTGAGGGGAGCCGAATGTCAACTTGCAAAGCTTTCAAGTAGCCATGAACAGGAGGGAGGGAGAACTGATGGAACTGATTGATTTCCCTAACTGAAGCTACATTCCACAAATGCTTTCTTACCGCAATCAGTAGGAGAATGTTGGGTTTCACAGCCAGCCAAAGTGGTTAATTGGAGAATGTGATTTATGACATGGCCAGGGAGGAGGGGAGAGACAGGGTCATAGGGGAACATAAATCTACATGGGATTAGTTCTAACTGCATCCGAATATTGCCGAAATGGTGCTCCTAATAAATGACTGTATTTCTTTTGAAGTTTGGCTCATGGCTCATGAATTAATTAGGGCATCTTTCAGAAACTTCACAGCCACCTTATCCGGGCTACCATCAAAGGACACTCACAATGCTTGGAGGGTTCCAAGGCCCCAGTGGTCTTTGGGACGCACGTCCTGTGAAGGGGCCTCTGATGGTACTGACAGGGCCTCCAGGGTGGCTCCAGGCTCTGCCGGTTCTGCAGCCTCCAAGCCAGCCTCTTTTCCCTCTGCCATGCTGCTAAACATGGCACAGAATCAGAGCCCCGACTTCCTGTCAGGTTCCGGTAATTCGCAGAAAGAAAACAAGGGACACAGTCCTGGTTTGCAATTGTTTTATCTTCATCACAAATAGCTCTGGCATGAAGTGACAATCTCCATGTGAAAATACAGTCAGAGCTTACTGCCCAGTGCCACCTCCTCCATTTAAGCCTTTCCCTGGCCCTGCCCAACCATCCACGTGTGTACCCCACTCCTCACGCAGAAACTATCAGGCCCCAAATGACTAGGCACACCCAGAGCGCAGGCGCCCCCCCCCCAGCTTCTCAGCTGTTTGGCTGCTTCACAGCTGTTCAGCTGCAGATTCAGCAGTGGCAACCAGGTCTGGCCTGTACTCGCCCATCTGGCCGGTGTCCTTGCATGGTTTCATTGGTCCAGTCAGTATGGTGCTTGGTGGGCATGGTGCGGCCGCGCGGCTCTCCTTCCCCACCGGAATGACCCCCAACGAAATCAAAATCCAAGGCTTGAAATTCCTCAAATTCCTCTTTTTCCCTTTGTCTCTTTGTGTCATTGAGCATTTTGGTTACGTAGGCACAGGGCAATAATTGTCCTTTGGTGTTCCTTTGTAGGAGCACGGCAGCCACTGCCACATCACTAGCATCGGCTTGTATAATGAATTGCTGCTCTGGATCTGGGTGCTGTAGGATCGGCTCTTGGCCAAGCAGTCTTTTCAGGTTCTCAAAGGCTCTTTGGCAATCCATTGTCCACACAAGTGGTTAGGTCAGCTTTTGCTTCGTTGGCGGGGCTGCAATGAATTGCCTATAGAAGTTAGCGAATCCCAGGAAGCTCTGGAGTTGCCTGCATGTTCGTGAGGGTTGCCAATCCAGAACTGCTTTCACTTTCCCTGGATCCATCTCTATGCCTCCACTGGAAATTTAGTAGCCCAAATAGTCCGGGGGGGGGGGGGTTGTGGAACTCGCACTTTGACAGCTTCGCGTAAAGTTTGGCAGCAAGGAGTTTTTTCAGCACTTGCAGGACCAGTTTTACGTGCTCCTCAAGGGTTTCACTAAATATGAGAATGTCATCTAAGTAAATGAGGGCCCCCTTATACAGGTACTCATGTAGTACTTCATTAATGAATTGCATGAACACACCTTGCAGTCCAAATGGCATCACTTTAAATTGGAAACTGCCAAGCTGGTAGTTGAATGCAGTTTTCCACTCATCCCCCTCCCTGATTCTTATGCAGTAATAGGCTTCCCTTAAGTCCAGCTTGGTAAACACCTTGCCCTTTGACAAGTGATTGAGCATGTCTTTCATGAGGGGGATGGGGTGGGTGTTTTCCACGCACACGGCATTGATTCCATGAAAGTCAACGCAGACCCTCATCCCCCCATCTTTTTTCTCTTTAAAGAGCACCGGGGCCGCCACTTTGGACTTTGCGGGCTGGATGAAGCCTCACTCCAGATTAGCATCTATGTACTTCCTCAATTCCTCCATTTCTTTTGGAGTCATGGAGTACATTTTTGGCTTGGATAATTTAGCCCCTGGCACAAACTCTATTGCGCAGTTGGTTGAACGATGAGGGGGGAGGAAATTGCAGTCCTCTTCACTAAACCCCCCCCCCCCACAAGTGTCGATACTCCTTGGGCACTTGTTGGCTGCCAGGTAGGGCGTCCCGGGCTGGGGCTGTGGGTTCCGGCATGGTCGTCTCCTTTGGGGTGATGACTTCCGGGGGATGGTGCTGCCTCACCAGTGGCAACGGTCCAATCCCAATGACTAGCTTCCTATGGCTGCCATCCCAGGAGATTTTGGGACCCCACTTATCAAGCCAGGAGAGTCCCAGTATGACTGAATCTGTCATCTTCGGGGCGACCACGAACTGAAGGAGTTCCCAATGGCGTCCCATCTCTAATCTGACAAGCTCATTGAACAAGGTGGCCAGAGCCCCGCCAATTAGCAATCCGTTGACTTGCTCAAAGCTGATGGGGTGTAGCAGGGGTCTAGTCCATATGCCCAGCTGCTCAACTATGGGGTGGCTGATCAGGCATCATGTGCAACCAGTGTTTATGACAGCCTCTACTTCCCCCTGGACCCCCGCCTCTGGGACCGCTAATGTTATTTTGAGGGCAAAGGGGTGGATGGCTCCACTTACCATCGGATTGTCATTGCCAGTGCTCTCTCCTGGGGAGATTGGGGGAGATCTGCTGGCTGGTGTCCCCTCTGCTTCAATGGGCAGGAGTGGGGTTTCTGTTGCTTGTTTGATGCTTCATCCCTTGTCAAGCAGCTTCTGTGGAGCTCTCTTTGCCCCAGCTCGAGCAGGCGACCTGGTTTGGGGATGGGGGCCAGAACCAGGCATTCTGAAGCCCGTTTCCCGTGCTGACCACACCGGTAGCATTTGATAGTCCTGGATAGGGTGGAAGGAGGCTCTTCAGGTTTTTTCCTCTGTGCTTAGTGCCCTAAGGGTCTCCTGGTTGGTTTGTCCATCGTTGGTTTCCTGTGAGGGTGAAGCTCTAGGTCCAGAACGACGGCAGTGTTGTACCATGACTGTATCCGGTTCAGTATCCCCCTTATGCTGCAGGCTTGCCTGAGATCTGGGTCCAGGGCATCTTTGAAGGTGTGCACCATCAGGCACTCTGGCCAGTCTTGCAGTTTTCCAGCCAGTCTTTGGAACTCCCATACTAATTCTTTTGCGGGTCTTCCAGCTTGCTTCAGCGTTTTAATTTGGGTCTCAGCTTCTACTTTCTGGGCGACATTGTTGAATCTGATCCACATCAATTGGACAAACTCATCAGCATCTTCTAGCTCAGGAGCCTCCTCATCGTGAAGCTCAGCTATCTATTCTGCCGCCTCTCCTTCATTCATGCCATCCAAGATGGCGGAGATCAATTCTCGATCAGATGGGTATTGATTTCCATATTGGTCGATGTGGGCCCAGCCATGATTAAGGAAGTATGCCAACTTCCCAGGGGTCCCATCGAAAGTCGCCTGGAATTGTGGGGGAGGAGCAGCTGGTGGGACTGGCAGCTGGGCTTGCACAGGGGGCTGGCCAGGTGCTTACTGCTGGACCAGAGTTTGCTGTGAAACTACTGGCACCTTTTGAGGGATTGCAGCTTGGGGTTGCAGGAGTGGCTGTGGCTGGAAAGCTTGCTGTTGGAATTGCATCAGTGGCTGGATCAGGGCTGGTGTCCACTGGCATTGCATCCATCCTTGCCCTGGGTAGAAAGCCCACCTGGGAGGGATTAAGCTTGCTGGTGGTAACCTGAGCCCGGGTTGTTGTTGCGGGGCAGGTAGACTTCAGAACCCCTGCAGTGGGACCTACACTCTGTGGCCAGCTTGGCCGAATAGGGCCGGTTTCTGGGTCGCTTGTGCCCTGAGGTGGAGGGAATCCACAGCCGGGCTGGCCTGGAACATCAGGCTGGGAGTTGAGCTGCTTGGGACCAAGTGGAAAGAGGCTGACGCTCCGGTCCATTGCGCTGCAGCTCCCTGGCTTGGAAAGGTGAAAGTTGGCTGTGCCAATGTCCACCTAAGCTGGCTGGTGCTGAAAGGCTGGGTCATCCTGCTCACACTGAGTTGGCTCAACTGCTCCGGGAGACCGGTTAGTGACTGGCTATGTGATGGTGGCAGGAATCCCCATTCCTCGAAGCGCCAGCGGCGCAGCTGCCATGGCACTTCCCAGCCGAGGGTTGAGGTTTGTCCTGCACCCACTCGTGGTTCCCACAGCAATCCTTGAATTGGGGTAATTCCCACAGCTTCATCCTGCAGGGCCAGGTCCAGCTGCAATCTCCATTCTGGCATTAGCTCCTTGCACCGGGCGCCCAGTTGGCATCCGTTTTCCACGACCTTCATGGCTTCCTCCATAGCCAGGGAAAAAGAGTAGAGGGTCTCAGGAGTAGTTGCTGAGCCCATGCCCACTGCTCCCTCCATGGACTTCTTTTCTTCTTCCATCTTCCCTGAGTCTTCGCACCACCCGGTATCAGGTCAATGCTTGGTGCTCAGGACCCCGGACAGCACCCTGAAATTCAGGGGAGCTGCTTTAGGTTGAAAGGGGATTCAGGTTAATGTCAGGGTTCCAAGTAACACCTCTAACGAAACCAAACTCTGAGGCTTAAAATTCCTCAAAGCTAACTTTTATTAGAGATGTCATATTGGCACATCTGGGAAAACCCAAATCTGAGAGCTTCCAGATTTTCCACACCCAAAAGAAAGTTCAAGACCTTGCCCCTCACCCACATGTCCACCACACATCCAATCATGTACAGTCTGGAATAGAAGTTATCTTCCCAACCTTCTCAGCACAGCTACAGGGCACCTTGGCCTTGACTTTCTATAAAGAATTTTGTTTTGACTACATGTCTTCTTCACTCTATACTATTTCCCCTCCCAACTTTCCATGGTAGGACTTGTGGAAGGCTTGAAGCCTGAAGGCACAAAGGTAGAAAGATGGCTTCCAGGTCTGACAGTGTGATTCTGCTAAGAGGCCCCCTGGGAAGCCTGATGGACTCCTCCAGAGTGTTGCCAGTTCTAGTGCCCCATGGAAGGAAGTATCCATGGACTTCATTGTTGAACTACCTGATAGCGGGGGGAACACAGTCATTTGGGTGATAACAGACTTATTTTCCAAGCAGGTGCACTTTGTACCCTACTCCAAGATCCTGTCCGCAAAAACGCTTGCCAAACTGTTTATCCAACATGTGTATAGGTTACACGGGGTTCCTGATGGCATCATTTCAGATAGTGGGGGGATACAATTCACCTCCCACTTCTGGAGGGAGTTCCTGAAGTTTTTAGGCTCTGCCCAGGGTCTAAGCTCTGCCCACCACCCTCAAACTAACGGGGCCTGTGAATGTGCGAACTCGGTTCTGGAACAGTACCTCAGGTGCTATGTGAACTACCAGTAGGACAATTGGGCCGACTTGCTGCCTTTTGCAGAGGTCATTTACAATGGCTTGATCCACAGTAGCACTGGCTTCACCCCATTTAAAGTTGCTTCTGGTCAGGATTTCGTACTTATTCCAGAACTGCCCCAGGGGAAATCCCAGATCCCTTCCTTAGTGGAATGGATATAACAGCTTCAATGTATTTGGCCTGCCACCCATAAGGCACTAGACGAGGCACATCAAGCCCATAAAAGACAGGCTGACAAGAAAAGAGCTATACCAAAAGGGTTCCAAGTAGGAGGACAGGGTTTTCCTATCTACAAAACACTTACAGACCACCCAGAAATCAAAGAAACTGGGACCCAAGTATGTAGGCCCTTTTCCTATTGTTAGGATTGTAAATCCAGTCACGGTACAATTAGAGGTACCCAAAACCCTTCGATGGATCCACCCTGTGTTTCATGTTAGCTTGTTGAAACCTGAGCATGTATCTCCTCTTCGACCAGGCCAACCTGCCCCTCCAATTCCCCTCCTCATTGAAGGTGAACAACACTTTGAGGACAAAGAGATCCTGGATTCCAGGAAGCATAGGGGGAAAGTACAGTATTTTGTGGCTTGGAAACATTTCCCTCCCTCACAGTCTGAATGGTTGAATGCTTGGGATGTCTGGGCCCCTAAACTCCTACAACTGTTTCACACTAAATACCTTGAGAAGCCTATTCTGACCTAGGCTTCCTGAGAAAGCATAAATCACAATCTTAGTCCCAAAAAACCTCTTTTATTGAGATGGCTGTGAATTATGGTCATTCACAGCCCGTAATGATTCACAAACAGTCTGTGAAGATTCCAACAGATGTCTGCTCGAGTTGACACAGTCTTTCAGGTAATGTTGATAAGCACCCACCTTTATCTCCCTTGAAACGCTGCCAGAGACCTAATTATCAATTAGTTTTGCAAGGCCAAACGGAGCACAGAGTCAAACGGACTTCTCAGAGCTTGAATTGACTATATGAACTAATTGCTTCCTGCAAAGGCTCACGTCCATTTGCTCCTCTTTTATGTCTTATGGGAGGGGCCAATCATCTCCTAGCCTTACTCCCGTGTCACCCTTTTTTTTTCTTAATTGTTCTTGCCTTCTGGCAGTGGTGGGATTCAATTTTTTTTACTGTGGGCGTGGCTTGGTGGGCGTGGCATGGCTTGGTGGGCGTGGCTTGGTGGGTGTGGCAGTGGAAGGATACTGTAAAATCTCCATTCCCACCCCACTCCAGGGGAAGGTTACTGCAAAATCCCTATTTCCTCCCAATCAGCTGGGACTCGGGAGGCAGAGAATAGATGGGGGCGGGGCCAGTCAGAGGTGGTATTTACTGGTTCTCTGAACTACTCAAAATTTCTGCTACTGGTTCTCCAGAACTGGTCAGAACCTGCTGAATACAACCTCTGAACAGAGGGGAGGGTGGATAAAAAGGGAAGCTCTGAAGGGTTTTTTTTTTTTAATGGGCAGAGGTGTCCCATTTTGATCCCCTTCCCCTGTTGGTGCCTCTGTGCACGGACCTCTGTGTGACTCTCAGCCCACCTCTCCAACCAGTGAGTGTGTATGTGTGTGTGCACGTGTGCTTAAGGTCACCAGCCTTGCAGCCCAGCGCTGTGACAATGGAGAGGAAAACGTCGGGACAGGCTTGCGGCTGAGGAAAACAAGCATTTCAAAAAAAAAAAAGAGCTTTCATTAGTTTGCACTTTGCAGCCTAAGAAGTTTCTGAGTGTGTGTGTGCGCACGCATGCACGGGGGGGGGGCAGGGGGAGGTGTCTCACTCATTGCTGCCTGCAAGCTAACGAAAGCCCTTTTTTTGAAATGCTTGTTTTTCTCAGCCCAGCCTCTCTCGATCTTTTCCTCTTTCACAGTGCGGGGCTGCAAGGGGCGCACACCAGTGGTGGGTTGCTCCCGGTTCTGTCCAGGACTCGCAAACTGGTAGTAAAAGTGGTGGGAGGCTCCGCCCACCCACCCAGATGTCATAATGAATGATCTGTGCATGCGCAGAAGCGCGCGTGCGCATGCTCCCATTGTGAACCGGTAGTAAAGGTAAGTAGAACCCACCCCTGGCCACTCACACACACAAACATAGATGAGTCTGGGAGATGTGAGCTAAAAACCATGCTGAAGCAACGATGGGGGAGGGGTCAAAATGTGAAGTCTCTGTTGGGAGCCTTTGGCAGCTTAAAAAAAAGAGGGAAAGAAAAGGGGGAGGGAAAGGAAGGAAGGAAGGAAGGAAGGAAGGAAGGAAGGAAGGAAGGAAGGAAGGAAGGAAGGAAGGAAGGAAGGAAGGAAGGAAGGAAGGAGGGGCAACTTGGTTGGAGCTGCCCCAGTTCAAAGGAGAAAGCAACGTTGTGTTCTGTTTTGTCACAGACAGAACTTTGTTGGCAATCCAAGTTAATGTTGGTATTTTTGAATTGTGAGCTCTTAGGAAAGTATCCCCTCCTTGTGTGTTGCAAACAGCCATTTCCACTGGGGAAAACAGGATAAAGCAGAGTGGGGAAAAATATTTTCCTTTGCTATATTTTCAGTCTGAATTAGACCATGGCAGGCTCCCTACAGGAGAGCCCTTTTAAGGATTATGTATTAATAGAAAAGCAACTAACTTACCTCTGTTCCTGAACGCTAAAGCTGTTGTACATAAAAAACTGAGGAGCTCTGATCAACTATCACAGCCAACATTTTGACAGTTTTGCTGTTGTCTGTGGACTCTCCCACTAAATGCAAGCACGGGATAAACTGTTAGGAGATGGATCTAACCCAATAACTCACAAGTACAAATATTGATCTTCAATATCCATTTATTGTAGGCCTGAATAGATCCTAGGCCTTCTGCATTCAGCAATAACAAACCTCTGGTCCTTTCTTTACAGGTGCACATGTGGAACTGCTGGATGACCTCATGGTGATCCCCCTTATACTCGAGGGGAGGAGTCTCAGGTAAGGTGGGATTATGGGAATGTGACCCTGTTAACCCTTGCATGACTGTGAGGGGAAGGTGTATGTGTGTATGTTAGACATTTCACATGACAAGATACCCTCTAAATGTCTAACAGGTGGCAAGTGTTTGATAAGAACATTAATATTCATAAAAGTATACATTTTACATATAAACACACAATTTTGACATAAGGTATACATGCTGTTTGTGAGGTAGAGACTTAGTAAGAATGTCTGCAGTTTGTTCTTCTGTGTCACAATGTATGGCTTTTATAAATCCGATTTCAGAAAATTGTCTAACGTGTTTGTATTTTATATCGATGTGCCTTGACCTTTGACCAACAGCATCAGCTTTTGATATTTCAATGGCTGCCTTGTTGTCCTCGTGGATGATTATTGGGTATGATGGTTCTGCCCAGATGTCGCTAATTAGATCATCAAACCAGATTAAGTTGTTGGCGGCCTTAGACAAGCAAACAAATTCCGCCTCGGTTGTGGAAGTGGCTACAAGTTTTTGTTTTCCAGTGTACCAGTGGATTGGGCTGTCATTAAGAAATAATACATATCCGGAAGTGCTTTTCCTGCTCTTGATGTCTCCAGCCCAATCAACATCAGCGTAACATGAAAGTCTTGGTTTGTTGGATAGGTCTGGTTCGAGGCATAATTGGGCATCGATGCTGTATTTTAGGTATCTGAGCAGTTTCTTCACAGCATCCCAATGGAAGGTTGTTGGTTTGCTCACGTGTCTGGACAGCAGGTTGACAGCTAAGGCAATGTCCAGTCTAGTCCAATTTGCTATGTACAATAATGACCCTATCGTGGATCTGTACAACTTGTTATCTGGAAATGGTTCAGCTTCATTGTACATATTTTTTAAAAAATCTGATTGCATGGGTGTCTCACTGGGTTTTGCATCTGACATATTACATTTTAGTAGCAGGTCTGTGATTTTCTCCTTTTGTGAGAGCCTAAAGCCCTTGTCAGTTTTGGTCACTTGGACCCCTGAGTATCTGTCTATGTTTCCTAGCAATTTCAATGAGAAATGATTTCCTAGTTCAGTGGCGAATTTGTCACATTTGGTTTTTTGTTTACCTATGTATAGAATGTCATCCACATATACAAGGATGCATTCAAATGAATCTTTTTCTCTCTTTATAAACAAACATTTGTCAGCCGAAGTAGCGGTGAAGCCCATGGAGTTGAGAGCCTTGGCTAAGCACTCGTACTGTCTTTTGCCAGATTGCTTGAGTCCATAAAGACTTTTGTTTAGACACCAGGTGTACCACCAGGATACACCTTCATTGTATCCTGGTGGTGCTTTGACATAGATTTCTTTGTCCAGGTCAGTGTGTAAGTATGCTGTTTGCACGTCAAATTGGAAAACTTCAAGTCCTAGGATGGTGGCGATCACTAGAGCGCTCTTGATGCTCTCAGCCCTGACTGTGGGTGAATAGGTATCCGTATAGTCCTCAGGTTGTGCTACTAGTCTTGCTTTGTATAATGTTTTGTTGTTCTCCGGGGTTTTAATTCTATACACCCACTTGGTCCCAATTGGTTTTTTACCTTCTGGTGCTTGGACAGGTGAGTAGACATGCAGGCCTCTGAGACTTTCCCTTTCCCTTTCCATAGCCTGTCTCCATTTTTCTTTTTCTTCTGGAGGGAGTTTAAGTACTTCCTCGTAGGAGTTGGGTGTAATATTGTTTCCTTGCACGGTCATAATATAATCCTTAAACCTTTTGGGCATCTTATTTCTGTTTGCTCTTACTGGTCTATCAGGTGATGTATCGGTTTCTTGTAGGCTTTCAGCTTCCTTGTTTGTAAGGTTGTCCAGGTTTAGGATGGAGTGTCCTTCCTTCCAATCCTTGGCACATGGCTTGTGTTGTTTGGACTTGCATGTTTCGGTTTCAGTTGTCCTTTCAGTGTGTGGTTCTTCATCCTTCTGGTTTTGTGTGTGCGCGTCTCTATTGAGGAAGATGTCATTGGAATGTAATTTCGACCAATTTGAGTGTTCATGGAAGTTTGCTGACCTTGATATGATGAATTTATTATTACAGTCCACGAATCTGTAACCCTTTGTCCCTGGTTCATACTCCACGAAACGTAGTCTTTTGGATACCTTTTCTCCTTTCTTCCTGAGTTGTCTGGGGATGTGTACATATGCAGGGACCCCAAATACGTGTAGGTGGGCTAGATTTGGTTTCTTTTTGTACATTAATTCGTATGGGGTTTTATTGATAGAGCTAGACCATGACCTGTTCAGCGTGTAGTTCGAGTAATGTAATGCCTCTGACCAGAATGATTGGCCCATCCCTGCGTCCTCTAGGACGCACCTCATCATTGTTTGGAGCACTCCGTTTTTTCATTCTATGACTCCGGTCTGGAAAGGAGAAAAAGGCGAAGAAGTGTAGTGTAGTATGCCTCATTCCCTTAGCCATTTGGTAAAGTCTCTGGCCATGAACTCTGAACCTCGGTCCATCATGATCTGCTTGATTCTGGTGTTATGTTTTAACTCCACCCTCTTATAAAATTCCTTAAATTTTTGGAATGCTTCATTCTTATGCCTGAGTGAGTATACATAACCATACCTACTATAGTCATCTACAATCGTGAGGAAGAACCTTTCTCTGTACTTAATGGATGGCTTCAGTGGCCCTACCAAGTCCATGTGTATGAGTTGAAAAATAGAGTCAGTGTTTCTCCCCGATTTCTTTGGCCTGGCTTTGACCTTAATTTTTGAGCATTTACAAACAGCACACTCTAGGTAATTTTTACAATCTTTTACTTTCAAGCCCTCGGTACATTCCAACACTTTTTTTACAACAGGGAAACTGCTATGTCCAAGCCTCCTATGGAGAAGGTGGGCACACTCATCATGTATTGGTTTACCCATGGATACCGTATTTTTAGTTGTTGATTTACAACCTTCTGCCCCTTGGTATGTTACCTTTGTGTCTGTGTTCGCTTTACCTTTATCAACAGTGTTTGTATATATGCTTCCTTCGCTGCTCTCGCTTGGTGTGTAGTAAGGTAGCCCATCGTGCATGATTACCTCTCCAGTGTTATTTCCATGATTGAATAGCTGTACCTTGCCCCCTTTGAATGTTATCTCGGTGTTTGTGTTTTGTGTGAGTTTGGTGGTTGCCAGTATGTTATGAGGTATCTCTGGCACATACAACACCCCCTCTATTTTCCCTATTACCGGGATACACACACTTCCCTTTTCATTTACCTTAGCGTTGCTTTGGTTGGCAACCCTGATCTCAAAGTCTGTTTCTATGAGGGAAGTGAATAGCTTCTTATTGCATGTGGTGTGGTTTGTGGCCCCTGAGTCTAATAGCCACATGTTTTTGCTTATTTCCTGCCTCTGGTTGGAGTCTGTGTGTCTAAAACCGTTTACTGACCCTGGATTACTGTCCCGGGAACTGTCCCTGCGCTCATTGTTTCTTCTGGGGTTGGGAGACCACCCACGTCCTCTTTCCCTATAGTGTTTGCGTTCTGGTGAGTGTCTTCCCTGGTATTTTCTCCTGGGTTCATGTCTGTCCCTGAGTTCAGTGTATCCCCTGTCCCGGTAGTTTCTGGGGCAGTCCCTTTTTATATGATTCCTAGAACCACAGGAGAAGCATTCTTTTACATTGCTTGCCCTGTCTTGGAATTCGACTCTCCTATTGGGCCTAGGGTCCCTTCTAGCTGTGTGATGGTCCTTTCTCAGGTTATCTTCCGCAATTAAGCGGTTTGAGAGTATATCTAAAGTGATGCGTTCAATACATAGACTGTCAAGTTGCATTACAAAGTTATCCCAGCTGGAATCCAAAGAGTTTATTATTATTATTATTATTATTATTATTATTAATCAAATTTCTATACCGCCCTTCTCCTTCCAGACTCAGGGCGGTGAACAGCCAATTTAAAACCAATAACAATACAGTGAGTTAAAACGTACTAAAAGTCTATATAAATTTAGGCTGAAAATATATCGAATAAAACACTAAAACTCTAAAAATTTAAATAATTTAAAATAATTTAAAATTTAAAATATTTAAAAATAGGAGGGATCAGGCAAGTCCGGCAAGTTGGAAGAAATGAGTCTTCAACGCCCGACGAAAGGTCCGGAGGTCAGTGATAGTTCTCAGATCTGGAGGGAGATCATTCCAGAGGGTGGGGGCTACCACAGAGAATGCTCTCCCCCTGGGTGTCGCCAGCCGGCACTGTCTGGCTGACGGCACCCTGAGGAGGCCCTCTCTGTGGGAGCGGACCGGCCGGTGGGAGGCAATAGGTGGCAGAAGGCGGTCCCGTAAGTACCCTGGTCCTAAGCCATGGAGCGCTTTAAAGGTGATTACCAACACCTTGAAACGCACCCAGAAATCAACCGGCAACCAATGCAGCTCACGCAGGAGAGGTGTCACATGGGAGCGCCCTGTCGCTCCCATAATCCCCCGCGCGGCCACATTCTGTACCAGTTGAAGCCTCCGGATGCATCCCAAGGGGAGCCCCATGTAGAGAGCATTACAGTAGTCCAAGCGAGACGTGACGAGCGCCTGAGTGACTGTGCGCAGGGAGTCCCGATCTAGAAAGGGGCGCAACTGGCGTATCAGGCGGACCTGATAAAAAGCCCCCCTGGCCACAGCTGTCATATGATCCTCTAATGACAGCCGCGGATCCAGGAGGACGCCCAAGTTGCGCACCCTTTCCGTAGGGGCCAATGATTCGTCCCCAATAACCAACGATGGAGTCAGTTGGCTATATCGGGACGCCGGCAGCCACAGCCACTCGGTCTTGGAGGGGTTGAGTCGAAGCCTGTTTCTCCCCATCCAGACCCGCACAGCTTCAAGGCACTGGGACATCACTTCCACGGCATCGATTGGGGTGGTCTGGGGTGGAAATGTACAGCTGAGTGTCATCAGCGTACTGATGGAATTCCACCCCAAAACCACGGATGATCTCACCCAGCGGCTTTACATAAATGTTGAACAGAAGGGGCGAGAGGACCGACCCTTGTGGCACCCCACACACTAGGCGCCTCGGGGTCGACCGCTGCCCCCCTGTCAACACCGATTGCGACCGGTCGGAGAGGTAGGAGGAGAACCACCGCAGAACGGTGCCCCCCACCCCCAATCCCTCCAACCGGCGCAACATGATACCATGGTCGATGGTATCAAAAGCCGCTGAGAGGTCTAACAGCACCAGGATAGAGGAGTACCCCCTACCCCGGGCCCTCCAGAGATCATCCACCAACGCGACCAATGCCGTTTCGGTGCTGTAACCAGACCTGAAGCCGGACTGGAGCGGGTCTAAATAGACAGCTTCATCCAGGTACCGGGGGAGCTGCCGCGCCACCACACTCTCAACAACCTTCGCTAGGAAGGGAAGGTTGGAGACAGGACGATAATTTACCAAAACAGCCGGGTCCAGGGAGGGCTTCTTGAGGAGGGGCCTCACCACCACCTCCTTCAAGGCAGGCGGAAGGACACCCTCACTCAAAGAAGCATTTATAATCTCCTGGAGCCAGCCTCGTGTAACCTCCCGGGAAGCCAGCACCAACCAGGAGGGACACGGGTCCAATAAACATGTGGTAGCGTTCAGTCTACCCAGGATCCTGTCCACGTCCTCAGGAGCCACAGGATCGAACTCAGCCCAGATAACACTCTCAAGACTGGGCTCAGTCACCTCGCCCGAACTAACCCAGTCAGAGGCCAGCTCATCCCGAATCTGAGTTATTTTATCATCCAGATATTGAACAAAATCCTCAGCACGACCCTGCAAGGGATCCTCCCGCGCTCCCAGATGAAGGAGGGAGCGGGTCACCGTAAACAGGGCGGCTGGGCGATTATCTGATGACGCAATAAGAGCGGTGAAATAATTAGATTTCGCCGCTTTTATTGCCACTAAGTAAGTCTTAATATGAGCTCTTACTAGTGTTAAGTCGGATTCAGAGCGACTAGCCCTCCAACCACTCTCTAGGCGTCTTTTCCGGCGCTTCATCTCCCTCAGCTCCTCGGTGAACCAAGGAGATAAGTGAGTTCGGCGCCGGGTCAGAGGCCGCAAAGGCGCGACCCAGTCCAAGGCCCCACCGGCTGCCCTATCCCAGGCAGCCACCAGGTCCTCAGCCGAGTCGCGTGTCAGTGTCTCAGGAAATGGCCCAAGCTCCGTCTGGAACCTATCAGGATCCATCAGGCGCCTGGGGCGGAACCACCTAGTTGGTTCCGCCTCCCTGCGATGGGGTGTAACGGTCAGAAAGTCGAGATGAAGGAGCGAGTGGTCAGTCCATGACAAGGGTTCAACACCTATATCCCCAATATCAAGACCACTCAGCCACTGACCAGAGACAAAAACCAAGTCCAGGGTGTGTCCACACTTATCATACTCTCCTCTGTTATGGCCTCCCCCCTCTGCAACAACTCAGCCCTGGTTGCATTGAGCCTTAATAAATGTTCGCTCATGGTAACACCTGGCCTCAGCCTATGTTGCTTATTTTCTAGGATCTTACCCAATAACTCAAGTACAAAATGCAGTTGAATCAGATTGCTTTATTCATCAAGTGTTTCTGTTACAGGTATTCATCTGGAAGTGCGTCTGGATCCCTGGGTCACACCTTTTATACCTGGGAGGTGGAGTCAAGGTAAGGAGGGACCAGGGGAGGGTCTGGCTGGGTTGGTGGGAGTGACCCTTGCTATGCCATGGGGAACAATGCTAGGCATTTATATGCAACAAATCCCCCTCTAAATGCCTAGCGCTTGGACCAAAGTGTGTATCTTGTGTATGTATACATAGTCTTGAAGTCAGGTAGGCATGCTGTTCGTTTTGTAGAGGTTTGGTCAGAATATCAGCGATTTGTTCAGCGGTTTCGCAGTGTATTGCCTTGATGAACCCAATGTTCGTTAACTGCCTGACATGCTTATGCTTAATGTCTATATGTCTGGACCTCTGACCCACTGCGTCTGCCATAGATATGTCTATGGCCTCCTTGTTGTCCTCGTGTATTATTATTGGGTAGGCTGGTTCGGTCCAGATGTTGTTGAGCAGGTCGTCAAACCAGGTTAGGTTGTTGGCTGCCTTGGAGAGACAGATGTATTCTGCCTCTGCTGTGGATGTGGCCACCAGGTTTTGTTTCCCGGTGTACCAATGTACTGGACAGCCGTTGATGAGGAATACATAGCCGGACATGCTTTTCCGGCTCTTGGTATCGCCTGTCCAGTCAGCGTCGGTGTAGCAAGTTAAGATTGGTTCCTTGGATATCTCTGGCTCTAGGTTTAGGTAGGCATTCATGCTATACTTTAGGTATCTGAGCACTCGTTTTACACCTTCCCAGTGGTACACCTTTGGGTCACTGACGTGCCTGGATAAGAGGTTGACTGCTAGGAGGATGTCTGGCCTAGTCCAGTTTGCTATATATAGAAGTAACCCAACGATAGATCTATATAGGGTGTTGTCCTTGAAAGCCTCACCCTCATCGTTCATGTGTTTCAAAAAGTCAATTTGTATGGGTGTGTCACAGGGCTTGGCCTCCTCCATGTTGCATTTGTTTAATAGGTCCAATATCTTCTCCTTTTGGGAGATCCTAAACCCTCTCTGTGTCCTATCGATCTGTACACCCAAGTACTTATTTACCTTCCCCAGAGTTTTCAGTGCGAAATGCTTCCCCAATTTGTCTGCGAAGACATCACAACTTTGCTTATGTTGGCCACAGTATAAGATATCATCCACATACACAAGCACGTATTCAATGGATGTGCCCTCCCTTTTGGTGAAGAAGCATAGGTCAGCGGAGGTGGCTGTAAACCCCATGTCCTTGAGTATCTTCGCCAGACACTCATACCACCTTTTACCGGATTGCTTTAGCCCATATAGACTCTTGTTTAACAGCCAGGTATCTCCCTTCTGGTTGTTTCTTCCTGGGGGTGCCCTGACAAAAATCTCTTTGTCTAGCTTTGCGTGGAGGTAGGCAGTTTGCACATCAAATTGGTAAACCTCCAATCCTAGGATTGTTGCTACCACTAGGGCGCTCTTTACACTCTCGGCCCTGACTGTGGGTGAATATGTATCTGTGTAATCTTCTGGGTACTTTTGTGCAAAGCCCTGCGCTACTAGCCTGTCTTTGTACAGTGTTTTATTGTCCTCACGTTCTTTGATTTTGAAAACCCACTTTGTCCCAATGGGTATCTTGTTCTCTGGCACCTTGGATGGGGTATACACATTTAACTCCCTCAGGCTGTTCATCTCTTTATCTATGGCCTCCTCCCACCTGGCCCTTTCTTCTTGTGGCAACCTGAGAATGTCTTCGTAGGAGTTGGGTGTTGTGGTGTTCGTGTGTATTGAAAGTACGTAGTCATCAAATTTTTTGGGCATTTTGTTTCTGTTGTGTCTGATGGGCCTATTGGGTAGTGTCTCTGTGTCATGCATGTGTTTGGCTTCTTTTTCTGTGAGTGCATCTATCTTGATAATGGGATGGTCCTCTTTCCATTCTTTGGTGATTACTTCTTGGTGTTTGGGCTTGTGTTTCTCGTGTGTCTCTATGTCGGTTGTGTCTGGTCTACCTGTGTTCCTAACATTGTCTGTGACTTCCTGCCTGGATAACACTTCATTGAGATGTATTTTTGACCAGTTTGTGTTCTCGTGGAACACTGCTGATCTGGACACGATAAACCTGTTGTCCTTATCAATAAATCTGTATCCCTTTGTTCCGGACTCGTACCCCATAAACCTCAGTCTTTTTGATACTTTGTCCCCTTTTCGCTTTAGCTACCTCGGTACACGTACATCTGCTGTTACCCCAAATACGTGTAGGTGAGTTATCTGGGGCTTCCTACTGTACATAACCTCATAAGGAGTTTTGTTTATTACGCTTGACCATGTCCTGTTTAGTGTGTAATTTGAATATGTGAGTGCCTCTGCCCAGAAATGTTGCCCCAGTCCTGCGTCTTCTAGTACGCATCTTACCATTGTTTGTAATATGCCGTTCCTGCGTTCTGACACTCCGTTCTGGAATGGCAAGAATGGCAAAGAGGAAAAATGTAGTATCCCGTGTTTCTTTGTCCAATTGGAGAAGTCCCTTGATAGGAACTCTGACCCCCTATCAGTCATAATTTGTTTTATTTTGACATTGTGTTGTGTTTCTACTCTCTTGTAAAATTCCTTGAATCTCTGAAACACTTCACTTTTGTGGTTGAGTGTGTATACGAACCCGTAACGACTGAAGTCATCAACTATGGTTAGGAAAAACCTCTTCTTGTACTTAATAGAGGGTTTCATGGGTCCTACCAAGTCCATGTCAACTAACTGAAAGATCGAATTGGTGGTGCGAGAAGCCTTTTTTGGTCTAGGTTTGGTTTTGAGTTTAGAGCATTTGCATACAGAACACTCCAGATAATTGTTACAATTCTTTACTGGTAGGCCATTTGAACATTCAGTCATTTTTTTGTACAATAGGGAAGCTGGCGTGACCTAACTTCCTATGAGGTAAATGAGCACACTCGTCATGGATGGGTTTGCCAATGTATGGTTTCCTTTTGTGTGCTGTGCTCGAGGTGTGTTGGCGCTCAGTGGTGTGCTCTACCTTATCCCCTTTTGTCTCCCTGGAGGTACCTGATTTCCCTTCCCTGTTTTCTAGTGTTGTGTTCGTGTCTGGGTAGTTTTGGGGTTGCAAGTATGTGAGCCCCCCTTCTATGATGATTTTGCCTATACTCTTGTTTCCCTTTGTCATGTACGCTTTCCCTTCCTTGAAGGTTGTCTCAATGCCTAAGTCTTTACTAAGTTTAAGGGTAGCCAAAATATTGTGGGTGTCAGCTTCTCAGTGGGGTATTTCAGGTATGAGTAGCACCCCCTCTATCTTCCCTATCCCATCTATGTGTGCGCTCCCTTCTCCTGTCACCAATACCTTGTCCTGATTAGCTACCTTGATATGGTACCTCTTAGGTGCGAATGATGTCAGTATGTCCTTGTTACTGGTGGTGTGATTGGTGGCTCCGGAGTCGAGGAGCCATGTGTTTTCCTTTTCTGGTTGGGTGCGTGTGGGTTGGTGGTCCCCAAGGCCACACAGTGACCCTGGCTGACTGTCCCTGGAGTTGTCCCTATATCTCCTCCTGTCCCTGGGGTTGGGATAATCCCTGCGCCTGAACCTGCTTTCTGGCGAACGTCTGTCTGTGGACCCTGACTTCCGGCCTTGCCTTTCCCTGCGTTGGCTGTAGTCTCTGTCCCTTTGGTTCCTGGGGCAATCTCTTTTATAGTGATTCCTAGAGCCGCAGGTAAAGCATTCGGGTGTGTTGTGTTCCCTAGTTTGGAAATCTACCCTTTTTATGGGTCTGCTCTCCCTATGGCTTGAGGAGCGATCCCTTCTCAGACTATCCTCCTGTCAGCCTCTCAAGTTGCATTTCATTCAGGGCTGACATAGTAAAGGGGGGGTTAAATTACTGCAGTAGAATGATTTAGAGAATGGCCAATAGAATAAGGGAACAAGCCAGGAAAGGGAGGGAATTTGGAGCAGAGGTCATTTCCTGGCTACATATGAGTTCGTAAGGACGTTGTTCTAATAAATAAATGTTTTTTTTTCTTTATTATCAAAATGTGAGAGGCACGTTATTTCTTTCTTAGACAACTCCGTCTCGGACACCTCCGCTATTAGCCTGTTGGTCAATGTTTCTAAAGAAAGGTGTTCTATGTTAAGGCTATCCAGTTGCATAATAAAGTTCTCCCAACTGGAATCCAAAGAGTTTATAATAATGCTCTTCATGCTGGCTTCTGATATGTTTCCCCCCCTCTGTATGAGTTCTGCCCTGGTGGCATTTAGTTTAAGGATATGTTCCCCCATGGGAGTGCTAGCCTTGTGCCTGGCTGAATAGAATTCCCTGGATATCTTGGTGGTTGTAGCTGAGCTTTTGCTATAGAATATGTTAAATATTTTCTGTAATATTTCTGCCACAGTTAAGTGGCGGTCTAGGCTGGGGTAGATACTAGGTGATAAACTAGACATTAACAGGTAACAGGCCTTATGCTTTAAGCAATCAATGTTAAATGTCCAGGGTTTTTGTGGTGGGTCATCAAGCAAAAACAACACCTTTTCCCTTAGAAAGGCAATTTGTAGCTGATGGGAAGTTAGTCCCATCTAGCTTTAACTTGTGAACATCAGCTGTAAAAGTCATTGGGCTGTATAGCAAGTTACTTACAGTCTGGTGCTGTCCATGGTTTTGTATGTGAGGGAACTCACAATATGCTGGGGGAATGCTAGTTGCAAGTCTGTATGGATTTATCTCTGTGTTCCCTTCTCTTCCTGAAGGTGGCGACTGGGCATGCACGAAGCTCATTTCGCGCCGGAGTTCATTGTGTGAGGAGCTCCCTGTTGCTGCTCTCAGGCCTCAGCCTAGGCCTGCTGGTGGAAGGCTGGACTCGCTCCTGGCTGGTCCGTAGCCCTCCCTGGATGATGGGTGCCATGGTTGGAGCCTTGGGTCTCCGGCGAAGAACGGGAGAAGCGGAGGTGGTGATCCGGTCGTAGGTCGAGGACTTCTGTAGCTTGGCGGCGCGGCAGCGGCAGTGGACGTAAGTCAAGGACCGTTGGGGTCTGAAGGTGCGGCAGCGGCAGCGGTGACGACGGTGGACCTCGGGTGGTGCTGGATTGCCTCCGGATGCGTCGAGAAGCCTGGTGGGGTTCTCACAACTGGTAAGTAGTCATTTTGTCTTCTTATTCCCGGGCCTTGTGTAGTTGGTGCGGTGGGTGGCGAGTGTGAATCCTGCGGATTTTCGATCCTGCAGGTGGCTGGGTTCTGTCGGTTGTTTTTCGGGCGCGTTGCCTCTCGTAGTGTCGGCTGGGTTGCTGCATGGGTTCCGGTGGCCACCCTGTCGCTTCTTTGGCCTTGTTGTGCGTCGGGTTGTTTCTTTGTAGTTGCGAGAGGCTTGAGTGCGGAGCCGAGTGCTGCCGTAAGGGTCTCGATCACTTTTTCTACTTCGGGCTCAGTAGGTGAGCCCCCGCAGGCTTGCGATCTTGCTTCAGTGCAGTCTTTGGGTTCTTCCCCATTGAGGTTGGGGTTCTCGCTGTTTCGCGCCATTGCATTTGAACCTCGGCCTCCCATTGGTTGATGGCCATTCCAAGATGGCCGCTGAGAGCATGGCGCGGAAATGAAATCTTCTGTGTCTGGAGCTTCAGCTTGGGCGTACCTCTCCCTTGCCGGGCTGGTGATTTCGTTGTTTTGTTGCTGGGTGCCCATCGCTGCTCTATGGCTCTCTAGGAGTCCATGGAGTTTCGCGATGAGCTCCTCTTTGCTGGCGGTCACTTCCATTAGTTCCATAATGGTTGATCGGAAGTCGTTGTTGCTTGGTGGCTCTGTCCTTCTGTAGTTGCAGGTTTCTTCTCTTGGCCAGTCCTGGCCTTGCTCATCCTCGATCGTGGCGGTTCTTGTCGTGGCACCCTCAAGGGCCTGTAGTTCCTCCATCTGCTTCGTGTACGCTCTGGTGAACATCCTGTTCTCTGCTTCGGATTGGATTCCTGATTCTGCCATTTCTGTGAGTTGTGGGTAAACCATCCTCTGCTACCAATCTGTTGCTTATTTTCTAGGATCTTACCCAATAACTCAAGTACAAAATGCAGTTGAATCAGATTGCTTTATTCATCAAGTGTTTCTATTACAGGTATTCGTCTGGAAGTGTGTCTGGATCCCTGGGTCACACCTTTTATACCTGGGAGGCGGAGTCAAGGTAAGGAGGGACCAGGGGAGGGTCTGGCTGGGTTGGTGGGAGTGACCCTTGCTATGCCATGGGGAACAATGCTAGGCATTTATATGCAACAGCCTAGCAGAGTGGAAGTCTCTGGATATTTTTGTTGTTGTGGCTCTGCTCTGGCTATAGAATAGGCCATATAATTTTTGCATGACCTCATGCACAGTCATATTATCACTTATGCTATGGTATATGGTGGGTGAAATGCTGATTAACAATAGGTAAAATGCCTTGTGGTGTGCACAATCTACTTCAAATGACCAAGGCTTTTTTGGTGGTTTGGAAATAAAAAAGTATACATTTTCTTTCATGAAAGTTATTTGCAATTGCTGGCTCCACTCTAAGAGGTTCTTTTCATCTATTTGAAGTTTTGGAAAGTTAGCTGGCAAATTTCCGGAATTTTGAGAATTATTACTTACCGGGAACATATTTCCATGGTCCTGGATGTGGCTGTATTCGCAGTATGGTGATGGGATGTTGTAGCTTAGGTTAAAAAAATTTTTACTCATTTTTTTTTTCTATTCTCTCAACAGGTGGATACTGGGCATGCGTGAAGCTCATTTCGCGCTGGAAGTCGTCGGGTGAGGAGCTTGGGGCTTCGGCTCCCAGGCCTAGGCCTAGGCCTCCCGATGGGGTGTTGGACTCATCCTTGCCACATCTGGAGCCCATCCTGGATGTCGGGAGTCATTGCTGGGGGGCTGGATTCCCGGTGAAGTTCGGCAGAAGGTGCGGCGACGTCGTGGTCGTAGGTCGAGGACTTTCGGGTCCCGGCTGCTAGGCGGCGGCAGCAACGGCGGCCCCTGGTCCATGAGCGTTGGTTCCAGGAAGTGCGGAGAAGCCCGGTGGAGGTCGTAGGATGGGTAAGTTGCTTACTTGGTTTCCTTTGCTTGGGTTACATTCCGGCAGTAGGAGGGGTGGCGAGTTTGAGTCCTGCCATGTAGTTAGTCTGTAGGCGGTCGGTGATCTTTGCTTGTCGTGGAAGTGAGTTGGTTCTTCATTTAGTGGCGGTGTTGGTGCTTCACTGTCAGTGGTCACTCTGGTGTGCCTCTGGGCTCCGGAGTCTTTTTTGCGGTTTGTGACTAGCGCGGGTGGCTTGAATGCTGAGCCAAATGCCGCTTCTAGAGTCTCGATAGCTCTCTTTGTTTTGAGCTCGGAAGGCGAGCTCCTGTTGTCTTGTGTTTGTACCCCTTGGTTGTTTTCGGTGTGTTCTCTGTTTCGGGGTGCTGGCAGGTTTGTGCCATTAAATTTGAATCCCAGTTTCCTATTGGTTGCTGGCCATTCCAAGTTGGCCGCTCGAAGAAAAGCACGGGAATGGATTCGGCTGGCTCTGGGTCATCCGACTGAGCCAGCCTGTCCCTTGCTGGAGTGATGGCTTCTTGGGTCCTCTCTAGGGGCTCGATTGCTGCCCCACAGCTTCCAAGGAGGTTTTGGAGGTTTGCGATGAGGTTCTCTTCGCTTGTGGGCCCCTCCATTAGTTTCAATATGGATAGCTTCAGTTCATCTCCTCTCTGCGGTGTCTCCTGCTCTTGGTCGCTTGTCCTTTCTTGCTGTCCTTTGTGTCTGGGCATTGAGTTCAGATCTCCATCCTGCTCACTCTCAGTCTGTGGATTTCTTGCTGCAGCACCTCTGGGTGTTAGCTCTGCAGCCATCTGCCTGGTGAATGCTCTTGTGTTTACTCTATTCTTCTTCTCAGAGAAAAAAGCTGGTTCAGTCATTACTCAGAGTTATGGGTAACCATCCTCTGCTACCAATCTGTTAGGAGATGGATCTAACCCAATAACTCACAAGTACAAATATTGATCTTCAATATCCATTTATTGTAGGCCTGAATAGATCCTAGGCCTTCTGGGTTCAGCAATAACAAACCTCTGGTCCTTTCTTTACAGGTGCACATGTGGAACTGCTGGATGACCTTGTGGTGATCCCTCTTATACTCGAGGGGAGGAGTCTCAGGTAAGGTGGGATTATGGGAATGTGACCCTGTTAACCCTTGCATGACTGTGAGGGGAAGGTGTATGTGTGTATGTTAGACATTTCACATGACATAAACTGAGCCTGGTTTGTTCTCAGTCTTTGGCTACAAACTACTAGCAAAAGTGGCATTTGATCACAAGGCAAGGAGACATTGAGAAATGTTTCCCATTTTTCATTTGAGCATCCAAGAAGGGACAGGAAAAACAAAGAAAAAGAAGGAAAGAACAAGGAAGGGAAAATAAGGAAAGAGGGGAAGAAAGAAGAAAGGAAAATGAAGAGGGAAGCAAAAAGAAGAAAAGGGAGGGAGGGAGGGAGGGAGGGAGGGAGGGAGGGAAGGAAGGAAGGAAGGAAGGAAGGAAGGAAGGAAGGAAGGAAGGAAGGAAGGAAGGAAGGAGATTATAATGAGAGGGAGTCAGATTTTGAGGGAAGTCCTGCCTTAGCACTTGGCCACCAGCAGCCCTGCTGTCCTTTTGCCATCCCCTTGTCCCCTCCTCCTGACCTCTCCTGGTGGTCTCCCATCCTATTGCTGAGGATGCTTTGGTTACAAAGCCGGGTCTCCTTGCATGGAGAGGGAGTGGGCCTCCCTCTGACCTACACACTGTGCCCTCCTGCATACACCATGAGCAACATGACCAAGGAGAGCAAGAATAGCAGCAGCAGCCTTGAGGAGGAGGTAAGTGCAGCCAGGCGCCCCCTCGGGGAAGTGGGGCTGAGCTGTGGGGTCCCAGTGCCCTGGGAGCTTGAGGGTCAGGCTGGGTGCTTTCCCTCCGCTGCCCAGGGCTCTTGTGCTGCTGTCCGGGGGTCTTTTATGTGGCCTGAGAGGGACGACGGTTGCCCCCCCCCTTCTTTGTGGGAGCCTGTTACGAGGGGGTGAGGTTTGTCCCAATGAACCGTGAACTTGTTCACATGAAAACGCACTGGGGCTGAAATAAAACTGACAGAGGAGTCTTGTAGAAAAATACTAAAAAACATTAAAAGAACTATGTCTTTAAAAACACATCAATAACAAAACTTATCTTCATTAGCCGAAGCCAGGCTGTCTCCTTAAATTCCTCTCCACATTACCGAAACCAGTCCTCTTAACCCTTTCCAAAGGGAAGGAAGAAACTAATACAACACTGAGTAGTTTCCAAATCGATACATCATTGAGGTAGTGGAAAACGGCAACGTAGGCTTCTCAGCAGAAAGAATGAGGAAGTCCTGAGACAAATCACCTGTAGAGTTGATTCAATCGTGGCTTGAAGCTTCTGACAGGGAAACTCTCCAGCTCTCCCTCTTGGTCGTAGCTTCAGCAGCAGCAGCAGCAACAGCTCAGAGACATCAACAGATGCTAGCTTGCAGGGATATGCTAGCTTGCATGCTCAGCTCAGCAAAGGCAAGCTTTTCTTCTTTCTGGCTTTCTAGCTCTGAGCTTCAGCTCTTAGCTCAGGCATTAGTGATTTTGTTTCAGCTCTGTTTGCTCCAGCTCATCGTTAGCTAGCCCTTCTATCTGTGTCAGGCCCCCGCGTTTGGCTCTGTTTGGCAGGCAGCAAGCTCCTACTTATATCGTGAGTGAATAAGCAATTAACTAGGGCGGGGAAGGCTTGCAGTTAATTGCGAGGCAGAGATAGGCCTGTTTGAATCTCCACAGTTTGTAGCTAATCACATAGTCACAGCAATCCTGCAAGCACTCTTAACAGAGCCCCTCAAAAGCCTGTTTTGTGACCTGCCTATCACACTCTTGGGCAAAGCATGTGAGCCATTTCCTCCTTTCAGTGGCCCATGAAAGTACATCTATAGTATATAGATGCAGATAATAAAGTCAAAAAAAGGTGAACAACATTTTTACAGAACTATAGATACGTTGAGGCTGGACATGACAAGGTGTGGCTGTGAGGGAAGGGGCCGGGCGAGGTGCCCCATGATGTGAGTGATGTCGAGTTGGCCACGCCCACCCAGCCACACGCCCACCCAGCCACGCCCACCCAGTCACATGACCACCAAGCCACGCCCACCAAGCCACACCCACAGAACCGGTTGTTTAAAAATTTGAATCCCACCACTGGGGATGGGGATTGGACATTCACCCTGAGTCCCTGGGGTTGGGATTTGTGGAAACTTTCAATATGTAACTTTCACACCTTTTGGCTCAGATCTTGCTTTTCTTTCGCTGGTATTATTTCAAACTCAGTAAAAGTACCTCTTCTCTACTTCAATGGAGTTGGGGGTTTTCTTTCTTGGGATTTGAATGGAGGCAGGCCTGACAAAAGCAGGCATTTTCCTCAAAGTTTGAATTTATTAGAGATGTCATATTGGCACATCTGGGAAAACCTGAATCTGAAAACTCCAGGTTTTCCCCACCCATAGTAAAGTCAAAGTTCCTTCCCCTGCATCCACATGGGCATCACATGGTCCAATCTGGTCACTGTCCCAACTGTAGTTGACTCCCAGTCACACCTCCCCAGGTGCAGGATGACTGTCCTTGACTCCCAAGGGAAAAAATGTTAAGACTATACACCCCCCCATCTCCCCCACCACCACGACCCCCGTTCCCACAGCTTGCCCATCTACCAAAGTGGCAGCCCTGAAGATTTCAATTTAAAGATGGCTCCAGGGCTGACAACCTAGATATAGAATAACAGAAGCTGTAGATAGTGACCAAGGGACTCATTTTACTGCAAAAGTGCTTCAATCAATCATGGAGGCAGTGGGAATTCAGTGGGAATGTCATGTTCAGTGGAACGCAAATTCATCTATACCAGGGGTGTCAAACTCAGATTGTCACGGTGGCGTCACATGACGTATTGAGACTTTTTCCCCCTTTGCTAAACTGGGCATGGGCATGGCAGCATGTGATGCATCTGGCCTGTGGGCTGGGAGTTTGACAGCCCTGGTCTATGCCATGGACCAAATGTTTACCCTTGGCCTTGCTCAAAATTCAAACCCGCCCAAAAAGGGATACTGGTATTTCACCTTATGAAAGGATCTTTGGATTACCATATTTGGGCAGGGTGGGGCAAAGTCCACAATATGAAACCAAAGACATGTTTATAAAGAACCGTGTACTTGAGTTGTCCTCTTCTTTGTCTTACCTTAGGAACAAAGGACTGCTAGCTCAAACCCCACCTCTCGAATTTGCTGTCCATAAGTTCCAGCCTGGTGAATGGGTCCTGATAAAAAGCTGACAGGAGGAAAAACTTAGCCCAGCTAAATTACACTACACATGTGTAAAAGGACCAGTGGAAGAACCAAGGGAGTGAAAAGTGGTTCCTGGAAAAGACCCACTGAGAATAAAAATTACCAAAAACGAATGTGGTCATTGTGGTATGAATGGGTTTTGTTTGTGATTTTTCTCGTTGCAGGAGTAGTAGCTTTTTGGTTTTTCCGGCCTGAGTGGTGGCCCATGTTATTCCATTCCAAGGTCCCAAAAGAAGCTGTGGAACTTCGCACTGTACAGAATGTGTTGGTTCTGTGATTGTAACTATATCATTGAATGTTGTTGTTGTTACTATTACAACATGTTGATGTTACTATGTTACTATTGCTGTGATTGTGGACTGATACACGCCTGTGGGGAACAGTAGGACACTGTGATTGTGGAAATGTGCAAAGGATTGCTTCCCATAGAAACTCTATATCCTATATATCCTACACTGGAGGATTGGGGCATTGAATCAGATCAACCTGACTTGAACACAGTAGTCCTAGGAGATAGTGATATCATAATCCCTGAAGATATAGAATGGATCTATTTAATGCAACGGTTAAATATTTGGGAATATTTTTTTTATGGGTAAGAATAATAGGAGGGAATATAATGCAACGATAAGTGTGAAAAATCATATATTACAAGAAAGGGTGTTTTCTTCGCTTAATGTAACCTTATTTGTTCCATAATACCATGCTCAGGTAATGAGAAGCAATATTGTAATTACCATAAGTATATTTGTGTGTTGCAACAACGGCAAGGGAAGGTTAATCCAGAGGAATGGAAATGGGTTTATGAAGGAGGAGAGCAGTGCCCTGGGTGGACAAATGTGTTTTTTAAAAAATTTGATTTATATCAATTTACAATGCGTTAAGCAATAGCCTTCATACTTTTGTATATTTTACAAAGTCAGCTTATTGCCCCCACAAACTGGGTCCTCAATTTACCTACCTTAGACAGGATGGAAGGCTGAGTCAACCTTGAGCCTGGAGATTCGAACTTACTAATTGCAGACAGCTGGAGTTAAATTACAGTGCATTTGTCCGCTGAACTATTCCAGGCTCTTATGGATGACTAGTGGTTGGAGTACTGAGAACACCGGATGGGGACTGAATAAGACTAATATGGAAATCATTAAGGGAGATGAGGAACTGCCCTGAAGCCTTCAGCCAGCTGCCAGCACAGCTGCCCACCCAGAACCAGCCCAGAAGCGACCAAGACTCTGAGAGCTGCCAGCCCTGCCACCATGCCAAATCTCACCTCTCTGGGAGGCGGGAATGCAGCGGAGAACCCCAGAAGAGCCTGCCAGCCACATCCATGCCGGGAGCAAGCAGCGCGGCCACCGAACAGCTAAGAGGAGGTTGCACAGCGATGACGTCAGCAGGGAGGCGCGGCTGTAGCCGGGAGACAGCCATTGCTCTCCTGGGCCGTTCTGGACCTCCGTGGAGGACTGGCCATTCAGCTGAGGACCAGTCCTCCCTCAAGGATGTTATTGGGCTGCAGACACAGGAGGAAGGGCCTGAAGGCTGGCAGATGGTGGCTTCAACTTCAGAGCACGTAGGAGGGAGCTGCGCGCATGAGTGGGTGGGGCAGTGATTAGTGTTTAAACGGTGGTGGGGAGCACGGGTAAGTAGCCCTAACAAGATATTCCTTTTGCGATTGTCATTACTTGCCAGAAGGAAAGTAAAGCAGGCAGTAACAAACCAGGTTTGTGTTTGGTTGTGTTCCTTTCTTTTTCTTTTCTTTTGGAACCTGACATAATAATTGTAATAAAGTGTACATTAATAAAAAGAATGTTACAGGGCTAGCAGTAAATAGAACCTATGGTTGTGGAATAGAGGCTCCAGGAATAGACCCTCAGGGATCATTTAGGATAGAGGTAGGTTTGGCCATAAAACAAGAAGTGAAAACATACCAGGCCACTGAAACCCTACAAGAAATAATGAAAGCAAGCTGGTCTGAGGAGTTGGAACATGTTGGGGCATGGGAATCTAATGTTTACATTGGAAACATGTGAGAGTATGCTAGACTCCTTGATAAGACCTGGTGTTGGATTTTTCAGCACTTTCCACTGGCCGGAAAGGGAGGAAAAGTGTGGGAAGGAGTACCTATCCCTTATAACAAGTGGAAAAATGTACCCATAGAAATGTGGGCTTCCAATGCCACAATAAATTCAATGGCACTGGTGTTAGGATATGATTTGGGCCTAACAGTTGTCCAGGCAATATATGTATTCTGTTACTTTAAGTTTTAATGCTGCATCATGCTGTAATGCTGAGTCATGCTATAATTAATTGTAATTTAACAATGTATTTAAGAAAGGTACTGTAAGGTATTCAGTGGATGATAAGCTGCTATCATCACATGCGTGTGTGGGTGGATCTGCTACCATCCGGGGTTTGTGAACCAACTACTGTTTGTTTGGTAAGAGTTTGTTTGGAGTTAACCGGTAAAGACTTGGACTGTTTAGAAGACTACGAGATTGTTTATTTCCCATTATAAAGAAAACTTTTGATAACACCAGTTTGTATGTATCTCTATCTCATTGCTCTCAGCAACGTTTCTCTGTGCACTTTACTCTGCTAGTTGTTACACAACAACAATATCCTTAACATTGGTTATGGGCCCAGAGCCAACCAACCAGAACTAACTAGGATTTTTTCAGAGTTACACTGAGAGCTAGTTTGAGTTTGTGAGTAGTACAAACTGTGTTTGTTATAAACAATCTACGTGAAGATGGCACTAGAACAAGCAGCAAATTTTTCCATGATAACCCGGCTGGACAGAACAAACTATGTATCCTGGTCTACAAAATGTAGTCTACTTTTGCGTAGAGAAGGACTGTGGGACATAGTTAATAATCCACCGGATGTAACAGCATGGGATCCTGCTGATGAGGAAGATGCCAAGAAATTAGCCAAGTTTAACAGAGACAATGAACGAGCTCTTTGTATTATTGGACTGACACTGGGTGACCAGCAGCTTGTCCATATCCATGGTGAAGAGTCTGCTGCTAGGTGTTGGACCAAGTTGAAGAGACTGTATGTTCGTGACTCTGTGGGTGCTCATATATATCTCACACGAAAATTATTTAGACAACATCTTCTTAAAGGGGGAGATATGATGGCTCATTTGGAATCCATGACCAGAAGTTTCCAGGAGCTGCATGAAAAGGAACTTGTTTTCTCTGAACTACAACAAGTTTACATAATTCTTTCTTCTTTGGACGATAGTTATGACAACTTTGTTTCTTCGTTAGAGGTTTTGTCCAGAGATGAACTGACATTGGCTGGCATAACCGGTAGGTTGTTGGAAGAATCCAAAAGAAGACAAGAAAGGGATCAGTTGAGAGTGCAACAACCAAAAGAAGAAAAAATGTACTCAACTGCTTATTTTGTAAAACGCTGTTTTGCTTGTGGGGCTAAAGGGCATATAGCTAAATATTGTAAAAATAAGAAAATGCCTGTTAGGGACAATAATAGACCCAAGAAGGGTTGTAATTTAGCTATATCTAGTTCAACTACTGATGTTAACCAGGATTGTTGGGTTGTTGATAGTGGTGCTTCTCAATCTATTACTAGAAATAGAAAATGTTTTGTTAAAATGGAGAAGAGTAACCAACATGTTAAACTAGCAAATGGCTGGAAGGTTAAGGTAGCTGGAGAAGGTGTTGCTCGTTGGTCATTTAGTAATGAACCATTGCCTATGTTATATATTCCTGGTTTAAAATTCAATTTATTATCTGTTAAATCTTTGGTACAATTTGGGTTTACAGTAACATTTAAAAATGATAAGTGTCTTATAGAGAAAGATGGCAGGGTTGTTACTGCAAGTTTAGAAAATGATTTATTCATTTTAAGGGAGAACCCAGTAATGGTGGCTAAGTCTAAGTCTGTTTATGAGAATGTTAAACCACATGATGAATGTATTCATCTGTTACATCGGAGACTTGGGCACTTGAATTTCAGGACGTTAAAGAAGACAGTGCAATTATCGGAAGGGATAAAACTACAAGCATGTAGCAAATATCTGAACTGTAATGCCTGTAGTCAGCAAAAAAGTAGGGTTACACCAGCAAACCGTGTTAATGGTTTTAAAACTACAAAGCCGTTAGAGGTCGTGTTTATAGACCTAATTGGACCCAAGAAACCCAGTATAGGAGGTGCCTGCTATATTCTAAGCATAGTAGACCATTATTCAAGATATGGATTCTGTTATCTTATGAAAACAAAATGTGAAACATTCCAGCATATAAACAACTGGCTGCGTTTTGTGGAAAGGAAGCAAAAGTTTAAAGTGAAATGCTTAGTGACCGATAATGGTACAGAATTTACTAACCAAAGGTTAGAAAAGTTTTTGCAGGATGCAGGGATCCAGCATAAACGATCTGCTCCGTACAGACCAGAGCATAATTCCTATATTGAGAGACGAGGACAAACATTACAAGCCATGATTAGAACTATGTTGGCAGATTCTGGTTTGCCTGAAAATTTATGGGGCGAGGCTGTTATGTGTGCTAACCATGTGCTAAACAACGTGGTTCATTCCTCTAGAGGTGAAATACCATTCACCTTATGGCATGGGAGGAAACCAAATCTTAGTTATTTACACACATTTGGAGCCGCAGCTTGGGTACATATTCCATCTAGTGTTAGGAGAAAAGATCAACAAAGAGCCAGAAAAATGTTTTTTGTTGGCTATGAATCGAATCATAGATCTTTTAGATTTTGGGCACAGGGTACTACTAGTGTTTACTGTAGTGCAAGTGCTAAATTTCTAGAGCACGAAGGATGGGATAAACTAGAGCGTGCAGATTTCAGACATGATAATAATACTGTTAGGATAGAACATCATATTCCTGATGAGATTCCTGAGGATATAGATACTGTAGAATCCTCTATTAAGTTTGAGGAACAGGAAGTAGGTTTAGGGGAGGATGAAACTGAAACATCTGAAATGAGTCCTGTATTACCTAGAAGATCTACTAGGGAAAGGCATCCACCAGATCGATATAAGGCAACTGTAGTTTGCCAAGTTAACATCGAACCTTCAAGTTATGATGATATCAGGCTTTATCCTGAAAAGGAGCAGAAGGCTTGGAAGGAGGCAATGAGTAAGGAAATTAAGTCATTGACTGATCTAGATGTTTATGAAAATGTGAAAATGCCACCTGGTGAGAAAGTAATAGGTTGTAGATGGGTTTACAAAATTAAGAAAGGTATAGATGGGACAGTAACCCATAAAGCTCGCCTTGTAGCTCAAGGTTTTTCTCAGACTGAAAAAGATTTCGATGAGGTTTTTGCTCCTAGTTTACGTGCTAGTACTTTAAGAACAATGCTGGTATGGGCGGCTAAGAACAAATATAGTATTAACCATATAGATGTGGAGACGGCATACTTGCATGCTCCATTAAGGCACACCATCTATATGAGGAAGCCTTTAGGAGTTGAAACACAAAACCAAACTGATTGTTGGAAGCTCAAGAAAAGCCTTTATGGTTTGAAACAATCAGGGTTTGAGTGGAACCAATGCATAGTTAAAGAGCTAAATAGGATTGGTTTTCATGAAGGTATAGCGGATAAATGTCTCTTTAAGAGAGAAAGTAATGGGTTAGTTTCATTTTTGTTATTGTTTACAGATGACATAGCTATAATAACTAAAACTGACAAGGAAGCCATAGATATTGTTCACCAGTTACAAACTAAATTTAAGATCAGAAATCTACGAAATATCAGGCATTATTTGGGACTAGATATTAGTCAAACAGCTAGAGGTTATAAAATATCTCAATCTAGCAAAATTAGCCAGATGTTGAAGCGTTATGGCATGGAGCTATGTAAGCCGGCCAAGACACCTATGGCACAGGGTTTTAACCATGAAGATATCCAAAGCCCTAACTTTAGTAAGGAGATCTACCAGTCTCTTATAGGTAGTCTATCTTATATCAGCAATTGGTCGAGACCGGATATATCATTTAGCGTAAACCAATTAGCAAGGTATAATGCAGAGCCAACTGATAGGCATTGGCAGGCCGCAAAGCGTATACTAAGATATCTGAAAATGACGATGCATTATGCATTGTATCTAGAACCTAACCAAGATTTAGTACTGAGCGCATATGCTGATGCCAGTTTCGCTACTGATGTGACCACTAGAAAGTCTACATCGGGTATAGCTAGAATGTTAGGCAATTGTTTGATTGGCTGGAAATCAATTCGTCAAAAACATATTAGTCTATCTACAATGGAGGCAGAATTTTCATGTCTATCACTGGTATGCACTGATCTGATATATTACAAACAACTAATGATGGATATTGGTTTAAAAATGGATTATCCAATTGTAATACATGAGGACAATCAAGCTGCTATAAAAATGGCAACTAATTTAGCAGTTAAAACTAGATCCAAGTATACTGACATTCGGTATCTGAATGTTCGCCAAAGTATCCAAAGCAATATGGTTAAACTGGAATATTGCATGTCGGAAGACAATATTGCAGATAACTTGACCAAAGCTCAAGGTACTGTCAAACATAAAGCATGTTGTGAAAGCTATGGATTAAGGATCTAAACTGTATATATTGTATCTAAACTGTATATATTGTATTTAAACTGTATATATTGGCTTGTCCAAAGGGGAGCATGTTAGGATATGATTTGGGCCTAACAGTTATCCAGGCAATATATGTATTCTGTTACTTTAAGTTTTAATGCTGCATCATGCTGTAATGCTGAGTCATGCTATAATTAATTGTAATTTAACAATGTATTTAAGAAAGGTACTGTAAGGTATTCAGTGGATGATAAGCTGCTATCATCACATGCGTGTGTGGGTGGATCTGCTACCATCCGGGGTTTGTGAACCAACTACTGTTTGTTTGGTAAGAGTTTGTTTGGAGTTAACCGGTAAAGACTTGGACTGTTTAGAAGACTACGAGATTGTTTATTTCCCATTATAAAGAAAACTTTTGATAACACCACTTTATATGTATCTCTATCTCATTGCTCTCAGCAACGTTTCTCTGTGCACTTTACTCTGCTAGTTGTTACACAACAAAAATATCCTTAACAACTGGGAAATACAAACATATTGGAGGCAAGCGATTGTCTGAAAAATCAGGTTAACAATGGTCAGTGGGTAGCCACCACTGATTCCCCCCCCCCAAAAAAAAACTGGACAGCAAATGAGGATGTTATGTATGCCCTCAGACCTGAAGAAAGAGAAAACACAAAACATTGAAATAGCCTTGAAGGAATTAAATGGTTACCAAAGCATTAATTCAAATACATAGGATATAAAGGGTGGATTTGTAGGGGACGTTTTAAGTTATTATTAGCAGAATAAAGTCATAAAGAGTTAATAAAGCTGGACCTAACAAGGTAATAAATAAATTTGGGATACGATATAATAAGTTGTAATCTTCTATAATGTAGAGTGCCATATAGCTTATGAAAGACATATGCAATTTATATAAGGTATATTCTTTGTTTAAACTACTCTCAAAGGTCCAAGCTCCGGATGCAAACCAACATCAGGACACCTCTCGCCCTGGTTTCCCAATGGTTTATTGAGCCGGAATCTCAGCACATAGTGAGTTCTGTTGAAAGGAAAAGTTATCACAGGGAGCCTCCGCCTCCCAGCACCCTATGAAGGCTGGAGCCACACCCTTCCTCCGCTGGATCAGCCGAACATCCGGCAAGCCCAATCAGCTGTTTGTCGGCCTGCCAGCATCTGCGATCAGCTGTTTGACGGCCTCCCTCTGATCAGCTGTTTTTCAGCCGGCCTGCAGGTAACCACGATCAGCTGGTCATCGGCTCCCTGCTCCAGTTTCGCTCACTGCTCACAGTCTCCGACAATTGCAGGTCCGATCTTCCCACCATCCACCTTCTGTGCTAGGGGCCCTCCCGCAGGTATGGCAACCCCAAGATGGCATTTGTAGTCATTGCCATTTCAGGGGGTGACAGGCGGCTCCCCTCTACCAGGGCAGTACTGTAAGACAGTAAGCACAGGCACCATGTTAGCAGGCAATCATGCCCGTCCTCCCATATCCTTCCCGGGTTTGTGGGGATGCTCCCTGTGAAATTTATTTATTAGGCTCTAACATCCCTACTCACCACCCAGGAAACTTCTGATAATGGGTACCCTTTCCATCCTACCAGGTATTGCAGTTTTCCCCATGTACCCAGGAATCCAATATGTGGTCGATCTTTTTTTAAAAAATATATATTTTTATTATTTACATATAAGTATATCGAACACAGTGTGACCATCCTGGCATTTCATCCTCCATGAAAACTAAAGTGAAAAACAAATAACATATATGCTACTTACACAGTGCTAGTCTTGTACAATTATTTTTGATCAACGTGTTCATACTAATACATATAGGATATCTCATTCCGGGTCTACTTAGCCTAATTTTTTCATGTTCCGAATCCCACCTTATGCTTCCAACCATTGATAAAATCTGTTCCATGTGTCATAATATTCTGACTCTCCTTTGTTTTTTAATTCTAATGCTAATCTATCCATCTCTGTGCATACTAATATCTTCCTTATTATCTCGTTTTCTGAAGGGGTGTTTTCACATTTCCATTGCTGTGCATATACTATTCTCGCTGCCATCAGGATGTGTAGTATTAGGTATATTGACCCTTTGCTATAGCCATCTGTTATAATGCCTAATAGAAATAATTCTGCCTGAAATTCTATACGTTGTCCAACCATCTTTTCTAGCCATCTCTGAATTTGTAACCAAAATTTCCTTGCTTTTTTACATGTCCACCACATGTGGTAGTATGTACCTGGTGATTGCTTGCATTTCCAACATTTTGGGGATGTATTACTCAACATTTTAGCCAATCTTGCCGGGGGGGAGATGCCACCTGTAAAACATTTTATAAAGATTCTCTTTATATGATGTGGCCAATGTCAATTTCCTGTTTCTTTCCCAAAGTTTTTGCCAATTATCCAAACCAAAGTTTTTTGCCCATACAACCATTGTCTCTTTAACTTGTTCTTCCTCCATTTTGTAGTCTAGTAAATATTTATATATTGTCTTTATCAATTTGTCATCGGTCCCCACTAATAGTTTACCTAATGTCGTTAATTCTCTATACATATCCCATACTTTCACATCCTTCACGTAACATGATTGTATTTGCAGGTATGACCACCACTCCAAATCCACCCCTTGTTCTTTTAATTCTAGTCTGGTTTTCAATTCTCCCTTTTTGTTTAATATAACCTTATATGAAACAATTTTTTCATTTTTTTATAAGGTTTGGGTGTATTAATGTGTTGTGGCTCCGTTGCCTGAGCCTGTGTCATTGGCAGACGCAGACTCTGAGAGTGAGGGAGAGGAGTTGGCAAGGCCTCCCTCTCCAGGACCCTCCTCTCTGGTAATGCCTCCGGAGGACACCGAAGGGCAAGAGATAGGCCCGGAGCCAAGCACGTCCACGCAACCACAGGTGGACAGCGACGAAGGAGATAAGTGCTGGCTGGATCCTCGGCAGTGGCACAGGGAAAAGCGTGCATAGCAGAGGGGAAGGCGTGCCAGAGATTAGCTGAGTCACTGGACCACACCCCACAGGATATAAAAGGGAGTGTGGTGGCCAGTCAAACCTTGTGACGAACAAAGGTGAAAGCTTCCACGCCATTCTGCATTGTTGGACTTTTGGCTATAGACTTTGCTGGATTATCTCTGGATTTGATTGACTCCGTAATTATTGAGCTGTTTCTTTTGATGTATCAGAAGTGGGGAGACGTTATCTCTCCTCTTTGTAAATAATAAACTCTTGGCAGGCAGCCACTAGGCTGTTGCCAAGTTCCGTTATCTTAACGAAAAGGATTTTTGCCGACTGGTTTGGTCTTTAACTCTTGAACGTCTGTTGGTGTGTGTGCGTGGGGTTGGGGACAGAACATAATGCTTCTAAGGTGGAGAGCCAGACTGATATTTTCATATAATTTTGTTTGATTTTATTCCATACTGCTAATAATGCATTTCTTATGTAATGCCTTTGAAAGTATTCTCCCATACCAAAGAAATGCATGCCACCCTAGTTGGATATCGTGACCCTCCAATAATAATAATCTCCTATTCCTTAAGGTTGTCCACTCTTTTACCCATGTAAGTACAGCAGCTTGGTGGTACAATTCCCAGTCAAGCAGGCCAAACCTTCCTTTCCCTTTTGATTCTTGCAATAATTTCAATTTAATTCTCGGTTTTTTTCCTTGCCATATAAACTTCAACATCATTTTATTTAGGTTCTCAAAATATTTTTTCTCTAATTTTATGGGTATGTTTTGAAATAAAAAGAGTATCTTCAGCAGAATGTTCATTTTTATTGCAGCTATTCTGCCCATTAAGGACAGTTGTAGATTTTCCCATCTCTCTATGTCTGATTTGATTTGATTTGTTATTTTTGTGTAGTTATCCTTTTTTATTGTTATACACCTTGCTGTTAAATAAATTCCTAAATATTTCACTTTTTTCACTATCTGAATGTTCATTCCCTTTATTAGTTCATTCTTCTGTTTGTTTAGCATATTTTGACTATCATTTTGGTTTTTTCCTTGTTTATTTTTAGTCCGGCTACTTCTCCGTATTCCTCCAGTTTCTCTATAAGTCTTGGGCCTGATTTTAGTGGTTCCTCTAAAATAAAAACTAAATCATTTGCAAATGCTTGTAATTTATACTTTTCTCTTTTAATTTCCAATCCTTTGATTTGCTCGTCTTGCCAAATGTTTCTAGTTAGTACTTCCAATGTTAGAATAAACAATAATGGGGATAAAGGGCAGCCTTGCCTTGTGCCTTTTTGGATTGTGAAATTTTTGGTCACCCCACCATTCACGATCACTTTAGCCTCCTGCTTAGTGTATATTGCTATGAACACATTTATGAATTTATTGCTTAAGTCCATGTGTCTTAATTGTTGAAGCATAAACTTCCAGTTTACGTTGTCGAATGCCTTTTGTGCATCTAAGAACAACAGTGCCAATTGTTCCTCAATATGTGTTTCATAGTATTCCAGTATGTCTAATATTGTTCTCATGTTGTTTCTTATCTTCCTTTTGGTCAGAAAGCCATTTTGGTCTACATGTGTGAACTCCTTCAAGAACTTTTTCAGTTGTTCAGCTACTATTGAAGTAAATATTTTATAATCAGTATTCAGTAGGGATATCGGTCTATCATTTTTAATTAGTGTTAAATCTGAGGCTTCTTTTGGAATCAACCTGATATTGGCTTCCACCCATGATGATGGTATCTTCACTTCTGTTAAGACTGCATTATATACCTCTAATAATGTTTGGCCTAAGGTATCTTGTAGTTCTTTGTATATTTCTGTTGGAAGCCCATCTGGGCCCAGTGTTTTGTTATTTTTTTGCTTTTTAATTGCCTCTGTTAGTTCTGACATTTTTATCTTCTCATTTAACATGATTTTCATTTCTTCTGGAACTTTAGGCAAGTTGGATTTTTCTGGGTATTGTTCATTATCATTGTATAGTGTCTTATAAAAAAATTTTCTCCTCAGTTTGATGACATAGAGTTCCATCTTTGTCTTGCAATTTATTTATCTATTTTTTTTTCTCCTTCAGTTTATAGGCTAGCCACTTCCCTGGTTTGTTTGCATTCTCAAAATTGTTTTGGTTCATTCTCTTTATGTGTTGTGCCAAGTCTTCTTTTTCAAGGATATTCAATTTGTGTTTAGTTAAATCCATTTGCTGTTTTAAGTTTATTTTTTGTGGTTCCTTTTGTAACTTGAGTCTTCTATATTCTTCTTCTAAAGATTTTTGTTGTTGCTTCTTCCTTTTGTTTTTCTTTGCTGTATATGATATAACAACTCCCCTCATATATGATTTCACTGTGTCCCACAAGTTTTGTAAAGATGTGTCTTCTTTCCTATTTTCTTTAAAAAAGAATCCCATTTGTTTTTCTTTTTTTTAAAAAAAGTTTTTCAGCTTTACTTCTTATAGACATAACATAAAATGTACATTTTCTTATACATAATTAATCCTACATATACATATTTTCCTTAAAGAAAGCATTAAAATAAGGCATTTTAATTACATTCAGAGTTGCTCTTCTACCCTTTCTTCCCTCATTTCGCAACAACCCTTCTTCTTCTCCTCTTTCCCTTCCCTCCCTCCTCTCCTCTTCTACTTTCTCCTTCCTCCTCTCCTACCTCATCCTACTTCCCCTTCCTTTCCCCCACTCCTCTCTTCTTTTCCCCCTTCTCACCTTCTCACCTTCTCTCCTACTCCTGTCCCTTACCCTTCTTTCCTCTTCTTTTCTCTTTCTTCCATTCCTCTCCCTCCCTCTCCTCTTCCTACCATCTACTCCTCTCTCCTTTCTATCTTCTTTGCTGTGGAATATTCTCCTTGTTTGGTATCTGAGCAACTCCTGTATTCTAATAGTATATACTTTCTTTCAATTTCTTTTCAGATTTATTCTATCTATCAGTATTATCATCATAATTGTACATTTATTCTTATTATCTTCTTTCTTTTCCCCCCTCCCATCCCCCTTTTTCATTTACTCTGGTGTCATCTGGGTTTCTATTTCTTTTTTATCCTCTCCCTCGTTTAACTTTCTATTATCTTAAATCATTTATCTATCCTCTTATCTTCATATTTCTTTTCTAACCATATATAAAATCTTCCCCATGTCTTGAAATACACTGATTCCTCTTTATCTCTTATTCTTAAAGTTAATCTATTCTAATCTATTCATTTTCATCGTGTTTCTCATCAATTGCAATATCTCTGTTCTCAGTGTTTTGTTGGTGAATCTGACATGAATTTCTCTAGGTAGATTATGTCTCATTGCATATCTTGTGTACATTCTGTATATCTCATCGATTCCACTTAATATCCCTTCCTTACTTTCTTCCATTGCTTCTGCTAGTATCTCTGCAATTTTCTCTGCTAAATTTTCTCCCTTTTCTTCTTCAATGTTTTGTAATCTTAAATAAAAATCAGCTTTATCCATTTCCAGGATTATAATAGTTTTTTCCTGATTTTTATCAGTAATTGTAAGTCTATAGTCCATCTCTTCAATGTTCTTCTCCGTTGCTTCTGCTTTTTCTTCCATTTGCTGCAATCGTTGTTCATTTTTCCCTATCATTTCTTTAACTTCTTTCAATTATCCTTTCATTTTTTCCATTCTCCCATCTACCTTGTCTAATCTTGTCTTAAGATCTTCATATATAGTCTGTAGCATATTTTTTTAATTCTGTGTTTATTTTCTCTTGCTGTGGTGTGGGCTCTGTTGTCTTTTGCCCAGTAGTACCAGATGCTGCAGATATTGATGGTGATGATGAATGTTGTGTTGTTTTCTTCATCTTGTTTTTTCAAATCTTACTGCCCAATTTATGATCCAAATATTCAATTTCTTCAAATTCAAACTGCCCACTCAGCCTCTTCAGGTTCTTGCTACCCTAATCCACATAGATTTAATCCATACTCCATATAGGAGAAAAAAAAAGGTAGACTGTATCCAAAAAAACACACCAAAAACAATGAAAAATCAAAAGCAGCCAAGATGCCCAAAAAAAAAGGCAAAAAGAAAAAGAAAAACAAAAGAGAAAAAAGATTTTTCAAATCTTACTACCCAATTTTATAATCCAAATACTCAATTTCTTTAAATTCCAAATGCCCAATCAGAGTCTTCAGGTTCTTGATATCTTAATCCACATAGATTTGATCCATAAACTATACAAAAAGCCAAGAACAATCAAACAGCCCAAAAGGGCAAAAATAAAGAAAAAAAAATAGAAAGATAGAAAAAAAAAAGAAAAAATAGAACCAGATCAGCGCAAAAATTAAAATTTACTAGTCCAAAACCCAGGTGTTTGCCCAAAATTTCCAACCAGGCAATATATCCAACCGGCCACTAAGTCTTCGGCCAAAGACTTAGTGGCCGCCTGGGATGAGGTGGCCGCTAGGGCTTTGAACCGAGTTGTGCCTTTGAGGCCTCTGACCCGGCACCGATCTCACCTGGCTCCTTGGTATATTGAGGAGCTGAGGGAGATGAAGTGCCAGAAAAGACGCCTAGAGAGCAGTTGGAGGGCCAGTCGTTCTGAATCTGACCGGACACTGGTAAGAGCTCATATTAAGAATTACCTAGTGGCGATAAAAGCGGAGAAGAGGAGGTACTTTTCCGCTCTTATTACGTCATCAGATAATCGCCCAGCCGCTCTGTTTAGGGTGACCCGCTCCTTGCTGCAACAGGGGGCACGGGAGGACCCCTTGGAGGGTAGAGCTGAGGACTTTGTACAATATCTGTATGACAAAACCGCTCAGATTCGGGAACAGCTGGACTCTGACTCCTATTGGGTAGATCCAGGGGAGGTGACTGGGACAGGTCTTGAGACTATTATATGGGAAGAGTTTGACTCTGTGACTCCAGAAAACGAGGTCAGGATACTGAGCAGTCTGAGCACAGCCACATGTTTATTGGACCCGTGTCCCTCCTGGTTGGTGCTGGCCTCCCGGGAGGTGGCACGAGGCTGGCTCCAGGGGATTATAAATGCTTCTTTGAGTGAGGGTGTCTTCCCCGCCGCTTTGAAGGAAGCGGTGGTGAGGCCCCTCCTCAAGAAGCCTTCCCTGGACCCGGCAATGTTGGTAAATTATCGTCCTGTCTCCAACCTTCGCTTCGTTGCGAAGGTTGTTGAGAGTGTGGTTGCGCGACAGCTGCTTCAGTACCTGGATGAATCAACCTATCTAGATCCATTCCAGTCGGGCTTCAGGTCCGGGTACAGCACGGAGACGGCATTGGTCACGTTGGTTGATGATCTCTGGAGGGCTCCGGACAGAGGTTGTTCCTCTGTCCTGGTCCTATTAGACCTCTCAGCGGCTTTTGATACCATCGACCATGGTATCATGCTGCGCCGGTTGGAGGGGCTGGGAGTGGGGGGCATCATATTACGGTGGTTCTCCTCCTTTCTCTCCGACCTGTTGCAGTCTGTGTTGACAGGGGGCAGAGGCCGACCCTGAGGCCCCTTGTATGTGGGGTGCCACAAGGGTCAGTCCTCTCGCCCCTCCTGTTCAACATTTATGTGAAGCCGCTGGGTGAGATCATCCATGGTTTTGGGGTGAAGTATCATCAGTATGCTGATGATACTCAGCTGTACATCTCCACCCCAGACCACCCCAACGATGCCCTCAAAGTGATGTCCCAGTGCCTGGAGGCCGTACGGATCTGTATGGGGAGGAACAGACTCAGGCTCAACCCTTCCAAGACCGAGTGGCTGTGGTTTCTGACATCTCGATATACTCAGTTAACGCCATCTCTGACTATTGGGGGCACGTCACTGTCCCCCACAGATAGGGTTCGCAACTTGGGCGTCCTCCTGGACTCACGGCTGTCTTTAGAAGGGCATATGACGGCCGTGGCCGGGAGGAGTTTTTATCAGATTCGCCTGATTCGCCAGTTGCGTCCCTTTCTGGATCAGGATTCGTTACGAACCGTCACTCACACTCTCATCACCTCACGCCTGGACTACTGCAATGCTCTCTACATGGGGCTCCCCTTGAGGAACACCCGGAGACTCCAACTGGTCCAGAATGCGGCCGTGCAGGTGGTGATGGGAGCGACGTGGTGCTCCCATGTGACTCCACTCCTGCACGAGCTGCACTGGCTCCCAGTGGTCTTCCGGGTACGCTTCAAGGTTCTGGTTACTATCTTCAAAGTGCTCCATGGCTTAGGACCAGGGTAACTACGGGACTGCCTTCTGCCACCAATAGCCTCTCACCGACCAGTCCGTTCCCACAGAGAGGGGCTCCTCAGGGTGCCGTCAGCCAAACAGTGTTGACTGGCGGCCCCCAGGGGGAGAGCCTTCTCTGTGGGGGCACCGGCCATCTGGAACGAGCTCCCCCCTGAGATAAGGAGGATACAGGACCTACGTACCTTCCACCGCGCCCTAAAAACGCTCCTATTTCATCAGGCTGGTCTGGCTTAAACCTCCCCTTTATAATGGGTTTTATACTGGGTTTTTAAATGTCTTATATAATTGGATTTTAATTTGCTTCAGCCAAATTATTTAATTTAGTTTAAATTTTTTAACTTTTGTATGACATTGTATTTTAATCGACTGTTCACCGCCCTGAGTCCCTTCTGGGAGTAGGGTGGTATACAAATTTGATTAATAAATAAATAAATAAATAAATTTTATATATATGTATGTGTATATATATATATATATATATGTTTTCTGAGGTTTTCGCGGGTGTTTGTATGTAGGTCTTTGGTTATTCGGGTCTTCTCCCGCGTAGAATTGGAAGTATCTTGGTGACGTTTCAACGAAGTCTCATTCGTCATCTTCAGGCTGGTGTTCTCGGCTTCGTGCTTCCTGGAGCAATGTGAGATTGCAGCTGACCCTTCCTTTTAACTGCTAGTTGGGGTGGGAGCTGATTGGGTGGGAGCTTGGCTGTGTTCTGATTGGGTGGAGGTGTGTTCTGATTGGTTAGGGGCTTGGCTGTGCTCTGATTGGATGGGGGGTTGGTTGTGCTCTGATTGGCTGGGGGTGTGTTCTGTTTGGGTGGGGGCTTGGTTGTGCTCGGCTTAGTCTGAGTTGCAGGGGGATTTGAGCTGGTGAGCTGCGTTGTTGTTGTTTGGCTTCGTGTTTGTGGTCGTGAGAGCTTTTCATGGAGGGTGTTGGTCTGATTCGTGTATGGATTGGAGGGGTTAAAAGTGGCTAATGATGCAGCTGCGGTCTGGCTTCTGGTCCTTGGTCGTGCTTCATTATCAGTGTGGGTTTGAGTCTGCTTTCTGCGTGGATGTGTGGTGGTGACATCCTGTGTGGCTCTTGTGAGTGTGGGTCTGGTGTCATTCATCGTGTTAGGGACTCGTTTGTCAATAAGGGCGGGTTTCCAAATGGCTGGCAGGCGGGAGGTATCATCTCGTTTGTTCATGCTGTGTGGGCGTTTTTCTATCTCGATGGCTTCTCTGATTATTCTGTCATTAAAGTGTTCAGTTTTGGCGATAGTTCTGGTCTTTTTAAAGTCAATTTCATGTCTTGTGGCTTTAAAGTGTTGGACCAGGGAAGAAGTTGGTTCCTCTTTTTTGACTGAGTTTTTGTGTTCTTCAATGCGTGCACTTATTCTTCTGTTGGTTTGTCCGATGTATGTGGTGGGGCAGGCGGTGCATGGGATTTCATATACTCCTTGATTTTCTAACTCAATTTTGTCTTTGGGGTTCCTCAGGATGGTGGATATTTTTCGGTTTGTGCAGAATGCTGTCTTGATGTTATGTTTCTGGAGGATTTTGCTTATTCTGTCTGTGGTGCCTTTTATGTATGGGAGGAGGGCTTTGCCGTTTTCTTGTTCTCTGTCTTGAATTTTAGTGGGGGTTTCTTTTTGGATTAGGTTGGTAATCTTATTTCTTTGGAATCCATTGGATGTTAGTACGTTAGTGAGGGTGTGTAGTTCGGTTTTTAGGTGTTGTTCGTCAGCTAAGCGTTTTGTTCTGTAGATGAGTGTCTTGGCTACAGAGTTGATCTGGGCTGGGTGGTGGTGTGAGAGTGCATGCAGATAGCGGTTTGTGTGTGTTTTCTTCTGGTAGATAGTGTGTCCTAGGGAGCCATTGGATTTCCTGTAGACTAAGACATCCAGGAAGGGAAGTTGGTTGTTCGCTTCCATTTCCATGGTGAACTGTATTTTGGGGTGTAGGCTGTTGAGGTGTGTGAGGAAGTTGTCCAGTTTTTCTTTCCCATGTGGCCAGATTATGAAGGTGTCGTCTACGTATCTGAGCCAGAGTTTCGGTTTGTGATCGGATTTTTCTAGAGCTTGGGTTTCAAAATGCTCCATATAGAGGTTGGCAATGACAGGTGAGAGGGGTGATCCCATGTGTGTGTGTGTGTGTGTATGTATATATGTATATATATATATATGCTTCTTTTGTCATAGGTTTTGTGTGTATTTTTCTCCAACTGGGTATTTTCCTATGTAACCAAGTTTGCGGCCATAGCTCAGTGAAATCACATCCACTATATCCTAGGCTTCTTCAGACAGCAAGCAAGCATTTTGCTGCATATTGGGAGACTAATATAGATCTATTTCGGACTGATTGGTCCTCATCAGTTAGCCACACCCTTACCATATATTCCCTCCCCGTAGTGGCTAAGCATTTGCTTTCTTCTTTTGTCATAGGTTGATGGTGTGTCCTAGGGAGCCGTTGGGATTTTTGTAGATTAGGACATCCAGAAAGGGGAGTTGGTTGTTAGCTTCTATTTCCATAGTAAATTGTATTTTGGGGTGTAGGCTGTTGAGATGTGTGAAGAAGTTGTCCAGTTTTTCCTTTCCGTGTGGCCAAATTACGAAAGTGTCATCTACATATCTAAGCCAGAGTTTGGGTTTGTGTTCAGATTTATCTAAAGCATTGGTTTCAAAGTGTTCCATGTATAGGTTTGCGATGACGGGTGAGAGGGGTGATCCCATAGGTGCTCCTTCTATCTGTTTGTATCTTTGTCCATTGTGGATGAAGTATGTGTTTGTTAGGCAGTGGTTGGTCAGATCTATTATGTGCTTAGGCGGGTTGTATTTGTTTTGGATAGCTGTCAAGGCTTCTTTAATAGGTATTTGGGTGAAGAGGGATATGACATCAAAGCTCACGAGTAGGTCACTGGGTTGTAGGTTTTGTTTCTTTATTGTTTCTATGAAGAGGAATGAGTTTTGTACGTGTGAGGTGATGGCTTTTGCGTAGGGCTGAAGTTGTTTGGCAAGAAATTTGGCAAGATTCTGTAGAGGTGAGCCTATGGAGCTGACTATGGGTCTGAGTGGTGTTCCTTCTTTGTGTATCTTGGGGAGACCATAGAGCTTGGGGCATCTTGGTGATTTCTCTCTGGGGATGATTCTTTGCTGGATCTCTTCACTGATGGGAGAGGCTTTTATTTTGGATTTGGTGGTTTTTTCCTGGTAGGTGGTGGGGTCTGTGTTTAGAGGTTTGTAAGCGGGGTCTTGGAGTAGGTTGAATAGTTTAGCTTGGTAGTCAGATGTGTTCATCACCACTGTAGCATTACCTTTGTCTGCTGGGAGAATGATTATGTTATTGTCTTTCCTCAAGTTGGTGAGTGCTTTTTGTTCTTCTTTGTGTAAGTTGTTTCTGGGTGGATTGCTGGAGCAGAGGACGTTGGTGACTTCAAGTCTGATTTTATTGGCTTCATCTGGGTTGATTTTGGTTAGGCTAGCTTCAACTCCACATATGATGTTTTCAGTGGGGATGCATTTGGGGGCGACTGCAAAGTCGAATCCTTTGGAAAGGACATTGGTTTCTGCTATGGTGAGGGTCTTGTCTGATATGTTATGTACTGTTTGTTTCAGGAGTTGCTGTGGAGGGGGGTTGGGCTTCTGGCTTTTTTCTAGACTGTGGAGTTTGTTGGTGTGTGTGTCTGTCTTGTGGGAGGCTTCTGTTTTGGCTCTCCAGAGGGCTAGTTGTTTGGATTTGTCCCAGAGTGCTGGGTGGATTTTGTTACTGAGTTTGAGGTGAAGAGTGAGTAGGTCCCTGTTGGTTTGGTCTAGTAGGAATCTTTTCCTGTGGAGTTCGTTTCTGATTAGGGCTAATTTGGTTCTTTTCAGGATCCTTTCAGTGGCTGAGGTTTTAGAATGGAATTTTAGTTGGAAGCATGTGGGGATCACATTTTTGTCTCTGCAGTTGCGTAGGAATGTGAGGTCACATAAGATGGTAGCTCTTTGGACTTCAAGTTTCTCATAGGTCCTGGTCAGTAGGAAGGTTTCCTCCCCATAGAGGTAAGATATTTGTTTTCGTAGATTTTCACTGGTAGAGGTATGCAAGTCTTGGCGTATTTGGGTCTTTTCCCATGTAAGATTGAGAGTATCTTGGCAACGTTTCGACGAGGTCCCACTCATCATCTTCAGGCTGGTGCCTTCAGCTTCATGCCTGTGCAAGCAAAGCGTGATCGGAGCTGCTGTCTCTATAAATACTGGTGGGGAGGTGTGGGGTGCTGGCTTTGTTGCTGTGAGCAGGTTGGTTGCCTGTGTTGTTACATCTTGATTAGTTGATGGAGTTGATGTTTGCAGATTAGTCGGCTGTTTCGTAACATCCTGTGTGGGTGAGGTCCTTAATGAGTGCCCATTAGTCTTTTGTGCTGTAACGACCTGGGTAATGGGCTGAGTAGTTGATGTAATGTCCTGAGCAGATGGCTGTGATGCCACATCCCAGGCTTTGGTTTGGCTCCGAGTTTGAGGTCTTGCCATGTGTTCATGGTGTGTGTCATTTTGCTTTGTGTGGGGATCAAAGGGGGCCGTAGCAGCTGGTGATGCCGCCATGGTCTGGCCTCTGGATGGTAGTTGCACTTCATCTATGGGATGGGTTTGGGTTTGAATCTGGTGAGGATGATTGGCATGAAGCCGAAGGCAACCAGCCTGAAGATGATGAGTGGGACCTCGTTGAAACGTCACCAAGATACTCTCAATCTTATACGGGAAAAGACCCGAATATGCCAAGACTTGCATACCACTACCCATGAAAATCTACGAATATATATATATAAATGTTTTCTGAGGTTTTCGCGGGTGTTTGTATGTAGGTCTTTGGTTATTCGGATCTTCTCCCGCGTAAAATTGGAAGTGTCTTGGCGACATTTCGACAAAGTCTCATTCGTCATCTTCAGGCTGGTGTTCTCGGCTTCGTGCTTCCAGGAGCACGAAGTGGTGTTCACGGTGGTGAACGTGGCGGACGGTGGCAGGTCCGTCAGGAAGTCCATAGAGATGGCTCCCCAGGGTCTCTCCGGTGTCGGCAGCGGCTGGAGAAGTCCAGGCGGTGGGCCTGACGCGGCTTTGGCCTGTCGGCACGGCATGCAGGACGTCACGTACGCGTGCACGTCGTGCCGTACCCGAGGCCACCAAAAAGTCCGCGTCACCAAGTTCAGCATCTTAAAGAACCAAAATGTCCTGCCGCGGGGTTGTCATGGCACTGATTCATAACGATGGCTCGGAGCGGACTTGTGGGCACGTACAGCCGGCCTCGGTGTTTTAACAAGCCCTCCTCCAAAGTCCAAGGAGAGGCAGGGCCGACTTCCGCCTGCTGCTGTTGCGACCAGGCGTCCTGGCGCTGCGCTTCCCGCACCTGAGCCCGCAAGTCCAAGGGTTCCTGGGCTGCGGCCAAGGATTCTGCTGGCAGCACCGTCCGCGGAGGCAGGGAGACCTTCGGAGAGAAGTACTCCGGCTTGCGGGACAAGGCGTCCGCCCGCACGTTGTGGCCACTCGGGATGTAGGTCACGTGGAAGTTGAACCGGGCAAAAAACAACGACCACTGGATCTACCGCTGGTTCAACTTCCTGGCCGTCGTGAGGTGCTCCAGGTTCCGATGGTCCGTCCGCACCTCCACCTGGTGTCGGGCCCCCTCGAGATGATGCCGCCAAGCCTCGAACGCGGCCTTGATAGCCAGCAACTCTTTCTCCCAGATGGTGTAGTTGCGCTCGGAAGGATTGAGTTTCCGGGAGTAATAAGCGCAGGGAAAAAGAGTGCTGCCATCCGCCGGGGCCTGTAACAGCACCGCCCCAATCGCCACATTGGACGCATCCGTTTCGACCACAAACGGACGATGTGGATTGGGGTGCCTCAGGACAGGTTCCGTAATGAAGGCCTGCTTCAGAGCCTCGAAGGCCTGCTGCTGCGGGGGACCCCATTGAAACGGAACCTTCTTCCGAAGGAGCTGGGTCATCGGCAAGGTCAGGGTGGCGAAGCCCAGGATGAAGTTTTGGTAGTAGTTGGCGAACCCCAACAGACACTGGATGTCCTTCACCCGACGAGGGGGTTCCCAACTAAGCAAGGCCCCCACCTTACGCGGGTCCATCGCGATGCCTTCCGGGGAGATGATGTGCCCAAGGAACTCTATGGAAGTCTGGAAGAAGAGACATTTCTCCAACTTCACATAGAGTTGGTGCTCCCGCAGGCGCTGCAGAACCTGGCGGACGTGCTGGACGTGGTTTTCCGGGGACCGGGAGTAGATCAGGATGTCATCGAGATAAATGACTACGAACCGATCCAACATGTCCCGGAACACGTCGTTCATCAGATGCTGGAAGACCGCAGGGGCGTTGGTCAACCCGAACGGCATGACGGTATACTCAAAGTGTCCGTATCGGGTGCCAAACGCCGTCTTCCACTCGTCCCCCTCTCGCATCCGCACCAGGTTGTAGGCTCCCCGGAGGTTGAGCTTAGTGAAAATCGAGGCCTCCCGCAACCTCTCCATCAGCTCCGGGATGAGCGGCAGGGGTTAGCGATTCCGTACGGTGATGGCGTTTAACCGCCGGTAGTTGCAACAAAGGCGTAGGTCCCCCGTCTTCTTCTTCACAAAGAGGACTGGGGCCGAGAGAGGGGAGGATGAAGGTCGGATGAGCCCTCGGGCCAAGTTTTTGTCCAGGAAGTCCCGTAGGGCAGCCAATTCGGGCTCCGACATCGAGTACAGACGTCCCGTGGGCAGGGGCGCATTGGGCACCAGATCCACTGGGCAGTCATAGGGTCGATGCGGGGGTAAGCAGTCCGCCTCCTTTTCACTGAACACGTCAGCGAAGGACATCAGCTCAGGAGGCAAAGAGACGGCAGGGGTGGAGATGTCCTGGCCGGCACAGGTGTGGCGGATGTGGTCGACGCACTGCAGGCTCGGGAAGGAGATGGCGTTCCTCGACCAGGCCACCTGCGGATCGTGCGCCCGAAGCCAGGCCATCCCCAGGACCAGCGGGAAATGCAGGTCCGCCGTCACGTAAAAACGGATCGCCTCCTCGTGGGCCCCAATGGCGAGGCGCAAGGGCTGAGTCGCGAACTTAATGGGCCCCGCAACAAGTTCCCGCCCATCGATCGTCTCGACTCTCAACGGAGGGTTCACTGGAACCAAGGGGACCGCAAAATGGGCCACAAAGGCCTGGTCCATAAAGTTCATGGTGGCCCCCGAGTCCACCAGCGCATGTGCCAGAAGCCCCTCCGACCGGTCGGCCAACAACACCCGGGTGTCCAGGATTAGGTGTCGAGGGGGCCCAGAGTCCACCTCCGCTGAATCAGGCGGGGCAGTGATACGTACCCGGCCTAAGGTTTCCCTCAGGCTGGGCCTGCCCCGTTTCCCGGCTGGTCCCACCGAGATTCAGGAACAGGCGTGAGCGTCCCACTATGCTTCTTGGGGCATGAAGCGGCAAAGTGTCCAGCCTCCCCACAATAGAGGCATAATCCCCCTTGGCGTCTCTGCATCCGCTCCGGGACTGTCAGGCAAGGTCGGGCCGCTCCCAGCTCCATGGGCTCCTCCGTGGGTGCCACAAAGCGCGGGGTGACCCGGGACGCTGTCGGTGCAGGACGCGGGGGTTCTTGGATGGGCTGATGGGTCTTGCGCCATTGGAAACGGGCATCAATGCGCAAGCACTGCATGACAAGGGCATCGAGGGTCTGAGGCGCCTCCACACGAACCAGCTCATCCTGCAGGTCATTGGAGAGGCCATCTTGGAAAGCGTCCCTGAGCGCTGCATCATTCCAATCTGAGTCCTGGCCCAGAAGCCGAAATTCAGCCGCATATTCCTGCAGGGGGCGCTTCCCTTGACGGAGATCTTTGATGCGCCTGGCTGCTGTCTGGGTCTTCAGGGGGTCCTCATACATCACCCTCAGATGTTGCCAAAAGCCCTGATAGTCTGCCAACAAGGGGCTATTCTGCAGCAACAGAGGCGTGGCCCATCGGGCGGCATTGCCAGAGAGGAGGTTGATAACAAACGCCACCCAAGCCCGGTCATCTGGAAAATCCTCTGGCCTCATTGCCATAAACAGCTGGCATTGTCCCATGAAAGCCGGGAACATCTCCTGCTGCCCAGAGAATTTATCAGGCACACTGATAGGGCTTTTCCGACGAGGAGGAGGGGGAGGAGGAACAGCTGCAGGCACATTTCCCCCAGCCAGTTGCGCAGTCAACTGGCCGACCTGCTGCTGCAGGAGCTGGTTGTCAGCTTGCAACTGTTGGATAATTTGCTGCAGCTGTGGATCCATCGTGGTAACGATGGGTTAACTTTTTTGGGTGACGAACAAGATGTTCTGGCCCCGTTCCCAGAAATAACTCCCCCTCAGACAATCAGAGTCTAATGAACTGGCAGGCAACCAAGTAAGCTGATAACAACATTTGGCAGCAATCCGCAGCTGCTTGCCAACGTCTTTATTAATAGGTCAGTCACATACACACCACCAAAATGTTCAGAGCTGAGACGCAGGGCCGATTCAAAACCGGGATCCATGAATCTTTGTTTTGTTCGTCACAAAGATACAGGCTGCAATCCCTCTCTTATATAGCCTGGGAGGCGTGGTCCACCAGCTAATCACGACCACACCTTTTCCTCTGCTGGGCTCTCCTGTCTCTCCAACGCTGGCGAGGATCCAACCAAAACTCACTCCCCTCATCAATGTCCTCCTGTGGCTGCGGGGACGAGCTTGGCTCTGGGCCTATCTCCTGCCCTTCGGTGTCCTCCGGAGGCATTGCCAGAGAGGAGAGTCCTGGAGAAGGAGGCCTTGCCAACTCCTCTCCCTCACTCTCAGAGTCCTCCCCTGCTGATGACGCAGGCTCAGGCAACGGAGCCACAAAATAAATAAATAAATATATATATATATATATATATATATATATATATATATATATATATATATATATACATACATACATACACACACACACACACACACACACACACACACACACATATATATCCCCAAAAAATTAAAAAATAGAAAAAAACAAAAACCCTGCCAATGAACTCTTTTAAGTCCAGGATGAGGGAATTTCTACAAGAAAAAAGGAAAAGGAAAAGGCACAACAAGAGAAAAACCAGAAGGAAAAAATAATATTCCAAAATACCACTATCCCAAAATCTTCCAAAATTTATAACCTCATCAAGCAAAAGAAAAAAACAAACAGCTTTCTTTCTTTTCTTTTTCTTCTATATCTTCCCCCTTCTGTTACAAAGTCACAAGACCACTTCTTATCAAAATCCTGTTGCCAGTTTCCAAAACATCCCAAGGTCACTCCCTTCTCGTCTTTTCCTTTGTCCAATATATTTCTTTCATTTCCTCTGCAATCCAAAATAGTCTTAAAGAAAAAATAAACCCCCAGCTTCAAAACTCCAAACTCAAAATTTCAAATTACAATTCTTTAGCCAAAAATGCCTCTTTTCTCAATCTGCTTTCAATTTATTAAATTATTTTTTCAGCTTTTGTTAATTAGCTTTTATTAATGGCTTCCGCTTCTTCACCGCTGTTCCGGAGATGGGGAGGTAGCCTTTTTCCACTCCCTCCCCTCTCTCTTTGCCAATTTTTTCAATAATTTTAAAAGTTTAGGAGGTAAATATATAAAGGAATCTTGTTTCCAAGACCACCATTTCTTACCCAGATAATCACCTCATTCTTTTTTCCTTATCTTCTTGCATGTGGCCGCCCAGCTTTTGACAGCTCCTAAAGACTGTCTTCCCTTGCTGCTGGGTCAGAGGCTGATGCAGACACTTCAGGGAACTTGTGTCTTCCCTGTTCGTGCCTGCCTGTGCTTCCATTCTTCACTGTCCCTACAGGACAGCTATGATCCCTGAGGATCCCCTAAAGCAGCTGAGATATCAGCATTTTCCAGGAGCCCCAGAATTTGCTGTACCGCCGCTGGCACTGGCCACACCCCTCCCTCTGAATCCCATTTGTTTTTCCACCATCTGTCTAAATTCTCCATCCTTTAAGATCAATCGATTTAAGGTCCATCTTGTGCTTTTCTTTTGTCCTTTCCAGCTAACTCTCATTGGGTTGTGATCTGCCCATAGATTTGTATCTATTTCTACCTCGTTTACATTAGAGTTTAATTCCATCGACATCCATACCATATCAATTCTAGACCAGGATTGATGTTTGTTAGAGTAAAATGTGTATTGGTTTTTCCCCTGGTTCCTCTCTCTCCATATATCTTGTAAGTTTAACTCTTCTGCCACTTTGAAGAAGGTAGTATCCTTCTAATTTCCTTCCTTGTTTTGTTACTTTTGTAGTCTAGTTTTTTGTCTGTTATTGCATTAAAGTCTCCTAAAAGACAAATATTGTCACACTCTAAATCACATACAGTGTTATGTAGTTTTTTTATAGAATTTTTCTTGTCCGCCATTTAGTTCATAGATTGCAACCAGGCAGGAGTACCCGCTTTTGGTTTAGTATTGTTTCCACAATCAAGATCCTTCCCTCCTCATCTTTATAAATTTGATTAGCCTGGATTATTTCTTTAACATATAACACCACTCCTCTCTTTTGTTGTGATAGTGACACGAATAGTTTTCCCAAATTGGGGTGTTCCAGTACTTGTTTATGTTGTTCTTTTATATGAACTTCTTGAAGTGATATTATATCTAGATTCAATCTTTGTAGTTTGTTGAGTTTTCTTCCTTTTCATGGGAGAGTTCAGATCATTAATATTTAGTGATAGTATCTTGTAATCTTCTTGCATTGCTCTGTCTATATCTAGGTCTTATACTCCTTGTTATTCTAATTTCTCTCGGTTCTTTGGGTCTTGCTCCATTGCTCTCTGGTCTATCTCCTTTCTCTTTTTCCCTTTCCTTTTGCTGTTGTTTTGTTTCTTGTATAACATGTATTCTTTGATCCCTTTCTTCTATTACTTCCCTCTCCTCTAGTTCCTCTTCATTACCAAAGTGTTGGTTGTAAAACTCTGACGCTTTATCCAATGTGTCCACTCTGTATCTCTTGTCACGCCATGAGACCAATATTCCTTCTGGAGTCAACCATCTGAAATTGATGTTATATTTAATCAACAACGAGGTTACAAATTGGTACAGCCTCCGCAACTCTCTAACTCTTCTTGGAACCTGTTTAAGAACTACCAGTTGTTTCCCTTTATACTGTATTGGTTCGTCTCTTGTCCTATTAAGCACTTTGTCTCACATCGATTTCTTTACAAATCTTATGTGAACCTTCTTTGGGAGATTGTGCCTCCTCGTGTAGTTCGTATGGATTCTGTATGTCTCCTCTATTTCTGTCAGCATCTCTTCCTTCTCTGTCCTTAATGCCTTTGCTAGTAACTCTGCCATGGTGTCTGGTAGGTCTTCTCCCTTCTCTTCTATCATATTCTGGAATCTCAAGTAGTGTGCAGCTTTCTCTGGCACCAGAAATATTACTATGGTTTCTAACTCCTTGTTTGCCTGAATTAGTCTATCCCTTATTTTATCTACTCTTTTTTCTTCATTCTCCATCCTCTCTCTTGTATTTCCTGTAATTTCTGTTCATTTTTTGTAATCTGTTGCTGGAAACTTTCAAATTTTTCATCCATCTTTTGCATCTTTTCTTTAAGTTCTCCCATGTCATTTCTTACTTCTGCTATCTCTCTCTTCATTTCCTTGTGATTTTTTTGTCATAGATTCCTGCATTGATTGTAACATAGCCTGTATGTCTTTGAATGAATTTGACCTTTCCCTTTGTATCATGTCTTCTATTGACTTCTGATTAGATGGACTGGAAGTAGCTGATGATGGTTGGGAGGGGGGTTTCCTTCCTATCCCTATCTTTGTTAAGTTTGTAGTACTTGTCATGTTTAACAATTTTACCACAAGATTTCTTTTTATCCAACACTTTTTACATGTATATAACCCTCCAGTACCCAATCACACATGAGCTATAAATATAGACCGAGGTATGAGAGTCTAATCTCACTTCAATCCTCCCTTTAAACCACTCTACAATATCTTACATATAGATAGAGGAAAGGTTAGTAATAGTGATAGTAATAATAGTGATAGGAGTGATGCTGGCAATGATAATGATAGTAATACTAACAACAACAACAACAATAACAATAGTAATAGTAATGGTAATAGTGATGTTAGTAATAATAACAATAATAAGAGTAAAACATAAATTGTAGTTCAATTTGAGAGAGTTCAAAGGGTGCCACTCTGTTTATCTTTAACATTCCATTTCATCAGGTGCCTTTGTGGTCTATAGCATTTGATATGTCCTGTCATGAACCCGGCAGTCTTTAGTTTTAGTCCATATTACTTATAATCCACTACTAGTCAACCAAGTTGTAAAATATAAAGTCTCCAAAAGCCCAAAAGTAACGAGGGGAGGACAAAACAGGGCTAATGTCACAAAGAAGAATTGTTCCTCGCTTCCACGATCTTGCAGTTATATATCCTCTTTGTCTAGTAGGTGTCTCCCTTGCTTCTTATTTTGCTTTTCAAAATGCTCTGTCAGTGCTGGAGGGAAGAGCCACTTTTTCTCCCTCTTTATCTCTTTAATGACTCAGATTATTTCCAGCATTAACTCTGTCCAACTCTTCTTTTATAAACTCCAGAAAACTCCATTCCGGTTCAACCTCTCCATTTTTTTCTTTCCACCACAACAGCTCTCCCTTATCCTTCTTTCTACTGTGGATCTAAAGCTGATTCACATTTCCCCTCGCTGCTTCTATAGTGGAGGGGTGGGGGAAGAAAGAAGAATCCTCTCCTCCTTCTTATTGGAGCCCCCTTTTCCTCTTAGATCAATTTAGGAGGATTCACTCACTTTGTAAGAGTCAGAACGAAACTACAGCCAAGTCAAGTCCATTGCTCATTCTGCTTAACCACCGCTCACTCAGACCAGCAGTCAATGCTTCAATTTGGCCATTAAAGGCCATCTTCTTCTCCATCCTCTTTCAGGAATGATTACTCCTGACCAGCAACATGGACCGCCATCTGGGCTCGAATCTTCTGTCAGCCTGGATCTTCTGGGTTTCGACCGCTTTCCTTAATGCCATCTTTACAGCACCCAACACTTCTTGCAAGGTCTCCATCCACTCATTTAGGCTAACAGGTGAGGGAGCTTCTCTGGGGTACTCAGGAATTGGGAGGAATTCCACCCCATTAACTATCCTGAAGGGGTGAAACCTGTGCTGCTGTGCACAGCATTCTTATATGCCACCTCCGGAAATGGCAGGAGGTCTGCCCAGTTGGTCTGTTGGTAGGTGACATAGCATCTAAGGTACCTCTCCACCATTGCGTTAGTCCACTCCACTACCCCATTTGTACTCAGTTGGAAAGCCAAGCTTAGACCCTGGGAGGACCCAATCATTTGGACTAACTCCCTCCAGAATTTGGCCGTAAACTGTACCCTCCCCCCCCCCAATCCAATATTATCCACCGTGGAACACCATGGAGGTGGTAGATGTGAGGAACAGCTTAGCCAGTTTACATGCTGATGGAAGACTGGGGCATGCCATGAAATGGGCTTGTTTGAAAAATAATTCAACAATCATCCATATGACAGTATGGACATTGCTCTCCAGGAGCTCCACAATGAAATCCATGGCTATCTCCTCTCATGGCTGAGTTGGGTCAGCCACGGACTGTAAGAGCCCGGGGGTGTTTCCCTGAGTGGGGTTTCCTGTCTGATGTCATGGCACCGCCATAGCACCTGTGATCTCAGGTTGTGGAGCACATATACTTTGCTGCCCTTCCATGCTAACCCCTCTCATTGCGTAAGTAGTTGCTGGTGATCCAGAAACCAAGGGTCAGTCAGCAACTCGGCTTGTAGGGTATGGGTCAGCTTGTCCGCACTCACCCCTGGCCACCGGGTTGCTGGCCCCCAGGTGGTTACCTGGGCTGCCTGTTGAGGAGGCGAGGGAATAATTGCATGGACCACCTCCTCTTGACCGCTGTTGTATTGCAGCATCCAGGATAAGGCATCCACCAGGAAGTTCCTGCCCTCAGAGATGTATTTCAAGGTGAACCGGAAATGTTGAAAATGTGCCCACTGAACCTGCTTGGGTGACAGTTGACGCAGGGTCTGGAGGGCCTTGAGGTTGTTATGATCTGTCCATACATCAAAAGGCACTTTGCTCCCCTCCAGAAAGTGTTGCCACATCATCAGTGCCCAATGGAGAGCGAAAGCCACCTTCTCCCAGACCTCCCACCGCCTTTCGGTGTCGGTGAGTTTGTAGGAGGTATAGGCACAGGGCTGCAGCTTGCCCTGCCCATTGGCCTGTAGAAGGACAGTGGCCATGGCCACAGCACTGACATCAGCCTGGATCACAAAGGGATGCTCAGGATCCAGGTATTTGAGGATGAGTGCCTTGGAAAACAAGGCCTTCAGTGTTTTGAAGGCCCATTGGCACTCCATTGTCCAGTGGAGCGGCTGGCTGGGCTGGGATTTAGCCGCCGTGTGTTTGGTTTTCAACAGATCTGTCAACAGCAAGGCCACCCTGGTGAATGAGGGAATGAATTGTCTATATAAATTTGGAAAGCCCAGGAAACTGCATCTGCCTGCGTGTCTTGAGCATCTGCTACTCCAGGAAGGTACTCCTGTACCTTCATGGGATCCATCTCCACCCCGGTGCTCGATACACGATAACCCAGGTAATCCAGACAGGTCTGGTGGAACTCGCTTTTAGACAGCTTCACATAGAGGTTCGCCAACAGCTTCTGTAAGACTTGTTGTACCAGCTGGATGTGTTCGTCCATGGTGTTGGTATAGACGAGGATATCATCAAGGTACATGAGCACCCCCTTGTACAAGTGCTCATGCAACACGTCATTAATGAGCTGCATACAGTTTTTCCCCAAAAATAAGACCCAGTCTTATTTTCTTTTGACCCCCTCAAAAATAGCTAGGGCTTCTTTTGGGGGGTGTCTTAATTTTTGTGAGGTGCAGGAGGTGGCGAGCATGGTCACCTCATGGCTGCTCAGCCCCTTAATCATGGCCTGTGGATCAGCTGAGCCAGCGAGGGCCGGGAGTTCTGTCTCTCTGGCACCTGGAGATGTTTCCGGCGCATTCTTGCCAGCCCCAGCCCTTCCCACAGCACCAGGCAACCTTGCAGCTGAGGGCTCCTCTCTTCCGCAGCTCACCTTGTGGCTCTGAAGCATGCGGCGACCACGGTTTGTGCTCCACCAGGCCTGGAGCTCGGGTGTTGCTCAGGCTGCTGCTACGATGAGGTAGAAAGCCATGCGGCCCATCGGAATCAGCTCCCCCCCCAACCTGGCTGCTGCTGCTTGAGAAAAAGGTGATTGACAGACAATTCTGGAAGGTTGTGGGAAGCACATCTTTATGATAGAAGCAAAGCACAGCCTGTCCATTTTCTCAAGCAATCAAATGTTGCTTGAGAAAATGGTGAGGGGGATTTTCCTGCCTATCATCCTTTTCTCAAGTCCAGAACAGACGCACATCACAGGATTGCAATGCTGAAGGCTTGGGATGGAGCCTTTCTGGAGATCGATAGGAAAATGGGGAGGGGGATTTTCCTGCTGATCACCAAATAGCATCTGTGCTGTGCTTTTTGGCGATCAGCCGTGTGCCCAGTCATTCATTCATCTCTCTCTTCCTCTCTCGCTCTCTCCCTCCCTCCCTCCCTCCCTCCTCCACACAGACCGGGAGCCACCCTACCATCCTCCCTGGATTTGAGATGCTGCTGAGGAAAGGTGTTGAAAGGAGGAGAGACAGCAGCCTGCAGGGTCATCGGCACCTTTCCTCAGTGGTGTCTCAAACCCGTGGAGGATTGCAGGATGGCTCCCGGCCTGCGTGGTGAACTGTGGCACTGGGTGAGCCCAGAGAAACAGACAGAGAGAGAGAGAAAGGGAGGAGAGAAAGAGAGAGAGAGAGAGAGAGAGAGAGATGAATAAGTGACTGGGAGTGTGGCTCTCAGTTGGCTTCCAGCATCAGAAAGGGCAGGGAAGGGAAGTAGCCAGGCTGCTGCTGCCTTTCATTGGGGTGTGTGGAGAGAGATGGGGCTCCTCTTGCTGTCTCTTCTCTCCCCCACACTGGGAATGGCAGGGCTTCCTGCCCCTCACTTAGCCACCCACCCCCTTTATCGATGCAATTTGGGGGGGGGGCAGGGGAGAAAAGGTATTCCCAATGCCCAGGATGATTGGCTTCTTCCCAGCAGCTCTTTCTCTGCCTTTCGATGTCAGCCATCAAAGCTGAGGATTTTGTGGACAGAAAAGCTTGCCCCACCCACCACCACCCAGGTGCCCTTGCTTCCCCCAAGTATTTCTTTGCCTACCTGATTTCCAGCTCTGTTGCATTTCTTGCCATCGTGTGCAGGGAAACAAGTTTGTGGGACTACCATAAAAAAAGTTCAATCAATTCCAACTTTGCGAGATCTTTTTTTTCTTGAGAAGTTTGAATTAATTGATGTAGCTGAGACCCCCTCCTCCCAAACAAGGATCCATCTACCTGCTCAAACTTCATGGGTCTGTACATCTCCTTAATCCATATCTCCAAGTCTGTAGCAGCCAATAGTCTGATCAGGCACCTGGTGCACCCCAAGTCTATTAGGGCCTGATATCTGTCATGCCAACCCATCTGCGGGGCCATTATGGTCACGGGAATGACAAAGGGGCGGATGGGTTTGCTCACCATCGGGTCTCCTTCCCCTTCGTCCTCACTGTCATAGGATGTCAGCTGGTGCTCCCCTGCTGCCGTCACCTCCCCCTCGTCTGCTGGTGACGCTGGGACCTCCACCGCTTGGTGCGCCGCCCTGGACTTCTCGAGGATTTTCTGAGGTGACTTGTTGGTCTTCCCTTGCCCAGAGGACCCAACTTTAGCCTGTGGGGTAGGGGCCAGGCATTCGGCCATGTGGTGGTCTGGTTGGCCACACCAGACACACTAAATGGGCGGCCAAGCTGCTCTCCCTGGTGGGACCGACACGGACACCAGATTGGTGACTAGTGGTCTCTCCGTGAATCTCCACAGCCCAGGATCCACCTCCCCCTTGGGGCAACACTCCTGCAGTTCAGCGTCCAACTCAGTGGCTGCCTGGTACCAGTCATTCAGCTGGTGAGGTAGGCCCTGGTAAGCAGAGGCCTAATGTGCAGTCCAGGCCCACCTTGAAGTGATGGACTAGCAGCCATTCTGGCAAATGTCCCAGACATAATCAGCCACCGACCTGCCCCTCTGTCTCAGCACTAAGATCTCCCCTTCAGCCCACTGAGCTCTGGTCGTATCCTCGAAGCAGTCCCGTAGTGCTTCCAGGAATAGGCCAGTGTCACCCAACTCATGGGTATGCTCGCTATGTAGGTCCGCCACCCACTCAGCTGCCTCTCCTTCCAACACAGCCGTCAGTACCACAACCATGGCCCATTGGGATGGGTAAATTTGGGCGTAGCAGTCCAGATGGCTAATCATCTGGTTTAGGAATAGGGCCAAGTGGTCAGGGTTTCCATCAAAGGTGACTCTTAACAGCAGAGGCTCCAAGGGCAGAGGGTGGGGCCAGAGCCCAATAGGCCACCCGGGGCCCTGCAGGGTCTGGTCAGCCTGGCATTGATCTGGGGCTCTGGGTGTCAGGTCCTGACAGCCAGGCTAGCTAGCCTTGGTGTCTGCCACTGGGACCCACTGTCCACCAGCCTGGTTGTCTCCTTCATCGTCAGTCCTGGTCAACCTCCCAGTTCCACTGTCGAGGACCCCTGCTCTGCTCCCCTCACCAGCAGAGCATCTTGGGGCCATCTATAGGCTGTGTCCAGGTGGAGCTTCAGGCTGGCCAAATGGAACTGGCTGGATGGTGCTGCACTCAGTTGGCCAGATGGCTTCCACATCTGCCATGTGGCCCAATCCCAGCAGTCACTGATGAGCTGTGCCACCATTCTCCCCCAGGACCCAGTTCCTGGGCCGCTGTCACTGCTAACTGTCTCTGGTTCAACTGCACATCTCACCCCTTGTGTTCCTTGGGGTGCACATCCAGCTGGGTACTTTCCCCAGCTTGCTCCAGCATAAGGACCGCCTCTAAGGCAGGCTCCATAGCCGCTCCTGCATCAGCCGCCAGTGCCGTCCCTTCTGCCATTTCCCCGATGCTCTCCTACCTTTTGTCGGGCTATTTGGGAGCACTGCAGGCCAATAGTACAAACAGGAGGGGAAAAAACAAAGTTCACTAACTTACTCTCAAAGGTCGGAGCTCCGGACCCAAACCAACATCAGGACGCCACTCACTCCGATTTCCCAATGGTTTATTGAGCTGGAATCTCAGCACACAGTGAGTTCTGTTGCAACAAAAAAGGTTAGCACTGGGAGCCTTCGCCTCCCAGTGCTCTATGAAGGCTGGAGCTGCGCCCTTCCTCCACTGGATCAGCCTTCCTCCAATCAGTTGATCGTCGGTTGGTGTACAGTCACTCAGGATCAGCTGGTCGTCAGCTCTCTGCTCCAGTTTTGCTCACTGCTCACAGCCTCCAAGGATTGCAGGTCCGATCTTCCCACCACCCACCTTCTGTGCTAGGGGCCCTCCCCCAGGTATGACAACCCCGAGATGGCGTTTGTAGTCATCAACGTTTCGGGGGTTGACAACTACCTAGAGTTAGTATCTTAACATACAGCCACACTACAGCCATGTTTAAATTTTCTTACTGATACCTTAAAAGGACCTCTCTCCCTCTCTATTAATCTCTGCTTGAGACCAGAACTGGCAGGAGAAGCGTTTTATGTATTGTAGCATTTTTAGCTGTTCTCATGCATTTAATTAAAAAGTCTCCATAAACAAAGATCAATGTCAACAAAAGCACATTCCAGCCATTTCTCTGTCAAGGCTGTCTCCACGGTTACCCACAGTGGCCAGAGAGGAGTGATCTCTACAACCTGCGAAATTGCTTCGCTGGAGAATGTGACTGATGGCACACCTTGGGGGGGAGGGGGGAAACAGGGTCAGAGCTGGAACGTAAATTACGTGGGGTCAGAGTTGGCTTCACTTGGAACGTGCCAACATGAAGCTCCTAATAAATAATTGGATTTCTTTTGAAGCTTAGCTCGAGACTCATGAGTTAATTAGGGCATTGGTCAGAACCCTGACAATAATAGTCAAGTCTGGCCTTGACCAGGCTAAGAATGCATCTAATTAGGGGCTTCCGGTGGCGATCCCAGTGCGTTTGGAGCTAGAGAGCAGGGCTCTGTTCTTGAAACTCCGAGATTCCCCTCTAGGAAGCCGATTCGGGCGCTATTGATCTTGGAGAGATCAATAGAACAAGGAGGAATCTCCAAGGACCTCGGGAGGGAAGGCAACCACCCCGAAGGTTCAGGAGAACTCTCCTAATTTCAGGGGGGAAAAAACCAGCCATCCTGGCTGGCCCAAAGTGCTGAAAGCCGCACAGCAGGGAGACGGAGATCAAACAAAAGAATTGCAACTGTATCCAGTTTGAAAGCTGATCGAGACAAAAGCAACGGAGGAAAGCACAGTGATAATTTGCATTAGAAGTGGTTTGCAGAGAATTTGTGACCCCAAGAAGGTGGAAAGCGGCGACGAAAGACTACAAGGGCAGAAGAAGACTGACTGACAGTGACTGCGCAAAAAAGAGAGAGACTGCTCAGATCGAGAAACTTTAAAAAGACTTTACAAGCGGACTTTACAAGAGTAAGATCGGACTTTGAATTTGAACTGAATAGAGAGGAAAGGAATCTGGAACTGACTAAAGATCCACAGCGTGACAGGCGAAAAGATCCAGAAAGAAAACAACAAGAAGATTAAAAAACAGCGAGAGTGCAAGTGAGAGTGGCAGCGCCATTGAAGCAGTGAAAGTGAACAAGAGTGATGCCATACTAGCGGACTATAATAGATTTGTGGTGATTTGAGAAGCCTGAGAGACTGAGAGACATTAAAGACAATACAATATAAGAACTTTTTCACAAGAACCATTGCACGTAAGAGTGGAAAAGAACTGTATATCAACTGCAAAATAACTTTATACTTTATATTTATATCGGATCAATTTTTCTAAATAAGTGCAAATTCTGATCAATATTTAGCAATAATAGGATTCTGAATAATTGATGTTTACTTAACTATATGGTTGCTCTTCTAGGATTTAATTAATTAAGGGAAATAGAACTTTAAGTAAAGAGAAATATTTGAACTGTTCAATATTTAATCCTTGCCTATTTATTTATATTAGTGATACTTGATTTCATAGATTCTAGTAGATAGATTGATTAACTTACTGTACTACTTATACCTATTTAATTCCATGGATGATTGCCTAGGAAATAATTAATTAATTAAGGGTAATAGAACTTTAAGTAAATAGAAATATCTGAATAGTTTAATATTTAATCCTTGCTTATCTATTCATATTAGCGATACGTGTATTGATAGATCCTATCAAATAGATTAATTAACCCATTGTACTACTTATATCTATTTAATTTTATGGATGATTGTTTAGGAAAGAATTGATTAATTAAGAGTAATAGAACTTTCAGTGAATAGAAATATTTGAATAACTTAATATTTAATCCTTGCTTAAATACTTACAAGAGTGACATTTGTTTTGACAGACTCTATTTGATAGACTAATTAATTTACAGTAATTCATTGTATTGTTTATATTCAGACCTAATGATGTGTTAGAACCTGAAGTTTTCCCCCATACCTCCCCTATATTAGTCTTCTTTCCCCCAATTAGAGTGCATAAGTTATATTGATATACCCATACTTTTAAGTGCCTATTAGAGTGTCCAGTGCTGAAAATATATATAGAAATTACAGACCAATTAATACTGGAAGAAGATAAGTCCCAGACATTATCATAGATAAACACACAACTACAAGTAACAAAAGCGAAGAACCAATAAGAATATTTAAGTGTATGAAATTTTGGGACAACTTACTAAAAAGAATCAATATGACAAGCACTGCCACAACCACTATAACCAAAACAACCAAAAAAATAATTCCAAGCCAGGCCCCACTTACAGCCTCTCCTGCTCAACAGAGATCTATTGAAACAATGTTAGGAACTGAAAAAGAAAAGGCAGCTTCCATATCCAGCATGCAAACTATCCATTCAGCTTTGGCAATGCTACAGGAAACGATGATTAAGACCCAAGAATCAATTGCCAACAATCACGAAGAGACAAGATGAAATCACGATGATCTGAAATCTGATGTGGGAAGGATAAATGATAATATACAGAAAATGGATGATAAGATAGAAAAGATTCAACAGAACATCGCCAATAATGAACAAAGGATTCAAAAAACGGAACTCAAAATGGAACAGACAATAAAAAAAGTAGAAAGGCTGGAATACCAACAGTTGACAAGTAATCGAGAGACGGAAGACGCCCTTACATTTCTCGAAATGGAAAGAGCATCGTTCTATTTAAGGTTCCAGAACATCACAGAAACCAAGGAGGAAGACTTAGGAGAGATTATGACAGAGATTTTTGCGGAAACATTACGGAGAGACAAAAACGATATAAGAAGAGATATTGACGAAATTTACAGGGTTCATACTAATTATGCACGAAGGAACAAGCTCCTGAAGGAAGTGCACGTCAGATTTACAAAGAAAACAACAAAAGAGGAAATATATAAGAAAATGAGAGAAGAGGCGATTTACTATAAAGGGAAGGAAATAATAACTTTGAGGCAAATCCCGAGACGCGTGAGAGATCGGAGAAAAAACTATAGCTTCCTTACAACACAATTGAACAAGCATAAAGTAATGTTCCGCTGGCTTTTACCAGATGGTATTTTGATTTCGTGGCAAAATAAGAAAGTGAAGATAGACAATTTAGAAGGAGCCCAGGAGTTTTTTGATCAATATTTTATTATGGAAAAAGACCAAGAAGCCAGAGAGGAACCAGAGAATAGGAGCCAAGATGAACACTCTAGAGAAGAAACGGAAGATGACCAAGGGGAAAAGAAGAAACAGGAAAGGGAAGAAATGGAGAGAGAAGGAGCGAGGGGAAAAACGCAAATGGTAACAAGAAACACAAGTAAACAAAAGGCAATTACTAAATAAGGAGGAAGATGGAACAGGAAATAAAAATAATTTCGATTAATATAAATGGATTAAACGCCCCAACCAAGAGAACCCGGACATTTGCTAAACTACATAAATTGGAGATGGATATAATTAGTCTACAGGAAGTCCACATTAAAAAAAACCCACCAAAAATTGCTAGAAAATACAAGACTAGGAAATCTTTATACTTCACTATCAGACCAAAAAAAAAAAAAGAGGTATTGCAGTTTACATCAAGAAGCACTTAAAAACAAAACAAGTATATCAAGACGAAGAGGGAAGAGTTCTAATGATCGAAATACAAACAGAGTCAAAAACAATATTACTGACCACGATTTATGCACCAAATGAAAATCAACGGGCCTTCTATAAAAATTTACATAATAAAATAAAAGATTTAGACTATGAAAATATCTGCCTCATAGGTGACTTCAACGCAATCTTAGATACAGAAAAAGATTATAAGAGCACCAAGAAGAACAAAACCAGGAAAAAAACCCTACCAGACACTTTTATGGAAATGGCAAAAGAACTATGTCTACAAGATGCCTGGAGGGAAGTAAATAAGGAAAAGAAGCAGTATACTTTCTACTCTAATCCACATCTATCCTGGTCTAGGATAGATATGGCGTGGATGACAACGGATCGTAGGAAAGATTTAGATGAAATAGAAATATCCACGAATATATGGGCAGATCATAGTCTGTTAAAAATAACTTGGAAAGGACATCGAATAAAAAAGAGGTGGATGATGAACACTGAAATCTTAAAGGATAAGGATTATATACAAACAATAGAAAAAGAAATGAAAATTTTCTTCGAAATTAATAAAAAAGAGCAAACTTCCACCCAAAACCTCTGGGATACAGCGAAAGCTTACATAAGAGGGCTGACAATAGCATATGTAGCGAAGAAAAACAAAGAACAACGGCAGAGAAGAGAGAAATGGCTGAAAGAACTTAAGGAATACGAACACGAGTTACAGAAGGAACCCCAAAATAAAAGAATCAAAGAAAAAATAAATTTGATAAAACACAAAATAAATTTGAATGCACAGATAGAAATAGCCAGGAAAATTAAACTAGTGAAACAGAATTACTTCGAACATGCCAACAAGACAGGGCGATGGCTGGCATACAGACTGAAAAAATAAAAATAAAAATGGACCATACACCAACTTAAAGACAATACTGGAGAGATACAATATAGAAATAAAGATAAAAAGGATATAGCAAGAGCATTCTTTCAAAAATTATATGAACAAGAGGAACCCCCAGAAGAAGATATTAGACAATACCTAAAGGAAGCCGAAATCAAAGAATTAGAAGAGACGCACAGAGACGCTTTGGACAGACCAATTACAATGATGGAACTTATTGAGGCGAAGAAAAAACAAAAAATAAATAAGACCCCGGGACCTGATGGAATACCAGCAGAGTTCTACAAAAATTGTCAACAATCGGTGGATGAAACCCTGCTTGAAGTATTTAATGATGCAATTATGGAAGCCAAAATTCCGAATTCCTGGACAGAGGCTATCATTACATTAATACCCAAAGAAGAAACTGATCACGCAGATATCCAAAATTATAGACCAATATCTTTGTTGAATGTGGACTATAAATTGTTTACATCAATTATCACAGAAAGAATCAAGAAAATAATTGAAGATTACATACACCCGGATCAAAATGGTTTCATTCCAAGGAGACAACTAAAAAATAACATTAGGCTAATAATTGATGTACTTGAATATTATGAAATGAATGTAGACAAACAATCAGCCTTAATTTTCTTAGACGCACAAAAGGCATTCGACAATCTTAACTGGAAATTCCTCACCCTACAATTGGAAGCTATGAAATTCGGAGAAAAATTTATAAAGATGATAAAAAGAATCTATTCGGTACAGACAGCGAGAATAACAATTAACGGCAACTTAACAGAAAAATTTCCAATATCAAAAGGGGTGAGACAAGGCTGCCCCCTATCACCCCTATTATTCATACTGGCCTTGGAAACCCTCTTAAAGGAAGTCAGACGAGACAACGAAATAATAGGTCTAAAAGCCAAATGAGAAATATACAAACTCCAAGCCTTCACCGATGATATCGTATTCATTATAGAACAACCAACTATATCTGGCGCCAAGTTGCTAAACAGAATAGAGAAATATGGGAAAGTAGCCGGTCTCAAGATCAACAAACAAAAAACAAAGATATTAACAAAGAACCTCACCAATCAACAAGAAAAACAATTAGAAGATAAATTAGGCATACAAACTACGAAGAAAGTAAAATACCTAGGAATATAGCTGACTAATAAAAGCTCTTCAATAAGAGAAGATAATTATGATAAATTAACAAAACAAATTAAAAAAGACCTAGGAATTTGGAAAAAGCTACAATTATCATTCTTGGGGAGGATCGCTTCAATTAAAATGAATGTACTACCACGGATTTTATTCTTATTCCAAGCAATTCCAATAAAACCAGGGAAAATTTTTTCAAGGACTTCAACAAATCAATAGCTGACTACATATGGCAAGGGAAGAAAGCACGGATCAAACTAAAGCATTTACAAGATACAAGAGAAAGAGGAGGATTGGCACTACCCGACTGGGAATCTTACTACAAAGCATCAGTATTAATTTGGATAAAGGAATGGATGGATCTAAAAAATCAAAGATTGCTGAGTCTGGAAGGATTTGACCTACAGCGAGGATGGCATGCCTTCCTCTGGGAAGGCACAGATAAAAAACATGATTATTTCCAGAGACACACAATCAGACAATCATTATATCAAACATGGCAAGGTATTAAAAAGGTACATTATAATAAAATCCCGGAATGGCTGTCAACAATGGAAGCCCAGATTTACCCAAACGCCATGGACAGTAGTAAAATGAAAACCTACCAAGAGCTGCTAAACCACACGGGGGAACTAAGAACAAGGCAAGAACTGAAGGAGATGGGTACAGACATTGACTGGTGGCCATATGCACAAATTAAATCAAGATATAAAAAAGATTTGGCTCAATTTGGATTCCAAAAAGGTCAAACTGAACTGGACAAAATTTTGCAAGGGACACAAGACAAACTAATTAAAAAAATCTATAATTATCTACGAGGATATAAATTAGAAGAAGAGGTAGTGAAAGAAAACATGATAACCTGGTCAAAAAATTTCGGCTACAGTATCGAACTAGACAAATGGCAAAAATTATGGACAATAAACTATAAATTGACGCCTGTATCATACAAAGAAAATCTCTACAAAATGTTCTATAGGTGGCAACTGCCACCAGCCAGATTAGCAAGAATGTTCCCCAATACACCATCAACATGCTGGAAATGCAAACTCCATAAAGGCACTTACTATCATATGTGGTGGACCTGCCCAATGGCAAAACAATACTGGCAAATGATTAGATCCCAGATAGAAGAAACCATACAGCAAAAGATAGAAATAAGACCAGAAACCTTTCTACTTGGAATACTAAACGGACAATATGAAAAAGAAATAACATATTTAATTATACATATGATAACAGCAGCACGAATACTATACGCACAATACTGGAAGAGTAGTGATATACCGACAGAAGATAGGGTAATTAGCAAAACCATGGAATGTGCAGAATTAGATAAACTCACTAAGGAACTACAAAATAGGGAGGAACATGATTACTATCTAGTATGGAAAAGGTGGTACTGTTGGTTGGAAAATAGAAAAGGGAAAAAGGGTCAGGAAGTAAATTGAACTACCAATTACAGAAAGAGGAAAACATAGTACACATACAAGTCAATAATAAACCAGAAAGATAGATAGAAGGGAAAAGACCAAATAAGGAGGAGTTAAATCATGAAATAAGATTACAGACCACAGTTGCGATAATTTGGATAAATATTTGAATTTGTGTTTATATGTTTATGTTTTGTATGTTTTACTGTTCTATTGTTTAGTTTGTTTTACTGTTTTATTGTTTTGTTTAGTCTGTATATATAAATAAAAATTGAAAAAAAGAATGCATCTAATTAAAACTTGCTTTGACATCTCTCTTTCAAATGTTTCTCTTACTTGAGTAATGTTCTTTATTTATTTGTTTTATTAATTATTGTGAAGCAAGGTAACTGATAAGGGAGTATCAAAGGGATGGAACATGAGGGGGTTGAGTGCTTAACAAGCTCAGGTGATAATCAGACCATGACTAACTTTAAACATTTAGGGGTGATAATAGATTAATAGGTGGTCAGAAAGCATGTGACTGAACCAGACCTATCAACTGGGCCTGGCTAGGAGGGACCTGCGGCTGGTGAAAGGAATGTATCAAATATACTGAGATCTGTAACTTAGTGTGAGTTTCTGTTGCTGTGACAAAGCCAAAGTCTCACCAGCTCTTTGCAAACAGCTTTCTAATAAATCTTACTTCTGGTTGACCCAAGTATTGTGTGAATTTGTTATGCACACTACCCATTTGTAATACCGAGAATCAATGACCTCCTTGATATCGTAATGTTCACCCGATATAGGTCCGGGATAAGTATTGGGGTCTCGGGGGTTCGTTACTGGTTTTAGTAGGCTATAATGAAAGACCAGATGTATCCTACCCAATAGAGGAGGTAATTTAATGCCACTGTTACTGGATTTATTATTTTCTTTATGGTTTTGAGTTTGAGTTTGAGTTTTATTGCATTTATATACCGCCCTTCTCCCCGAGGGGACTCAGGGCGGTTTACAGCCATATTAAAACAATCACGTATAAAAATTAAAACTAATAAAATAATTAAACTATTTGGCCGTAAAATTTAAAACCCCTAAAAACCCCTATTAAAATTAACACAAATTTAAGTCAGACCGGCTTGATGAAATAGTAGGGTCTTCAGGGCTCGTTGGAAGGCACGGAGGTCAGGAATCTTTCTTATATCCGGGGGTAGTTCATTCCATAGGGCTGGGGCTCCCACAGAGAATGCTCTCCCCCTGGGGGCCGCCCGTCGGCATTGTCTGACAGACGGCACTCTGAGGAGGCCCTCTCTGTGAGAGCGTATCGGGCGATGGGAGGTATTCATTGGCAGAAGACGGTCCTGTAAATATCCCGGTCCTAAGCCATGGAGCGCTTTGAAGATGGTAACTAACACCTTGAAACGCACCCGGAAGACCACCGGAAGCCAGTGCAGCTCGCGCAAGAGGGGAGTTACCCGGGAGCGACGAGTTGCTCCCATAACCACTCGCGCGGCCACATTCTGGACCAGCTGAAGTCTCCGGGTGCTCCTCAAGGGGAGCCCCATGTAGAGAGCATTACAGTAGTCCAAACGGGAAGTGACGAGAGCGTGAGTGACTGTGCGTAGGGCGTCCCGATCCAGAAAGGGACGCAACTGGGCAATCAGGCGGACCTGATAAAAAGCCCCCCTGGCCACGGCCATCATATGATCATCTAAAGACAGCCGTGCATCCAGGAGGACGCCCAAGTTGCGAGCCCTCTCTGAGGGGGGCAAGATCTCATCCCCAATAGCCAGTGATGGCACCAACTGGCTATATCAGGGCGCCGGCAGCCACAGCCACTCTGTCTTGGAGGGATTGAGTCCGAGCCTGTTCCTCCCCATCCAGATCCGTACGGCTTCTAGGCAGCGGGACATCATGGCAAGGGCATCATTGGGGTGATCCGGGGTAGAAATGTACAACTGCGTGTTGTCAGCATACAGTTGACACTTCACCCCAAAACCACGGATGGTCTCACCTGTGGTAAATGGTCCTATATATTTGGGACCCAGTTTTCTACTAGGCATGTGTAACGGTAGGTACTTTGTAGATAAATACACTTGGTCCCCTATCTGGAATGGTGGACAGTCCTCCCTCCTTTTGTTTGCCTGATGTTTGTACTCCTCTGATGCCTTCTCTAATGCTTTTTTCACGTGGGTCCAGACCTTCTGTATGCTCTCTGTCCAGTCAGATGGTGAGGTGGATTCTGGTCTCTGAATATCCATTCTGGAATAGCTGGGAAATCCTTCCCCGTTACTATCTTAAATGGAGTATATCCTGTGCTACGATGAACTGAATTATTGTACGCTGTTTCCGTGAATGGTAAAAGGTCATACCAGTCATCCTGTTGATACGATACATAGGATTGTAAATACTGTTCCACCATAGCATTGGCACATTCAACAGCCCCATTCCTGCTAGGGTGGAAGGCAGAACTTAAGCCCTGCTTTGAACTGATATAATGTACAAATTCCCTCCAAAACCTGGCGGTAAATTGCACCCCCCTATCTGATCTGACACATTTAGGCACTCCATGTAACTGGTATATATGGTGAATGAATAGTTTCGCTAAGCGTTGCGCTGATGGTAACCCCTTACATGGAATGAAATGTGCCTGCTTAGAAAATAAATCGAGCACAGTCCATATTATTGCGTGCCCTTTGCTGTTTGGTAGTTCCACTATGAAATCCATGGTGATTTAATCCCATGGCCTACTGGGCTCAGCTACTGACTGTAATAACCCGAGAGGTTTCCCCGGTCTGGGTTTGGATGTTGCACAGATAGGGCACCCACAAACATATTTCTCGATTTTTCATATTTCATATTTTTTCCTGCTGGGACATATTTGAGAACAAAATTGAATTGTTGGAAGTATTGTGCCCACCTAACCTGTTTTGGGGACAATTCACGGGGTGTTTGGAGTGCTTCCAGATTCTTATGGTCCATCCAGACCTCAAAGGGCTTCTCACTGCCTTCCAATATATGTCTCCATGTTTGTAGTGCCCATTTTACAGCAAATGCCTCTTTTCTCTATATGGCCCAGTTTCTTTCGGCCAATGTAAATTTATGTGATGTATAAGCACATGGCTGAGGGTTGTTTTTTGTATTCCGTTGCAGGAGTATTGCTCCAATTGCTACATCACTAGCATCAGCCTGTATGACAAAAGGTTTCAACATATCAGGGTGTTTGAGGACAGGGTCCCTGGCAAATAGCTGCTTTAGGTGTTCGAAAGCCTTTTGGCATACAGGAGACCAGTTCAGCACCAGTCCTGTCTTGGGCTTGGTGGTGGACAGAGTCTTGGTGTCTAATAGATCTGTCAAGGGCAAAGCAACTTGAGCAAATGAGGAAGTGAATTGTCTGTAAAAATTAGCGAACCTGTTCTGCCCCAGCTCCAGATTCCCAAGGATTGTGACACACACCAACATCCTTATCAAAGTTATAATATACCAAGAATAAACAAAGTCCGGCAAAGGTTGGCAACCAGCCCAGAAAACAAGATACGATAAGACACTCACTCTTCAAAAATGCTCTGTAATAATTACACGTTGTTTCCAGCAAGAAATTACTAACTGTGTGCGACTTAAATAGACTAAGGGAGTGGCCAATTATCCTCAAACCTTTCTCTCGAGGAGACCTCCTCCTCCTGAGTAGCCACTCCTGCCTTTTGGCAGCCCTGCATGCTCAAGCATTGAGGAGAGGCTTCTCCACTTCGCTCTCTCCACTTGAAGGAGCCTCTGGAGGTTCTGAAGGCCCAGGCTGAGTCTCTGGCTCTGGCATCACATCCTCGTCAGCCTCCTCGCTGTCCGACGTGAGCTGCTCAGGCTGCTGGTGTGACCCCACACCAGCCTCCTCGTCATCGGGATCAGCCATGATCCGTGCAGGCCGCTGGCGGGCCACAACACTATCGCTCACCGCAGGGCCCTTCCCCCGAGTCTGTTGATCTGGATGCGGTCGGGATGGAAACTGCTCGTGGAAGATGCGAACCAGGTCCGGAGCATGAATAGAGGCCACATCCTCCCATGTGAAGTCCCTCTGGCCCATACCCCTTCCACTCAATGAGGTATTGAAACTGACTCTTCAACCAGCAAGAGTCTCGAATACTCGCCACCTCGTACTCCAGCGATCCCTCCCTATCACGGGGCGCGGGCGGAGAATGGTCCAGTTGATGGAGGGAAAAAATAGGCCGTTCGGGAACCAGGAGGGATCGGTGAAACACCGGGTGGATTCTCAAAGACCGAGGCAGGTTCAGGCAGTAGGCCACAGGATTGATGACTGCCTCTACCGGGAAAGGTCCAATGAACCGATGGTCCAGTTTTCTCACTGGCTGGTCTGAGGGGAGATGCTTTGTTGACAACCACACATGATCCCCAACAGCCAACGGGGGTGTGGCTCAACGAGAGCGGTCTGCGACCCTTTTGTAATCGTCCTTGGCTTTGTTGAGGTACCCCTTCACCAGCTGATGCACGGCCTGGAGCTCAGCCAAGAAGTCATCTGCTGCTGGAACTGGGAAGTCCAGGGGCGTGAGTGGGAAGAAGCATGGGTGATAGCCCAGGTTGGCTAAGAAAGGGGTGGTCTGGGTGGAGGTGTGCTGGGAATTATTGAACTCAAACTCCACAACTGCTAGGTACTCTGTCCAATTGTCCTGTTGTTGATTGACAAAGCAGCGCAGGTATTGCTCTAAGATCCCAATGAACTTTTCAGTCCCGCCATCAGTTTCAGGGTGATGAGCTGAGGATAAGCAGATCTTAACATCCAGGGCTGACATTACCCCTTTCCAGAACTGGGCAGTGAACTGGGTCCCTCTGTCTGACACGACCTGATCCGGTAGTCCATGGAGCTGGAAGACATGCTGGATGAACATGTGGGCAGTGGTGTGAGCTGTCGGCGGTCCCCGACAGGGTACAAAGTGTGCCATGGGGGCAAGTCCATGAGAAAGTCCATCGAGATGACACCCCCACAGTCTCTCGGGTGTTGACAAGGGCTGAAGTAGTCCTGGGGGAGTGCCTGTGGCCAACTTGGCCTGTCGACAACGAACGCAAGAGGTCACATAGGACTGCACACCAGAAAGTCTGCGACACCAGATTCAGAGTCTTGAACAAACTGAAATGCCCCGCCACAGGGTTGTCGTGGCACTGGGTCAAAATGAGACCCCTAAGTGGCCCCGATGGAACATAAAGCCTCTCCCGGTACCTCCAAAGGTCGTCGGTAAATGTCCAGGGAGAGTCGGGCCCTACCTCCTGCTTCCGAAGGTCGATGAAGGCATCCTGCTGCTGCGCCTCCCGGATCTGACCCCGTAGGTCGACAGGTTCCTGGATGGCAGTGAATGACTCGACGGGAAGAATCATCCAAGGTGGAAGCGGGTCCTTGGCTTGGGCATAGTTGGGCTTCCTGGAGAGTGTATCTGCCCGCAGATTCCGCCCACTCGGAATGTAGGTGACTTTAAAATTAAAACGGGTAAAGAAGAAGGACCACTGGATCTGGTGTTGATTGAGCTTCCACGCGGTCTGCAGAAACTCCAGATTCTTGTGGTCCATCCGGACTTCCACCTGATGTCGGGCCCCCTCGAGGTGATGTCTCCAGGTCTCGAACACAGTCTTAATGGCCAGGAGCTCTTTTTCCCAGATGGTATAGTTGCGCTCGGAAGGATTCAACTTCTGGGAGTAGAAAGCGCATGGGAAAAGAGTACCGCCATCCATGCGAGCCTGGAGTAACACCGCGCCGATTGCGATATCCGACGCGTCCGTCTCGACCACGAACGGACGCTGTGGGTCAGGATGCTTGAGGATTGGCTTGGACATGAAGACATGCTTTAAGGCCAAGAAAGCATGCTGCTTGGGGTTGCCCCACAGGAACAGAACTTTCTTTTGAAAGAGTTGGGTGAGGGGTGGGGTCAGAGTGGCAAAGCTGGGGATGAAGGTCTGGTAATAGTTGGCAAACCCGAGGAGTCGCTGAACATCTTTTACCTGACGGGGAGGTTGCCAACTTCTCAAAGCCTCAACCTTGTTCCGATCCATCGCGATGCCCTCGGGAGAAATGCGATGGCCCAAGAAGTCGATGGTAGACTGGAAGAACTAGCACTTCTCCAGCTTGGCGTACAACTGGTGTTCACAGAGCCATTGCAAGACCAAGCGGAGATGTTGAAGATGGTTTTTCCGGGATGTGGAGTAAATCAGAATGTTGTTGAGGTACACCACCATGAACTGATCCATGCTGGAAGACAACGGGAGCGTTGGTTAGTCCAAACGGCATGACCGTATATGCAATATGGCCATACCTGGAGCCAAACGCTGTCTTCCACTCATCCTCTTCTCGGACCTGAACCAGATTGTAGGCGTCGCGCAGGTCCAGCTTGGTAAACACGGTAGCCCCCCCGGAGTTCAGGGATCAAGGGCAGAGGGTACCGGTTCCACACCATGATGGCATTCAGCTTCCAGTAGTCACAGCACAGACACAAGTCTCCAGTTTTCTTCTTGACAAAGAGGACCGGAGTGGACAAAGGCGATGACGAGGGCTGGACAAAACCCCGGGCCAGGTTTTTGTCCACAAATTCCCTTAATGCCACCAATTCAGGGTCTGACATCGAGTATAACCTCCCCACAGGGAGCGGTGTATCCAGGATTAAGTCAATGGGACAATCATATGGCCAGTGTGGGGGCAACTGGTCCGCTTCTTTCTCACTAAAGACATCCGAGAGGTTGGCCGGCAAAGAGACCGCAGGTGGACCCTGCACCTGGCCTGCACAAACTTGGCAGTTATGATCCACACACTGCAGGCTCGGGAACGACATGAAATTCTGGGACCAAAGAATGTGTGGATCATGGGTCCGAAGCCAAGCCAGGCCCAAAACTAAGGGGAAATGCAGTCCAGACGTGACGTAAAATTGGATAGCCTCCTCATGCTTACTAATGGTCAGGCGCATGGGCTGAGTGGAGGCCTTAATCAGCCCGGACAGAAGCACCCGACCATTGATGGTCTCCACAACCACGGAAGGATCCACGGGACATAGGGGAACAGCAAAATGAGTGGCGAATGCCTCATCCATGAAGTTGGTCGTCACACCGGAGTCCACCAAAGCATGAGCTGGGATCCCTTGTGGGTTGTCGGCAAGGAAGATCTTAGTGTTGAGAATCAAATGGCGAGGGGGTCCAGAGTCCACTTCCGCAGGGTATGAGTCTGTGTTGGTACGTGCCCGACCCCGGGTCTCCCCTAGATCAGGCTCCGCCCATTTCCCGACAGGTTAAGCATGGGCTGTGGTACGGGACCAGGAGCTGGTGGGCTGCATCATTTCTTGGCGCAACAGGCAGCGAAGTGTCCAGGCTCCCCACAATATAAACACAACCCCCCTGCCAGGCGTCTGTCCTTCTCAGCTCTGGACAGGCAGGGTCTGGCTGCACCAATCTCCATGGGCTCCTTCCTTGGAGCCGGAGCCTCAGATACAACTGGGGCCACACGGGGTTCCGGAGGGGCACGACGCAAGGGCTGACACTGTAACCTTGCATTTATCCTGAGGCACAGGTGACACAGCGCGTTCAGAGTCGGAGGAATGTCCACTCTGTCTAACTCGTTCTGCAATGCGTCTGACAAACCCTCCTGGAAGGCATCCATAAGTTCTGCCTCGTTCCATGCTGAGTCCTGGCTTATCAAATGGAACTCACTGATGTATTCCTGAAGAGGCAGCCGGCCTTGCTTCAAGGCCTTCAGACATCTGGAGGAGGTTTGGGTTTTAATAGGGTCCTCATAGATCAGCCGCAGGTGCTCACAAAACCCCCAAAAGTCATTGAGCAACGGGATGTTCTGAACCAACAAGAGCGTGGCCCAACGAGCTGCCGAGCCAGAGAGCAAGCTGATAATAAACCCGACTCTATTTCGGTTCTGCGGAAAGTCTTCAGCTCGCAAGCTCATAAACAGCTGGTATTGTCCAAAGAAAGCCGAAAACATTTCCACATTACCGGCAAATTTATCAGGCACAGCTACCAGGCAGTTTCTCTGAGGAGGTGGAGGAGGCGGAGGGGGTGGAGGAGAAGAAGAAGCCATTTGGCTTTGAAGTGGAGCCAACTGAGCAGCCATCAAAGTTAACTGCTGCCGAAGCTTCACATTCTCTTCATGCAGCTGCTCCATCGTCTTCAAAGCTGTGGTGTGTGTTTTTTAGGCTGGAAACAAACTGTTCTGTCCCAGGTCTGGATTCCCAAGGATTGTGACACACACCAACGGTCCTTATCAAAGTACCAAGAATAAATGTACCAAGAATAAACAAAGTCTGGCAAAGGTTGGCAACCAGCCCAGAAAACAAGATACGATAAGACACTCACTCTCCAAAATGCTCTGTAATAATTACATGTTGTTTAAAGCAAGAAATTACTAACTGTGTGAGACTTAAATAGGCTAAGGGAGTGGCCAATTATCCTCAAACCTTACTCTCAAGGAGACCTCCTCCTCCTGAGTAGCCACTGCTGGCTTTTGGCAGCCCTGCATGCTTGAACATTGAGGAGAGGCTCCTCCACTACGTTCTCTCCACTTGAAGGAGCCTCTGGAGGTTCTGAAGGCCCAGGCTGAGTCTCTGCCTCTGGCACCACATCCTCTTCAGCCTCCTTGCTGTCTGACGTGAGCGCCGGCTGTGCAGGCTGCTGGTGCAACCCCACACCAGCCTCCTCGTCGTCGGGATCAGCCACGATCCGCACAGGCCGCTGGCGGGCCACAACAGAAAGAAAGCTCTGCAATTGTTTTCTGGTCCTCGGTGCTTGCCGCTCTATGACTGCCTCAACCTTCTTTGGCTCCATCTCTATCCCCTCACCGGTTATCCAGAATCCTAGGTAATCTATTTCTGTGCGATGAAATTCACATTTTGAGAGTTTCATATACAGCTGGGCTTCTAAATTTTGTCAGCACTTGTCTGACCAGCCGGGTGTGTTCTTCCAGAGTGTTTGTATAAATCAAAATGTCATCTAGGTATACCAGGACTCCTCGATACAAATATTCATGCAAGACCTCATTAATGAGTTGCATGAATACGGCCGGAGCACCCTGTAGCCCAAACGGCATTACCTGGAATTGGTAACTCCCCAGGGGACAAAAAAATGTGGTCTTCCATTCATCCCCTGGTTGGATATGCACCCGATAATATGCTTCACATAAATCAAGTTTCGTGAAGATTTTACCAGTCACCAAAGTAGTTAACAGATCTGTCATAAGCGGTAGTGGATATAGTGGTTCTACACATACAGCGTTAAGGCCCCGATAATTGACACACAGATGCAGGCCTCCATCTTTTTTTTCTTGGAATAGTACTAGAGCCGCCATATGTGATCTAGTAGGCCGAATGAACACCCTAGCTAGATTTTTATCAATATACTTCCGTAACTCCATAAGTTCCCTTGGGGTCATCAAATACATACAGGGTTTCAGTAATTTGGCTCCAGGTATCAGTTCAATGGCGCAATCAGTATCATGATGAGGCAGTAAGGCCTTGCATTCATCTTTACTAAAGACTTGAGCCAGATCCTTGTACATATCGGGGTAGCCACGTTCGGGTGCTGGTAATGTCATTTCCCCTCCCAAACCTCTATGTTGGAGCCGTACATATGGTTCTGGGCCCACTGGTAGCCTCAGTCTATGAAATCCACCCTCCCACCAGATGGTTGTCACGCCAAGCAAGACCCAAGATAACTGGTTCGATCATCTGGGTTATTACCACAAATCTAATATGCTCCCAATGATCCCCTATTTTCAGATGAACCAGTTCAGTCACATGTGTAGCTGGTTGACCCCCCCCAAAGTCGACCCATCCATTTGTTCAAATGTGATGGGCTTTTGCAATTTTACTATGCGTAACCCTAACTCCTCCACTATTGAGCGACGGATGAGACACCGGGTGCAACCGGAGTCTATTAATGCCCCTTGGTCACTTTCCTTTCCTGTACCTGGGTGTCTGTGGGTTATCGGGATTATGAAAAGACGTATTGCTTTGCTTACCATTGGGTCTTGGACATCCACCTCTTCGTCACTCATCCTAGAATTCTCAGGAACACGAGCTGTCCCGGGAGTGCTCCCAACGTCTGCATGTGTAGTTGTATTGACCAGTGATGTTTGGGTCATGACCCTGGAACGTTCTGGGGTTCTCGGGGATCTGTCCTTTGACATACCCCCAGAGCCTGATGCCCTTGGAGTAGATATATGAGGAGGCAGCAGGGGACACTCAGCTGCCCTGTGGCCCTCTTGATTACAACGATAGCAGCGGAACGGCCTCCTAGGTTGGTCAATGTTTCCAGATCCAGGAGGTAGGAAGGGCCTCACTGTGTTCCGGTCAACAAATTGTTGTACCCCCCCTCGCCGTGGTTGACCCAGACCCACGGTCCGTGTCCTAAATTCCCATAAACCGACATCCAATTCCACTGCCGCTTTACATCAATCAGCTAACCGAGGTGCCAGTCCCCAGTATACACAGGCCTGTCTAATCTCCCTATCTAGGCCCATATGAAATTGGTGTATTAAGAGTCTTTCAGGCTATGATCTCAGCCTCCCGGCCAATTTCCTGAATTCCTTTACATACTCCTTAGCTGGCCTTCCCCGTTGCTTTAGGGCTATTAATTCCCCTTCGGTTATTTGAGTTCGGGTTTCATCTTTGAATCGACTGTGTAACGCCTCTAGGAATAAGCCAAGATTCATTAACTCATGGGTGTAGTCACTGTGTAAATCAGCCACCTAATCTGCTGCCTCACCCGTAAGTACCGCCGTGATCAACAACCATTGATCACTGAGATGGATATAGGTGGCCGTAAAGGTCCATATGCCTAATTACCTGCCTCAAAAACAGAGCCACCTTCTCCGGAGCTCCATTGAATGTAGCCTGCACAGGAGGGAGCACTCAAGGGGACTGTGGGTTCCACAGTCCTGGGGCCCATATGGGCAAGGGATCCATAGTCCGGCCCATGGCTGACCCATCATGGGCCCCGCTAGTTTGTCCCTGATACCATCTATTACCAGGACCCCCCATGTCCCTCTTTCTTGTTTGCCCAACTCACGTATTGCCTCCCCCAGGGATGATGCAGAAACCACAGGGACCTGGTGCTCTTCCCCCCTTGACCGGCTCTGTATCAAGTCTGGTCTTGGTCTAAATTTGGGACTAGCTAAATGAAGTCTGCTCTCAGACCCACCCCCTGGGATAGCCCCGCCCTGCCAGGTGACTGAAGGATCTAGGCCAGGTGCCCACGGTTGCCATGAGGGCGCGTCCCAAAAGCTTGCCTCCCTGAACCTCTCTTGTAATATGTCCATGGTGGTTGCTCCAGGCCCCGTGGAGTAACTTCACTCTCCATCTTTGTCCTTGGCCCATTGCCATTCCCTCCATCCCTGAAACTGGGCTCCTGAGGGTGGCGGCGTCTGCACCCTAGGGCCTGCCTTCCCTTCAATGCCAAACTGTGCCACCAATGTACAGAGGTAGATTGGGATATCCCTGCCCCTTGGGTGTCCTGGTCTTCCACCCCTTCCTCTTTATGCTTTTCCCATTGTTTTGGACGAACTACGGGCTGTTCACCTTCGGCTGGCATCTCTTCCGCCTTGTCCTCTTCCTCTTCTGCAAACGTTGGCTCCGACAATTGCACCCCATTTGAGGTGCCCTCCGCCATGGTCCGCTGTGTCATTGCTCACTATACAGTAGAAAAAGGAGGAGCGCCGACTTTCTCTCAGCTCTGCTAGGCTGCCAATGCAGAATCACAGGGCCTCAGATAGCTCAACAGGCTAAATAGCCTGTTATTAACATTCAGCTGTCTGCAATTATTGCAAGTTCAAGGCTCAAGGTTGACTCAGCCTTCCATCCTTTCTAAGGTAGGTAAATTGAGGACCCAGTTTGTGGGGGCAATAAGCTGACTTTGTATAAAAAAAATATACAAAAGTATGAAGGCTATTGCTTAACGCATTGTAAGCCACCCTGAGTCTCCAGAGAAGGGCGGCATATAAATCTAATTAAAAAAAAAAAAACAGGGAACACACAGCCTGAGCTCAGTGAATCAATCCTGATTTATTTTCTGGTTACACGACAGCTCCTAGTCGACACTGGATTGCTAATGCATCTAAAGTTGGTGCTGAGAGCATCCGCTACTCAGCGCCTTTTTATCGGTCCACTCTGTCGTAAGGGTGGGTGTGTCCCTGTAATCATGTCCAGCTGGAGGGCGGTTTAGTTTGTATCTGCCGCCAGTGGGATCGGCCTGGTCGCAGGATTGTGATGTCACTGTTTCTCATCGGCTCCGTGATGTTCGCTATTCTCGATCCCCACACAACCTCTCTATGCTCAGCACCAGTGATGGATAGCCCTATTCGTGGAACCTAACCCCCTTTACCATCACCTGTGCCCGTGTTCATCCTTCCCCCCTCCCCTCATCTGGGTAGTCTGTCATTGACGTCCTTCCGTGTGGTGTCGAGGGTTACTTGACACTCAACAGGTAGAACTGCAGTCAGAATAGCTTGCCTGCATTTTTTGTTTTCCTTTGAAAAATCTTAAAATTTGCCTGGTGAGTTTTCATGAGTACAAAGTCATATATCATGTTAGTAATTAAGATGGGTTCTTCTTTTGCTTAATATGGTAAGCATGACTCAGCACAGGACCTCTTTCCTCCCACTTCCTTACACGGAGAAAATTTTACTGTATTTTACAGATCATAGGTCCCCTCCACTAAAAATATTAGAGATTGCTACTGTATTTATTCAGATAAACTGCCTCCTTGAAAATAATATGTAAAAGTCTGTGCTGACCAATTGGCCCCCATCTTCACCCGAATCTTCAATAAATCACTAAAGATGTGCTATGTTCCTTCTTGCTTCAAACACTCCACTATCATCCCAGTGCTGAAGAAGCCCTCCATCAAGGAACTGAATGACTACAGACCAGTTGCTCTAACATCTGTAGTTATGAAAGCCTTTGAAAGGCTAGTGATGTCCCACCTGAAAACCATGACGGATCCGCTGTTAGATCCACCTGCAATTTGCATACCGAGCAAATAGATCAACAGATGATGCTGTTAATATGGTTCTGCACTACATCCTACAACATCTTGACTCTCCAAAGACCTATGCAAGGGTCCTCTTTGTAGACTTTAGTTCAGCATTCAATACCATCATACCAGACATTCTTCTAACTAAACTAAATCAGCTAGTGGTACCTGAACACACTTGTAAGTGGATCATAAACTTCCTAACAGACAGAAAGCAGCAGGTGAAGCTAAGCAGAATCACATCAGATACCTGTACAATTAGCACAGGGGGCCCCCAAGGCTGTGTGCTCTCCCCACTTCTCTTCTCTCTGTATACCAATGACTGCATCTCTAACAATCCATCTGTTAAACTACTGAAGTTCACAGATGACACAACAGTGATCGGTCTCATTCAAGACAATGATGAATCCACATACAGACGGGAGGTTGAACAACTAGCCTTGTGGTGCGACCAGAACAATCTGGAACTGAACACACTCAAAACTGTAGAAATGGTGGTAGACTTTAGGAGAAACCCTTCCATACATCCACCTGTCACAATACTAGACAACACAGTATCAACAGTAGAGACCTTCAAATTTCTAGGTTCTACCATATCGGAAGATCTAAAATGGATAGCTAACATCAAAAACATCATCAAAAAAGCACAACAAAGAATGTTCTTTCTGTGCCAACTCAAAAAGCTCAAACTGCCCAAGGAGCTGCTGATCCAGTTCTACAGAGGAATTATTGAGTCTGTCATCTGCACCTCTATAACTGTCTGGTTTGGTTCTGCAACCCAAAAGACAGACACAGATTTCAGAGGATAATTAGAACTGCAGAAAAAACAATTGCTACCAACCTGCCTTCCATTGAGTAGCGGTATACTGCACAAGTCAAAAAGAGGGCTGTGAAAATATTTACAGACCCCTCAAATCCTGGACATAAACTGTTTCAACTCCTACCCTCAAAACGATGCTATAGAGCACTGCACACCAGAACAACTAGACACAAGAACAGTTTTTTCCCGAACGCCATCACTCTGCTAAACAAATAATTCCCTCAACACTGTCAAACTATTCACTAAGGCTGCACTACTATTACTATTAGTCTTCTCATCATTCCTATCACCCATCTCCTCCCACTTATGACTGCATGAATGTAACTTTGTTGCTTGTATCCTTGCGATTTATATTGATATTGTTTCCTAGTATGATTTGATTGCTTATTGTACTGTATGACTGTCACTAAGTGTTGTATCTTTTTATTCTCGATGAATGAATTTTATTCTCCTTATGTACACTGAAAGCATATACACCAAAGACAAATTCCTTGTGTGTCCAATCACACTTGGCCAATAAAGAATTCTGTTCTATTCTTTTCTAAAACGCTGCCATGAGAGTACCAGTCAGTGGTGGGTTGCCCATGGTTTGCACCGGTTCTATAGAAGTAGTAAAACCGGCGGTAGTAAAACTGGCAGGAGGCTGTGCCCACCAACCCCGATGTCATCAAAATGCTTCTGTGATGCGCAGAAGCTTCTGTGCTTGTGCGCAGCCCCACTGCAAATTGGTAAGTAGAACCCACCCCTGGTACCAGTACTGTATTTCAGAAAATAAAATGAAAAGTATTAAAATGAAGACTCACAGGAATAGGATCATCACAAAGTGGGAGAGGGAAGCTGGCTTGCTAAGTTGATGGTGGAATAGAATATATCTGGATAGTGTGAGTTTTGGTTTAGTCAATAAACCAATAATGCATAGATATACACAATTGCATCCAGACAAACCACATAATGGTTTACTGCTGTTGGAAGAAATTTCCCAGCTGGGACACACCACAGACGCTGAGAAGAAATGGATGCAGAAGGCAGCTGCCAGAAAGGAGAATTCTTTTAACGTAGGAAGGCAAGAAGCAGATGTAAAACAGCTCAAGCGTTCCTGACAAGCAAGCACTTTGGGAGTGTGAATCTTGGCCTTTTATGTTTAATTCCCCTTTGGAGCTCCTGCAGCTTGATGGGTTTTGTTGAGTTTCTGATTGCCCTGGGTTTTGTTTTCCTGTTTTTCTGGGTTAATCCTCTTCCAGGACCTTTGTGTTTTCTTGTCCTAAGGGTTAATCCTGTCAGGGGGCAGGAAGAGGGAGTTTTGGTTTACCTTGGAGAGTTTATTTTTAGCCTGATTCCCCTTATCTTAATGGCTCTACTTAAGTGTTTCTGTTACTTTTGTAATAGCCATTAGCACCCTGCTCTGAGTTTTCCTTTCAGCTGGTGCTTCTTGGTTTTCTTAAAGGAGGAAGGGCTGGCTTGAGTCTCTTGGCACTGCTTTCTGAGTTTTCTGGTGCTGTGTGGTTTCTGGCACTGTCCTTTTGGGGTATACTTCCCACACTGCCATGTGTGATTACAGCCAGACAACCTTGTTTTGTAGTGTGATGTTTCAGGGTTGCATCCTCAGGGATGAACAAGAGTGGGGAATCTCCCTTAAAATAATAGCATGAAGTTAGCTGTTGGAAACTTACTTTTAACAACATCTTGCTTGATGAAAAGATCTAGAGGGCTCAAAATGTGTACCATTAAGGTCTTCCCTTAATATGGTTCTGGAGTTTTTTCTTATGACTTACTGTGTTTCCCTGAAAATAAGACAGGATCTTATTTTCTTTTGACCCCCAAATAAGGGCTTGGCCTTATTATTGGGGGTCTTATTATTTTGGGGGTACAGGAGGTGGCAATAAAGTAGAGCAGGATCTGATAGATGACCACTGGATAACTTTCTATTCATTATATTCTAAAAGCAACTATATTCTGAAAGCAGGATATGCATCCGGTTAGAGAATGTACAAACTCAGCTTAAAATCCTTTGATACTGTAAGAGGCCCCTAACCTGTCAGAAGATAAGGAGCATTCTAATGACATATAGCTAAAGGTGGTTAGGCCAAGGATAGCCACCTGGGCTGGAAGTAGTTTATCAACAGAAGAATTCATGCTTCAGTAATTTACAGAAGAATTATGATTGTTTGGCAAGGAAAATGTAAAACTTTAGTAATTAGGAAATGTCAATTAAATATAACAAATGTATGTTAACCATATACGGAAAGTTGCTGTGTTAGCAGAATCCTTTGTTTAGAAGAGTATAAGAATTGTCATGTAATCACTGTCTCCTCATTCAGAACTCAGATGGGAATCAAGTTCTGGATCTTGCGCAATAAACCTGACTCTGTCTGACCCAATGGGATGTCTCTTATATCCTTTCTTCCATAACAATTTTGGCACCCGGCAGATGGGACTTTAAGAGGCAGAGATTATTGTCTATCCAGGCGTGCTGCCCCGGCAAGAAGCAATATCTTCCCAGACGAAGGTTCACCAGCCGGCTATCCAGACTCCATTGAAGTCTACAGAATTTTTCACTGGGAGGATTGCCGTATGCTCGCTGGAGACGCAGTTCAGCCAAGGACCCACAAAAGGGCAGACCAGACTCAGAAATCTCCACGGATGGCCAGGAACAACGCCTGAAGGCAAGTATAAATGTAAACAGGGGAAACCTGCCTATTTTGAGGCAGAAGAGGGGGCCTGATCACCCCCCTAGGAGACAAGGTGGCGTCCTAAAGTCTCTTGTTAGGATTGTGTGAACAGAGAACCTGATGAAAGTCAAAGTAAACAGAGTAAAAAGTGAGAAGTTCAAAAAAAATGTGTGTGATCTTATGTGTGGTAAGAGAGGGGAACTGCTGCAGTGTTGTAGGCATTCTGATGGATTGCCATTCTTAAGGTGCTGGGAAGCTCTGGAAGAACTAGGAATGGAGAAGAAATTGTTTACTGTTCTTCCCACCCAGGGTTTAGCAGGTAATAAAAAAAGTAAAGCCTGTCTAAATGGGAAGACAATTTGAATTGATTAATTTGATGTGAATCCTGTTGAAAATTATTTTGTTGATGTGCATCTATAATGATAGTGTGTAGAACTGAATGGGATTGAATTGATTGTAATATGTCTGGTCAGCCTGCAAATTAAGTGAACATCTTGGCTTGGAGCTGTGGGAAACAGAAAGTAGTTAGGGCCCACAATCATATTTATGTTTTAAACTGCTCTCTGAGTTTCCCACTCCTTTAAGAATAAGCTATAGACTGCCCAAGGAAATAAAATTAAAACAAAAAAACAACCTCCACAGGTCTGGAAATGTTTGATGGTATGTGTGTGTATGTGTATGTATGTAATCATTTCCAAACCTGCAAGGAGGATGAGACACAAAATTATTTAGAAAATGGAGCTTATTGGCTTGTGAAAAAGCTCCCTGAAATAATTGTAATGATTGGTTTGCATGAAGTGGGATTTTTGCATGTGAAAATGGTGTACACAAGCAGTTTGATTGCAGCACAAATGTGAGTGTGTTGAGGGTAAAAGTTGGTGTTAAAATAGAATAATGAAATTGGATAAAAATGATATAAAACGGGGTCAGTCTAGATGATCTCTGAAGGACCCCTTTCTTTAGTATTGGGTTCAAAAGGTAAAACCACAGAAATAACTAACCTTTCTCAGCTGTCAAGCTCAGGAAACATTATCAGGAGTAAAATATCACACTTAGCCAAACAGAGGCAACCACAGACCTAATGGCAGGAACCTAGATGAGGTTTGCAAGAACACCTGTGTTCCTCTTAAAGAGGGAATACACATTAGTACACTTGTAGGAATTAGTAGCAAGGGAAATGGGGTGGGGTGGGTTTGTTGCGATGGGTTGTCAGAAATGTAACCAATCATAAGATGTTAAAAGTATGTATTTAACTTACTGCATCATAATCTTTTGGGATTCAGTGTTTTTGCTTTTTGTGTTGCACTGAATCTGCACAATAAACCTCTCTGATCACTCACGGAAATCTTGTGAGTCTTAATTTCTATAACATTCATGGCGACTACCATGAAGGGACTCACAGGAAGGAGCCATTGACTCTCCTGGCAGATTTAGTCCGGCACAGCCCTCGCTGTGGTCTGGCTGATCTACCAGGCTGGCCAACCCTCCATTGAAGGGTTTGGTACATCTACTGCCACAGCGGGGTCCTAGTGCCTGAACTCAAAATCACGCCAAGGATCCTCAGGGTGACAGACCGGTTGCTGAGTGGATGTCCAGGACCAAAAGACCTGCAGGCAAATATGGAATAGGACTGTACCCAATCTGTAGGATTGGAAGCGGGGAAGGAACATCCTCGACTGGACAGGTTGGCGTGCCTAAAGTCCAGATAGGTAGGAAACTGTGTGGGTTGGTTAAACGGTTGCAGATCTCGAAGGTAGCCGTTGGAAAAATCCGGTACCCCGAGTCGGCCGTAGTGCTTCCTTAGAATGGGTGGTAGTAGTAGCAAAAGAGGTGTCTCACGGACACCCCTGCAATGCATGCTAGACAACTTCAAGTAGGATTCCTGAGAGATTATGGAGACCCCCAATGTGACCCTGATACACTACGGACATTTTGCTGTAATAAGTGGTCTACCTTCGGCGTGAGATAGCCAGAGGAAGGGTCTTTGGACCCAGGGCTCATTTCGAGAGTTCACCAGAAAGTAACAGGGGATGGACATTGGGACCAGTATCCATATATTGATCAGTGGAAGACTAACATAAAAGAGAGACCACCTTGATTAATCAAATGTCAGGCAGAGTTTGCTAGAGTCTGTTTGACGAAATCTAAAAGAGAGGAGAGAAAGAAAACCTTATGCAATAAAAGCTGAACCGGTTCTTGTACCACCAAAAAGAGAGAACCTGATGAAACCTCAATCAAAGAAGAAAATAAGGAGAAGTGCTTCATGGTCTTCAGCAAGCTCTGAAGACTCTGTGTCAAACCATACTAGAAGTAAAAGAAAGGCCCAGGGTGAAACTATTGCCCCTTCTAGAGAAATAATTGTACCAGGAATGAATGCCCAGGGACAGTCTCAAAATGTTCCTGCACTTCAATACGTCCCGTTTACAACCACTGACTTGTTGAATTGGCAACAGCATTATGGGCCATTCTCAGAAAAACCTCAAGAAATCATTGATTTGATGGCTACCATAATAGAAAGTTGAGAAGCCCCACCATACAGTAAGATGATTCAGACGTTGGGGCTGACCAAAAAAGATTTATGCTGCAGTGTTATAAAGATTCTGATGATTTACCATTCTTAAAAGAACAAGAGATCTCTGTAAGAACTAAGAATAGAGGAGAAAATTGTTACTGTTCTTCCCACCCGGGGTTTAGCAGGTAATAAAAAGAAAAGCCTGTCTAAATGGGAAGACTCAGATAAATTAAATTGATTAAATTTGATATGATTTCTGTAAAAATAATAATAATAATAATTGTTAAGATCTGTGCGTTCCCTAATTCAACTAAAATTTACGGCGGGAATGACTAGTGTGTATGTCTAAAGTCTTTGTGTACCTTCAAAGTAACTGCAATTGCCTGATCTCTAGAGATATGAATTTTACTAGCTACAATGCTGATGTGTGGTTGCTGTTTTTCAAACTTGACCACAAACTATCTACCCCCTCCTTTTTCTACTTCTGCAATGCTTTCCTCACCCACCAAGAGGGGAGGGGACCTCATTCTCATGCCTTTAGCCCTGCATGGAAGACTCTGATCTTTAAAAGCAGAGCTAGAGAGATTAAGGAAATCAACTTTTATTCAGTTATAAAGAATTATCAACATTGGAAACATGATTTTTTTTAAAAAAAGACACAAAATAAATATTGAAAATCTTAAAGATAATATGATTATGCAAGCTAAACAGATGATTTGCAAAATGAAATGAACAAGAAAAATTAGAAGCTATGCAATTCAAAAATGACATCTTTTTTTTTATTGGAAAAGTTTTACAAATACAAATTTTTCATTTTTCTCTCCCCCCAATTTCCCCCCCACCCCCAATCCCGTATCCCCCCCCATCCCTCCCTTGGCTTCCCTTACAAAAGATATTATTTTATACAGTCTACAAATATTAGACAAAAAGAATACGGTGAAATCCGAATAAAATAACATATCAAATCCCATTATTAATAACAAAATTTTTCTAAAAATAACATCCAAATAATAATAATAATTACCTTGAGTTATCAATCAACATAATTCAAATTCTACAAATATTAAACACAAAGGAGGAGAAATCCAAATAAAACATATCAAACCTTTCTCTCATCTGATCTACCCCCCCTATCAGTAATAAAATTTTTCAGTCTACAAGTATTATAATGATTAAATCAAAATAAAAGATATCAAACATTTCTCTAATCTAATAATAATAATTATTTACTTTTATCGATCCCCCAATATATAATAATAATAAAATATAATGTAATATATAATAAAATCACATATATCAAATAAGATTCTGTATCAATATGTCAATCTCTATTCTAATTTTAATTACCTCCACTTACTCTTTCCATTGTATGCTGTAAGCCCTCTGCACAACTTAACCTTCTTCAAATAAATACTAACTGGTACTTTTTTGTTTGATATTTATTCTGCACATAATCTATCCATTTCTTCCATTCCCTGACAAAAGTTTCTTGAGTCCTATCTTTCAAATAGGCCGAAATCTTTGCCATTTCTGCAAAACTAGCCATTTTCAAAGTCCATTCTTCAATAGTAGGTAAAAAGTCTTTTTTCCAATATTGCCCAATAAGTAATCTGGCTGCAGTAATCATATATAATATCAATCTTGTTTCGTTCATTGGAAAATCCTTAACTATACCCAATAAAAACAGTTGCGGAGAAAATTGAAGCTTCTTCTTCAAAACATTCTGCATTACCCACCAGAGTTTAATCCAAAAAGCTTTCACTTTTCTGCAAGTCCACCATATGTGATAATATGTAGCATCTAAACAGTCACATCTCCAGCATCTTGGTTGAACGTTAGGGTACATACATGACAGTTTCTTAGGATCTAAATGCCACCTATAAAACATTTTATAAAAATTTTCCCTCAAATTCTGAGCCTGAGTAAATTTAACATTCTGAACCCATATCTTTTCCCATGTTTCCAACATAACTGGTTCTGCAAAGTTTTGTGCCCATTTTATCATACAATCTTTAACCAATTCACTCTCTGAATCTCTTTCTAACAATATATTATAAACCCTTTTAATATGCATCGGCCCTTTCTGTTTTATCTGCATCACCAAATCTTCTTCATGCAACATCAGACCAGTTTTTTGGTCTTCTCTCCATCTTGATTGAAGTTGACTATACTGTAACCAAGTTAAATCAATCCCTTCTTCCAACAGAGTTTTTAATGACTTCAAATTCCAGCTGCCCCCATCAGTAAAAAGTATCACTTTATATAAAATCCCCCCGAGTGACTTTATATTTGTAATATGCCCAAGATCCGACCACAAAGGTATTTTGTAATCCAATTTAGACTGGTGCTTCTTCCAAACTCTCATCAAGGAATTTCTGAGTATATGGCTTCTAAATACATTGTCCACTTTGTTTTCATAAAATAAGTATGCATGCCAACCAAATTCCAAATCGTGGCCTTCTATATTCAAAATTTCAGTCTTTGTTGTTCCAAACCACTCAGTCATTTGTGTCAACGCTGCTGCTTCATAGTATAATCGTAAGTTTGGAACTTTAAGGCCACCTCTCTCCCGGATATTCTGTATGATTTTCAGTTTTACTCTTGGTTTTCTCTCATTCCAAATAAATTTATTCAACCCTGATTGCCACTCAGTCAAGTTTTTATCACTTTCGAGCACCGGAATCATTTGAAACAAAAACAGAAATCTAGGTAGAACGTTCATCTTAACTGCTGCTATTCTGCCAAGTAGAGATAGTTGCAGTTTTTTCCAATTTTCCAAATCTTTTTGCACCTTTTGCCACAAAACTTCATAATTGTTTTGGAAGAGTTTTATATTTGAAGCTGCAACCTGCACTCCTAGATATTTCACCTTTGAAACTATTTCAAAGCCTGCCAACCTTTCCAATTCCTTCCTTTGGGCTTCCGACATATTTTTAACTATCATCTTAGTCTTTTTCTGATTCAGTCTGAATCCTGAGACCAAACCATATTCCTCTATAATGTGTTTCATCTGGATGATTGATTCCAAAGGATGTGTTAGGGTAACCATCAGATCATCTGCAAATGCCCTTACTCTATAGTCCTTTTGCCTTACAACTATTCCCCTCAAAGCGTTCGAGTCCCGTAATGAGTTCAACAAGACTTCTAAAGTTAAAATAAACAACAATGGGGATAGCGGACATCCTTGTCTTGTTCCCTTTTGTATATTAAAATTAGTTGTTAAACGCCCATTAATAATAATTTGCGCTGTTTGCTCTTGATAAATTGCTGATATCACCTGAACAAACTGGTCCCCAAAGTTCATTTTAGACAAAGTCTTCAATAGAAAGTTCCAATTAACCCGATCAAAGGCCTTTTCTGCATCCAAAAACACCAGCACTGCAGGGATCTGTTTACTTTTCTCAAGATGTTCCAATAAATCTATGAGTTGCCTTACATTATCCTTCATGTATCTGCCCTCTATGAATCCAGCTTGATCATGATGAATCACCTCTTGGATAACTGGCATCAATCTGTTGGCTAATACTTTTGCAAAGATTTTATAGTCCATATTCAAAAGAGAAATTGGTCTGAAATTTTCTGGTTTTGTAGAACCATCCTCCTTTGGTATCAGTGAGATAAAGGCCATCTTCCATGATGGGGGTATTTTACCCCTCTGTTGTATACTGCAGAATAAATCCTTAAGATGTTCAATCAATTCTGTTTGTAATGTTTTGTAATACACTGCTGTCAAACCATCCGTCCCAGGAGCATTGGCTGTTTTCAATTGTTTAATTGCAAGTATAATCTCTTCAGAAGTTATTCCTTGATTCATTCTTTCCTTTTGTGCAGTAGAAATTTTTGTAATTCTAGTCCCTTCAAGGTCTATAAGCTCATTTTTTATATTGTCTTTATGGTATAGTTTCGAGTAGTAGTCTAAAAAAGCTTGTTTTATTAAATTTTGTTGAAAAACTTCTTTCCCTCCATATTCAATAGTGTCAATAATACGAGAACATCGCTGTTTTCTCAATGTATATGCCAACCATCTGCCCGGTTTATTGGCATTACAAAATGTATTATGTTTTGCAAATTGTAAATTAGTTGCCGTTTGTTCTGCTATAAGCATTTGAAATTGGTCTTTCAGAAGTTTTATAGATTCTTGCAGTTTATTATCTTGCGGATTTTTAATATGTAGTTGTTCCTTTTCCTTTATCTCTAATTCTGTGGTAATTTAATCCCTGATTTTGCCAGGCTCTTCTTATCAACTTTGATATCAATCACCCCATTCCAATCTCCCATAATCATAATAGATTTATAATTCCATTGTAATATTTTAGCATATAATAATTTATAAAAATTTTCCTGCTGTTGGTTGGGGGCGTAAATTCCAATCAGTAGCAGTGGATCATTCTGTAAGTTTATTTAAATTGCAATGTATCTTCCATAATCGTCTGTTTCTATAATTTTAGCTGGTATTCTTTTAGAAATATACAACACTACTCCATTCTTTTTTTCCGGGCTTGAAGATGAAAAATGCGCTCCTAATTTAGAGTTTATCAAGTATTTTTGATCCTGAATTCTAATATGAGTTTCTTGCAGGCAAACAACATCATTATTAAATTGTTTCAAATAATGAAATATTTTCCTTCTTTTCTGTGGAGAATTCAGCCCGTTCACATTCCAGAATAGAAATTTAACTGTCATTTGGAGTTTCACGAAGTGAATCAACCATTTGCTGAAGTCTCTGTTCCAGAGCAGTAGTTTTCGGTCTGGCTCCTCCCATGGCTTCAGATTTCTGTGGTGTACCACTGGCCCCTTTCTCTTCTTGTGGTGTACTGGACCTCTGCTGTTTCTGCTTCTCTAACATTTGCTTCTCAGCTGCTCTAGTTATACGTTTATCTTTAGGTTCCTGCAGCAACAGTTCAAGGTCCATTGCCACCTCTCTTGTACCTCTAAGGGGCTTCTTTTTAATCTCTGGAAAGTCCATGAGAACATCATCTGAAAGACCACCTACTGCTCCTTGAGCTTCTTCTATTGCTCTTTGAGTTTCTAATTCCATCTGCTTGCAGTATTCCTCAGTCTCTCTTTCAGATTCTTTGTCTTTAACACCTTCCTCTATAGTTAACAACGTAGATGAACGTGGAGGTGTGGCAGTCCTTTTAAAAATATTATAATAGAAATGTTCCGCTTTTTCAATAGTGTTTAAACAGTATCTTTGATCTTCATATCTCAAAATTATACCAACTGGGGCATCCCATCTAAATGGAATCTGACATCTTTTCAATTCAGTCACCAAAAATCCAAAATCCTTTCTGTCTCTTAGCATCTTGGGTGGTAACTCTTTGTATACACCAATCTGATTTCCTTCTACCTGGATAGTGGCAAGGAAGGATTTCTGCAAAATATCATTCCTCAGTCTTCTGTCAGTAAAATAAACAACAACATCTCTAGGCAAATTCCTTTGTCTTGCCACACGTGAGTTCACCCTGTAAGCTTTGTCAATTCTGCTAAAAATTTGATCAGATTCTACCTTTAACAACCCAGCTAATGCCTCAGCACAGACTATTCTTAGATCTTCTCTGTTATTTTCTTTTATACCTCTCAGTCTTAGAGCGAACTCCATAGATCTGAATTGAATCATTGTCACCTCATTTTCAATTCTTTGTGTTCTGACATCAGCATTAAAATTTTTTTCTTCTGTAACTTTCATCTTAGATTCAACTTCTGTGCTAAGTTCTCCCACTTTTTTCTCAATTTCCACCACCGCATCTGAAAGACCAGAGACTACTTTAATTATATTTTGGTTCAGTTTATCATATTTTTCTTGTACCAACTCCTTAATTTCCTTTTGAGATCTTTCCATTGATCTTTCCATTTTTTCCACAACATTTCCCAAAGTCATAGCTATAAACTCCTTCAAATCCTCATTTCCAGTTCCCTGCTCGTGACTTTGAATCTGCGTGTGTGGCTTTTCTGGCTTTTCCTTTGTCTGATGGGTAGGGGAGCCCCCCTCTGATTTGGTTTGTTTCGAAGCCATACCTCCACACAGTCTTAGCTTTTCCAAAAAAGAGGATTTCCCTCCTTTTCCAGCTTTTCTCCCCAGTTTTGTGGAGGCAGAAATTAAATCTATCTTCTTAGAAGTTTAAAATTCCCAATTAAATGCTTTAAGCAGTCAGAGTCTCTCACTTTCACTTTTAACTCTCCCTTCTTCCATTTAAACCTGTCGCCATTTTAAGTTACTTTGTATCTCTTTCTCCCATTTGAATCCTTCTTTTAAAGAAAAAGTTAGCAGGAATACTTGCAGTATTAAGGTCCAGATTTCACCCTATTTTCCTTGCTGCAGACTTCTATTATTGTTGAAGGCGTTGCTCTCGCCGTCTTGCTCTGTCAAAACAGAGATCCTCTGCTGTCCGGAGCCCTGGCGAATTGAAAGGGGAGCCTTTTTTCCCTGAATCCTCCCCAGGACAAAGAACGAGCCTGGGGGCTCCTCAGGGGCTGTACCCCGTCTCGCCGGCTCTAGCTGTCCTTCCTTACGGAATGCAGGCTTTCCGAGCCGCCTCACAGCTGTTGAAGTGACTCTAACAAACAGCGAAGCCGGCGGTCATAAAAAGACTGTCTGGCAACAGCGGAGACGCCTCCCTCCCTCCAAAAATGACATCTTAATTAATAATAATGATGATGATGATAAGAAGAAGACATTAAACAAAAAGACTTGCTGAAATAAAAAGTAATCATAATTACCAAGAACTCCAAACAAATTATACTTCTCTTTTAAAAGTAAAAATTGGACTTAGAAGAGAGCAGGGGCAAATTTTGCTCTCAAGCAAGAAAAAAAGGGAAGAAGAGAAAAAAATAGTTCTTGTTTTGGCTAAGAAGATTGCCTGTAATAAAAAGTCCCAAGACAGCATGTTGAATCACCTTTGCAAGGTTTGTGTGTATGCTGTTTTAGACAAGTTGCTTCCCAAGCCTAGTGAGCTCAATCTGCATTGAAGAAAAACTACAGAAGCATTCTGTAAAGAAAGAACGGAAGCCATAGGCCTGGCTGCAATAAATGAGAGGCCTGAAGACTGAAGGGGACCAGGGCTCAGTCAAGCCCCCCCTGAACCCTTGGTCTGAATGGAAATAGGAGGCAATAATGTAACCTTCTTAGTAGACACAGGGGCATCTAAACAAAGCTGCTAGTTCCCTTTTCTAAAATATCCAAGGGGTTAATGGCTTCATAAATCGTTGTCCCATGCTGAAAACCCTGAAATATCCCTTAAATGGAAGAAATATAGATATGCCTGCGTGTCCAGTTTTCCTCCTGGTCATGATGGTGAGAAATATGGCTCAAGAAGATCAAATCCCCAAATACCTGGCAGGAGTTGAAGTACAGGCAGAAAAGCTGTCCCCGCTACATTGCAATAAGCCAAAGGCAGAGACAGAGGGAAGGAAGTTGTTTGTCGTTGGGAAATTAACCCTTAGGCAGCCAAAAACCATTTACACCAGCCATGCGATTCAAGGAATTTTAGAGACACAAGCATCAAGCTCTCCTCACTCAGAAACCATGAGTGATCTTGAAACAAACAAATGCTTTAACCCAGCTACTCTTTTGCAAATATCGGGTCATGCAATTGAAACAACGTATGCAGGTCAATACAACAACCAGAGTGGAGCAGACCTTCCCAAGCATGACTGACCAACCTTACCTGGACTTTAAGAGAAAAAGGTGACAAAGATGTGCCTTGAAAATCACCTTAAGTGAGTAAATGCATTACCACTAGTACTTTGATCTGTGTGATGTTCTCCATGTAAAGGAATTAGATTATCTCCTTTTGAAATACATGAAAATCATGTAGGAGACCTAAGCCAGATAGGAACTAAGATTTGGAAACTAAGTGGGTGAATCAGATGGTGGGAGAATTAAATAAGCAAATACAAGAAATCCAACAATATTGTGTGTCCCTTAGCCCACCATTTTTGACTACCTCTAGTTATAATATTCAAATAGTAGTAAGAAATAAATGGGAAAAACATGATTGTAAAAATGAAATGAATAATAATTGGAGTATTTGTCTTTGTATTTTGAAATCTAGACAATGATAAGTTTTCCTTTTTTAAAATCTTCTTTTAGAAAAAAAACGAATAAGTATAAATTGTAACAGTTGAAATACCTTAATGGTATATGGTGGTAAAAGTAAAAAGGATTAAGTTGTAACTTGGATGCCAGCTAGAACAATTCTAAATTTAATTAGGGAAATTGTAATGATTGAAATATTTTAAAATTATATTGTGATAAAAGTAGAAATGATTAAATTGTGATTTGGAGGATTGTATGAGTAAAAACACTGGAAAGAAAAGAAAAAAAAAGTTTAATGCCTAGGTGGAAGGGCCCGTATACTGTGGTCATGTGTTCCCACTTGCAGTAAAAATGCTGGAATCCAAGTCTTGGATTCACTGGACTCAAGTTAAGTCCACAGTTTAGGAATATTGGGAGGCAGACCAGGACTAGGCCCGACCCCTAGTAGTACGCTTGAAGAAGAGCCCTCTAAAACTGTCCTACTGGCAACGGATAGGCCACATACGGGGCAGAAGAGGCCTTACTGGTGTCACACCGAAAGCTGACCCTCTATGTACGGCTGAACATTTGGAATGGGAAGTCAACATATATATAGTCATAAGTACACTATCCCTTATTTTAATAAGCGTGCTTGCTGTTATTATGATTAGTTGTGATTTGCTGTATATAGTATGCTGGAATCACCTCTTCCTTAAAAAAGACAGGTGCTGAATCTAAAATCATTGACTGTGACAGACAGCAGTATGAAACTCCTGTAGATATTTAAGCCAAGGAGTGAGCTCTCTGTGGAAGCTGCTTTAGCTCTTAGAATGTGGATATTGTATTAACAAATAAGAGGTGGTTCTGTGAGGTACCTAAGACTAATATTGTCTTTTCCAAGTCACATATAACCCTAACCTTCTTCCTGATGTTGTGATTTTGTAGATTAAGGAAATTGTGATTGGATAGGTTCTGTGTAGAGGACAATTATGAGTTTTCTGTGGCTTTGGCTATTATTGGCAAAGGACCTAATGAGTAATAACACACTGAATAGTAGTTCCCAATGTTGTGAGAATGCCCAAGTGACACCCTTGCCCTTGAGAAAGGATCTGGGGAAGTTGAGAACCCCAAAAGACAAGGCAAGAATGGGTCACAAGGTGTGAACTCTTTGGAACAGGTCCACTCCCGCCAACGATGTATCATAAATAGGTGAGGTCAGTACCCTGGACCTAAGCCAACTCCAAGGCCTAAAATCCTGAGTTTGACAATACAGGGGGGAATAGAACAAAGGGAGAACAAAGGGAGAATGGGCCCATGTAATAATTGAGAAAAGGGAACTACATGTTAAGAATATTGGAATTGCCAATAACTGATAGAATAAAAGGGGTGGCATCTCAACCTCTACCTAAAATCAAGCAAGAACTAAGGATGCAAAATTGATTGAATCTGAACCTTGGAAATTGAAATGGGAGGGGCACAAAAGAGGAAGCTTTGAAAATTTGAAACAAGCTTTAACCAAGGCTTCTGTATTAAGTTTACCAAATTTGGAAAAGCTATTCCATCTCTTTGTAAACACAGAAAATGGAATTGCACAGAGAGTGTTGGCTCAGGACTGGACAGGACAAAAGAGACCCCTGGCATTCCTGTCAAAAATAATGGACCCAGTAATAAGGGGATGGCCAGTATGTATTCAAGCAATTGCTGCTACTGGTCCAAGAAAGTGGGAAATTGACCTTTGGGGAAGCCCTTATTGTGAGCACCCCATCTAAAATTTGAAGTAATTTTAATGCAGCAGACTGACTTAATTTTAATTACAGATCACAATTTGAATCCAGCACAGTTCTTAGCCAACACCAGATTAATGGATCAGTTTGGATTAAAACATTATTGTGTTGAAGTAATTAATTTAAAAAATGAAAATAAGACCTGATTTGGAGGAACACCCCCTGGAGAAAGGAGAAGCAATTTTTATTATAAATGGACACACTAAAGAGATCCTGGAAGCAAGGGGTTTGCCTCAAAATTGGTCTGCTCAAACCTGTGAATTGTATGCACTAAATCAAGCTCTATGCATCTTGGAAGGAAAAATAGACAGATTCCAAGCATGCATTTGGGATAATGCATACATTTGGCAAAATATGGGTGGAATCATTGGGGAATTCAAGCTATTGTAAATGAACTTTTAAAATGCTATGGTGGTATTGGAATATATCCTTTAGCAAATTATAGAAAAATGTTTTATTTGTAAAAAGGCGAATAAACAAGCTGTCAGGAAACATCAGATGGGTGGGAGATCATCAGCTTTAAGATCATTTCAATGCATTCAAGTGGATTTTACAGAATTACCAAAAGTGGGGAGAGTAAAATATTTATTGATCATAGTGGACCACCTCACAGGGTGGGTTGATGCCTTCCCTGCAGTAATGCTACAGCAACAGAAGTGTCAAGAGTTTAGTTAAACCCAACCTAGAAAGATTATTGGAATATCATCATATGAATTGTTGTTTGGAGTAGCTTTCATGCCAGGAAGCATATGCATTGATTCCCTGGAAACCAGAGACAAAGTATTGAAACAATATGTGTATAAACTGTCCAGATATTTTGAAGTTCTTAGGAAACAAGGACTATTAGCCCAGACGCCACTTTTGGAGTTTCCAGTCCACAAACTCCACCACGATGATTGGGTGTTGATCCGGAGCTGGAATGAAGTTAAACCCCAAGTGAAAGGGCCCGTGCCAGCCCCAAAGGAGTGGAAGGTGGAATCTCACCAAGAAAATCCATTGAAGTTGATGATCCAAAGAACCCAATCGACTGGCGGGCAGTAACCAGTGGGAATAGCGTTCTTCATCACCTGGACTATTTTTGTATTTTTCTTTCTTAGGACTGAGTAGTTGCCTATGCTGTTTCCCCAACTGAAGAGGACTACAACTGATCAGATTCCATTGCGCGTTCTCCCAGATGTGTTGGTTTTGTAATTGTGCCTTTTAAGACTTTAGAAGGAAGATCTTGGGTCCACTGGATGAGACTGAAGCCCGCAGACCAGAGTGATCCGGTCACATACCAGGTAACAAACACTGACAAGGCATTGGTGCTGAAGTTCTAGAAGAATACACCTTGCTGAGTTCTACCGGCAACGAACTCTCAACGCACGGTGGTGAACGTCCGCCTTACTGAACCACTCCGGAAGCTGGTTCCCTGCGCACGGCCGAAGATCAGTAAGGAGGAAGACAGCCTTCACACTGTAGATATATATCTTATTCACTATAATATAATACCTTCTTACACATATTAATGTTAGAGGAAGGTTGGGGTTGGGTGTGGGTGTGGATTCTGTGGGTAGTTGCTATCCTAGCCCTACTTTTACTCTTGTTTTACATATATAACAAACGATTTTGTGGTAAACCTAGGATTTTTATTGCTACTGCTATTTCCCAATCACCACGTACCACTGACCCTATTCCTGATGTGGTGAGTTTTACACCATAGGTGATTATGATTTGTTTATGGCTTTGGACATTGTTCGCAATAGGACTCTCACGTGACCATATCATGAACATTAGTTCCCTAAGTAGAGACACTGTAGGTCAGGTCCGCTCCTGCCAACGACGTATCATCAGTAGGTGGGGTCGTTACTTTAGACCTATGCCAACTCCACGACCTAAGGTTGTGCTATTGACATTCCCAACAGAGGGGGGAATAGATAAGGAAAATGGGCCTCTACAACAATTGCAAAAAGCAGACTACATATCAAGGATCCTGGAATTAAGTCAAGACCTTGTTAATCAGTATGACCCTACCCTATGTCAGACATGTTGGTTATGTTTATCTGCTGACCCTGCATCTTATCATGCTGTTCCTGTCAAGCCACAACTCTGGGTTAGAACAAAGGCTACATTTATCCTTGAAAGGGATAGTAGAAATTAAGCACCCGTCTCACCAATACAAGGAGATTTTTATGAGGCTTTCAAAAGATTGGGAAAAAGCTGCTTTCCTATTGCAGGCCCAATAAGCTACAGATATAGACCTCATAGGAACGCCTTCTCTGTGCGTAAAGAGACACCAGAAACTTTGTAGGCCTGTAGGGTCCCTGACAGAAGAACAATGTCACTCAGGAATATACTTTGGCCCTAAGAGGAACTTCATGGATATAAAATTAACTAAAGGTATTTTTCCCTCTGCCCACTACCTATTTCAACAAAAGGTTACTTTCTCAACACCACTAGAAATGAGCTTTAAGAAAGAAAAGTGGGGAGCATGGAATATATCCTTTGAAAGCTGTCCAAGACCATTTCAGCCTCCATGGTTTCCAGTTTGGTTAAACTTTAAGTCCAAATCAGGTTTATGTATCCTTTTTCCACCTGGAAATACTACCTCCCGATATCTTTTTGAAGGACCAATCCTCAGAGGTAAACAAAAGGACTCTTCACTAGAAGTCCCATTGCAACCACTGACAGGAATGTATGTGGCAGGGACTTTGGGGGTCTGGACTAATGAAAACTACTGTAGGATCCATGCTTTCTCCATGAACATAGGAGTATGAGTAGAGGATAAAGAAGTGTTCTTCCTCTGTGGAAAGGATGTATATTTGTGTTTGCCAACAAACTGGACAGGAACATGTACATTTGTTCACCTTATTCTTAAAACAGGTGTTGTCACTGGAGAATATACTATCCCTGTTCCTCTCATGGGACACGTTCAGAAACGGGTGCCCATCATAATCCCACTATTAGCAATCATGGGAATCGGGACTGCAGTTGGAACAGGTGTAGGTGGTCTGACACACTCTGTAATACAGTTTCAGCAATTGTCAGAAGAGCTTCAAGAGAGCTTGAACCAGATTGCTGGGACTTTGGTAGAAGTCCAGGACCAGATAGATTTTTGGCAGCAGTTGTTCTACAAAACCACGTGCCATAGACCTCCTAACAGCAGAGAAAGGTGGTTTGTGTGTATTTCTGAGAGAAGATTGTTGTTTCTACATGAATAAATCAGCTGTGGATAGGGCTTCCAAGATAAGTCAGAGGTTATAAACAACTGACATGTGGTTTTCTTGGTTGCCTGGATCCGGCTGGATAAAACAAATGTTATTTTTGTTAATATGTGCTGTGGCAGGTCTAGCTTTTATTCCTTGTATAATTCCTCTGCTCAAACAGCTATCAAAGAGAGCGGTAAAGGAACTGCAATCTGAAAAGGAGTTAGTTTTAATGGAAACTCTCAGCGATCATCAGGTTAGCTCTAATGCCTTTGATGAAAATAAAGACTCTGATACAGACCCATATGAAGAAATGGAACTTGAAGAAAGAGGAAGAGAATCTCCCCAAGAATCAAGAGCGTAAAAACAATCAAGAACTACCTATCCTTTACCTTTATTATTATCTTTTGTTAGACTCTATATATGGTAGATTTGTTTATTGGAACTTTGTATACTCAGAAGTTAAAGGTGGAAGTTTATGTATTAAAAAAACTTCCAGAGGGGGGAATAAAGTAGAGCAGGATCTGATAGATGACCACTGGATAACTTTCTATTCACTATATTCTAAAAGCAACTATATTCTGAAAGCAGGATATGCATCCGGTTAGAGAATGTACAAACTCAGCTTAAAATCCTTTGATACTCTAAGAGGCCCCTAACTTGTCAGAAGATAAGGAGCATTCTAATGACATATAGCTAAAGGTGGTTAGGCCAAGGATAGCCACCTGGGCTGGAAGTAGTTTATCAACAGAAGAATTCATGCTTCAGTAATTTACAGAAGAATTATGATTGTTTGGCAAGGATAATGTAAAACTTTAGTAATTAGGAAATGTCAATTAAATATAACAAATGTATGTTAACCATATATGGAAAGTTGCTGTGTTAGCAGAATCCTTTGTTTAGAAGAGTATAAGAATTGTCATGTAATCACTGTCTCCTCATTCAGAACTCAGATGGGAATCGAGTTCTGGATCTTGCGCAATAAACCTGACTCTGTCCGACCCAATGGGATGTCTCTTATATCCTTTCTTCCATAACAGCGTGAGTGGGACTGAATGTCCCGTTGCTGCCATCGCCTCCCCTCCCTGTTCTTTGCGCCAGCCGAGTGGCCCAACACATCCCATCCCACCCCAATGGCAATAGCTGCTTCCCTTCCCCGCCATCTCTTTATCGAGAGGGGTGGCTGGTGGGGTGAGGGAGAAGCAAGACGCATGGAATGAGACATGGCTCCCCTTGCCATCTCTTCTCCCCCCCCCCTTGCCAGGCATGACAGGGCTCCTGCCCCTCGCTTAGCCACCCATCCCCTTTAGGGATGCAATTTGGGGGTGGCAGGTAGGGCAGGTGAGAAGCAGGACGCGCGTTTTACCTTTCCAGCTCCGTCACGTTCCTCACCGTTGTGTCCAGGGAAACACGCTGTAAAAGAAAACCTTCTTGAGAGTTTTTGGTTTTCTTTTACAGCGTGCTTCCCTGGACAGAACGGTGAGGAAAGCGACAGAGCTTGAAAAGTAAGACCTGCGTCCCACTTCTCACCCACCCCACCTGCCACACCCAAATTGCATCCCTAAAGGGGGCGGGTGGCTAAGTGAGGGGCAGGAGCCCTGCCATGCCCTGCAAGGTGGGGGAGAAGACACGGCAAGGGGAGCCACATCTCACTCCATGCGTCTTGCTTCTCTGTTGTGGCCCCGTCCTCTGAGCCTATCCCATTGGAGGAAGGAAGCTCTGAGCATGAGGAAGAGGAAGAGGAGCCAGCCAGATCTCCCAGCCCCCCCCCCCTCTGGCACCGTCTCAGGTGCCAGCTGAAAGAGAGCAAAGTAGTGGGGAAACAGGTGTCTCAGATGAGAGTGAGGGAGAGACGTCATTCCTGGACGCACGTCAAAGAAGGCGAGATAAGCGCTTACAGCAGCTGAGGAGACGTACGAGGGAATAGACCTGAGTCACTGGACTTGAGTCACAGGACCAATGAGTCACTGGACCACACCCAGAGACTATATAAGACAGGGTGGTGGTTAATGATCTCTGTGACGAACAAAAACTCAATCTGGTAGTCATTGGAGCTAAAAGAACGGATTTTGGCAAAGCTACGTATGTGATTTTCTTTCTGTGAACTATTAAAGCACTTGGCAGACGGTGTGCATATTGCTGCCAAGTTAGAGATAAGAACTGTGGTGTGTGCCAAGTGCTTCTTTAACCCTCGACTGGCTGTGTTTTTGTGGGTATCTGTAGAGGGGGACAGATCATTCTCTCCTGCCCCACCTGCCACCCCTCTTGATAAAGAGACAGGGAAGGGAAGCAGCCAGGCTGCTGTTGCCATTGGGGTGGGGGTGGGACATGTTGGGCTGCTCGGCCGGCGCAAAGAACAGGGAGGGGAAGGCATGTCCCCCTTCCCCCCCCCAGCCTCGCCTCCTCAACTCATTTTGCTTGTGCGGCAAGCAACCAGAGGAAATGGCGGGACTGGCTGCGCATGTGTGTAAGTAGTTGGTAGGGGGGCTTATTTTGCAAGGGTGGCTTATATTATCGCATGCACTGAAAAGCCCGATTGGGCTTATTATCCAGACATGTCTTATTTTCGGGGAAACACGGTAGAACAGTGTTTCTCAACCTTGGCAGCATGCTGGCTGAGGAATTCTGGGAGTTGAAGTCCACACATCTTCAAGTTTCCAGGGTTGAGAAACACTGACCTAGAAGAAACATGCACTTTAAAAAACTGTATAAATGAGGTAATTTCTGCTAAAAGCATGATTTTTTTTCACTACCACAAGAGAAACTGGATTTGTTGCTAAGATGTGTAATTTTGCACATCTGTTAAGATAAAGCACAGTATATCGACTGGTTCATACGTTATGCTAAGTCATGTTTTATTTTAACCTTGGTTAATCATAGTTTGCTGTGATAGAATAATCAAAATGAACATAATGATTACTGCATCTTCCTTCTCTGCAGTGAACCCTGCAATGAACCTGTTGTCCGAGTGGAGTTGTCTAAAAAGCAATAAAGTGCCTCTCACATTTTGATAATAAAGAAAAAAAACATTTATTTATTAGAACACCGTCCTCACGAACTCATATGTAGCCAGGAAATGACCTCTGCTCCCTCCCTTTCCTGGCTTGCTCCCTTATTCTTATTGGTCATTCTCTAAATCATTCTACTGCAGTTTCTCTTACTAATCCCACAGGAATTTAACCCCCACCCCCTTTATTATGTCAGCCCTGAATGAAATGTAACTTGAGAGGCTGACATCCAGCCCTTCTCCCTTCATTCTCTCAGCAAAACTTGCACAAGATAAAACAACACGTCTAATACCATTACCCCGTCTGGGACTGTGTCCCACCCCCTCCCGGCCTGTCCGGGTGATCTGCATGGAATTTAGCTATAAGGCGGTCAGCCTGAACGTTCGTGCTCTTCACCCAGGAAGCGTCTGACAAGGGATAACCCTTCCACTTAATTAAGTATTGGAGGTGGCCTCTGTGCCACCTCAAATTGAGAATTCGCTGTACTTCATAGTGAGTTTGGCCCCCGATGATCAAGGGCCCTGGGGGATCACGTGGCACCGGCCTTAAAGTTGACCCCACCACAGGCTTCAGAAGACTACTGTGAAAAACGAGGTGTATCTTTCCTAGTAACCGGGGCAACTGCAATTGTACTGTGACCGGGTTGATTATTTTTACTATAGGAAATGGTCCTATAAATTTCGGGCCCAATTTCCTAGTCGGGAGTTTGAGTCTCAAGTACTTGGTGGAGAGGTAGACCTTCTCTCCTACTCGGAACGGTCTTTGAGGGGCTCGGTGCTTATCTGCTTGCTTCTTATAAGCCTGTGCCGCCTTGTCTAATGCCTTCTTGACGTTCTCCCAGGATTCTCTTAGCATCGCCATCCAATCGTTCAAGCTGACTGAAGAAGGGGGTTCCCTGGGATACTCTGGCATGGGGACAAAATCCATACCGCTCGCTACCTTGAATGGGGTTAGTCCTGTACTACTGTGGACAGCATTGTTGTACACGACCTCTGCAAAAGATAGGAGGTCCGCCCAGTTCGACTGTTGGTAGTCTACGTAGCACCTCAAGTACTGCTCTATCATGGCATTCAGTCTCTCCGCCCCGCCATTGGTGCTCGGGTGAAATGCTGAGCTGAGACCTTGGGATGATCCTATGGATCGTAGGAATTCCCTCCAAAATTTCGCTGTGAACTGGACACCTCGGTCGGAGATGATTCTTCTGGGTACTCCATGCAAGCGGTAGATGTGTTTCACAAACAGCTTGGCCAATTGGCGGGCTGAGGGTAGCCCACTGCAGGGTATGAAATGTGCCTGTTTGGAGAATAAGTCTATTACGGTCCAGATCACTGTGTTTCCGCCACTCCTCGGCAGCTCTTACTATAAAGTCCATTGCAATCTCCTCCCATGGTCTTGTCGGTTCAGCTACTGGCTGCAGTAACCCAGGAGGTTTTCCTGGTCGGTTTTTCATCGTGGCACAGATGGTGCAGCTCTTCACATAGCTGTCCATGTCTTTCCTCATGTGAGGCCACCAAAATTGTCTTTGTACTAACTGCAGAGTCTTTAGAAAGCCGAAATGGCCTGCTGGTCTAACGTCGTGGCTCCTTTTGAGGACTAGGGTGCGTAGAGTCTCTGGGACGTAAAGTTTTGTCCCTTTCCATGCTACGTCGTCCCTCCTTGTCAAAAGATGCTGATTGTCTCGGAACCAGGGGTCCGCCAATGTCTCTGTTTTGAGCCGTGTCATCAGGTCACCCGCTGGTTGGCCCTGCTGGTCGTGATGCTGCCGTCTGGTGGTTACTTGACCCACTCCTTGAGGCGAGGGGATGATGGCATTCACCACCTGCTCCCGTTCACTGTTGTACTGGGGCATTCGGGAGAGGGCATCGGCCAGAAAATTCTTCCCCCCTGGGATGTGTTTCAGCTCGAAGTTGAACCGATTGAAGTATTGGGCCCATCGGACTTGTCTGGGCGATAATTTCTGTGGGGTCCTAAGGGCCTCCAGGTTTTTATGGTCAGTCCACACCTCGAACGGTGTCTGGTTTCCTTCTAGCAGATGTCGCCAGGTCAACAGCGCCCACCTCACTGTGAACGCTTCCTTTTCCTATGCCGCCCAGCGTCTCTCTGTGTCGGTGAATTTGCGGGAAGTGTAGGCACAGGGCTGAAGGTTCCCTTGGCTGTTCTTTTGGAGTAGAACCGCTCCCACTGCCACGTCGCTGGCATCTGTTTGGATGACAAAAGACTGGTTGGGGTCAGGATGTTTCAAGACTGGTTCTTTTGCAAACATTTCTTTTAGTGTTTCGAAGGCTTGTAGGCAGGCCGGGCTCCACTGTAGAGGCTGTCCTGGGCGAGGTTTTGTTGCTGGACTCCCTGTTTTTAGGAGGTTGGTTAGAGGTTTGGCAATTTTTGCAAAAGGGGGGATAAATTGTCTGTAGAAGTTCGCGAACCCCAAGAAGCTTTGCAGTTGTCTGCGGGTGCGTGGGGGTCGCCAGTCAAGGACTGATTGTACTTTGGCTGGGTCCATTTCTATCCCCTCATTGGACACTCGGTAGCCTAAGTAGTCTAGCCGCGACTGGTGGAACTCGCATTTCGACAGTTTGACATAGAGGTTCGCTTTCAGCAGTTTTTCGAGCACCTGGCGGACGAGGGGTATGTGTTCGTCTATGGTTTCCGTGTAAATGAGAATGTCATCCAGGTAGACGAGGACCCCCTTATAAAGGTGATCATGTAGAACTTCATTTATCAGTTGCATGAACACCGCCGGTGCTCCCTGTAGTCCGAAAGGCATCACTTTAAATTGAAAACTTCCTAGGGGGCATTTGAATGCTGTCTTCCACTCGTCTCCTTCCTTGATGCGTATGCGGTAGTAGGCTTCACGAAGGTCTAGTTTGGTAAAAACCTTCCCTGTGGCCAAGTGAGCTAGCATGTCTTTCATGAGGGGGAGGGGGTATAAGTTGTGCACGCAGACCCTATTTATCCCGCGAAAATCGACCACCAGACGCATGGAGCCGTCTTTCTTCTCCCTAAAGAAAACTGGTGCCGCTACCCGTGGTTTGGCTGGTTCGATAAAACCCCTTTGTAGGTTCTTGTCTATGTACTTTCGCAGTTCTTGCATTTCACAGGGTGTCATGGCATACAATTTAGGTTTTGGTAGTTTCGAACCAGGGATGATTTCGATAGCGCAATTGGCGTCGCGGTGGGGTGGTAGTACGTCACACTCGGTCTCGCTAAATACTTCTGCCAAGTCTTGGTACTCTTTTGGGATCTGGTCTGGGCCATGGGAGGTGCTGGAGGTGGCCGCCAGTTGCTCTGTTGTCCCTTTACAGGGTGGGTTGGGCGCCTGTGTTGGAGGAGTCTTTTGTCCCTCTAGAGGGAGGGGTTGGACCCCCTGGGTGGGAGGAGGGGCCGTTTTGTCTGGTTGTGGTGGCCGGGGGTGGGGTCCCGTTGCTATCCTCAGTCTGCGGGTCCCTTCTTGCCACCAGATGGTGGGGCCCCACTTGTCCAGCCAGGAGAGTCCCAGTATGACTGGGTTGGTCATCTTGGGGGCTATTATGAACCGAATCATTTCGCAGTGATCCGCTAGCTCCAGCTTCACTGGCTCGGTCAAGTGTGTGGCGTCCACCCCCCCTAGTAGGGATCCATCAACTTGCTGAAAACAGATTGGGTGGCTGAGCCTTTTTGCCCGGATCCCCAGTTTTAGGACTGTGGGTAGGTTAATCAGGCACCTCGTGCAACCCGAATCTACCAGGGCTTGGAAAGTCTCTTGGGTACCTGTTTTTGGGGCTGTTAGGCGTATGGGGAAAAGAAAAGGGTGGATGGGTGCGCTCACCATTGGGTTGTTTTCACCATCGTCATCGCCATCATACAGTTCGGGGGGTCGATTCGCATCATCTGAGCTCCCCCACATCTGTAGCACCTCAGTGGACTCCGTGGGGTGGATGACCTGTGGGTGGCCCGTGATGCTGTAGTTCCTGGTCTGGGTTTTCTCCTTTGCCTGTGGTTGTTTTAGCATGTCGTTGGCACATAGCCCTCTCTTGACTTGCGTCGCTATCCGGAACCAGTCGGAAAGTCGGTTCGGAATATCTCGATAAGCGGTCACTTGGGCGATTTGCTTATCTAAGCTTTTTCTAAAGAAGTATACTAGCAGTCGTTCAGGCAAAGGAGGTAAAGTCCCAACAACTTTCCTGAACTCACGGATATGTTCTTGGATAGGCTTCCCCCTCTGCATTAGGTGCCTGAGCTCGTCTTCTACATAGGGATCGTCCCCTGTTTCTTCGAAGCGGGCTCGCAGCAGTTGTAAGAAACCATCTGCATCTTGCAGTTGGGGGGCCCTGTATTTGTACTGGGCCGCTGAGTAGCTCCTTGCTTCTCCCTCCAGACCTTCTGCAATGGCACTGACCAGGGCCTTGGGAAAGGGTAAAGGTGTGCGTAGCACTCGATGTAAATCTCTGCTGCATCGAGAAATTGAGCTAGCAGGTCCGGATCCCCATCGAATTTCCCTCTGAATCGGGGTGGTTCCACCCTCGGTGGCCACTCCTGCCATTGCGGGGGTCTGTGAGCCTGCCCACGGTGCCCTTGGGCTTCTTTATCATCTCCCATTTGGGTGCAGTGGGGTGATGCCGTGGCTGGGCTGGGTTGCTTGCTGAGCAGGGAGGGAAGCCCTGGGTGCATTTTGGAGCTTTCTTCTCTCATCTTTTTTTTTCTGGGGGGGGGGGGGGCTATGCTGCTGTTTAGAGAGCCATTGAACCTTTCCCCGTTACCTGGCACTTGGTGAGAGTCCAGCGAAAGGCATCATAATTTTTTCCTCCCAGCTTGTTGAAATAGAAGCTTCCTGAGGCAAACCTCCCGTGGAGATTTGGCTGTCTTCCATGGCCTTTGAAAATGCTGTTTGCCTTCACAGACATCTGGAGGTTTGCCAACGTCGGCGTGGAGAAGCTTAAGAATGCATAAATATTTTTAGAAGAAAAGTTTTTGAAGAGATGAAATTTTTCCTGGCTATCTGTCCGAGTGGAGTTGTCTAAAAAGAAATAAAGTGCCTCTCACATTTTGATAATAAAGAAAAAAAACATTTATTTATTAGAACACCGTCCTCACGAACTCATATGTAGCCAGGAAATGACCTCTGCTCCAAATTCCCTCCCTTTCCTGGCTTGCTCCCTTATTCTTATTGGTCATTCTCTAAATCATTCTACTGCAGTTTCTCTTACTAATCCCACAGGAATTTAACCCCCACCCACTTTACTATGTCAGCCCTGAATGAAATGCAACTTGAGAGGCTGACACCTGTGAGTCTTCTGCTAGCTAGAGAATGGATTTTTTAATATTATATTATCAGGAAAGAAAATGGATATGAAGCCAATTAAATCATAAGATACTGTGTAAAGTTAGCACCCACCCCTCTTCTAGAAGAATGAAATATTTTAGGAAACATTAAAATGGCAGAATATTATATTTCCCTAAAGGGAGAAACATGCTCTTGGAAAGCATCCCTCCACCTTTCTTAATAGCCCTCAGCAGATGTCAGCACTTAAGAGATAAAGAGATAGCTAGCTCTATTTATAAGCAAATAACTTCAAGATTCAACAAAGGTAAGATTAGCCCTCAGCCGCAATAGGAATTGTCCAAAGCCCCTTCATTGCATTATCTCAGTTGCACCAGCCCCAGCAAACCTCAACCAAAGTTAGCTCAGACAAGCTCCTAGGATTTGTACAAGGCCCCATGGGAGTCTGACAACAGCCAATAAAATACATGTTCTAGAACGGGAAGTTCAAGTGCAAAGCCCAAGAGAAGGTATTTATACTCTCAACTCCATGTGATCAGCCGCACCAGAACTACAAACATGTGGTTCTGTTCATCAAAAAATGGACCCTCTTTCCAATCAGCCTCCAGCCTCCATTTTGTCTCCAGTGCCTTTCTTCCAGCTTGGAACTGAACCAGATGGATATTTCTCCCAACAATACAGAGGGACTTGTTCTCTGTATTACCCAGGACACAACCTCCCTAAATATGATTATGCAAAATTTTCTTTCAATATGCTTTTTGTTTCAGTACAGGTAGTCCTTGACTTGTGACCACAATTGGAACCAGAATTTCCATTGCTAAGTAAGATAGTTTTTTATTTTTTAATTCAATTTATATGCCGCCCTTCTCCGGAGACTCAGGGCGGCTTACAATGCATTAAGCAATAGCCTTCATACTTTTGTATATACCTGCTTAGTAGGGCTTTCGGGTCCCCCCCCCCAGCGGTGGTCTTTTTTTTTTTTATACAAAGTCATCTTATTGCCCCCACAATCCTCATTTTACCTACCTTGAAAGGATGGAAGGCTGAGTCAACCTTGAGCTTGGTGAGATTCAAACTTGCAGTAATTGCAGGCAGCTGGAAGGTTGCAAATGGTGATCACATGACCCTGGGACATTGCAACAGTTTTAAAGACATGCCAAGTGCCTGAATTTGATCATATGACCGTGGGTATGCTGCAATGGTTGTAAGTGTGGGTACTGGCTTTAAGCTGCTGCCATTGTAACTTTGAATGGTCACTAAATGAATGGTTGTATGTTGAGGACTACCTGTATTCTTATTGTACAAGATGTTTAATAGAACAAAGTTTTATTTGATATAGGCTTCTGGTTTCAATAGATACAGATTTTCTGTAAAACAGGTTGGGAACCATTTATTTATTTATTTTATTTTATTCAGTTTATATATCGCCCTTCTCCTGCTGGACTCAGGGCGGTGAACAACCAAGAATAAAAATATACCCATACAAAAGCTAAAAATTATTAAAAGAATTACACTAATTTGGCCCAAAATTTAAAAATATCCCAACCTAAGACCCATTAACACTTTAAAACTAAAAGGTTAAAATAGGTTAAAAGGTTAAAAGAGGTTTAAAAAGGGTGGGTTACGCCAGCCCTGCTTGATGGAAAAGAAAAGTTTTTAGGGTACGGTGAAAGGCCCGGAGATCTGATATCCTTCATCTCTCCAGGGGCAGATCGTTCCAGAGGGCAGGTGCTGCCACAGAGAAGGCTCTCCCCCTGGGGGTCACCAGCCAACAGTGCCTGGCTGACAGCACCCTGAGGAGTCCCTCTCTGTGGGAGCGTACTGGTCGGTGGGAGGCTATTGGTGGCAGAAGGCGGTCCCGCAAAGACCCAGGTCCTATGCCATGGAGTGCTTTAAAGGTGGTAACCAACACCTTGAAGCGCACCTGGAAGACCACTGGAAGCCAATGCAGCTCATGCAGGAGAGGCGTCACATGGGAGCGCCCCCTCGCTCCCATAATCCCCCGCATGACTGCATTCTGCAGCAGTTGGAGCCTCCGGGTGCTCCTCAAGGGGAGCCCCATGTAAAGAGCATTGCAGTAGTCCAGGCGGGAAGTGACGAGTGCCTGAGTGACTGTGTGTAAGGAGTCCCGATCCAGAAAGGGACGCAACTGGCGAATCAGGCGAACCTGATGAAAAGCCCCCCTGGCCACGGCCGTCATATGCTCTTCTAAAGACAGCCGTGCATCCAGGAGGATGCCCAAGTTGCGAGCCCTCTCTGTGTGGGCCAAGAACTCGCCCCCAATAGCCAGCGATGGCACCAGCTGGCTATATCGGGACGCCGGAAGCCACAGCCACTTGGTCTTGGAAGGGTTGAGTTGAAGCCTGTTACACTCCATCCAGATCCGCACGGCCTCCAGACACCGAGACATCACTTCAAGGGCATCGTTGGGATGGCCTGGGGTGGAGATGTACAGCTGAGTATAATCAGCGTACTGATGGAACTCCACCCCAAAGCCACGGATGATCTCACCCAGCAGCTTCACATAAATGTTGAACAGAAGGGGCGAGAGGACCAACCCCTGTGGCACCCCACAAATGAGGCGCCTCGGGGTCGACCTCTGCCCTCCTGCCAACACCGACTGCGACCGGTCGGAGAGATAGGAGAACCACCACAAAATGGTGCCCCCCACTCCTAACCCATCCAACCGGTGCAGCAAGATGCCATGGTCAATGGTATCAAAAGCCGCTGAGAGATCTAACAGGACCAGGATAGAGGAACAACCCCTATCCCAAGCCCTCCAGAGATCATCCACCAACGCAACCAATGACGTTTCCGTGCTGTGCCCAGGCCGGAAGCCGGACTGGAGCAGGTCCAGATAGACAGCTTCATCCAGGTACCCAGGAAGCTGTTCGGCCACCACACTCTCAACAACCTTCACCAAAAAGGGAAGGTTGGAGACTGGACGATAATTTGCCAAAACAGCTGGGTCCAGAGCAGGCTTCTTGAGGAGGGGCCTCACCACCGTCTCTTTCAAGGTGGACGGCAAGACACCCTCACTCAAGGAACCGTTTATAATCCCCTGGAGCCAGCCTCGCGTAACCTCCCGGGAGGCCAGCACCAACCAGGAGGGATACGGGTCCAATAAACATGTGGTCACGTTCAGCCGCCCCAGGATCCTGTCCACGTCCTCAGGAGCAACAGGGTCGAAATCAAGATTCTCAAGACCAGCACCCATCATCCTGTCTGTACCCACCCAGTCAGAGACCAGGCCTTCCCGAATCTGAGTGATTTTATCATGCAGATACTAGACAAAATCCTCAGCACAACCCTGCAAGGGATCCTCCCGTGCTCCCAGGTGGAGAAGGGAGCGGGTCACCCTAAACAGGGCAGCCGGGCAGTTATCTGTCGATGCAATAAGAGCGGAAAAATAGTTGCATTTTGCCGCTTTTATCGCCACTAGGTAGGTGTTAATATGAGACCTAACCAGTGTTCAGTCAGATTCGGAGCGACTAGATCTCCAACTGCTCTCTAGGCATCTTTTCCAGCGCTTCTTCTCCCTCAGCTCCTCAGAGAACCAAGGAGCCAGGTAGATTTGGCGATGGGTCAGAGGCCGCAAAGGCACGACTCGGTCCAAAGCGTCAGCAGCCGCCCTGTCCCAGGCGGCCACCAGCTCCTCAGCTGAGCCATGAGTCAGAGCCTCAGGAAGTGGCCCAAGCTCCGTCTGGAACCTATCAGGATCCATCAGGCGCCTGGGGCGGAACCATCTAGTTCCACCTCCCTGCGGCAGGGTGTGACGGTTAGAAAGTCAAGCCTAAGAAGGGAATGATCCGACCATGACAAGGGCTCAGTCACTATCTCCCCTATCTCAAGATCGTTCATCCACTGCCCAGAGACAAAAATCAAGTCCAGAGTGTGTCCTCCCTTGTGAGTGGGTCCATGAATTAATTGGGTCAGGTCCATGGCCGTCATGGAAGCCATGAATCCCCAGCCACCTCAGACTCTTCGCCGACAGACGGCAGGTTGAAGTCCCCCATGACCATAAGTCTGGGGGTCTCCACCGCCACCTTGGCAATCATGTTGAGTAGCTCGGGCAGGGCAGCCGACACATGGCAGGGAGCCAGGTACGCAATCAGCAAGCCCATCTGCCTCCCATGTCCCCACTTCACAAGGAGGGACTCACATCCAGCTATCTGAGGTACAGTGGCCTCCCTTGGAACAAGATTTTCCTTTACCAGAACCGCCACCTGCTACCCGTTACCAGCCCTCAAGTTTGGTTGGGACCCTAATAGGAGAACACAACAGCTGAAACTTAAAGTGGGAAATTGCCAAACCAGAACTGTTCCTCAAAATGACAGTATCAATCACTTCTGAATTGTAAAAGGAACTACCTGTATATAGACATGTCTGTGTCATCACCAGGATTTGATCTCAGCAAAGGTGGCTTTATTTTACCTTAATAGATGACAACTTCCCTATAAAAACATTTGCTTTTTAAATCTGAATTAAAGTGCTTGTGGTGAAGGGAGTTAAAAAAGTACATTGCCAACTAATGATGCTACGACAATTTGTTAGTAGGCTTACCAGTGATTTTCTAGAATATGGGCTGTGATGGTTAAGTTAATAGATCAGGCACATAGAAGAGAATATTCTATGGGCTGAACTGTGATGACCTTCGTGCTTAGTTTGGTTGTTTTTCTTGTAGATATTTCTTTACCCTACTAGATAACACCATCAGTGTTAGGTGAAAGGGTATAAATAGGGAGCAAACCACACACTCATGTAGGAAGAAATATCATTCTGGGTTCAGCTCCAAGTGGGGAAAAAGACACTGGAAACATGGAAACTGCTTGGAAAGATGGTTTAATGATGGACAGGATCACATGGTTTGAGTTCCTGAACAGAAAAAGGGCCGAGATGCTGCGAGTCCCCGGGTTTTATGCCCTCTCTGGCTTTGAACTTCCGGGGGCCAGAAAGAGTATCCTGATTGGTTGTCAGACTCCCAGGGGGTGGCGGGGAGGGGGTGGACTTAGCTAGCCTTGCTAGCTGATGTAATCTTCCCAGGTGCCATGTGGTGAGTTTCTGTTGCTAGATGGGTCCTATTGTGTTGCAGATGATGGTCCATTGACAAAGATGGGAGGGAATTGAGTTTCTGCCTCTGGCCCATTGACAAAGGGTGGGGGGGGAGCAAGAAGGTGGGAGCTGCTTCGACTTTAAAACATGCTTCTCCATTTCTCATCCAGGGAAACATAATATTCTGCCTTTTTAATATTTCCTAAAATATTTCATTCTTCTAGGAAAGGGGTGGGTGCTAACTTCCTACAATCCCTTTTTTTCTCTCAAAACATGAGTTTTGAAACATGTTCTTGGCAATTAAAATTGATCAGATCAGGGAGACTTGATGGGTGCTATTAATTGTTCTAATGCAAAGGGGAAGGCATTGATAGGGGCAACAGAAAAGGGATTCTTTCAGTGGCTTCCAAAAGCTTTCAACCATGAAGGTCTAGCACCCAAGGGAAAAGTTCTGGAAAGAAATTTACATTATCCAATTTCTATGCCAATTAATTTCAGATGTCAGATATCACTTTCTGTGAGCTTCTAGTCAGGCTTCAAGCAAGCACATGTCCCAAAATTTTTCACAGCCATGGCTTTCCTTTAAATTACAGGCTGCCCATTTCATGGGTTGGTTACTGAACCTGCCTAGCTCTTACTTTAGTGCATCCAGGATTTGTGAGTCCAAATTGAGGTTAGCCAGTGTACAATCCAGGCTTTTTTTTTCTTTTTCTTTTTAAAAAAATTACGCACAATGAGCCCTGGGACTTCTACTCATGAGACCGCCAGAGCAACATATCTTGCTTTACTGGGCAACTGGGTAGCATCATTTGTGAGTCACGGTCAGGGCTTGGGTTTTGGATATCACTTTTTCTGCTATCTCTTCAAGTGAGGGAATTGCCTGAGGGGGATTGCCCTCTCCCCTATGGAAATAGCAGGGAGATATGACTACTTGGGCTTTTAGTGCCACAGAGCAAAAATCAACCTAGGAGAAGCTTTGTGTGGAGGTAAGTGAAGGAAATAGTTTCAGTCTAATTCTGAATGATGTGTCTCTCTGTGTGTGCATGTGTATGCAGCTACTTCTAAAATACAAGCAATACAAACATTTTGGACATATTTCTCCTCCCCACCAGACAGAAATCTAAGGTGTACATAACTTGCTGTGGCAACCACTCCCAAATACAATTCTTACAATAAACTGATTACGATATAAATGAGACAAGAAAGAAAACCTTACAATGAATTTCCACCCTCCCCCATAGTCTTTCCAGCTGTCTTCTGGGGATTGAAAAGAGTCTTTTGGTCTTTACTTGTCCATTTCAGGGTCTTTTCTTTCATGTCTGCTGGGTGATGTGCTTGGTGGTAAGGCTGGTCAGTCAGGCTTGGAAAGGTCTGCTCCACTCTGGTTGCTGTGATGACTTTCAGTGGAGGCTGGATTCAAACCCAATTCCTGGCTCAAACAGATGCAAGGTCTCCTCTGGAGGCAGCATCTAGATCCATGTGCTCTGCTTCCACAGTTGCAGGGTCATCTGTGCAGGGCTGAAAGATATGAGAACAGGGTCCCCTCCCCGCTTTTGTGGGTAATCTTCCCAGGAAAGGCATTGTAACAGGATTAGAGAGGGGGGGGGGGCGTGTAGATAGCTTGCAGGCAGAGTTTGAAAAAAACAACAACACAACAGTATTGCAATTACTAAACAGATAATGCAGTTTCAACAAAATGGAGACACAACAGATGAGAAAGAAAAAACTGGATTCACATACTTCGGGAAAGAAATGAACAGGTAAAACCATTTAAACACATACAGTGAGTGCAAGACTGAATTTTTTTTCCTTGTAAATGAACTTAAAACATTTCCTCCTCATAAACTTGAGTTGTTACTTTAAGATACAGAGAGGGAAGGAGAAAAAAAATAGAAATAAAATGAAAAGTTCTCTTTACTTCTGTTCTTGTTGGCCAGACAAACACAGGGCAAAGGCTCTTTCTTTTTTCACTCTCTCCCCCATTTTTCATTGCTTCAACTTTTTTTTTTCTCTAACAATTTCAAATTCTTGTCTCTAGGGATCAGATACACTTTACAGTTACAATTAACTCGAGGGTGCACAAAGACTTAGACATACACACATAAAAAACAAGGAGGACAAAGAGAGGAAAACAGAACTCTGAGATTTACACACATACTGATCATTCCTGCCATAAATCTCAGTTAAATTAGGGAAGGCACAAATCTTAACAAACATACCACATGGTTGCATAGAAGACAGAGAAAGAGACAAACAAACAAAACAAACAAAAATCCCAACATTCCTATTTATATATTTTCCCTTTTCTTTTAAGTACCTTTATTTAGCCAAATTTGTCTCCCGGTGTTGTCCCTTAGCATAGCCCATTTTCTGCACAATTTCCGAGCTTTCCTTTTGCTCATGCCAGGTAACACTGGCGTCCGCCTGGCGTCCCAGGCCACACTCAACTCTTCCAGGGGATTTTCCATCACCCTTGAGCTACTGCTTCCCATGATCCTTGAAATGTAAGGTTCACTTTGGCTTAGCCGGGCGACACTCCTTCAGTTTTCAGAAAAAAAGGTTCTGGGAAGGACTTTGATTCCCTCACAAAGTACGGGCCCCTTCCTAGTTAGGGAATTTGTCTAGGTTTTTGGATCAGGAAAAAAAGATCCGGGAGGACCTCACTGCCCCTACAGCTAGTACTAGCACCTCCCTACTCAATACACATATACACTGGGCTGCTTTCTTGGAATACACTGGGGACTCTTTTTTATCACCCTTTTACTCTTTTTTTATCACCCTTTTTCACTTTCACTTAGCATTCACTTGGCTTTTGTTCCCTTCAAACACGAAGGGTGTTGGACTAGATGACTTCCAAGGTCCCTTCCAACTCTGTTACTGTTACAGTATACATTTTATTCAAATAGACATTTGTCGTGGTCAAGAATAGATATGATGTGGATGTCAACAGAATTAATAGCTAAAATACAAGAGATTAATATTGAAACAAATGTATGGGCAGACCGCAATCCAGTAATAATGACGTGGAAGGGGAAAAAAAGAAAAATGAGATGGACATTAAATCAAAAACTATTAAATGAAAAAAACTTTCAGCAATATATGGAAAAAGAACTGACTTTTTTCTTTAAAGAGAATAAGAAAGAAGATACATCTTTACAAAATCTGTGGGATAGTAGCAAAGCATATATTAGAGGATTGACAATGACATATTTAGGAAAACAAAATAAACAGAATAGGCAAATACAAAAGAACTTAGAGGAGGAATATAAGATGTTAGAGATGGAGTTGCAAAAAAACCCGCATGACAAAAAGATTAAAAATGTGATGGATCTGAAAAAGCATAAGATGAATTTAATGAAAAATGAAGAATTGGCGAATTGGTATCAACAAGAAACAGTAGCAGAAGACAAGATAGAACAGTATTTTTTTAAAAATGGAAATGTCTAGAATCCCAGAAAAGTTCAAAAAACTTTTAGAAGAAAGAACATCTATGATGGAATTAATGGAGGGAATTAAAAAACAGAAAAATGGGAAGACACCAGGATGGATGGAATACCAGCAGAGGTATATAAAACCTTACAAGATGTATTAAGCAATGTGATGCAGCAAGTATTCAATGAACTATTACAGGGGTGGGCAATTGTTTTGGCTTGGGGGGGCACTTTGTGGGAGCGGAGGTTAGCAGAGGGCCGCACCTTTTAAAATGATTGCAATCATTAGTTAACTTTGCATTTCAGAAAAGGTATAAATTGTATCATAAAATCAATAAATATAAATTAAATAAAATAGTGGTAGTTTTATTCAATTTATTTATTGTGCTAATTTCGTATCATCTATAGCTGCAAGCACGTTTAATTTTAGAATCAGTTTAATGAGACAAATGTACCCTATCACACTTTTCTACAATTTTTTTGAAGTCAGGAGTGAGATTGCTTGTTGAGATTCTCATCACAGCCTGCAAGTTAATGTCTGTCAAAGAGCATCTATATTTACTCTTGTTGATCTTCATGCAAGAAAAACTTTGCTCACAAATATATGTAGACCCAAATATAGAGAACATTTTCCCAGCAAATTTCTTCATACATGGATTTTTTTCAGCAAAGATTTACAAAGATTTGTAAAAGTCAACTAATGTCACAGCATTAAACATTTCTTTCACAGTGTGATCTGACTGCACATCAATAAGTTCAAGCTGCAGCTCCTCAGGTGCTTTATCAATATCAGCAGTGATGGGATAAGAGAGCAAATTGAATTTAGGCTCAATTTTCTTGAAGTCCTGAAATCTTCTTGTGAGCTCGTCCTCCAAACTCTGCAGATGATCCCTAATTTTAGCAGAAACACTTTCAGGCACTTTCTGTTTTCCTAATAAAGGGAAATGACAAAAATTGCCTTCACCTGCTTGCCATGCAAATAGACCTAGTTTTGCTTTGAATGATTTTACATGCTTCCACATTTCATGTGTAAACAACCCCTTTCCCTGCAATGTCACATTCAGTTCATTCAATTTCTCAAATACATCAGCTGCAAACATCATCTCATATCTCCACTCCTCACATCCCATTTTTGTAACAAAATCATGAGATATCTCCTTCGTGTCCAGAAATTTATTTATTGTTTATTTATTGGTTCAATTTATATGCCGCCCTTCTCTGGAGACTCAGGGCAGCTTACAATGCGTTAAATAAGAGGATTTCATTCTGCAATGCCCAGACTCTTTTTATCACTTTGCCCAGGCTCAACCACCTCACACTGTTGTGGTAAATTACGTCTTCATACTCTGCCTCCACATCCTCAAGCAAAGATTTGAACTGTCGATGGTGGAGTGCCCTTGCTCTGATTGTGTTCACCACACTAACAATAGGATCTACTACATGCTTTAAGTCCAGTGCAGCTTTACAAAGGCTCTCCTGATGCAAAATGCAATGAAAAGACAAAATATCACTGTCTGTGTCTTGTAACTTGTTTTTTAAAAGCTTAACTATACCTACATTTTTTCCAGTGAAAGCTCTGGCCCCATCTGTTGTAATGCTTGCCATTTTGTTCAAGGACAAGCCACTTTTCTCCACACAATGCACAGCACACTCAAGCAAGTCCTGACCAGTGGTTCTATCTTTCTTTGATTCTGTGATGATGAAATTTTCATTAATTCCACGGATAAAGATGAGTAATTGTGCAATGTCTTCGTTATCTGTGCTCTCATCCAGTGCCAAAGAAAACCAAACAAAATCTTTGCTCGCAGTCTTCAGCTGTTCTGTGAGTTCATCACTAATTGAGTCAATGCGCCACACTATAGTCCTTGATAATGAAATGCTTTCAAATTTGCTTCTCACATCAGGACACAATACCCTTGCACACTCTACCATACACTGCTTAATAAACTCGGCATCCGAAAAAGGCTTGTTGTGTTTAGCAAGGTTGTAGGCTACCATGAACCTTGCTTCTGTAGCGCTATTTTGAAGTGTTGATTGCTTTGTAAATGTTTGTTGCTTCTTCAGCTTTTTCACACACTCCGCAGATTTTATTTTGCATTCTTCCTTGGAAAGTTTGCAGCCAAATTCGCTGTTTTGTTTCATGGTGTCATTTCAGATTGTACTCCTTAAATACGTCTATCGTTTCATGACACAGTAAACACACTGCTTTATTCCCTGTATTACCAAAGAAATATTTGTTTGTCCATTCTTCATTAAACACACGACATTCATCACCGATTTTACATTTTTTCAGAGGGTTCATGGTTTCACTAAAGTTGGAAATTTATAGATTTACTGTTGCAAAGACAAAATTGAAATGAACCAGATCAACCAGAAAAGCGTGTATCTATACTGCACATGCGTATTGACGTAGCCGTCTTAGTGGAAAATACGAGACGAATCTTCGGTCGCGCACGGGAAGGAAATCTTGGTTCAAGGCGGATTTTTCTGACTGTCTTGGCGGGCCACAAAAAACTCTGTGGTGGGCCGCATGTGGCCCATGGGCTGCAATTTGCCCACCCCAGAACTATTACTTAAAGCTAAAATTCCGGACTCATGGCTGGAGGCATATATAACTTTAATACCAAAAGAAGAGGCAGATCTGCAACATATAAAGAATTATAGACCAATATCTCTATTAAATGTGGACTATAAGATTTTTGCATCAATTATGGCTGAAAAATTAAAGAAATTATAAAATGAGTTTATACATTTGGACCAAAATGGCTTTTTACAAAAAGACAAATTAGAGACAATATGCGAATTATATTAAATACACTAGAATATTATAAAATACACTCAGAGAAGCAAATAGTGTTGTTGTTTTTAGATGCGCAAAAGGCATTTGATAACGTGAATTGGCAATTTATGATAAAACAGTTGAAAATGATGGATTTTGGAGACAGATTCATAAATATGATCCAACCTATATATAGAGATCAAGCAGCAAAGGTGATGGTAAATGGTGAAATGACAGGGAAAATAGATATCAGAAAAGGGACAAGACAAGGATGCCCTTTGTCTCCATTACTATTTATATTGACATTAGAGGTACTAAACAGAAAAGTGAGACAGAAAAAAGAAATAAAAGGAATGAAAATCAAAAAAGAATATAAATTGCAAGCATTTGCAGATGATTTGGTGTTTATCATGGAAGATCCAATAGAGACAGTGCCAAAACTGTCTGAGTGGCCTGAGGAGCCTGAGTGGCGTAGGAGGCTAATGCCTCCTACTAAGGCAGCATTTAACATCCAGCTGCCTGCAATTACTGCAAGTTCAATTCTCACCAGGCCCAAGGTCGACTCAGCCTTCCATCCTTTCTAAGGTGGGTAAATTGAGGACCCAGTTTGTGGGGGCAATAAGCTGACTTTGTATAAATATACAAAAGTATGAAGGCTATTGCTTAACGCATTGTAAGCTGCCCTGAGTCTCCGGAGAAGGGCGGCATATAAATCAAATTTTTAAAAAAACTATTAGAGCAAATAGAAGAATATGGGAAAGTAGCAGGACTGAAAATCAATACAGATAAGACAAAAATATTAGTCAAAAATATGAGAGAAAATCAAAAAAGGGAGATAATGGAGAAACTGGACATCCAAATTGTGAAGAAAGTGAAATATTTGGGCATACATTTGACATCAAGATGTGTAACGCTCAAGGAAGATAACTATTATAAACTGAAAAAACAAATTGAAATTGACCTGGAGAAATGAAGAAACTTGCAACTATCATTAATGGGAAGAATAGCATTAATAAAAATGAATATATTACCAAAACTATTATTCTTATTTCAAACTATACCAATAAAACTGGAGAAAAAATACTTTGAAGAGCTGAAGAGAATAACATGGAAATATGTGTGGCAAGGAAAGAGAGCAAAAATTAACATAAAAATGCTGCAAGATGCAAGAACCAGAGGTGGGTTTGGCCTACCGAATTGGGAACTGTATTATCAAGCCAAGTCGATGTATTTCAGGACATGGGATAAATTTTACGACTGGTTAGAAAGGAAATATGAATAAGGGTTTAGAGATATAATAGATAGAGAAAAGATGGGAGAAAATCAGAAAAATAGAAACCCAGATGATGCCTAGGTAAAAGGAGAAAGGGGAGGGGGGGGGGTAAAAGGGAAAAAGTGAGATTATTATAAAAATGTACACAAATGATGAAATAGATATAAATTTTAATCTAATAAGAAATTGAAATGAGAATAGAGATAAATAGAAAATCGGAGCTGCTTGAATACCATTCTAGATTGAACTGAAAAGGGAAACAACAAGAGGGAGGGGAAGGAGGAGAGAGAGAGGAAGGGAGAAGAGAGGAGAGGGAGAGAAAGAAGAAAGAAGGGAAAACAAGAGGAAGAAAAGGGAGGGGAAAGAGGAATAGGAAAGAAGGTTAGAAGGGGGAAGAAGAGAGGAGTGGGGGAAGGGAAGGGGAAGTAGGAAAGAGAAGGAGAGGAAGAACGAAGAAAGTAGGAGGAGATAGAGGAAGGAAGAGAAGGGGAGGAGAAGAAGAAAGGTTGTGGCAAAATAAAGAAGGGTAAATGGTAAAAGAGCAGCCCCAAACAAGTAAAAATTAAAAATGAAAGTTAAAAGATAAGATGAATGAAAAATGGTGGATAAATGACTGCACATGTAAATATATTTATGAGAAATAAAAATAAAAACTTTAAAAAAATATCTAAAGGCTCTGTGTGCTGTGTGCTGTGTGCTGTGTTTTGCTCCTGGGTTTATCTCATAATACTAGTCACTCTGCAAAACTCTGACACAATTTCTAGTTGATTGAAAGAAGAATGTCTATGGAGATTCTCAGTCATCCAGTTATGGTTGTCCCAAAGGTGCTTTTTTCAAGAGGCAACTGGACTTTCCCGTTTTTCTTTGAAGCTTCTTGGATGAGAAGTGAAACGTCTTCAAAGAAAAACCAGAAAGTCCAGTTGCCTCTTGAAAAAAAGCACCTTTGGGACAGTGAAAGAAAAAAACCACAGAACGTTAAGTTTATTAAAAAATACTGAGAAACCATTGGGTTTCTGTGTTAATATTCTTTTGCTTTTGGACCTTTTTCAACACCCAATTAGCCACCGGCCTCTCCCCTTAACTCTGTTCCAAAACACAAAGCATACACACACACACAAAACAGGTGTGAAAGTACCGTTTCATGTGTGTTACCTCTAAACACTTCTGTCGTGACCTAGGCTTACTGAGTCATTACAAGACACAATTAGTCCCAAATAAACCTATTTTATTGTAACAGCTGAGAATTACGTTCATTCCCAGCTGAGTCCCAATTAGTTGCAACAAAAGTCTTTCAGAAGAAGTCCTTCGGGATAATCACCAACCTTTATCTTCTTTGACACCCTGCCAAAGGCCTTACTTGGCAAAGCCTCACAAAGTTGAGAAACAAACAAGAGATGCCAACTGGAAACAAAGTTAGCAATGTTGCTTTCCTGCAAAAAGCCCAAATGTCTTTGTTTCTCTTTTAAACCTTATGGGAGGGGCCAATCATCTCCTAGCCTTATTCCCGAGTCGTCCCTTTTGCTTTAGCTGCTCTTGGCTTCTGGCAGCTCTGTGCATGCATGCACTAGGAACAGGCTCCTCCTGTTCCTCTGCCTCTGGGGGCTCCAGAGTCCGCACATCACTCCCAGATGGCCCTGGCCCCATCTCTGCCTCCGACGCAGAGCCCTCGCCTTCCCCAGAATCCAGGACTGGCCCATGTTCCTCCCCAGACTCCTCACTGTCTGACTCCACTACCAGCTCCGCAGGCTGCTGGCGGACCACAACTTCTTTGCTAATTTGGATGACCAAACTTGCCCATTGCCATGCAAAGAGTACACTCATTTCCTGTTGGACTGTAACAGAAGTACAGACACCACAGCTTTTACAAATGGTGCACTTCATTTATTACTCCAAAATAAAAGCATATGAGAAAGGGGGGGGAGGGGGGAGTAACCAAAGGCCAAAAAAAAAACCCAAACAAAAAATAGAATTGTAAATGGTAAGGATGCAAAGGAGAGCATTCCCCAGAAACTGCACTGTCATTTGTGGGGATGTGTCAGGACTGTCCTCCTAACATGATGAAAAGACCTACAAAGAAGAAGGATAAGTTATCTACAAAAATTGGAGTAAATAATACTTTTCACCTTCTTCCAAAATGCAAGACTTGCCACCAGGGAAGGGTTGATATAATAAGTCAGTTTCACTATTTGGGAGAGGAGAAGGGCTGAGAAGTACTATTTTTATGTCCTGCTCCATACTGCCAGTAAGTGAAGGGTGTGATTCAAAGATTTTAGCAACCAGTTCTCTGCCTGGTTGCAGGGTGGGCATGGCCATGGTGGGTGTGGTCTACTTGGCCTCCTGCATCATGACGGGGGGGCACGTTTTCACCCTCCCCAGGCTCCAGAGGCTTTCCTTGAGCCTCTGTGAAGGCGAAAATGGCCTCCCCCAGGCTCGGGAGGCCAGAAACAGGCCCATTTCCAGACTTCTGGAAGTTCTGGGAGACCCGTTTTTCACCCTCCCAGAGCCTCCGCGTGGGCCCTGCACTTACATGGCATCCAAAATGGGCTGCCAGGAGACTCCGGGGAGGGGCGGGGTGGGCGAGGCCAGCCAGTCCTTGCAACTACCGGTTTGGCGAACCAGATGTAAAATTAGCATCCAATTCGCCTGAACTGGTCCGAACCGGCTGAATCCCACTCCTGGCTTTAGGTACAATATTCTCATCTCCTACAAACCTTACAGTGTAGGAGATGAGTATTGCGATTCCATTCAGATGCTCTCATGTCCTAAAAGAGGGTCTCTTGAAGAGATGAGGTCTCTTGAACAGCTTTAAAAGTGTACTTTCATACATTTTGGCACTAAGGACCTTCCTGTTGTCATACTTAAAAGAAAGAGCCACACAAAACGTCAGCATCCTGAAGAAGATACAAGGCAGCCAGTGGCTTTCTGTGGTGTTAGGTCAAGAGAGGCTGTCAATAAACTGTTTATATCCTGAAATAATATTTAATCCTTAAAGCAATTGTCTAATACCAGGTGGGCATATTATTTTCTTGTTAAGATACTGCAAAGTATTACATTACTCTCTTTTTTATCATTCAGAGGATACTGTAATGAATCAGAGGCTGCAAAACCTCCAGCTATTTTATTATTTGGGTCAGTACATTAGACAAACGTGGAACATGTACACTGTCTTTTTTTAAAAAAGGCTGCAAAGTACAATTCAAAAATAATAAATATTATCCTTATAAGCATATGTAAAATTAGTAATGTGCAGTGATTTGTTAACTTTGAAAACAACATAAAATTATCAGATGCACTTTTATCTTTTAAAAGTTATATGGATCCTAATCATTAGGGACAAGCGTTTTATTATTAAAAGGCTTTAGTCCATATCTAAACAGCCATATGAATTTCATGGGAAATAGCTCCAGAGGAACTCGGATCAAAAGGTTTATCAATTATTCACCCAAAGATTTGGGGACTATTAAAATTAATTTTTAGCAATCACAATGGTTGAGCACATGTATTACTTATTCTAGGATGTCTTCTAGTTTTGTGTAGAACTAGAGATAACCCTTAATACATTTGTATCTCAAATGTAAAACTAAAGTGATTCCCCACAGCCATTTTGTACTGCTAAAAAAATATGGTAAATAAAGGGCCAATGTGGTCCAATAGTAAAAGGATTTGACAAGGATCGTGGAGATAAGATCCAAGTCCACCTGCAGCCATGGAAGTTGACTGGATGACTTTGGCCAGTCCCCTTCTCTCATTTTTATCCTAATCCAACCACAGCGTTTTTCTAGGGAAAAATCAGAGGAGGAAGTGCAATGGAAGCTGCTCCAAGAGGAAAGGAAGCGATAAACTGCCTAACAAAAAATATAAATAATGAATGTTGTTGACTGTGGGTGGTTATATCTTTCCAATCTAACAAAAAGACCAAGCTTGCTTACTGAAGTTCTACCAAACCTCTCTTTTCAAGATCTGCATTATGTTGATTTGATTTGATTATTTTATTTTATTTTATTATTTTATTTTATTATTTTATTTTATTTTATTTTATTTTATTTTATTTTATTTTATTTTATTATTTTATTTTATTTTATTTTATTTTATTTTATTTTATTTTATTTTATTTTATTTTATTTTATTTTATTTTATTTTATTTTATTTTATTATTTTATTTTATTTTATTTTATTTTATTTTATTTTATTTTATTTTATTTTATTTTATTTTATTTTATTTTATTTTATTTTATTTTATTTTATTTTATTATTGTTGTAGCTTTCAGAGAAATATTAGAACAGTGATGGCTAACCTTTTTGCCATCGCGTGCCAAAAGTGGGGGGAGCACTGTGGGGTCACACGCACGCGTGCCCACATCCATAATTCTATGCGCCCTGCCCCCCCCATGGTCCCCCCCTTTGGGCACGTGATGGCATGGTGGGCCCAGTAGGCCCGTTTTTTTTGCTCTCCCCAGGCTCCAGAGCCTTTCTAGGAGCCTGGGGAGGGCAAAAACAGCCTTCCCCACCCCCCCAAAGGCCCTCCGGAGGCCGGAAACAGTGTGTTTCCTGACTTTTGGTGGGCCCAGAAGGCCCGAAAATCAGATGGCTGGTGCACCCATGCGTGCCGGAGCTGAGCTAGCGTGCCCACCGATATGGCTCCACGTGCCACCTGTGGCACCCATGCCATAGGTTCGCCATCATGGTATTAGAAGATTAGAGGAAGAATAACTAAAATATAAGTAGAAAGCCCTTCATAGGCAGCACCCCTGTGTGTGCTTATTTGGGTGTCAACCCTAGTCCTGGGGTTGTACAAACATACGTACCTACATACATGCCCATCACACTGTTCCATTTTGGAATAAGTAATATTAGGCAAAGCATAGGACAGGAGTAAGCAGCAGTAAGCCAGAGAAATTAATGGTACGAGAAAGGAAAATATAGCTAAATCTGATAAAACGATTACATTGTTTTGTCATTGTAGGTTATTTCAACAGCCACAGGCTACAACACCTGACAATCTATTTCTGGAGGCATTGGTGTTCTGTAATATAGAGAAAGTGTGTCTATTACATCCCCACAAATTTGTTATAATTGAAGCTTGGTTGCTTATTGATTGGGCATGTTGCAGCATACAGACCTTGCAAAACTCTGATGGTGTATAATCTAAACAGCTAAAGTCAATGGTTCTATGACCCTGCTTATATTTCCATGATTATCTAATGTACTCCCAATTTTATGATGGTAAATTCTCCTGAACAACATGAGACTTGCTTCCATGTTAAGAATTAGGGATCAATATCTTTTCTAATGCCTCTCAGCATTTGGCTTTTTCTGTTGCCCACATTTGTTTGTCACTGATTTTAGGATGAAATATATCTCCTCGTGGAAAGCCACATATATTGGGTTTTAGTGATCTTACTGTACAGCCTTGTTTACAGAGATACTTTTTTTTATTTTTTTATTTTCAATGGCAGCACCATTTAGAACTCAGGCCCACTTCCTTAAAAACAGAGTGGAGGATAAAGTATGGAAGAAGGGATGAGGTCAACCCTCTCCAGTAGTGGGTTGCTACCGGTTTGCCCCGGATCGGGCGAACCGGTAGCGGCGGGAGGGTCCGCCCACCTGCCCAGACGTCTCTGCGCATGTGCAGAAGCATTGCACACATGTTGAAACCCAATATTGACCCTCTCCTCCTTTTTCAACCACTAAGGGAATGATCATTAAAATGAAGAAAGAGGAAAAGTGTAACGTAATAAATAAATAGGGAAATAAAACAAACAAATAAAGCAGGATAATAATAACTCTATGAGTGTGTGTGAGAGAAACATATTTGGCACATTGAAGAGGGTATTTACACAGGAGAAGGGAGTGGTCCAAAGCTGAGACTGGACAATCAGGCAGCAACATGGAGAAGAAGAGATAAAGCTGAATTTGTGGGGTAGAAAAGATAAACTCCTTCTCTCCCCTCCATTTTCCCTTAGCCCCCTTCCCAAAAACCACCTTCTGCTATTCCCTCCAAATCAGGAATCATTCTCAGTCGCTGATCCTCAGACCTAGTTGGGTTTGGGAGAAGAATGGCAGATCCTCTTAACGTCTTCTAAATGGAAACTTCATATTCTCTGGTGTCCTGTTAAGCAGAAAGATGAGGAAAAAACCACCTTAATTCAGGGACAGAATCTCACCTGCTCTTTTCCCTCACCTAATTGACTTTAAACTAACCAGACATCAGAAGATCATCTTCATGCACTGTGGTAGGGTTGGTTGGTCCCATGTGCCAACCCACCAAAGAGGATAAATTCAGTAAATCATGATTAAGTAAATAAAACCAGAATTCATCTTAGCATGGTTTCCTTTTCTCTCAACTCTAAAGGGGGCCTTTGGTGACCACTGCTGGCAGCATGTGGTGGTATTGGAGGAAGTACAGGGAGTCCTTGACTTATGACCACAATGAAGCCCAAAATTTCTGTTGTTAAGTGAGACATTTGTTAAATGAATTTTGCCCCGTTTTATGACTTTTCTTGCCTCAGTTGTTAAGTGAATCAATGCGGTTGATAAATTAGTAACCCAGTTGTTAAGTGCATCTGGCTTCCCCATTGACTTTGCTTGTCAGAATGTCGCAAAAGGAGATTGGCCTTGGGATACAGCAACAGTCATAAATATGAGTCAGTTGCCAAGCATCTGAATTTTGATCACATGATCATGGGGATGCTGCAAAGGTCGTAACTGTGAAAAATGGTCGTAAATCACATTTTTCAGTGCCATGGTAACTTTGTACAGTCACTAAACGAACTGTTGTAAGTCAAAGACTACCTGTACTCGGAATGGTGTTGAAACGGGCAAAATTGTATACTTTCCCCCAAACCGGTAGAAATGTGGCCAAGGGATACCCTTGTTGGGAGAAATGGCAGAAAAACTGTAATGAACTCATCCAGGTTGCAAAATGCCAGATGACCACTTGATGGCGGTATGGGTGGGAACAGCTATATCTCTTTCAAGAGAACTAATGGCTGACACTAATTTTGCAGCCCAAATCTGGGATAAATCTGTACAAAACTGCAGTAGGATTGCAAGAGGTTGAAAACAGCAGTGAGAGAGAGGGAAATGCGGAACCGGAATAAGTCAACCCTCTTTAATCAGAGCTTTTAAAAAATAGGTACTATAGAACAATGGCTTGGCTGAGCAACTGCAGCTCACCCCAGCCTCGTAGAGAGGGTTGTTGAAATCAGATTCTACAGTGATGGGGCTGTAGCTGTGAGAGCTGGAAAAGGAGAAGCCAAAGAGAGTTTTTCCTTGGAATCTGCAGGAAAGTAAAAGAAGAAGAGAGTGGATTGAAACAATCAGCCTCTACCAGTTTGGAAAATCAGACTCATTTTAATGGCATAACTCCATGGACTGTATGTTACAAAAGTAACCCAGTGGAGGAGATTATATATTGTGCATTTGGATGGTTCAGAATTGGTCACCAACATCTTCAAATGCAAAGAGCTTCTCTGAAGGAATTAGATCAACCAATTGTCTGATTGGCTATCAGGCAGCTTCCTATGTTCTGCGCACATCCAACATTTCAATCACATTTTCTTTTTTTTGTTTTTTTAATTTCTTCAAGTTTATTATATTATAAAATACAAAGAGAAACAAAGATAATGAGGGTATGGAGGAACATAAAGAAAAGAAAGGAGTTTGACGTAAAAGGGGGGGAAGTGACTTCCAACTTTTTTCAGTGCGGTAAAATACAAAATTCAGTTACAACGTCCACATTTTGCTTTACGTGTTTAGTAAGTACCAGCCATATCTATCACAATAAAATCAATCATCAATCACATTTTTGTCCATATATTGACTTCATTTTATACCTGAGGCCAAGGCCATTCAAAGAAACAGAGTGAATAAACATTCAGTAGGCTACTCTAGCTATGCTTAGTGGCAGGTATGGACAGTGGTTAATACTTTCTAGAACATAGTTCCCCAATCTTTTCGGCTTTGTGGGCCAGTGTGTGTGTGGTGGTGGTGGTGGGGGATTTCCACGGCCTGGTTCCGAACAGCTCAAGGCCCAGTAGTGGCCCGTGGCCTGAGGATTGGGGACTCCTGTTTTTGAAGGTGTAAAACTTAAACTTGCTGATTTAGCAGGATCAAAGCTCCTTCTAGCCATATATGGGGAGCTTTTATTATAACTTGATATACCAATTATCTTGGTTTTGAACTGATTATACGATTGCAGTATTAAGGCATTTTCCTCTCTTTTAAATGTATGTTAGGAAGGCATTATATGCACCGACCCAAGTTGTTTTAATTAAAAGCAGTGAGGTATTCATATAAAACAAGGTAACTCAAGTTCATGACTGGAAGACATTTTTATGTTACAGTTTAATCTTGGAAAGCTTGTAAAAAAATATAATGAAATCGCTGCCTTTCTGTGCAAAATGCATTTTCAACATCATTAAGTAGACAATTTTTTATAATTGTCTCCTTTTACCTGGGAATTTAAACTGTGTAGGGTTTTCAGGTTAAAATCTTCAAAATGGAATTAAATTCCAATTTGTCTCTATTTGCTATTAAACAACACATCTGTCTTCCTTTACATTGTAGGGGAGATGGGCTAAATAACAGAACAAAATAAAATAAAATAAAATAAAATAAAATAAAATAAAATAAAATAAAATAAAATAAAATAAAATAAAATAAAATAAAATAAAATAAAATAAAATAAAATAAAATAATAAAATAAATAAAATAAAATAAAATAAAATAAAATAAAATAAAATAAAATAAAATAAAATAAAATAAAATAAAATAATAAAATAAAATAAAATAAAATAAAATAAAATAATAAAATAAAATAAAATAAAATAAAATAATATAATAAAATAAATAAAATAAAATAAAATAAAATAAAATAAAATAAAATAATAAAATAAAATAAAATAAAATAAAATAAAATAAAATAAAATAAAATAATAAAATAAAATAAAATAAAATAAAATAAAATAAAATAAAATAAAATAATAAAATAAAATAAAATAAAATAAAATGCAACTTAACTGGAATCAACAAACAGAGTCTAATGGCACTTAGATGCCCACTGAGCAAAGTATACATAAATTAGTTTCATATCACTCACTTAGTGTAGTAGATGTAGATGCCTCCAATCAGCAGAATGACGAGAATGATGGGGAGGAAGATTGCCAGGGCAATGTTGCCACCTTCCATCTGGTGGGAAGGATCTGTGGTCTGGGTGACTACAAGAGGAAAGAAAAATGTGGAATGTGTGAGATGTATGTATCAAACACTCCACCCTGAACTTTTATTTCATTTGATTTTTCAGAATTTATAGCCCACCCCAATCCCAAATGAACTTAAAAAAAACCCAAAGGTATAATAATAAGTATATTAGAACATGGTCAAAGACTCCAAACAGTCACAAAAAGCAAAGATAACTGTGGAATAAAATCCAACATAGGTGCCCACAACCAGTCAGATGGGTTTGAAAGGTTATTAAAATAAAACAGGGTTAATCTGTTTCTAGAATTGTAGCAAGGTGGAAGCTGCATGTATTTCTTGGGAAATAATATCCGATAGGATGGGAGCTACTACAGAGAGAACCAGATGTGTCACCCATGGTCCTTGAGAGGGGAAGGTCTGCAGGCCTTCCCTGAATGAAGGGATGAGATGGGCAGATTACGTTCTGACAAGGCATTGCTTGAATTATCCTGCGCTATACAGCTTCAAATGTAATGACCAACACTTTGAATTGGGCCTGAAAGTATGTTGGCAACCAATGCAGCCACTGTACTATAAGTGTAATTCTATATTGGTAGGGTTGTGTTGGCAAAAATCTTTCTGGTGCATTTTGTACCAGCTGCAGCTTCTGGATTGTCTCCAAAGACAGCCCCATTTAGAGCACACTGCAGTAGTCCTATCAAATGGACATAAGACATGAGTTATTGAGGTCTGGGATAGGATCTGGCACACCTAGTCCCCTTAGCTACAACTTCCAGCTGCTGTTTGAGCGGGAGGGAGGGAGGGAGGGAGGGAGGGAGGGAGGAAGGAAGGAAGGAAGGAAGGAAGGAAGGAAGGAAGGAAGGAAGGAAGGGATGATAATGTTTGTCACCCACCCAGAATCCCTTTCCAAGCTTCTTCCCACTCACCTTCCAGTTTCTGGTCTTCCAATAACTCCTCATAGGCCACTGGTGGGGAGAAAGAGACCAAGGGACCATTTTTAAAAAATGCCAGGCAAAGAAAGCAGAGGGTCACAAAATAGTGAGTGAAAGCCATATACAATGGGGAAAGGGTGCCCATACCTTTGCAGAGGGGTGGCTGGCTGGTCCATTGGGATGGATGTCCTGGTATGCAGGTGATTGTCACTTCCCCTATAAGCTCAAAGCCCTCATAGCAGAAGAAGCGTAGGGACTCTCCTGCTTGGTAGTGATGCTTGTAAAGAGTTTGGTACCCATTCTCTGGAACACCAGGGTTCAGGCAAGGCTCATATTTCACTGGAAAAAGGAAATGGGGCAACAAACAGTTTTAGGAAGTGCATTTGGCCCTGAGGCCACAGGTTGTCTGTCACTGATAGAGGAGACAGTAGATGCCAGACCTGGGCATTTTATGGCACCTGGGTCACATTCAGCCTTTTGGCTGTCCCTGTCTGGCCCATGTGAGGAAATTAGAAATCAAATATACATAAGACATAACCTGTATTCTTACCATTAGCAGCTAATAAAAACTATACTTTACTGCTTTTTATACTGTGATAAAATTAATATTGAGCAGAATTAAATTCAGTCTGTTGTTCCAAAGGTGCTTTTTTTCAAGAGGCAACTGGACTTTCTTGTTTTTCTTTGAAGACGTTTTGCTTCTCATCCAAGAGGTTTCTTCAGCTCTAACTGGATGGTGGGGAATGGAAGATCCTCCTTGTAAGATCGGCGCAGGAAAGAAGACGTGACCAGCGGAGTCCTTGAACAAGTTTTATTAAACAGGAACAAGACTGGCGCTGCGCTGCCGGAGCTCTCCTTATATTCGCTCCGGCAGCCGCACCGCCCACTAGACAGCAATTCAAACTTCCCGCCGGAGGATTTTCTAACCAATTCCCGGCGGGTGTCCTTATAAGGACATAACACTTCTCCCCCCTAGTTCTTAGTCCGTCCATCAAGAACGTAATCACGTAAGTACGCCGGACGTCTACAAGTTCTGCCAGACCTGTGCAGTTCCACTGTTGGCTGGCAGCCCTCCTGGTCGGAGGGAGCTCCTGTGCCTCCTGGTTCCCTCCCTGGAACCGGACAGGATCCGGCTGTTGAGGACGCGGGCTGGGTTCCCATACCTCCGGCTGGGTCATGGACCTCCGCCTGCGGGCGATGCTGGTCTTCTTCCCCGCTCGGATCTCGCAGTTGCCGTTGCTGACCCTTGCTCCCGATTGGTCCGGAACTCCTGAATCCCGGTAAGTCCTTGGTGTTTCCTCTGGTTCTTACTGGGTCGGGGTTGATTGGGTCCGGTCGTGGGTGCAGGTCCTGCGGTGGCGTCGGGTTCTGGTCCCGGTCCCGGTGTTCCCTGGTTGAGTCTGGTTCACTCCCAGGGTGGATGTCGGTCCGGGTTGGTGTCTGGTCGACCTCGCCGGGGTGGTGCAGGCCTCCTTCGCAGGGGTGGCGTTGGCCCTCTCTGCTGGGTTGGCGTTGCTCGGGTGGTCGACGACTCTAGCCGCTGGGTTGTTGATGGCTGTTGCCGTCCCTGGCTGGTTGGTGCGGGCCTCCCTCGCTGGGGTGGTGGAGGCCCTCCTTGCAGGGTTGGCCTGCTGTTCGGCTGGGTTGTTGTTGGGGACACCTCTGGTGCAGTAGATGGTGGTCTCTCTCAGTGGTGTGTCGGGTGCCGACCTCGCGGGGCTGTTGTTTGGCTCCCCTGCTCGGTTGGCCCCGGTCTACCATGCTCTTCTGGCAGTGGCTCTTGCTTCCAGGACGGTGTTGCCCGACCTCGCCGGGGTGTTGTTGTGCATGGTGGCCATCTGGGTCTCAGTCCCCCTGGCTGCGGTTGTCGGCGTGTAGGTCTCTGGCGTCGGGGTGTCGCTGGCTGCCCTCCCTGGAATGTTTCGGGGTCCCCCTCAGGCATTGTCCCTGGTCTACTGGTGCTGTCTCATTGCCGGTACTGGCCCTGGTGGGTGGCGGTCCTGCCTCGACAGGGGGTGGTGGTCCCTCTCCCACGGGGTGTTGTAGGCCTACCCCGTCGGGGTGTGGCAGGCCTACCTCGTCGGGTTGAGGCAGGCCTACCTCTTTGGGGTGTTGTAGGCATACCTCATCGGGTTGAGGCAGGCCTACCTCTTCGGGGTGTTGTAGGCCTACCTCATCGGGTTGGTTTCTGTCCGATCCCCTCCACCTTTTGCAGAGCTGGTCGATGTGACGTCTTGCGACCAGTCCACCTTCCAGCTCCACCCGATAGGACTTCGGGCCGGTTGTGCTGTGGATCTTGCCTTTGAGCTATTTTGGAGAACTGTGAAAGTTCAGTGCGAAGACGGGATCTCCCACAGCAAAAAACCGGAGTTGGCGGCTGGCGGTTGCGGGCACCTCTGAGTCGTACTGGGGGTGTAGTCTGTCCAGAGGTGACCGGAGTCTTCTGCCCATCAGGAGCTTGGATGGACATTTCTTCGTGGTGGCATGCGGGGTGATGTGTTGGGTGAGGAGGAAGGTGTCGATGCGCTCCTGCCAATCACCCGGGCCCTTCTTGGTGAGTGCCTCCTTGGTGAGCCTCACCATGTGTTCATCTTGACCATTTCCGGCCGGCCTGTAGGGCGCGGAGAGGGCGTGGCGGATGCCCAGTCCAGCCAGAAAGGCTTCCATGGGCACGGATGTAAGTTGGGGACCGTTGTCGGAAACCAAAACGTCCGGTAGCCCATGGGTTGCGAAGAGCCGGCAGAGTGCGCGGATGGTTGCTTCAGATGTGGTCAATGCCATGGGTACCACCTCAAGCCATTTGGAGAAGGCATCGACCACGATGAGTAGGTGGCGCCCCTGCATCGGACCCGCGAAGTCGATGTGGATCCGAGACCAGGGGCTGCTTGGTGTCTCTCATGGCGTTGGTTCTGCTTGGGGCGGCGCTGCGCGAACTTCTTGGCACGGGCCACATCTGGTGACCCATTGTTCAATGTCCTTTTCTAGTGATGGCCACCAGACGTAGCTCCGTGCCAGGGCCTTCATTTGGACGATGCCAGGGTGTCCGTTGTGCAACGTCTCGAGCGTCTTCCGTTGCAGAGTGCTGGGAATCAGCACTCTGTCTCCCCATAGCAGGCAGCCTTTCATTGTGGACAGCTCCTTTTGCTTTCAGCTGAACGGGCTGTACTTCTCCCTGGTTATCTCTGCTGGCCACCCTCTGAGGATCCAGGACTGCACTTGGCGGAGTGTGGGGTCCTTCTTTGTGTGTGCTGCCACGTCTCCAGATGTTACTGGGCAGTTGTTGTCGTTGTCAATATGTAGCAGCTCGAGCGTGGGGGCCGGGTCTTCTACTGCGTCTGCTGATGGGCATCTGCTCAGCGCGTCGGCGTTCGTGATAGACTTTCCTGGCTGGTGGATAAGTCTGTACGAGTAGCCGGCGAGGAAGATGGCCCATCGTGTCATCCGCGGCGACATGAATGTCGGGGTTTGCTTGTCGCCTGCGAGTAGTCCCAGGAGTGGTTTGTGGTCTGTTACTATGGTGAAACTTCTTCCATATACGTATTCGTGGAAACGTTTCACCCCTGCGATGATCGCCAACGCCTCTTTGTCCAGCTGGCTGTAGTTGCGTTCAGCGCTGGACATTGTCTTTGAAAAATAGGTGATGGGGGCCTCTGAGCCATTGGGCAGTTCATGGCTGAGCACTGCCCCGACCCTGTATGGTGATGCATCGCAGGTTAGCTTGATTGGCAGCGTCTCGCTGTATTGGATGAGGACGCTCTTGGACGTCAATAGTCCCTTGATGGCCCGGAAAGCTGCTTCCTCCTCTTGGTTCCACTTCCAGGAAACCGCTTTCCCCAGCAAGTGATGGAGCGGCTCAGCAATTGTGGCTTTCTGCTGGAGGAATATTGCATAGAAGTTAAGCAATCCAAGGAATGCCTGAAGCTCCGCTTTGGGCTGGGAGCTTCATGGATAGCTTTAACTTTTGATTTGGTGGGGTGTATGCCAGTGCCATCTATGAGATAGCCCAGGAACTCGACCTCCTGGACCCCGATGATGCATTTGTCCCGCCTGACTCTCAAGCCCTTCTCCCTGAACCGCTGTAGGACAAGCCTCAGCCGCTCAAGGAGTTGTGCCTTTGAGTCGCCGGAGATCAATACCTCATCAAAGTACGGCACTACCCCTGGAACGCCTTGAAGAAGGCGTTCCATCATAGATTGAAATATTCCTGGGGCGGCACAGACTCCAAATTGGAGGCGGTTACATTTGAATGCCCCCCTGTGTGTGACAATGGTTTGAGCCTCCACCGTTTTTTGGTCTACTGGCAGTTGCTGGTACGCCTGGGCCAGGTCCAGTTTGGCAAAAATTGTACCCATGCCTAGTGAGTGCAGGAGGTGCTGCACCACTGGCACCGGGTATGCGCTCTGCGGCAAAGCCTTGTTTATTGTCACCTTATAATCAGTGCAGATGCGTACAGATCCATCCTGCTTCATCGGGGCCACAATGGGAGTCTCCTATGAAGCATGATCGATGGGTTCCAGGACACCTTGGGCGATCAGCTTATCCAGCTGAGCATCTACCTTGGGCCTCAAGGCAAATGGAACCCGGCGTGGCTTGAGCCGAATTGGGGTGACCCCCTTGTCCAGGTTGAAGGATATGGGCTTCCCTACGTATTTCCCCAGCTTACCATCGAAGACTTCTTGGAACTCTTTGGTGAGGGTGTCGAGTTCGTCCCTCCTAATCTGGTGGATGCCTCCAATGGAAAGCCCCAATGGCTGGAACCACTCTACGCCAAGCAGGTTCGGGCGGCTGTGCTCCACGATGGTGATTGGAAGCTCTCCTTGGAATTGCTTGAAGGAGATGTTGAGGTTTATTCTGCCCAGGATGCCGATGGGATTCCTGCCGAAATCCACCAGTCTGGAACGTAGGGGCTTGAGCTGGCCCTTGGTGACTGCTGGCTTGAGCTTCTTCAGCTGGTGCCAATCCATGATGGAGTAGACGGAGCTGGAGTCTACCTCCCTCTTGCAAGGTGAGCCCTCTGCCAACAGCGTCATGTGGAATTTGGTGGTGCTGTTGTCGCTGGTGTGGGCTATTGTGGTCTGGTGCACCGCTCCGTTCCGCGAATCTTCGTAGTCATCGCAACTGGGCTGGTAAGAGGACTGTTTGGATGTCCTCTGGTTGTCGTGGTGATTTTCACGGTTCTTGGGTCTGGGCGGTTCAGCGGCTGGATCAGTGGCTCTGCATGCCTCAGCTATGTGCCCCCTCTTCAGGCAGCGTCGGCAGGTCGCATCTCGCCATCTGCAGGAGATTCTGGGGTGATCGCCTCTACAGCTGCCGCAGCGTTCACCCCGGTGGCCATTTTGCAAGTTTTCCCGCCTGGACGGGCGGGAAACTTTGTGGACGGCCATTTCCCCATCGGAGTCGGATGGTGTGGCTGAGTCGTCTGAGGTATCCGGGACCGATTGGTGGATCTTATGGATCCCCCTCGCCTTCAGCATTTCCGCGGCCGCTTGCTCCGATGTCTCGACGGCAGTGGCCTCCTCGAGTACGTCCTTGAGCGTGATTCGTTTTCTGCTCAAGAACTTCTTTTGGAGGCTCGTGTCCCGCATCCCAAAGACGATGCGGTCCCTCAGTGCATTGTCCACGTGGTCGAACTCGCAGTTCGCCGCGATTTGGCGCAGCGCGGCCACGAATTCCTTGATGGATTCACCTTCCCGTTGACTTCTTTGCTGGAAGGTGAATCTGTTCGCGATGGGGGTGCCGGTGGGTGCGTAATGCTCCTGCAGGGCGGCTTGAAGATCCACCCAGGACATCTCCTCGATGTCCCTGGGTGTGACGAGGTTGACTGCCAGCTCCAGGACATCTGTACCCTCTTCCTCTCATCGTCCAGGTTGCTGTATCTGTTTGCCCGCAGGAACTGGCGAAAACGGATCATATAGGAGCTCCATTTCTCCCGGCTGGGGTTGAATGGAGCGAGCGATGTGAATGGAGCTTGCAGCGTTGCCATTGTCTGGATTCAGCGGCGAGTGACTTCAGCTCTCAATGGTGATCATGCCACGCGGTCGGTTCTCTTCTCTAGTCCTTCGTCACCAGTGTAAGATCAGCGCAGGAAAGAAGACGTGACCAGCAGAGTCCTTTAACAAGTTTTATTAAACAGGAACAAGACTGGCGCTGCGCTGCTGGAGCTCTCCTTATATTCGCTCCGGCAGCCGCACCGCCCACTAGACAGCAATTCAAACTTCCCGCCGGAGGATTTTCTAACCAATCCCCGGTGGGTGTCCTTATAAGGACATAACACTCCTGAAAAGCTCAGGGGGATCTTCAGTCAACACAACATATTGTACATGCACACTTTAAACCCAAGAATACACTAAGGCAGAAGCTTGTCTACCCCGACGATAAAACACCCAGACATAAACTGAGCAACGTGCTATATGCAATACCATGCAATGAGACAAGTGCAGATCTGTACATTGGGGAAACAAAACAACCACTTCATAAATGCATGGCACAACATAGGAGAACAAACCCATCAGGAACAAGATTCAGCAATCCATCTGCATTTAATAGCAATAGCACTTAGATTTATATACCACTTCACAGTGCTTGACAGCCCTCTCTAAGTGATTTACAGAGTCAGCATATTGCCCCCAACAATCTGGGTCCTCGTTTTACCGACCTCGGAAGGATGGAAGGCTGAGTCAACCTTGAGATGCTCAGAATTGAACTCCTGGAGTGAGCAGTGAGTTAGCCTGCAGTACTGCATTCTAACCACTGTGCCACCTTTTAACCTCTTTTAAAAGACAAAGGCCACTCTTGAAGACAGCAAAGTCCACATTTTGGACAGAGAGGACCACTGGTTTGAAAGAGGGGACAAAGAGGCCATCTGTGTCAAAACTGAACAGCCCTCTCTCCCCAGAGGGGGAGGGATACCACATCATCTATCTTCAGTCTACAGTGCAGTCCTTTCAACAGCTCCAAGAAGGCTCCACACCCATTTGCACCACTCAGGTGACCCTGATGACACAGATAAACCTCCAGGTGGCCTTAATGACTCGCTAAAAGAATGCAAATGACTGGCTGCTTGCAAGGAATATAAATCCTTCAATTCCCTACCTTCCAGTCAGACCTGAAGAAGCTTCTTGGATGAGAAGCAAAACGTCTTCAAGGGAAAAACAAAGAAAGTCCAGTTGCTTCTTGAAAAAGCACCTTTGGGACAACCATGACCTGGATGACTGAGAATCTCCATAGACGTTCAATCTATTGGTTAGGCCATCCACAACAGTCCCAGAGTCTCATGTGGCCCCTGTGGAAAATTAATAGCCCACCCCTGGTGTAAGTAAAGATATCCAGAAGACAGTGAGCTTCATTCACTTAGAAACTATGCTAAGATAGCATAGAAGAGCCTGGATAGCTCAACAGGCTAATAAGCAGACTAAAGCCTGTTATTAACATCCAGCTGTCTGCAATTGCACCAGTTCGGGTCTCACCAGGCTCAAGGTTGATTCAGCCTTCCATCCTTTCTAAGGTAGGTAAATTGAGGACCCAGTTTGTGGGGGCAATAAGCTGACTTTGTATAAAAAATATACAAATGTATGAAGGCTATTGCTTAACGCATTGTAAGCCGCCCTGAGTCTTCGGAGAAGGGCGGCATATAAATCCAATTTTTTAAAAAAAGATAGTCAATAGAAGAATAAATGTGGAATGTTATTTTTCTTTTGAATCGCTCAATAGGTCATGTACTATCCTGACCTTGTGTCCAAGACTAAGACCAACATAACCTTTTATTGTGAATTAGGATGTTCAGCCATCCTTAAGAATATCCATCTCAACATGCAGAAGAACCTCAAGGACCATTTTAACTTTGTCTGATTCTGGAAAGATTAATAGGGCATACGTGACTGTATTGACATTTCTTCAAGTAGGTATGTGATACAAGAGCTTAAAAGTGCATTCATGCAGCTCAGTGTCTTGGCAAGCTTTTTCTACGGTATCAGTGATATATTTCTTGCTTCTGATATCCTTAGAGAAATGGGAATAGTTTCCCTTCCTATTGAAACATGTAAAAAATATACTGGAGTGAGCCCTATATTAATTAGAGAGAGGATCACACAAAGAAAAATGGCAAATCCAATACAGGTAGTCCTTGATTTATGACTATAATGGAGCCCTCCCATCATGGTTGCAAGTGATGATGGTCATAAAACAGACCAGTGAAATAACCAACACAATTTTACCACTTTTTTGTGGTGGTCATTAAGTGAGCTTATTAGTCATTAAGTGAACCAATGGTATATAATGGGCACAGTTTTGCCGGAAACCAGAAGTCGGTGTTGATATTTGAGGAAACCATCGTAAAATGCAATAATGTGACTGCAGGATATTGCAAATGGCTGTAAATGCAGACATGTTGCTGAGCCCCCAAAGTTTCATCATGTGACTGTGGGGGAGGGGACTATCAGAACTTCGATCCAGGTTGTAAGTAGCCCCAAGATAGCTTCACCATAACTTTGAACAGTTGTTAAGTGACCAGTCATAACTGGAGGACTCCCTATAACCAGTCAGACCAGCTAAGCTCTTGTTAAAATGTACACTCCTGTACATTGCTGCTTTAAAGACCCTCCCAGTTCTAGCTCCCTCCCTTCCATTTGCCTTTTCCTTCCCCCACTTTTACTTACAGACACACTTGGGTACTCGGTCGCTCCATTTAGGGGTGCCCGTATCCCGGTTGTAGCAGGTGAGTGTGTTGCTCCCTTCCACTACATAGCCTTCATGACAGAAGTACTGGACATGAGAGCCGATGGAGAAATGTCGGTCTGAGACACTCCGTTTGCCATTGCTAATCTCTCCAGGATCAGCACAATTTATAACTTGGAGAAAGAAAAGGTGTAATAAAGTATGAGAAGAGGCCTCTGTATTTCCCAATTCAGGTATCATATCTGACTATGTGGGTATTTTAGAGTGTCATTCTACTCTGGGAATGTTTCAACTTCCTTCTAAAGTGACACAAAGACTCTAGAACTGCAAATGATGGACCAAAAGCTCTCCTATTAGAAAGTCTAAAATAGTGCATCAAAGTTTTCAATGGTCCACAGTGACATTTATTTATTTATTTTAGTTATAAATAAATGTATATGCCCACTCAAATTGCATATAGGTGATTCTGGGCAGCTTACAAAATTTAAGAAACCCACCCTATAATAAAACCCATTAAAAGAAAAACCTCCACCCCACCTCTCATGGCAGCAACCCAGGACACGTTATGATTTTTATGTCCAAAATGTTCTTCCTTCAACATAATTTTGTCTATTCCCCACCCCCCCACACAATAGGCTTGACATAGCTGTCCAACACAAAAAGTGAGAACCACACAGATTCAGGAATGATAGTTGGTTTAATGCTAATTAAGATAATAATCTTGAAAAATGTAAAAGTAAGTTTCCAGTCAAAGTGACAGCAAGGTATAGTCACTCTGATTATCCGCTTCCCACAGCTCCCACCTCTGGGGTTGTGTGTCTCTTCCCACGTTCACTAAACTCTTCCCCCTTTTGCACCTGCCTCCCATTGTCTTTCACACCTCCTTCTTCATGCTTAGATAAGTGCTAATGTGGAGTATCCTTACCACCTATTTTAGCATCAGAAAGACTTACTCTTCTGACAAGTAGGTGGGCTGTTGCTCCATGATAGATCCCACTGGCAGGTGAGAATGTCGGAGCCCACAATGTCATAGCCTGGCTCACATTGGTAGGTTACGACTGTGCCACGGATAACAGCAGTATGAGAAGCTGTGCACCAACCAAACTCCACCTCTGGCAGCTCGGGGCAAGTGTCATTTTGTGGAACCTCTGTGAAGAAGAGAGGAGAGGAGAGGAGAGTTTGGGGTTGAACTGTGGGGCTTTTTGTTACTCTCTGAACTTGGTTGTTTTCTTGCAGGCATTTCATTACCAAACTACTGTAAGTAACATCATCAGTGTACTGTCCTATCTCTCCTCACTAAATTTTACTTCTGTTTTCCCACTTTTCTACTTCATGTCAGGAGTTCATCTCTACAAGCAACTCATACGATCATACGGTTAGAAAGGACCAACAGCCCTGCTCAGAAATCCAAATTAAAGGATCCCCAACTAACACCCAGTTGCACGATTACAAAAATACTATGACACACATACTCTGTATTTAAACTTCATACTATCCTCCAGAATGGCATTTAAGCAAAACTTCTGTCCCTTTTCTTCTTCAATCTACTGCTGCTAAAATTACAAGTGGGCAAAAATATCACAGTGATTTTATTCAGCTGCATTTGAGCTCTTTCCTTTTCCTTCTTCTGTTTCTGATCTGAAACAAATGTATCATGCAACATTCCCCTCCACTCTCAGCCCAGGCAGCTTCTGGAAGCCTTTTTGAAGACGGCTTAACTTCTTAAAACCATCTTCACAGGATGAGTCAGCAGGCATCAGTTTACACCAACTACTTTCGCTCTCTCTATCTCACTCTCTCCCAGTTTACCCCAAGCATATCATAGCCTTTTCTCATACCCTTATAGCGCACTAGGAACCCCTGGCTGAGACCAAAAAGGGGGTCACCAGGGTCTGACTGGAACTGCAGGGTGACTGCTGGGCCTGAAGAGTAAATGCTGAACTGAGGATGGGGACCCAGGTACTGGCCGAGGATCCGGGCGGTTAAGTCTCCTCCGTCGAAAACAGTCAACACATCAGATTTGCGGATGTTGAGGCTAGCAGGGGAATTGGGGAGGAAGAGAAGACAAAGAGAAAGGACTGTTGAAAGAGGAAAAGGAAAGTGAAGGAGTCCACAGCCTATTTCTGTTATTTCATGTGTCCAAACTGAAGAGCAAGTGAGTGCAGAGACACACACATGGATGGGAAGACAAGCATGGATTTTTCTTTATCCAGTAAGTAAAATTGGAACCTCTAAGTGAAAGAAAGTATTAATATAGAGGTCAAGTTGAGTTCACTTCAAGATTATTCTGAATTAGTGCTTTGGATCCAGAGGGATCCCAGAAGGGGGACTGATGTAAATAGTGTTAAAAGGGTAGGTGCAATTGGTTTGTTGAAGCCCGCCCCCTTCCCCACTTTTCTTACATGCATGTGATATACTTTTTAAAAAGTGATTTCAATTGCCTGTCACATCCTCCATTCGGACACTGTGGCGGAATGTAGTCTGGAATCCCAGGAGGGACTCCAGACTACATTTCACCACAGTGTCAGAATGGGCTGACACTGGGAGGAAATGTCTGGGCTGACACAGAAGGGAGTGGCTGCCTCCCAGAGGGCAAAAAGGCAGCGCAGTTTAGAATGTCTGGTAGGCAGGAAGAGAGCAAGGATGGACCCTCTTTAGCAGTTCGCAGAGTATATCAGTAGTTATGCAGATAGTTTCTTTAGTCTGGAAGATTCTGTCTGTAGGTGAACAACAACGAAGATACTACTTGGAAATAATTCAGTGTGTTGGTCTTCACACATACACACACATTCACCATCTTGGATGCCTGCTATTTTGACCTCACATATGCAGCTTTCTTTTCAGGCTTCAAGATTCCCTACTTCAATTGTTGTATTAACTTTAATGAGTGGATTCCTTAAAGCAGCAGCATCTTTTTTTCAGACCATGTTTAACCTTCATTTAACCTGATTTATATAACCCTGTGAATAAGAAATGTGTAAGCATTATATTCTGGAAAGGAAAAGGGAACTGTGATGCTTGTTTTGAGGAAATAAATGTTTTCAGGACATTTTGAGTTGGGTCAGGCTGACCTAAGCTCTATTGAAAAAGAGGAAGAGCCTAATGTTCAATTAAGGAGAACAATACCCACAAGTATGAAAACATATGTAAAGGGTATTTTTGAAGGGTATTTTTGGAGGGGAACTCCAGGGAGGAACATGTGAAGAAAGCCAAACTGTTATATAAGACCTGAAGACAATACTCTGTAGGGGCGTTTTCATTGTATTGCTGTACCACAAAAACTGTATTTAAACCATGTAATCGAAGTGATCAGAAGTTCTTTCTCTTCCATGGGAGAACCCTTTTGCAAAAGGTTATAATATATATATATATATATATATATATATATATATATATATATATATATATATATATATATATATATATATATATCTTTATATCTTTATATCTTTATATCTTTATATCTTTATACATATACATATACATATACATATACATATACATATACATATACATATACATATACATATACATATACATATACATATTGTTGGATCAGGCGCAGGAACAAAGACGCGACCAGCTCAGGTCCATTCAGTACTTTATTAGAGTGAGAACAAGACTGGCGCTGCACTGCCGGAGCTCTCCTTATATTCACTCCGGAAGTCGCACTGCCCATAGACAGTGGTTTGAATTTCCCGCCAGTGGAATTTGACCAATCCCCCGGCGGATGTCCTTATAAGGACATAACACTCCTCCCCCCTAGTTCCCAGTCTGTCCATCAAGTCTCTACAGCATGTAGTCGCGCAGGTACGCAGGACGCTTGGAAGTCCTACCTGACCTGCGCAAGCTTACTTGGGCTCCGCCGTCGCTCTGCACTGGCGGGGCTCCTGTCTCTCCCGGTTACCTCCCTGGAACCGGACTGGATCCGGCCGTCGAGTGTGCGGGCATGGTCCCAGCACCTCCGGCCGGGTCGCGGAGTTTTGTCTGTTGGCGCTGTTGGTCTTCTTTCTAGCCTGGTTGCTGTGGTTCGGTATGCTGACCATCGCTGCTGACCAGCAGGGAACTGCCGAAACTTGGTAGGTGACTGGTGTTCCCTTTACTCTTGGCAGGTCCGGTGTTGGGTGGTTCTGGCTCGGTAGTCAGTTGGGGTGAGTTCGGGCAACGCTTGGTTGAGGCCAGTGACCTCCCGTGGTGATGACTGGGTCGTGGAGTCCGATGTCCATCCTCGCAGGGGTGGTGCAGGCCTTCCTCGCAGGGGTGGCGGTAGCCCTGCTTGCTGGGGTGGTGTTGCCCGGGTGTACGCTGGTGTTGTTCGGGACGGGCGTGCCATTTGTCCATCCCGTCTGGGTGTTGTAGGCCTCCCTCGCTGGGGTGGTGGAGGCCCTCCTGGCAGGGATGGTTTGGCCCCACCTTGTCTCGCTGGTGGTCATTGTTGTGGTTTTGGTGTGATCGATGGAGGTCTCCCTCGCCGGGGTTGTGCTGGATGACCTCGAGGGACCGTTTCGGAGCTCCCCCGGTGGCTCGTCCCCGGTCTACTGCATCTCTGCTGTGGAGGTTGGCTTCGCCGGGGTGGTGTTGGCCTACCTCGCCGGTGCATTGCAGGGTGTCCGTATTGGCCGGTCCCAGGTCAACCCTCTCGTAGATCTGTCGGTCCTCGTCCCCTGGAGGTCAGTGGCCATCCTCGCCAGGGTGGTGCCTGGTCTACTCCCGATGTTCGGTGCTGGTTTCCTTGCCTTGTCCGCGGCCGGTCCACTTGGTCGGGGTGTGGTAGGCCTCCTTTGACAGGGTGTGGCCAGCCTACCTCTCCGGGGTGTGGTAGGCCTACCTCGTCGGGGTGTGGCAGGCCTATCTCATCGGGGTGTGGCAGGCCTACCTCGTCGGGCTGGTTTTCGCTGACTCCCTTCCACCTTTTGCAGAGCTGGTCGATGTGACGTCGGCAGACCTGTCCATCTTCCAGCTCCACGGTGTAAGACTTTGGGCCGGTTGTGCTAGCCACCTTGCCTTTCAGCCATTTTGGGGATCCGTGAAAATTTAAGGTGAAAACCGGATCCCCTATGGCAAAAGTCCGGAGCTGGCGGCTGGCTGTTGCTGGCACCTCTGGATTGTACTGTGGGTGCAGTCGGTCCAGGGGTGACCGCAGTCGTCTGCCCATCAATAGTTCCACCAGGCATTTGCGGGTGGTGGCATGCGGTGTGATGTGCTGGGTGAGGAGGAAGTTATCAATCCGTTCCTGCCAGTCACCCGTGCCCATCTTAGTGAGTGCTTCCTTGGTGAGCCTCACCATCCGTTCCGCCTGCCCATTTTCTGCCAGTCTGTAGGGTGCTGAGAGGGCATGGTGGATGCCCAGTCCGGCCAGGAACATTTCCATGGGCAAGGACGTAATTTGGGGCCCGTTGTCAGAAACCAACACATCCGGTAGCCCGTGGGTAGCGAAGAGTTGGTGGAGAGCCCGGATCGTAGCTTCGGCTGTGGTGAATGCCATGGGTACTACCTCCAGCCATTTGGAAAAGGCATCGACAACGATTAAGAGGTAGCGCCCCTGCATCGGACCCGCAAAGTCTATATGGATCCTTGACCAGGGGCTGCTAGGTGTCTCCCACTGCGACGGTTCGGCTTGGGGTGGCACAGGACGCACTTCCTGGCACGGGTCACATCTGGAGACCCACTCCTCAATGTCTCTGTCCAGTGACGGCCACCAGACATAACTCCGTGCCAGGCCTTTCATATGGATGATGCCGGGGTGGCCGTTGTGCAGAGTCTCTAGCGTCTTCCATTGCAGAGTCCTGGGAATCAGCACTCTGTCTCCCCATAGCAAACAGCCGTTGCAGACAGCTCCTTCTGCTTTCTCACAAAGGGGGTGAATTTCTCTGCTGTTTTTCCTGCTGGCCAGCCTCGCACGACCCAGGACTTGACTTGGCTGAGGGTTGGGTCCTTCTGTGTGTGGACAGCCATGTCTGCGGACGTGACTGGGCAGGCGATGTCGTTGTCAATGTGGAACAACTCGAGTGTGGGGGCTGCGTCTTCCACTGGATCTCTGGATGGGCATCTGCTCAGTGCGTCGGCGTTCCCTATTGACTTGCCTGGTTGGTGCACGAGTCTGTAGGAGTAGCCAGCTAAGAAGATTGCCCATCTGGTCATCCTCGGGGACATGAAGGTCGGGGTTGGTTTGTCGCCTGCGAGGAGCCCCAGTAGTGGCTTATGGTTGGTCACTATGGTGAAGCTCCTCCCATAGACGTACTCATGGAACCGTTTGATTCCTGCGACAATAGCCAGGGCTTCCTTGTCCAGCTGGCTGTAGTTCCGCTCAGAGCTTGACATTGTCTTTGAGAAATACGCAGTGGGTGCTTCCGAGCCATTCGGTAGTTCATGACTGACCACCGCTTCAACCCCTTATGGCGATGCGTCGCAGGTGAGCTTGATTGGTAGCGTCTCGTGATACTGGATGAGAACACTCTTAGAAGATAATAGTCCTTTTATGGCCCGGAAAGCTGCTTCCTTCTCTTCGTCCCATTTCCAGGAAGCTGCTTTGCCCAGTAGGCGGTGAAGTGGCTCAGCAATTGTGGCTTTCTGTTTGAGGAATACACTATAGAAGTTAAGTAATCCAAGGAAAGCCTGAAGCTCCGCTTTGTTTTTGGGGCTGGGAGCTTCATGGATAGCCTTAACTTTTGATTTGGTGGGGTGGATGCCTGTGCCGTCTATGAGATAGCCCAGGAACTCGACCTCCTGGACTCCAATGATGCATTTATCTCTCCTGACTCTCAAGCCCTTTGCCTTGAACCACTGCAGGACGAGCCTGAGTCGGTCAAGGAGTTGTGCTTTGGAGTCTCCGGAGATTAGTACATCGTTGAAGTACGGCACCACCCCTGGAACACCTTGGAGAAGGCGTTCCATCATTGATTGAAATATGCCTGGGACAGCGCTGACTCCAGCAAGAATCTTATGCTGAATTCTGGGAGACCTAATGATTTCGCTCAGTTGTGGTTCCAGAAAAATCTTGGCTACGTAGGAAAAACCTGGCTTAAAGGAAAAACACACATTAAACCTATGAAAAGTAAGAAAATAGACATATATAGGATTTCGTGGCAGCCCTGCGCCAAATCGCAGCCAACTGCGAATTCGACAATGTGGAGAATGCCCTTAGAGACCGTATTGTGTTTGGAATGAGGGACATGGCACTCCAGAAGAAGTTCCTGAGTAGGAAAAAAATTACACTCAAAGACGTTGTCGAAGAAGCCACGGCTGTAGAGACTTCAGAGAAAGCGGCGGCCGCAATGATGAAAGCCAAAGCGGTGCACAAAATCCAAAAGGCTCCCCAAAGCTCCACCAAAGAATCCACCGCTGGATCGGAGTCAGAGGAGGAAATGGCCATCCACAAGGTCTCCAGATCCCCAAGGCAGGAAGTTGGAGTCGGAGTGGTGCTCAGCCATGAATTTCCAAACGGCACTGAAGCACCTATCGCCTATTTTTCCAAGACGATGTCCAGCACAGAACAAAATTACAGCCAGCTGGACAAGGAAGATTTGGCCATCATCACGGGCATCAAGCGCTTCCACGAGTATGGCAGAAGCTTCACCATCATCATGGATCAGAAGCCGCTGCTGCGATTACTCTCGGGCGATAAACCGACTCCAGCTTACATGTCTCCCAGAATGACACGATGGGCAATTTTCCTAGCCAGGTACTCCTACAGACTGAGCCATAGACCCGGCAAAACCATAGGAAATGCGAATGCCCTAAGCAGATGCCCGTCCAAAGAGCCAGTGGAAGACCCAGCCCACACACTTGGGCTCTTCCATATAAACGATGACCAAGCCTGCCCAGTGACCTTGTCAGACGTGGCAGCCCATACCCAGAAGAACCAAACCCTCAAACAAGTAAAACCATGGGTCCTGCGGGGCTGGCCCATGGAGAAGACGGCGGAGAAGTTCAGCCCATTCACCAGAAAGCAGCAAGAGCTATCCACCATGAAGGGCTGCCTCCTCTGGGGTGACAGAGTGGTGTTACCCAGCGCCCTGCAATGGAAGACACTGGAAACCCATACTGGAAGGGCATAGTGAGGATGAAGGGGCTGGCACGAAGTTACGTCTGGTGGCCAACCCCGGATAAGGACATCAAGGAATGGGTCTCCAGATGCGACCCGTGCCAGGAGGTACGACCTGCGCCTCCTCATGCCCAGCTGTTGGAGTGGGAGGTGCCCAGCAACCCTTGGTCAAGAATCCACATTGACTTTGCGGGTCCGATGCAAGGGAAGTACCTTGTAATAGTTGTGGATGCCTTCTCAAAGTGGTTGGAGGTAGTTCCCATGGCATTCACCACAACAGAGGCAACAATCAGGGTGCTCCAGAGGCTTTTAACAATCCACGGGCTACCGGATGTGCTGGTTTCCGACAACAGGCTCCAACTTAGGTCCAAGCCCATGGAATCATTCCTGGCAGGACTGGGCATCCATCATGCCCTGTCAGCACCCTACAGGCCGGCCAGAAATGGACAAGCGGAAAGAATGGTGAGGCTCACCAAAGAGGCACTCACCAAGATGGGCACGGGCGACTGGCAAGAGAGAATCAACAACTTTCTCCTCACCCAGCACATCATGCCGCACGCCACCACTCACAAGAGCCCAGCTGAACTGTTAATGGGCAGAAGACTGAGGTCACCCCTGGATCGGCTGCACCCCCAATACAACCCAGAGGCACCATTAAATGCCAGCCGCCCACTTCGCGCCTTCACCATAGGAGTCCCGGTCTTTGCACTCAATCTACACGGATCTCCGAAATGGCTGAAGGGGAAGATCGCGAGCATAACCGGCCCGAAGTCCTACAGAGTGGAGCTGGAAGACGGACAGGTCTGTAGACGTCACATCGACCAGCTCCGGAAAAGGTGGAGGGAAGTAGGACGGAACCAACCTGACGAGGTAGGCCTGCAACACCCTGACAAGGTAGGCCTGCAACACCCTGTCGAAGTAGGCCTGCAACACCCTGTCGAGGCAGGCCTGCCACACCCCGTCGAGGCAGGCCTGCCACACCCCGTCGAGGTAGGCCTGCAACACCCCAACGAGGTAGGCCTGCACCACCCCGGCGAAGCGGGCCGTCAGCGTTCCATGGGGGTAGACCGGCGACATCCTGAAGGGGGTGAACTGCAACACACCAGTGAGACTGGCCGGTGACCCCCTGGCGAGGAAGACCCCCACCACTACAAGGGAGTAGACTGGGGACGTCCGCGGATTGGAGACCAACAAACCCCCAGCAAGGCCGGCCTACAACACCCCGGCGAGGGAGACCTCTACCACCACACGGCAGTAGACTGGGGACATCCGGAGGAGGGGGACCTGCAACGTTCCGGTGAGGTCGACCTGCGCCACCCTGGCGAGGGAGACCTCCATCACCCCGTTGAGGCAGACCCGCAACACTCCGGAGAGGGCAGTAACCACCACCCTGGCAAGGAAGGCCTCCACCACCCCGGCGAAGGAGGCCTGCACCACCCCAGTGGGGTCGAACAACAACAACCCAACAAGCAACAACATCAACAACAACCACAATCACCAGAGAAACAACAACAAGCACAACAACAACAGGAACCGGGAACCCATCCAGACCCCACCACCTCGCAAGCCATTCAGCTGAGAGGAAAACCAGGGACTTACTGGGTTTCAGCAGTTCCCCACCGATCAGTGGCGATGGCTGGCCACGAGACACCCAACATCCAGGACTGGGAGAAGACCGGCGTCACCAGCAAGTAGAAGTCCGAGAGTCGGCCGGAGGTGCTGGGACAGAGCCCGCACACTCGACGGCCGAACCCTGCTTGGTTCCAGGGTGGGAACCGGAGGACACAGGAGCTCCACCTATCCGGGAAGGTGGCGAAGCTCAACTGGGACTGCTCAGGTCAACCAGGGCCATCAGACGTCCTGCGTACCTGACTTTCGTTACGTGACTTTCATTAACTCTGATGGACAGGCTACAAACTAGGAGGGGAGGGGTGTTATGTCCTCATAAGGACATCCGCTGGGGATTGGCTAATCCACCGGTGGGAAATTTGAAATGCTGTCTCTGGGCGGCGCGACTTGCCAGAGCACTTAAAAGGAGAGCTCCGGCAGCGCAGCCACCAGTCTTGTTCTGTACTGAATAAAAGGTGCTTAATGGACCAACGCTGGTCGCGTCTTCTTTCTCTGCACCTGATCTAACAGAAATAATTAGAGGTTGGGAAGCCCCTCTATCCAATGGGAAGATTCAGATGTTAGGGCTGACTAAGGATGATTTTGCTTCATGCTGTTAAGGGTGGAAGGAGTAGAAATACTGCAGTGGTATACAGTGTCAGAGCGGCAATCAGCCCTGTTACCTTGCATGGGGTAATTGCCCTCATTTTGAGTTGGATCGTGGCTTTTATCCTTCTGTATACTTTGATCAATAAAACCGGAATAGATCTTCTAATTAAACTCATATTTATTGTAAAGAAAATAAAGACATCTCACTATCTAAATTAGATTACATGTTGGCAAAGAATCCCCAGCCTGACCTTAGCTGGCTGGAGAACAAAGGAAAGTTTTTTTAGAAGAAAAGCAAAGGAATGCGGACATGCGTAGTAGGTGCTGATAAGAAACTTGGCAAACTACGGTAAGTCTGACAGTCCAGAAATAAAAGCTCTGCTGGTAAATATAAAAACGCAGTGACACCCCTTCTTTTGCCAGTTGAGCGAACATCAGGTACATCATCAGGTAAGGCACATCTTCTTACGCAGATACTTGTGTTGAGCTGCTGGAAGCGGTTTGTTGAGCATGTCTGCAATCTGATCATGTGTAGATACATACTGCAATTTTACAAAACCTTTTTTCACTAATTGTTTGATATTTCTATAACGGATGTCAATGTGTCTGGACCTAGAACCTGTGAAATGTGATTCAGAAATATAAACCACTGATTCATTGTCTTCCATCACTGTGATTGGTCAGATCGGACGTGTCCAGATATCTGTGATCAAAGCATCAAACCACGTTAGAGAATTACATGCATCTGAAACACAAGCATATTCAGCTTCAGTAGAAGAACAAGAAACAAAATTCTGTTTACGCACTTGCCAATAAATAGGACATCCATTTAAGAACATCATATAACCAGAAGTACTTTTACGTGATTTCTTATCACTTGCCCAATCAGAATCTGCATAACAACTTAATTCTGCATAATCAGTGTGTGTTGGTTCTAACAATAACTTCATATGTTTAGTGTGCTTTAGGTATTTCAATAATTTCTTAATACATGACCAATGAAACTGTTTTGCCTTACCTACGTGTCGAGATAAGAGATTAACACTGAGTGCAATGTCAGGTCTTGTCCAACTACTAATATATAACAGTGACCCAATAACTGAACAATAAAGTGTTTGATCCTCGAACTCAGGACTTGGTTCATGTGTCAGGTTGTGAAAATCTGTTTGCATGGGTGTCTTTGTTGTGTTAGCATCCTTCATGTTGCAATGATGCAAAACTTGTTCACTTTTATCTTCTTGTGAAAGACTGAACCCCTTCTGTGTTTTTTCAATCTGAACACCTAAATAAGTGCTAATATGACCTAAAGATTTCAATGTGAAGTATCTCTGCAAAGCTTTGGCAAAAATCTCACTCATTTGCTTATTTGGACCAATATAAACAATGTCATCAACATAAACAAGAACTGTCTCATATGCATTGTTAGATCTTTTTGTGAACACGCACTCATCAGTTTCGGACTTAATAAAGCCCATTGAATTTAGTTTGTCAGTAAGACATAAGTACCACATTAAACCAGACTGTTTCAGACCATAAAGACTTTTGTTTAGGAACCAGATATCCCCTTCTTGCTGTCGGAATCCTGGAGGACCTCTCACGTAGATTTCTTCATCTAGGTCAGCATGTAGATAAGCGGTGTCAACATCAAACTGGAAAACTTCTAAACCAAGGATAGTTGCAGTGGCTAAAGCAATTTTCACACTTTCAGTTCTGACTGTCGGTGAGTAGGTATTTGTGTAGTCCTCAGGATAACGTTGAGCGAAACCCTGAGCTACAAGTCTGGCCTTGTACAATGACTCACCATTTGGCTTCTTTTTGATTCTGTAGACCCATCGAGTGCCAATGACCTTTTTATTTGCTGGGGGTTTTGCAGGCGTAAACACCTTAAGTTTCTTTAGACTGTCCATTTCAGCCTGCATTGCATCATACCACTTCTCTTGCTCTAAATCAGGAAGATGTTTGATTTGTGTGAAGTTATCGGGAGGAAGTGTAACATTACAAATCAAAAGCAAGGGTGCTTTTGTCAGTTGCCACGAATATCGCTGGAGGGATCCCCTTTGTGGCTCTCTTGGAACGCCTCAGAACAGTCGTCCATTCTTCTTCCGTTTCGTCCTCATCTTCATCATCATTGCTAGCATCAGCATCCGCGCCTTGCGAAGACGGAACATCATGTTTCGGAGAACTGGTGAGTGGAACATTTGCCTGTGAATCTTGATCATCAGGCTGCGTGGCATCAGTAACTTCATCTTTAGGAAAATAAACTCCAGGATCATTGGAATGAATTCTGGACCAGTCAGCATCTTCCTCAAAATTAGCAGATTGGGAAGTCACTAGTGTACGATTAGAGTCAATGAATTTGCTCCATTTTGAATTGTCATCAAAACCCATAAATCTCAGTCTCTTTGCTGCTGGACCTCCTTTCCTTCTTTGATCTAAGGGAATGTTCACCATGGCGTATGAACCAAAAATACGGAGGTTCTTGAGATCTGGGTTGTAGCCATACAGCATGAAGAAAGGAGTTTGGTTACATGTTGGCAAAGAATCCCCAGCCTGACCTTAGCTGGCTGGAGAACAAAGGAAAGTTTTTTTAGAAGAAAAGCAAAGGAATGCGGACATGTGTAGTAGGTGCAGATAAGAAACTTGGCAAACTACGGTAAGTCTGACAGTCCAGAAATAATAGCTCTGCTGGTACATATAAAAACACAGTGACATACAGATCTTTATCATTCTTGAAAGAGGCAGAAAACTCTGAAAGAATTAGGGTAAAGAAGAAAAGTTATTGTTCTTCCTACCTGAGGTTTAATGGGAATAATTTGTCTTTGATTAATGTGATGTGATTTGTGTTAACCATTCTTGGGTGCATATTTATACTTGAAGTGATAGTGATATGTGTGTGCCGGCAAATTAAGTGAACTTCTTGGCTTGAGCTTGGAGCTGTGGAAAACAGGTGGTGGTTAGGGTCCGAAATCATGTTTTTGATTAGAAACCACATCCTAAGGTTTTCCACTGCTTGAAGAATAA